>OY728120.1:775520837-776770837 GCA_963277665.1 Viscum album | reverse complement strand
TTTACCTATGAACTTTCTTTGTCCTATTTGAGTACATGAGGAATGGAATGAAAACACATCATCTATCTCTTCATATTCCTATCCCTCTACAATGGTGAGCTTCCTCATGGCCTTGAATTACTCTTCTTTAGATTTACTATTTTCCACAGGATCACTATCATCATTTCTCATTTCAAATTCTATAAGGAAACTATAAAATTTATCCAATTTCAACTCCTTCAAATATTTATCCTAAAATAAAAAACTTTCAAGTTGAACCTAGGTGTATGTTTTCTCAAGATACACTAAAAAATATTTATATCTTAGATAATTTCTCCAAGACCATGCATGTCTTCCACAATAACATTAAACTGGTCAAATAGTGTATCAACAAAATCATTATGGTGCATTATTAGATTGTCATACATTTTCCATAAACATTCCGCTTTGATTCTCTAGATTTTGGGTCACCCTCATAAATATTCATTAGCTTTTCCCACATATCATGTGATGACTTACATGACATCACATTCATATAAATTTAATTGGATAGGGATCCCAATAATGAATTAATTCATTTAGCATCAATATCAAATTACCTTTGATCAGCATCTGATAAGGCTCCAATGTCGATATTGGCTGAAATTTGATGCATTTTGCTATAAATACACGAATTCCTAATGATTGGAAGTAGTGATATATCATATTCTTTCGTAAATGATAAATTTTCCCATAGAAGTTAAGAATCCAATTTGGATTGAAAACCTATATTTCTTCTACTGATAGAAAAGAACTAACTTTCAACCATTCACATTGATATCAATTTTTAGTCCCTGTAAGTTAAATACGCTGAGGGGGGTGAATCAGGGTATAACAGATTAACACTACTTCCCCATAGGATCTTGTTTCCTTGTTAAAAAAACACACTTCTCTCCTTATCCCATATTAATGTATGAAAAAAATGAAATCATGCACAAGATACAATGATTTTACTTGGTTCACCCTCATTGGGACACATCCAAGGATCATAAAACAAAGATGTGTCGATGTACCAAATTCACTAATGCTCACATCCAAATATAAGGTTCAGTCTAGATAACTTCTATGCCTAGGATCACTGCCTTTACAAGGTTTATGGTTAGCTCAATATTTTCCCAAGGGTCACTCCTTGAGTCTCTTTCTCTGGCTCACTACCGGTGGAAAATTTCATCATTTTCTTCTTATATTTCTCACTACTCTAGAAGGGATCCACACATATTTTATGGACTTTTAGGTCCCTTCATTATATTTAATGAACACATCCATAGTTGTAAATGGATTCTCTATTAAAGTTCAACATTAATCTACATGATGAATCTCGGTTTACCATAGTTTAATTGGAAATCCATTATATAACATTCACAATTCTCACTACCCTCACAAATCTCAACCCTTTCACGAAGCTCATCCAGTATTCATGAAGCAACCAACTTTTTCAAAGCTCACTCCCTTCACTAAGCTCAAATAGCCTTCAAAAAAATCACAACATTCAGTTGGTTTTTTATTTCTTGTGTGAACTCCAACTCCTTTGTGATTCTCAAATATTTCATTTTTCATTTATAACCTTCTTGAACCACCTTTCATTGTGATATTTTTCAAAATAACTACCTTCATGAACCACCTTCATGAATCCAGATCCTTAATATTTTTGTTAAGTCACACTACTTTTATGAAGGGTGTTCCAGCCTATTTTTATGTGTTTATACAAATTCTAGATGCTTTTAGCCACATCATTGCATTTTGGTGATGCTCCCTCATTTCCTTCTTGATTCTCTCTATCACGTGATGATCCATAAAAATTCACCATTCAGGATGCTCATCATAATTGTGGAGATCACCATCTACTTATTTGTGCCTTTGTGAAACACCCTTCATGAAGACCAGTCTTCATGAAACTCATTCCTATTCCATATTTTCATAATTCCTTCAATGAAATCCAATTTTCATAGTGTGACGAAAATTCAAAATTTGGGACCCCAAAAATTTGGCAAACATAGGGAACTGGAATCACCTTATGCACGAATGTTTTTGTACCACTTCCAAGGAATACATTCCTTTGTATTGGATCTTTGTCAACATATCATGTCAATAATATCTATAGACTCTACAAATTACCATGGAAATCTTTTTTTTTCAAAAAACACAATCAACCCAAAAATACTACAATGTTACCTTGAGGGGTTTTTTCCAACAAGATCATGTCTTAGCTAGGAGTTTTACGTATCCAGATTATAACAAGAATCAGATTCAATGTAGTTCAGTTGGTTGGGGCTTAAACAATCATGTTTCTCTTATAAGTGGTACATATCATATTATGTTGCTGATTGAGGCTTACACACATATATTTCCCTATTAACTTGATTGATTCTTGTGACACAAATGACAGGATCATTAAAGATCCTTAATCCCACAAGAGATATTCTCTATGTGAGAAACAAGGAATGGAAAATAATTAGTCTAATTTCTTGTGGATGTGGGACTTATGTGTTGGGACAACCTTAGTTATGGATTAACATGGAGCTCAGTCCATATAAAGGAATCCTAAGTATCCTGGTTATATAATTAATAAGAGATATTATAATACAATTGGATGGGGCTTACACATCGATATTTCCCTTTGTGGACGTTGGAAAAGGTTATCATGTCCTAGGATCCCAAATTTACCATCCCTCATTGTCTACCTAACATACATTGATTTTCTACTCAAAAATCCTTGATTTTCTACTTGAAATATTGGAGGATATCTTCTTGAAATGTTCAAGTAAAATCTCATGATCCAGTTGACTTGTATGAGGGACATCACATTGCCTGGAAAGATTTTTTGAAGGTTGTAGCATAATCAAGGCTGACCATTCTGGAGGACATCGTAAGACCCGTCTGACATGTCATAGAAGCCACACATGATTCCAGTTTAGATACTTAAAGAGAGTATTATGATCCAACTAAATTACCCTGGTTTCATCATGAAATATATCTTATATTCTTAGAGGGTGTTGAAAGAGTCAGTGTGACATGTATAAGAGGGTACCATATGTCATGGATGACTTGTCTAGGTGTCATCATGAAATTTGGATGGCATTCATAGGGGACATTATAAGGTCCATCTTACATACACATAGGGCATCGTGAGGTCTATGTGGCTTGTCTGGAAGATTACATGAGAGCCAGTTGGCATGCCCTGATGCTTTCACAAGATTAGATGACATGTAATGATGTTTTCATATGGTATGGCTAACAATTATAGATTACCTTGTGAGGCTTTGATGGAAATCCCGAACGGTTTTCCGAGACATGGGTGGAATTCTGGGGGAGTTCCATGTGACTTTCTATGACATTTACATTATACTTTTTGATGATCCAAATAGTGTAACAATGAAGCATCAGGTGAACTTGGTGATATATCTTGATTTTGTCGCACGACCTAAGTGGTTCATGCAAAGCACGTGAGGAACAATGTATATGTTTTTCAAATAATTCTCCAATATTTTAGTCTTTTTTCTATAATTTTATTTCATATTCCATAGATTTATGTAGTGTTAGATGGTTTTTAGTCTCATTTGTTGCATAAAATATGTGGTATATATTTTTTGTAACCCTCTATAAGTCTTATATGAGATCTATGAGTGATCACATGAAGTTCCTATGCATGATATATGATCACTCCAGTTGTTCCCTGGGTCTTACATGATCGAAATATTTCCCATTTGTGAGATCAACTGCTTTGATAAATCCACAATGATACCAGGGTTCATGGGTGCAATGTTCCTAGGGAAAAGGTAATTCATTTTTCATGATGGGGCGGGGGGTTACATGCATCACCATCCTATTTATTCACCACTTTGCACAGTGTGTATCCTTAAAATCTAGGATGGAGTCAGTGGAAGGATTTGATGTTATGATTCTTCGTGAGGTTTTGTCATAGGTCATTCTGGGTGTTTCTTATTATTTTCAAATAATGCGAGAGAATTATATAAACACCCCTATTTATTAGATTATGTCCAATTAATGGAGTCTTTTTGAATCATATAGAGATTTAGAGGGACTTTCATGTTGTCAGTACAAAATTTCTAGGTACTTTCATGACATCAGGATGCCTGCTGAAAGGACATCACCTGATCTTTAATTCCAAGTCTAGGATATTACATGAGACAATGATGACTTTCTAGGGTCCTTTTTCCAGATCAAAGCAGCTCGACAAGTGGTCTTGTGAGAACATTCTGGTGCATCGTATGATATTTATGACTGCAAGAGGCTCCCCTCATCTCCATATTATTTCCTTTTTTAAAGACTTGGGGATATTTTGATCTTTCACAAGTGTTGTAAAAGAAAATCACTTTCCTCACTGATGAGGTGCCCTGTGACCAAAAAAAGGGCTTATGGTTACGCATGAGCACTTCATGGATAAACCCATATGATTATTTCCTAAGATAAAGGTGGAAAGAGATAATGGATTAATATGTCCAAAGCCTTTCATGTGATGGGTATGACATGATATAAGTCTCTTTCATGACTAATTAATAATGTAATCAGGGCATCCATGTTGTCTCATGGGCTTCATGGGTACCTCTAATGAGTTTTATAACCATAAATGGATCCCACATTTCCCATTTTTATTTCATTTGATTATTTTAAATATTTTTAGGATCTCATGAGGTTGCATATGTTTTGTTAAATAAAATAACTCTAAATATCAGTGATGCATCATGCAATATTGATGACCACAAGATGCTCCAACCTTTCAGATATATCCCTCAAATTTTCAAGGATTTTTGGATGGCTTGTCTGGCACCAACCACCTGAAAATTTGTGTGTCCTAGGGGTGCTCATCTAGAAACCTCCAAATGGTCATTGAAAATACACAGTTACATCACAAGAGAAGAATGACATGTCAAAGGGGATCCATGGTATCATCCACATGAAATATACTACACGTGACCATCCACATGACCTTTTCCAGGTCATGCGATCACATTTCTCTTGCTGGTTCATGTGACCCATGTGATCATGAACACTTTCCACTAATTTTAGGAGAAAATAATACCTATATTCGTATATTTATTTCTTTGTGAGTTTTTTATGCTAATTTTCTGGGTTTCAACAAATTTACCCCCTCATGAGTGATGTTTGTGGCGATAAAGGCTCGTTTATGAGTAAATTAAATGCATGCCTAAGGCTTTGGCGCTGTTTCTAATCGGCATATTTGGGGACGCTTGGTCAGATTCCCATTAAGAAATTCTCATGAATCTACACCAACATGATATTATTTGTTGATTCATATTATCTAGATATCTTGAGATTTTTTTATTTAAAAAAGGAAAATTAGGTAGAACATCTGTCCCAAAAAGAGAATGCTCGATCTTTTTATGATGTTAATGAACATGTAGAGAATAGATTGACTTTTAATAAATCTATATGAGGGCCTCACAAGATTATTTCCATTTATTAAGGCTAACTACTACTTCTCTATAGTTTAGGGTCTTTTAGCCTGGACCTTCAATCACTGTAGTTCAGGGTCATTTAGCTCCGACCTTATTTCATTGTAGTTTAGGGTCTTTTATTTTGAACATTATATCACTTTATTTTTGGGTCTTTTAGAATGGTTCATATATCACTATATTTTAGGGTATTTAGATGGGACCTTATATCTCTGTCGTTTTGGGTCTTTTAGCTTGGACCTTATATTATTGTAGTTTAGGGTCTTTTAGATCAGACCTTCTATCACTGTTGTTTAGGGTATTTTAGATCAAACCTTATATCACTGTAATTTAAGGTCTTTTATCTTAGACCTTAAATCAAATTATTTTTAGGTTTTTCCATATCGGACCTTATTAAACAATGAAGTCTAAAGTATTACTTCCAGTACTAAATGGATGATCATATAATATAGTTAAGACATGCCAATAATGACCTGAAACACCCTAGGGTGTAATGTTATACCATGGTGATGCTGAGGCTCTCTAGGATTAGAGATCCTTTCCTAAAAGGAATAGTTTCCTTTGGTTAATAGGCCAAAGAATTTATTCATCTATATTATTTTCAAATAGAGGTTTCTCTAATCTTTTCCAAGGTTCATGGAAGATTTATTAGGGTAATATTGGTTGAGGGAGAAATACTAGGGATATAAAGACCACCAGGATAGTGGGAATATGGGTTATAAAATTCATAACCCAAAGGATTGAGTTGATGAATATGGGATGGGGAAGAAATTTTGGGAATTAACCATAACACTCTAATGGGAAAAGGTTCAGCTACGATGTTTCCATGGCACACAAGGATTCAATATCCTTTTCTACAAGGAGGAGATGCCTTTAGATTGTAGGTAAAAGATCTTATGAATCAACAACATGGTCAATGACTGATGATATTTAGTCGTTTTTGAGGGACATTAGAGATTTATAAATACTAAAATGTGTGGATGATGGGGTATGGGTATGGGGGAATGTTTTCCAGGAAGGGTTCTGAAACCCTTGTGTAGTTCAGATCTTAATTGTATAGCTCATGCCCAAAGCCTTGTGGTCTAAAATCACAAGGTAAGGGAAATAAAAAAAATTTTAATAGATTTTTGAATTACTACTTTGATAAATGTTACAAAAAACTGTGACATGACATCGATGATGTCGAATCCCCTTAGATATTTTTTTATAGGGATTGTATATCATGGTCCAAAGTGATTAGGTTAGGAAGATGATATGATACAATCATACTAGGAATGGACTAGAATAATCTGAGGTGATGAGTTTTTCCATGGTGATGTCGGGACTCACAAGGATTATAAATCCCTTTTTGAAGAGTTATTCATTTGGTTGATGACCATATTTTCATATGTAGGATACATATTCATACATGAATAGTCAAAAAAAAGTGTTTGTTGAAGCATTGTATCCTTTTCCATGGACCATAGAAGGTTTATAGTGATACAAGGTTCTCAAATCATAAGGTGTGATTTTAATAAACTGTAATATCTCTGTAGGTTTTGAGCACCCTAAAAGCTGTGTCACCACATAGAGAATATATTATCTCAGTGAGGAGATGTGACAAATCATTACTCTAAATTTTACCTGAACTAGGGGGTCTAGTGAGAATAACTTTTCTTTTATTAGGGATACAGTTTATAACCCATGAACATTATTCCCTCTTTATTATCACCCTACATTTATCCTAAACTCTAGATATGAATAGTTTAGTGAGAAAAGACTTGAATTTTCCCATACCTCCATTTGCGTGTTTTCAACTTGACAAGTTTTTTATATCTCTCACTAGAAGTTATGGTCTCACAATTTGGACCATTACAGGCTATATTTTATGGTCATACAACTTGGCCAATGAGAAAACAATTACAGGTCATGAAATACATGGACCTATTATGGGGGATGTTACATAAGATCCTGATTAGGATACAAAAGGTCAAGAGCACTCTAACATGATTATGAGTGGGAGATGAAAATGTTGTAAATCCAAACTAAATATTCCTATTCCATGAGTAACAATATGGGAAAATCATACCGATAATGGACTAGAAAACCGTTAGGTTTTTAGTTCTTCCATGGTGATGTCAATATCAAAAGGATTAAAAAGGCCTCCTTATAGATCCAATATTACATTAGTTAGTAGGTCTGAGCCCTTATGCATTGATAGCATGGTCAAGTAGAGAGATCCATTTTCTATTCCAAGGTCCATGAAAGGTTTTTTAAATATTTAGGTGCTAGATACATGAAGTGTGATTTATGAAACGAGGTGATTAAAATATAGTTGAAGAACCTCATACTCTGAAAAATAGGGGTAAGGCTCTTGCAGTCCTTTAATGAGGGATTATAATGGATGATGGTCTATACAATTTAACATCATGTATTAGGGACATACTTTCTTACATTTAGTTTAATTTCATGTGGTATGCACACTTTTCTTGCAGTTTAATTTCATACAGTAAGGACATATATGTTGTGAAATTTTAATTTCATGAGACTAGGTCATTTTACTTGTCATTTGATATTCATACATTTAGGACATGGGAACCTATATGAAAAATTGTGCAATATATATTACGTGAAAAAGAAATCCATACGTATATCCAACTCATACATATAAAAAATGGTCTTGAATGTATCATCCCCTATGTATTTGAGGTGAATTTCTTTTATCGATTTGTGTAGCTGGGTTCGATATTAGAGATTAGGGCGTGAGTATATATCCTTTAATGACATGAATCAAGCCAAACTTAGTTATTGACTTAGAAACACTCTATATAGGTCTTACACAAACACAGAGCTGATGATTATTTCTATTTATTATTGTTTTTGGGACTACGATTGGAGATTTGGGCATCCCTACATATCCTATGATGATAGGGATCCATCCAAACACAGTTCTTAAAAAAGAATATTCATGTGCAAGTCTGACCGAAACATATAGAGGGGGAATTTTATGCCTAATTTTTTTGTGACTAGACCCAGGGTTGAATATTTGGGTGTCACTATGTATCCTATCATTCTATTAATCAACCCACACATAGTTCTCAAGGAACCATGTAGTTTAATATCATTAAACAATGATATATGATTCCCAACATGAAAAGGGGTATTTTGGACGGTCAAAATGATGGAAATATTGGTGTGACTATGTATCCTTATGATAATAGGAATTAATCCACACATAGTTCTTGAATGGAGGTGTTGTAGGAAACTGATCACCAACAATAGTGGTCCCATCGGGAGAGGTCCATAGGAACGTGCATCATTATTTCATTCTAGGGACATCAACTGTGCACTTGAGTGTCATGTGGTGAGGACTCATGGTATTCCTTTTAAGGTATTGAATTCATGACCATGATGATCCCATAATGACCTCTTATGAATTATTTTTTGGGGGAATCCCTTAATTAAATTCCTCATATCATGTAAGATATGGTTGGTGTCATAAACAAGGAATGGAAAGGGTTCCTCTCACCATGTAGAGGTGATTATGGACATGATAGGGGAATATTGTATCATGTGGTGGGTAGAAAAAGATGTAGTATTGAGAATTACCTATGTATGTAGAGACCCCAAACTTGATGCACATAGTCATTACATTACTTTTGTAGAATACTTAATACATAACAAAAACAAACACCAAAGGACTGTAATAGTTTAGTGTCATGGGAAACTGGGAATATAATATTCTATTCTTGGTGAAATATCTTCAATATCTCCCATAAAGATATTCCTTTTTTTCTTACCTAAAACCTTTCTTTATATCCTGGGGAAAATAAAACATATAATGGGTGATCTCAAATTCTCATTAAGGGTAAGCATGGAGAAAATAAAACAAATCATATACATTTGAACTTCAAAACATGAACATAATATTTAAACATAAAAATCATGAGAAATGACGTAAAACATGGCAGTACGTAAGGCATAGATCATAATGAAATATTAATCATGATAAAATGCATGGGAATAAAACATGTAATTGTGGAAACCATTAAGAACATGATATGATTTCCATAGTAGCAAAGGAATTGCTGCCAAAACCATATTATTGGACAAAGTCCCTTTCTGAATCAAGTTCACTCTACGTTCCAGTCCTGTATCACAGAACAAGATTAACTTACCATTCCAGCCATGTCTATCTCATGAGATATAAATCTTTACACAATTAATTGGAGGGAGATATAGGTCCCACCCATCTCATAATGAAATCATTCTTACTTGTGCCACAAAATACACTTAAAACATTCCTCATAACCCAATGAATAAAATGGGTTTCATAAACATCATCTCATCATCACATAGTCCATATAAAACAAATGGATATTTCATCATAAGAAAATTGAAACCATGTAAATCATAGAGACATTATACTTGAAACATACACATATGAAATAATGTCATCTTAGATGGAAAATGATTTTGATAAAACACTTGAAATGAATTCTTGACGAAAATATCCTATTTTCTTCAAAATCATTTTCTTTTCACAAAATTACATGCATTTTTAAAAGAAAATTATTTTTTTGAAAATAGTAATGAAATATTCTAGAGTAAGCTTCATGAAAATAAGGTGTTATAAAACCTTAAAAAATCCGTTCATGCTATATAATTAAAAAAAATATTATTCTTGTACTTTTGACAGAAAAGTCAAAAAGTACCTCGTATGGTAAACAAAATAAAGATTCCATACATACCATGTAGTAAAATTCAAAATGGGTAAAAATGAATTTAAACATACATGAGAACATTTCTAGAAAATAGGGACATGGATGATAAATATAACCCTAGTAAATACTTATGAATAAACAATCTCAGATAAAAAACGAGATTAGAAAAGTTAACCCTTAGAAAGATATTTTTGTAAATAAAATAGATCACTTATGAGTATTAAATAGAAGGTCACATAAAGAAAGTATAAATACATGATAAGATATAAAAATTCATTTCTCACATAATCAATGAATAACATAAACAAGAAAGAGAAGATCAACCCAAAGAACAGAAATTGGGTTAAGAAGTTCTCTTACCTCGTGTCCGACTTGACTCGATCATTATTTAATCTCCCGAATAATAAAATTTTTTTTTTACTTTTTTAAGAACATTTTAAAGTTTATCATTACTTTTATATCAATTATTACCATGTTATAAACATTATGTAACCATTTAAGTTAATAACGTTCGTTTTGTCGATATTTGGTACTTGAGTCAAAAATGGACTTCTTATAATTACATGTTGTTCATGTGGTAACATGTTCATTATATCCAGAATTATATTCATGATTTATATATCATATATATCATATATATCCATAATATACATGTATTTATAATATTACATAACATATGGAGGTAAGAAATGAAATGCGATGTTCATGGAGACGGTAAGTCGTACGTACGCATGAACGCTACCTTCATTTCTATTTATTATTTTAATGGAATTAAAACAAAATGATAAATAGTTATATTATACTTACAGTATAATATCATATATAATATCATTAAATCCATCCTTTATACATCCCACATAAGGCATTAATGAATCACATCACTTTGAGGGTTCAGTAGTCCGCACTTCCTCAAATGAGATTATCATATTTACCCATGATGGAAACCATAAAGGATTGATATAATTGGGAATTAAATAAGAATAAGGAAATAATAAACATAATATATATCATATATTAATATAGTTCCATCATAATGGCCACCATGAGAGGCAGTAGGAGAAAATCGAACAATCATCGTTTTGTGAGGCGTTAGTTTTCCATCCACAGAAACATTATATTCTTCATACATTAGATGGAGGTGTGTGTAAGTGTAGTTAGAATCCTTATCATAAAAACATCCATGCATATTTAGTATAATGTTTTTGTTACAAAAGAAAGGATTAGAAAGAGTTTATGGGTTGGAGAAGCAGAATAAACGAAAACAATTTAAGAGAAAAAGTTACCTATAATTTGGGTAACTTTTTTTGGTTTGAACCAAAAGGACTTCTTGAAGTGCCTTCTGCCTATGGTAAGGCTTATAGGGGGATTATATATATGTATTTATCTTAATTGGTCAGATCTTGGACGAGAAAAATGGCTTGAGAGGTATGAGGAATTGGAAATAAATGGTCTCCTTTTATAAGGGGAGGAGGGGCTCTTTTGGAAAATGTGAAAATATTTTTTTATTATAAACTTATATTCAGTTTCAAAAGGTACAAAAATCATTAAAGATGAATATAATATGACTCATGGTCGAAATAAAATCATCCAATAATAATTGGACATGTTTTGGATAATATTTGGATCATTATAATCTTATTTATTTAAATTATTTATTAATGAGGTAAATACTGCATCATTATTGTGTCATAAATAACATAATTTATTTGATGTCTAAAAATTATAAAAAAAATACCACCATGTAGGAAATATTTTTATCTTTATAATTAATATTTATAGTAGAAAAGATAATTTATATAACCCCTTATAAAAATTAATTACTAAAATATTTTTGTTAATGTCAATTTTGTCTTTACATTAAATTGGTTAATCCAAACTGTCATTATCACTACCAAGTGGCTCAATGGGGTCCCAAAATAGACCCAAGGATGACCATGGTCATAAACTACTCATAAAATAATGTTAGGACAAGTGTTAAGGTAATTTTGAATTATTATAATATTCTTTTAACCTGGAATTACCCTATTTACCTTTACCGCAGTAAATAAATGTCAAAAATTACTATTCACCAAAAATTATTTTTATCTTATTGAATCGCATTTTAATTCTTGATAACAACGATTTATGTCTGATTTTTGAAATTCAGTTCACAGAAATGGTAAAATTTCATTTAAATGAAAGACTCGGTTTTTTTAACTACTACTAAGTGGTTTCACTATTCATGAAAAATTGATGTTTTTCATAAAAATACCAAATATTCAGCCTATGCTATATTTGATAATCCGAATTCAAAAATGATTTCTATTTTTATAAATTCAAAACATAGAAGTGGAATTAATTTATTTTAAAATTAATTCCCGTTATCAAAACAAATAGCGGGTTTTTAAGAAGTAATAACTATTAAAAGATCGACAATTGTTTATGTCCAATTTAAAAGTGAAATTAATTCCAATGACCCAAATTGGATTAAATGATAAAAATATATTCTAATTACACTTTAAAACCAATTAGAAATAAAATCTAACAATATAAATTATTGTGATGAAAAAGTTTTTTTAAATTAAAATATAGCATGTTTTTACTATTCATTAAAATGTGAAAGTTTTCAGAATAAAATGAAAAATTTATCCAAATTAAAATTTTATATCATGATTCTAAGGAAGAATTTTATTTTTTCAAATTGAACTCATAAACATGTGAAAAACTAGATTTAAAGTGGGTGTGCCATCAAAAGGTGGCAAAAGTGCATTTTTTGAAAAATACTTATTTTACCCAAAAAATCTATTTTGTTCTCATACCTTGTTCTAGAAAATGTGTAAGATAAATAATAATGTTATAAAATTAAAATTTTACTTGATACTATTCATAAATTCTAGTTCATAATAATATTATAACCATATATCGTTGTTTAGTGAAACCTGGTACTGCGTACAACACACGCTATCGAGGAAGGTCGTGATTGCATGTAATGCAATCCAAGTCAGGGTTGCGTCTTGTGCAAGACTCCTTCGTTGTTTTTATAACATAATCCAACCATATTTCATTTATAAATTGAATTTATATATATATACACTCAATTTTGCGTAGAATTACTACTATCAAACGAACTTGAAATTGTGTGTAACACAATTCAAGAGTAGTGTTACGTATAATGCAAGCTAATATGGTGACGCGTTTAGCCCAAGATAATCTTGATGTAGCATACAACACAAGACATCAATGAAATTAAAAAGCATAATTCTCATAAAATCTCGGGTTGTTACATTCTACCCCCCTGAAAGTGAATTTCTCCCTCAAAATTCATCGGGGTTATAAATGGTTTACTACTTGAAAGTTTCTTTCATAGAAACCCACATCATAAAAAGGAATACCAAAACATATCTTTAAAAACTAAAGTATGAGAATTAGGGGTTACCCAAATTAGCTAATCACTGGGTTCCCACATAGGAGAACATAGTTGAAAATATAGATATGGAATAGAAATCTAACCATCAAGTTCTGATGGAGAGTGGTAGAGAACATGGATATGAAAAATACAATAATCATAAAGCCATAAATTTTTGATGATCTAAGGTAACATCTGATTCATCGGATATAAGAGAACTAGGACAACATTTTTTGTTTTCAAGATCATTTCCCTAAAGTTGAATAATTTGAATTAGAAGAAATACTTACT
Source organism: Viscum album (assembly GCA_963277665.1). Lineage (NCBI taxonomy): Eukaryota > Viridiplantae > Streptophyta > Magnoliopsida > Santalales > Viscaceae > Viscum > Viscum album. The sequence goes on along the minus strand of OY728120.1, from coordinate 776,757,005 downwards.
TTATTTCAGTATAATCTCACCGTTGTTTGTGCCTTGAACAATTTCCACTTCATCAATTAAAGAAATGAAGTTGAATTCCTCTTCCATGAAGTGTTATAAAATCATGTGATAGAATGAAATGTCATTCCATCTGTCTTAAACAAAAGGATAACAAAAGTTATTAAATATACATAAGTCAATCTATAGTGAGATTAACCGTATATGGTTTCTCAAATGGACTTATACTTCATATATCATACCACATAATATAATAAAACAAGTTTCTACTAACCAAGGACTTCCTGTAGGCCAATGGTAGGCAATAAAGGCCTGTCGCACTTCGGTTGTGGGTTCAATTCCCACAACCTTGTCCGACACGACGGGTTGTCGCCCATCCTGCAGGTTGTCCTTTTTCTAAAACTACATTATTATAACATTCAATAAATAATATTGAAAAAAGTTCTAGCCTTAATCAATACTGAATTATGTCCAATATAATCCATTCCAATCTTTAGGCTTATCTAAAATACTTCTGTCTAAGATCATAGTATAAAGATGACAATTACTAGAAATGTCATCTACCGAGCATGTTAATACCATCATTTATCCCCCATATATCATATGATATATCTTGTTGGTCACATTCCAAACATGTTAATACCATAATCATGTATTCTCTTGAAAAAATGAATACCCATTGAAACTTAGTGAAAACATGAATGTTGTCAAAAGTTAACAATTTCCACATACCAAAATCCCAAAATTTATATATGCTCAAACCATGATATCTGTCATGAGCTCATTTCATTTTCTCTTTATCCCATCATTATGTGCATATCATGTTCTTTACAAAAATATTTCAATCACTTTTCATGGTTACCAATTCCATATTATTATGGAAAATCACAATGGACCAATACATATATATTCCAATATAACATAAAAGTACCTCAACAACATTATTCTTGAATACCAATACAAAAACACTTTAATCCATCCTCTTAAATGATTTCCATGGAATAAGTCCTTCCTTGATTTAGAAGTATCCTCTTAGGTCAGGGCATTGAGTTAGGTAATGCCCATGTCCTCCACAGAGAAGACATTGGACTCCATTACAGTATGTCACTCTATGACCCTTTTCTCCACATAGATAACATCTTCCCCTCCGTTTGAGGTATTACTCAAGCTTCTTCTTCCATTCATTAGAAATCTCAATCTTCCTTTATCTATGCTCCTCACCATGCGAACATGCATAAAATTCCATCTTCCTCTTATTTGATGACTTAGGAATATAACTAAATTTCACCTTGTTAATCATATATCGAGATGACTGAATCAGCATAATCACAATATCTTTCTCTCCAGGCATCACAAAATTTCGTTGATCATAGTCACCAATTTGTCCATTGGAATTAATGTTAAATGAATTCCTTCTCGTTCCCCCATTGACTAAGACCATAAACCATAGGTAAGAAACAGTTAAAATAATGAGGAACCACATAATCATAAAAATTCACTTATGGGATTTCTAACTTATTAAAAATTATTTAATCCATGATACCTTAAGTTCACCGTAGGTTATTCATGATAATCAACATAACTCTAGGACTATAACCTATATTTATAATTAACATTAGGGACATCCCTATACATACGTTAGAAATATATCTAGGGATTTCACTAAAGTTTTCGTATCCAAGTTTCCAAAGGTTAACTAAACCAAACCTCTGATACCAACTGTAGGGACCCCAAAATTGATGTACATAGACATTACATTACTTGTTCGGAATACTTAATACATAACAAAAACATACACCAAAGTACCGTAATAGTTTAGTGTCTTTGGAAACTCAGAATATAATCTTCTAATCTTGGTGAAATATCTTCAACATCTCCCATAATGATCTTCCTTTATTTCTTACCTAAAACCTTTATTTATATCCTGGGGAAAAGAAAACATATAAAGGGTGAGATCAAATGCTCAGTAAGGGTAATCATGGAGAATATAAAACAAACCATATACATTTGAACTTCAAAACATGAACATAATATTTAAACATCAAAATCTTGAGTAATGACATAAAAATGGCAGTACATAAGGCATAGATCATAATGAAACATTAATCATGATAAAATAGAATGGGAATAAAACATGTAATTTTGTAAACCATTAATCACATGATATGATTTCCATAGTAGCCAAGGCATTGCTTCCAAGACCATCTTAGTGGACAAAGTCCCTTTCTGAGTCGAGTTCACTCCTCATTCAAGTCCTGTATCACTGAACCGGATTAACTTACCATTACATCCATGTATATCTCATGATATATAAATCTCTACCCAATTCATTGGAGGGAGATATAGGCCCCACCCATCTGATAACGAAATCATTCTTACTTGTGCCACAAAATAAACTTAAAACATTCATCATAACCCAAAGAATAAAATGGGTTTCATAAACATCATCCCATCATCACATAATCCATATAAAACAAATGTATATTTCATCATAAAAAAAGTGAAACCATTTAAATCATAGATACATTATACTTTAAACATTCACATATGAAATAATGTAATCTTAGATAGAAAATTGTTTTGATAAAACACTTGAAATGAATTTTTGAGGAAAATATCCTTTCTTCTTCAAAATCATTTTCTTTTCACAGAATTCCATGATATTTTAAAACAAAAGTATTTTTTTTGAAAATATTCATGAAATCTTGTAGAATAATCTTCATAAAAATAAGGCGTTATAAAACCATAAAAAATCCGTTCATGTCGTATAAGTTAAAAAACATTCTTCACATACTTTTGCCGGAAAGGTCAAAAAGTACCTCATATGGTAAAAAAAGAAAGATTCCATAAATACCATGTAGTAAAAGTCAAAAATGGGTAAAAAGGAATTTAAACATACCTTAAAACATTTTTAGAAAACCGGGACATGGATGATAAATATAACTCCAGTAAATACATACGAATAAACAATCTCGGATAAAAAATGAGATTGAAAAAGTTATCCCTTACAAAGATCGTTCTATAAATAAAATAGATCACTTATGTGTATTCACTAGAAGTTCACATAAATAACGTATAAATACATGATAATATATAAAAATTCATTTCTCACATAATCAAAGAACAACATAGAAGATCAACCGAAAGAACGGAAATTGGGTTAAGAAGTTCCCTTACCTCTTGTCCGACTTGACTCGATCATTCTTTAATCTCCTGAATAATAAAACAAAGTTAATTTATACTTTCTTCGGAACATTTTTCAAGTTTATTATTCCTTTTATATCACTTATTACCTTGTTATAAACATTATGTAACCATTTAAGTTAATAACATTCATTTTTGTCGATATTTGGTACTTGAGTCAAAAATGGACTTCTTATAATTACATGTTGTTCATGTGGTCAAAGGTTCATTATATCCAGAATGATATTAATGATTTATATATCATATATATCATATATATCCAGAATATATAAGTATTTATAATAGTACATAACATATGGAGGTAAGAAATGAAATGCACCGTTCATGGAGACGGTAAGCCGTACGTACGCATGAACGCTACTTTAATTTCTATTTCTTATTTTAATAGAATTAAAACATAATGATAAATAGTTATATTAAAATTACAGTATAATATCATACATAATATCATTAACTCCATCTTTTATACATCCCACATAAGGCTTTAATGAATCACATCACTTTGAGGGGGCAATAGTCCACACTTCCTCAAATGAGATTATCGTATTTACCCACTATAGAAACCATAAAGACTTGATATAATTGGAAATTAAATAAGAATAAGGAAATAATAAACATAATATATATCATATATAAATACAGTTCCATCATAATGTCCACCATGAGAGGCGGTAGGAAAAAATCGAACAATCATCGTTTCGTGAGGCGTTAGTTTGCCATCCACAGAAACATTATGTTCTTAATCCATTAGACGGTGGTGTGTGTAAGTATAGTTCGAATACTTATCATAAAAACATCCTAGTATATTTAGGATACTGGTGAGATTACAAAATAAAGGATTAAAAAGATTTTATGGATTGGAGAAGTATAATAAAAGAAAACAATTTAAGAGAAACTGTTACCTTTAATTTGGGTAACTTCCTTTGGTTTGAACCAAAAGGACCTCTTGAAGTGCCTTCTTCATAAGTTAAGGATTATAGGGGGAGGATTGGGATGTAGGGAGCTTAATTGGGCAGAGTTTGGATGATAAAAATGGCTGGAGAGGTGTGAGGAATTGGATAGAAATGGTCTCCTTTTATAAGGGGGAGGAGGGGCTCTTTTGGAAAGTGTGAAAATATTATTTTATTATAAACTTATCTTCGGGTTACAAAGGTCCCAAAATCGTTAAATATGAATATAAGATGACTCAGGGTCGAAATAAAATCATCCAATCAGAATTGGACTTGTTTTGGATAATATTTTGTCCATTGTAATCTTATTTATTTAAATCATTTATTAATGAGGTAAATACTACATCATTATTGTGTCATAAATAACTTAATTTATATGATGACTAAAAATTAAAAAAAAATACCACCAAGTAGGAAATATTTTTATCTTTCCAATTAACATTTATAGTCGAAAATATAATTTATATAACCCCTTATAAAAATTAATTACTAAAAGATTTTTGTTAATGTCAATTTTGTCTTTACATTAAATTAATTAATCCAAATTGTCATTATCACTACCAAGTGGATATATGGGGTCCAAAAATCGACCCATGGATGCTCATGGTCGTCCCATACTCATCTAATAAGGTTAGGACAAGTGTTAAGGTAATTTTGAATTATTATAATATTCTTTTAACCTTGAATTACCCTATTTACCGTTAACCGCAGTAAATAAATGTCAAAAGTTACTATTCACAAAAAAATTATTTTCATCTTATTGAATCAAATTTTACTTCTTGATAAGAACCATTTATTTCAGATTTTTGAAATTCAATTCAAAGAAGTGGTAAAATTTCATTTAAATAAAAGAGTCAGTTTTTTAACTACCACTAGTGGTTTCACTATTCATCAACAATTAATGTTTTTTAGAAAAATACCAAAACTTCAGCCTAAGATATATTTGATATTCCGAATTAAAAAATTATGCCTATTTTTCCAAATTCAAAACATAGAAGTTTCATTAATTAATTTTAAAATTAATTCCTATTATCAAAACAAATAGCGTGTTTTTAAGAAACAATAACTATCAAAAGATCGACACTTGTTTATGTCCAATTTCAAAGTGAAATTAATTCCAATGACCAAAATTGTATTAAATGGTTAAAATATATTCTAATTACACTTTAAGACCAACTAAAAAGATAATATAACCATATAAATTATTGCGATGAAAAAATTTGTTTTTAATTAAAATATAGTGTGTTTTTACTATTCATTAAAATATGAAGGTTATCAGAATAATATGAAATTTTTTTCCAAGTTAAATATTTATATCCTGATTCCAAGAAAGAATTTTATTTTGTCAAATTGAACTTATAAACATGTCAAAAACTAGATTTAAAGTGGGTGCGCCATCAAAAGGAGGCAAAACTGCATTTTTTGAAAAATACTTATTTTACCTGAAACATTTATTTTGTTCTCATACTTTGTTCTAGAAAATGTTTAAGATGAATAATAATGTTATAAAATTCAAAATTTAGTTGATACTATTCATAACGGCTAGTTCATAAAAATATTATAACCATATATCGTTGTTTAGTGAAACCTGGTACTGCGTACAACACACGTTATTGATGAAGGTCGCGATTGCATGCAATGCAAGCCAAGTTAGGGTTGCGTGTTGGGAAAGACTCCTTAATTGTATCATAATAAAGAATCCAACAATATTTAATTTATAAATTGAATATATATATATATACACTCAATTTTGTGTAGAATGGATACTATCAAACGAACTTGAAGTTGTGTGTAACACAATCCAAGAATAGTGTTGTGTATACTGCAAGCTAACACGGTGTTGCATATAGCGCAAGATGATATTGGTGTAGCATACAACACAAGTCATCAATGAAATTAAAAGAAATAATTCTCATAAAATCTCGGATTGTTACAATGTATCTCATTGAAAATTAGAACCAAGAAATACATTATTCTAGAAAACCCATGAAGTTTAATTTAAAGTTGAAATGACACCATCCATGGAGTTTAACATCTTGCAGTAAGGACGTAGGTCACCCAATGTGAATGAAGAAAAACCCTTGTGGGATCATAAAATTTAATATAATGCGATGAGGAAGTGATACATATATTTTTACATCTTTTGGTTAGGATACATCTATGCAGTTTAACATCATATGAATGGGATTCCTAGGATAACTCTGTATATTTTAATTTCATGTGGTCAAGATGTGAGATGTTGTGTAGTTTAAAGTCTTTCTTCTGGGACTTGAGATTCCATGAAACTTAATGTATTTCTATCTAGATGAGGGCTACCCAATGTGAAAGGTATGTAACACTATGGTTAGGAACACATATAGATTTTTGGGTGTCAATATGTATCTTGTGATGACATGAATCAATCCACACAAAGTTCTTACGAGGGACTCCCTATGTGGATAAAACACTCACACAATGACTGGGGCATTTCATCCTTCTTTTTCACTAATCTAGATCATGTGTAGTGATTCATTACTGATATGGTTCTTCCCATTCAGTTTAATGTCATGGAGTGAAGAAGTGCTTTTTACAGTTTTTCATCATGTGGTTAGGACATGAGACCTTGTTCATTTTAAAGTCTTGCTTCTAGGACTTGATACCCTGTGTAGTTTAACATATTATTTTGGGGAATATCTTTTGTAGTTTAGCATCATGCAACCATGATGATCTTGTACAGTTTAACATCATGTAACCAAGACGATATTATTGTTTATTTTAAAGTCATTAAACCAGAACGACGGGTGCTTGATGATAGCTATGAAAAGTAATTATTAAGAAACCCCACATTGGTGATGGGTGTGACATGTTCCCCATCCATTGTGTCAAGTGAGTATGATCTATTATGATATAAAATTTTTATGATTTATGTCCCATCCTATTTGGCTTCTATCTCCATAATCTTCTTTCCTAGTATCATTGTGGTACTGAGATCCAACACTTGTTATCCTTGGAGGAATGAATGGAGGCAAACCTTCTTATCAAAGGCTTGTGTGATCTGATTCTGATAGACTTCAAGGTTGTTCAATGTACACAACCTATTCTCATAAAGCCTCTCTAATTCTTCCTGCCTCTTTTACAATTTATTTCCATCTGAGAGTTGTCTAAAAAATGGCTATTCAGAGTGAAGGAAGTCATAATTCTATGGGTAACATTTCCTTGGTCTCGTGCACTAATTAAAATAGAATTTCTTGTGCAGTAGTATGTGTGGTGGTATGGTATGACCATAAATCGTGCAGGATCTTGTCCGAAAATGACTTCTTATCCTTGTTCAGCGTCTACTAGAGTATATTTAATAGAGTCTTACTGATGTCTTGTATCTATTCATTTTCCACTTCATGATAATGATACGAGTTATTGGACTCAATATTGTACTCCCGCTATAGTTTCTTCAACTATGTTGAACAAAGTTTGGTTCCATTATTCATCAATATTGTGTGAGGGAATATGAACCTCGTGATGATATGGAAATTTTTTAATTTTATGATATTATTCAACATGACTTTCTTGAGGTGTATTTCCACATCCCATTTGGAAAAGTAGTTGATAAATGTAAGGATGTACTTGAGCCGATTAAATGTTGCTGGGGGATATGGCCACACAACACCCATTACTAAAAAAATGTAATGGAATATTTATCTTTATGTAGTGATTATTAGGGGTGACAGATGAAGTTTGTAGGGATCTGGCATGCATGATATTTTTGGTGAATTCCACACAGTCCTGTATCATGGTTTTTCAGTAATAGACTTGCCTAAAAATTTATTTGGAGAGCCTAGTACCATATTGATTAGAATTATAGGAGCATTCATGGACTTTTTCCAAGATGACATGAATATCTCTTTCTTCTATGAATAAAAGGAGGATTCCAGGAAATCCTTTCTTTTATTTATATTTTTTCTCATTTGGGTAGTTCTAAAAGGTAATGTTTGTTGCACGACACCGAATTTGTTCCCTTATATATTTGTTTTTTAGGAGAATACTATTTTACAAATAACCAATTTTTGGATCCATCCATATAGTGGTGGATATCATTTTTAACACCCCAAGATTTCATAGTACGTTATCTCTTCAAAGAAATTCAATAACTTGTGCTACATGCAACACCGAGTTCGAGCGTACCATGACTTACCTAACTAGCCATTCAAAAAGAGTTTATGAATATTATTAACTAAATTTTTTATTTTCTATACTCAATATAATTTTAGAATCCATATTATGTGTTTCTTAGACATTATATGAGAACATATTCTTTTTTTCAGATAAAATAAGTATTTTTCAAAAAATGCAATTTTACAGCATTTTAATGGAGAAAATTTTTTAAAACCAATATTTCACACTTTTATATATTCAATTTAATGAAATTAAATTATTATTTAGAATTGGGATATAAAAATTTAGTTTGTATGAATTTTTTATACTCTTCTGAAAACTTTCAATTTTTGACAAATACTGAAAAATATTAAATTTTAATTAAAAAAAAATTTTAATCGAAATAATTTATATTGTTAAATTATAAATTTGAGTGGTTTTAAAGTATCATTTTATTATATTTTTATCATTTAATATAATTTATATCATTGGATGTAATTTCACATTTAAATTGGACATAAACAAGTGTCAATCTTTTGATAGTTATTATTTCTTGAAAACACCATTTTTGTTTTACCAACAGGAGTTAATTTTAAATTAATTTATTCTAATTATGTGTTTTGAATTTGGAAAAATGGATTCCATATTTGGAATCATGAGGTCAAAATTTCATAATTAGGTAACATTAATTTTTAGACATTATGAATATTTACTTCAGTAAATATTTTATTTTTCATGGTTAAAGGATAAATCTGGTAAATAAGGGTAAAAAAATATAATTATAATAATATTATATTACCCTAACATGTTCTCTATTACTATTGGTTTATAAATGTCTGACCATGGGCATCCTTGGGTCTATTTTGGGACCCCATGGAGCCACATGAGAGTGATAATGACACTTTATATTAATTAATTTAAAGTAAAGACAAAAATAACATAAACATATATATTTTAGTAAAATATTTTTTACAAGGGTTTTTATAAGTTATCTTTATGAATATAAATATTCATTTGAAAGATAAAAATATTTTCTAAATCATGGTTTTTTTTAATTTTTAGACATCAAATAAAAATATTATTTATGACACAGTAATGATGTAGTGTTTACCTCATTAAAGAATGATTTCAATAAATAAGTTTATAAAAATTAAAAAAATATCCAAAACCTAACCAATTATTATTGGATGATTTTATTTCAAACATGAGTCATCTTATCTTATACTATAATGAGTTTTGGAACTTTAGAAACCGAAAATAATTATATAATAAAATAATATTTTCAAACATTCCTAAAGATCCCCTTCTCCACCTTATAAAAAAGTCCTCACCTCTAACCCATTTCTAACACCTCTAAAGACACTCGACTCATCCAAAACCTGCCCAATTAGTCTCCCTAAATCCTTCTATTACTCTTAAAAGCTTTACCATATGCAGAAGGCACTTCAAGGAAGCCTTTGGGTTCAAACCAAAGGGAGTTACCAGATTTAAATGTAACATCTACTCTTAAGTTCTTTTCTTTTCTTTTACTTCTCCAACGCCCTAAAATTTCTTTACTCCTTTATTTTATAACAAAAACTGCATAATAAAAATACTAGGTTTTTTTTATGAGAATTATTTTAATGTCACTTACAAACACCTCCATATAATGGGTATAGAACATAATGTTTTTGTGGACGGCGAACTACTGCCTCACGAAATGATGATTGTTCAATATTCTACTACCACCTGTTATGGTGGCCATTATGATGGTTCTGTAATTATATATGATATTTATTTTATTTATTTTATCTATAATCTTATGTAATTCTCTTTTATAGAATTCCTTTATTCTTTTCATGTTGTATATGTACGATAATTTCATTTGAGGAAGTACGAACTACCGCCCCATCAAAGTGGTATGACTCGTTCATTCCATACATGGAATTTATAAACGATGGTGTTAATGATACTATATAATGTATATAAAATATTATATTATACTGGAATAATAATATACCAATGTTTCAATTGGTTTTCTTTTCCTTTTAAAATAAAAAAAATGAAATGGAAGTAGTGTTCGTGCGTACATACGGATTATCGTTTCCACGAACGCAATGAGATTCATTACCCATCATAACGATTCAAGAATTATTTTCATTTTATTATTAAAAATAATTTTTAAGAACTTAATATCATTATATATATGAATAAAATACATCCTATTCATAACAAACATGGATTATGTAACAAAACATATAAAGGAAAACAAATCAGTTAACACCTGAAACAACGATACTACGAAAATATTATTAACAGAGAAATATTAGAAGATCATATTTGATATCATATTTATGTATGTAGTTCTTTTATAGTTTAATAAAAATTATTTAACTATTATATAGGAGGTTAATTTACCCTCAATAAAAGAAAAGTAAAAGGTAATGGTTAATTCCCCATTCTCATTATTATTCGAGATTGTTTATGTGTTAGTGTTTACTGGGACATATTTATTATCCATGTCCATGTTAGATAAAGGATTTTTCAAAAGGATTATTTTAATGGTAATCTTCAACTAAAATATCATTTTAATGGTTTAAATATTTAGTCTTCTAAATCATTCTAATTAATTTCCATGTTTTCCAAATTATTTTTAAAGGATTTATTTATATGGGCATGAATGTTTTTAAATGTTAATTGTTTCAAAAGTTTCAAAGTGGTATGGGACACTTTGATTCAAAAATATATTTTAAATTTCTTACTTTATAAATTGTGTGACATTTAAATTTTTTCCTGAAAAACGGATATTTCCCTCAAAGAGTTTTACTAATCATTTTCAACAATGACAACATCCTTTTAAATATTATTCATGATTGAGGTTGATTTATTATAAATACATTCTTCAATATTTTATTGAATGAGTTATGATATGATTGACTTTGAATGTGCTATTTTTATACCATTCATGATTTATTGTTAAAGTATTGAAATTTGGTATGCTAGTTTTAATATGAATGTTTATGTTATGTTTTAACATTTTCATATGAGGAATGAATTGGACTTAGTAAGTGATGTGTGGAGCCCGCTATAGCTCCTTGATGCATCAGTAGGTCTCAGGAGACAATCTGGTGTATTGGAAAAAGTCCTTGACAAAATATTATTTGTATTCTTAGCATGAGGCCTTGAATATGTGCTTATGATGTCCGTAATTATTCATTCTATCATTTTGAAATTAACTATTGATATTACATGTGATTATTCGACTAATATAATATCCATTTGAATAAGTAAATGGAATTATTTGATTTATCTTTTCAATATTATGATGTAGTTTAAGATTAAAAGGATTTTGTTTTAGTTTTATACGTTTCCTTAAGTGTTTATTATTATTTATGAAAGATTCCACTATATTGTAATCCTTACTGAGAATCTGAGCTCACCCCTTTTCTATGTTTTATTTTTTCTAGGATGCAGAGAAGTATATTATGACTGACCTATAGGGATAGTATAAGGGATGAAAATGTGGTCAATGGAGCCAATTTTTTTTTTGTTTTTCATTTTATAATGTACTTTAATGTTCATGTATGTAATCTATTTTCCAAGACTACTAAAATTATTGGTCTTTGAGATTTTATTCCATGTAATCATGAAAATGTATTAAAATAATGCACCGACTCTAGGTAATTGGGTTCGGGGCATTACAGTTGGTATCAGAGGAATTTTAGCAATAACCTAGGAAACAAGATTTAGAAAAACATTGATTAGATAACATTACCCTAAGATACACTTTGAGGATTGGTATAGAATAACATCCTAGAATTTTGGTAATGTAGATATTTTGTGAATTTTCCAAGAAATACATCCCTATCGGGATACTATGAGGTAGAGGTGGCTTTGGAATAGATATAATTAGGAGTGAAAACTTTGACAAGGAGTTTCGGGCTTGACTCGGGGTATCCTGGTACACAAAAATGGGCCTTGCTGCACTCTTGGTTATGACACTCCTAGGGGATATGCTTAGGATAATTTACATTTTCTTTACAATCCACTATGAAGGATTTAGGAGTAAACACTTCCTCCAAGAAAACATTTTTTTTATGATTACAGATTATATGCATAATATTTTCAATTTAAATTAGGTATTTTAAAAGTTTGGAATTATGAATTGAGATTTATAAACTAACCTAGTGTATGGAATAGTTTAGAAATGGCGCCCAGTGGATGGAATGAGAACTCACACAATACACATGATCCAAAGAGTAAGAAGGATCATATCATTCATGGTATTAAGAAAACATTTAGAAAGGAAATAGTCTCCCACATTTTATCATCATATGAAGAAATAGTTTCACATCTTAATAAGATAAGTAAATAATTCTCTAAATCTTATGAGTTTGAAGGGAAGTCCGAGAAGAAAAGGATGGTAGAGAGAAAGATGGATAAAGGGAATAAGGGAAAGAAGGATTTTCCCATATGTGATAACTGTGGAAAGAATCACCTTGGTAAATTCTTGAAGGTAACAAGATTTTGATATATGTTTGGAGAAAAAGGACACCATGTACGTGATTTCAAGGTTAAGAAAAAGGTTTCAAATGTTCAATGCTTCATCTGCATGGATTTAGGACACTATGAGAATCAGTGTCCCAATCATCAGAGTATACCGCAAATGATGATGTTGGATAATAATTAAGTTGTGATATTACCACATATGAAGAGTAATGACTTGTGTTATTATGATGATATTAAATAATTATTTCATTTGGGTTTTTTATCAATGATGTACTGGTTATAATAATTATGAAGTATATAAGGATTGTACTGCAGTACTATTTTATTAAGGATTGGAGATTGTGTTGTACCAAGAAAAGTGACTCAATATCAAGTTAAATATTTTTGAAAATACATGTTTTAATGAAATATAAACTTTAATATGGTCCTGATACTATGGTAATGATTTTGGAATAAGAGATGGTTGATTTGTATAAATTATATTGGATATTATTGACTACCTTGGAACTAATTAATGGTTTTTTATTCCATCATTGTTGGTGATTACAACATTTTTGAATTTAAGGAGTATATCTTGTATTATATGATTTATTGAAGGAATAAGTAAGTTTATACCTATTCAAATATGGTTTTCTGGAAATTCATTTTATTACCACATTATAAGATAATACACGATGAAGGTATTCACATATATATTATGTAACCTTCCTTATAAATTTTGGACTGTGAGTTAGGACATAAGTATTGTGGATAAGTCTAAAGGTTGTAATAGATTAAGTTTGAAATTGGATAATATTTTTAAGGTTAAATAATTTATTAAGATTATTTTTGGATTGTCATAAAAAGGACAACCTGATTGTCGGGTGACCCATCGCGTCCAGCAAGGATGCAAGACATGAACCTGCAACCGAAGGATGACCAGGGTACATCACGTACCACTAGCCTACATGGTGTCCTAGTTTGTATAATGTAGTTTTTTAAATAGTCTGATATATGAATTATAAATTCATTATTTTTGGAACCCTATACAATTAGGACAAATAGAATATTTTTGAATTCTATTATCTTTTGGAGTGAAAGATGAGTTTTTGGTAGGAATTAATTGATGGATGAAACTCTACATGTCAAGTATATTGATTTCCTCTTATTATATGAATAAACTAATTCTTAAACATTAGGGAAGTGATCATAAAACAGAAAATGTGTTATCCTAATACCTTATGTTTTTTTGGAACTGATGATATTTAAAATCATTATAGATTGATGGATTTGAGGCCATCAATTTTACACTTGTTTTTGATTAATGACCTCAATAAATCCCTATAAATATTTATATTTTCCTCTAATTACATGTCTCTAATTTTCACCAATTTTCTCCTAATCGATATCATAATTTTGTGGTCACTTTTTCATTTCTCTTTCACTCTTATTAAGACTAAATTTCATTAACCCAATTTTAGATGTGGGTTTTCCAAAAAGGTATTTTTCAATTTTTAACCTTTTATTTTCAAAGAAAAATTTCAAATTACAAGGATGAAATTTATTGAAGTAGGAGAGAATGTAACACCTCAGGATTTCATAGTATGTTATCTCTTCAAATAAATTCAATAAATTGTGCTACACGCAACACTGAGTTCGAGCGCAGCACATCTTACCAAATTAGTTGTTCAAAAAGTAGTTATGAATAGTATTAACTGAATTTTGAATTTTAGATACTCCATATAATTTTAGAATCCATATTCTGTGTTTATTTTCCATAACAAAAGAAAAAATTCATTTTTTCAGATAAAAGAATTATTTTTCAAAAATACAGTTTCACCGCCATTTAATAGAGAATCTATTTTAAAACTAATATTTTACACTTTAATATTTTAAATTTAATTAAATTCAATTATTCTTTAGAATCGGGAAATAAAAATTTTGTTTGGATGGATTTTTTGTACTCTTCTAAAAACTTTTAATTTTTGATGAATAGTGAAAAATACTAAATTTTAATTAAAAACAAATTTTTTAATCGAAATATTTTATAGTGTTAAATTATACATTTCAGTGGTTTTAAAGTCTCAGTCGATTATATTTTTATAATTTTATATAATTTAGGACATTTTATGCAATTTCACATTTAAACTGGACATAAACAAGTGTCAATCTTTTGACAGTTATAATTTCATAAAAAACACGCTTTTTGTTTTGACAATGAGAATTAATTTTAAATTAATTTCTGCCACTTCTGTGTTTTGAATTTGAAAAAATTCATTCGATATTTATAATTCAGAAGTCCAAATTTTGTAAATATGTAACTTTTATTTTTAGACATTATGAATATTTACTTCAGTAAAAAATTTATTTACCATGGTGAAAGGGTAAATCTGGTAAATAAGGGTAAACACATATTATCATAATAATATTGAATTACCCTAACATGTGTCCTATTCTTATTGGATGATACATTTCTGACCATGGGAATCCTTATGTCGATTTTGGGACCCCATAGAGCCACTTGAGAGTGATAATGACACTTTATATTTATTAATTTAAAGTAAAGAATAAAATGGAATAAACATATATGTTTTAGTAAAGTGATTTTTAAAATGGGTTATATAAGTTATCATTTTGACTATAAATATTCATTTAAAATATAAAAATATTTCCTACGTCATGGTATTTTTTTTAGACATCAAATAAATAATATTATTTATGACACAATAATGTTCCAATGTTTACATCATTAAATAATGATTTAAATAAATGATATTATAAAACATTAAAACAATTTCCAAAACCTATCCAATTCTTATTGGATGATTTTATTTTGAACATGAGTCATCTTATCTTCTACTGTAATTAGTTTTGGAACTTTATAAACAGAAAATCATTTTATAATAAAATAATATTTTCAAATATTTTTAAAGATCCCCTCCTCCACCTTATAAAAATCCCTCACCTATAACCCATTTCTCACACATCTCAAGACACTTGGATCATCCAACATATACCCAATTAATCTCCCTGCATACCTTTATTACTCTTATAATCCTTACCTTAGTCATAAGGCACTTTAAGGAATCCTTTTGGTTCAAAGCAAAGGGAGTTACCCGATTTAAAGGTAACATCTCCTCTTAAATTCTTTTCTTTTATTTTAATTCAAAACCCCCATAAACTCTCTTTATTACATTATTCTATAAAAACCAGTATAATGAATATAATATGTTGTTTTTATGGTAATTATTTTAACTACACATACACATACCTCCATCTAATTGGTATAGAACATAATGTTTCCGTGGACGGTGAATACTGTCTCACGAAACGATGATTGCTCAATATTCTACTACCACCTATTATGGTGTCCATTATGATGGAACTATAATTATATATGATATTTATGATATTTATTTTATCTATAATCTTCAATAATTATCTTTTATATCATACCTTTATTCATTTCATGTTGTATATGGATGATAATTTCATTTGAGGAAGTGCAGACTACCACCCCCTCAATGTGGTATGACTCGTTCATTTCATACATGGAATGTGTAAAGGATATTGTTAATAAACTTAAGAAATGTATATAAAATATTATATTGTACTGGAATAATAATATACCCATGTATCATTTTGTTTTCTTTCCTTTTAAAATAAATAAATGAAATGGAAGTAGCGTTCGTGCGTACGTATGGATTTCCATCTCCAAGAATGTGATGAGATTCATTACCCATCGTAACAATTCAAGAATAATTTTCATTTGATTATTAAAAATAATTTTTAAGAACTTAATATCATTCTTGATATAAATCAAATACATTTTATCCATAACAATTATGGCTTATGTAACAAAACATATAAAGGAAAACGAATCAGTTAACACCCGAAACAACGATACTACGAAAATATTATTAAAAGAGCAATATTAGAATATCATATAAGATATCATATTTATGTATGTGGTTATTTTATAGTTTAATAACAATGATTTAACTACTATACATGAGGTTAATGTACCCTTAACCAAAGAAAAGTACAAGGTAATGTTTAATTCTTCAATATCATTATTATTCAATATTGTTTATGTGTTAGTATTTACTAGGACATATTTATTATCCATGTCCATGTTAGATAAAGGAATTTCCAAATGTATTATTTTAAAGGGACTCTTCAACTAAAATATCATTTTGACGGTTTAAATATTTATTCATCTAAATCATTCTAATTAATGTCCATGTTTTCAAAATGGTTTTTAAAGGATTTATTTATATGGACATGAATGTTTTTAAATGTTAATTCTTTCAAAAGTTTCAGAGTGTTTTGGGACACTTTTATTCAAAAATGTCTTTTAAATGCCTTCGTTTATAAATTGTGTGACTTTTAAATATTTTCATAAAAAATGGATATTTCTCTCAAAGAGTTTTACTAATCCTTTTCAACTATGACAACATTCTTTTGGATATTATTCTTGATTGAGGTTGATTTATTATAAATACAATCTTCAATATTGTATTGAATGAGTTATGATATGATTGACTGTGAATGTGATATTTTTATACCATTCATGATTTATGGTTAAATTATTGACATTTCATATGCTTGTTTTAATACAAATGTTTATGTTATGTTTTGACATTTTTATATGAGGAATGAATTGGACTTAGTAAGTGACGGGTGGAGCCCACTATAGCTCCTTGATGAATCAGTAGGTCTCATTAGACAAACTAGTGTCTTGGCACAAGGCCTTGACAAAATATTATTTTTAGTCTTGGCATGATGCCTTGACTATACACTACTAGAAAAATGGGCTTTTGATCCCCTTAAAATATAGAGACCGCCAATGGCGTTCACTACAATTCCCTAAAAAAGGGGGGCTTTAGCGCCCCCTCCCCCCTCCCTCCTCACGAAGCGCCCCCCTCCCCCCTTCCCCCCTCCCTGTTGCCTGCGCCCTCCCTGTCTCCCCGCTCCCCGTCGCCCGCGCCCTCCCCATCGACGCGCCCTCCCCATCGCCTCGCCCTCCGCCGCCCCTCCCTCTGTCGCCCCGCCCTTCGCCGCCCTGCCCTCCACCGCCCCGCCCTCCGGTCGGCCGCCCTCTGCCGGCCCCGCCCTCTGCCGACCGCCATTCGGCCGCCGTCCGGCCGCCCTCTGCCTGCCCTCCGCTCTCCGGCCACTCTCTGGCTGCCCTCCGGCCGCCCTCCGCCATCCCCGCCCTACTCCGGCAACCCTCCGCCCTCCGGCTCCGGCCGCCCTCCACCTTGCATCCGCCCTGCGGCCTCCCTCTGCCCTCGGTCCTCCCGCCACCAGCCTCAAACAGCCCGGCAGCCCTCCGGCGGCCTTCAGCCCTCCGGCTCTGGCCGCCCTCCGCCTTGCGGTCCCCATGCGGCCTCCCTCTTCCCTCCGGCCTCCCGCCACGAGCCTCCGGCAGCCCGACAGCCCTCGACCAGCCCTCCAGCTCCGGCCGCCCTCCGCCTTGCGGTCACCCTACGACCTCCCTATGCCCTCGGGCCTCCCGCCACCCGCCTCCGGTAGCCCGACAGCCCTCGAGCAGCCCTCCGGCCGCCCTCTAGACTTCGGCCTCTAGCCCCTCCGGCCTCCTACCTCCTCCCTCCGCCCCCTCTTCCCTCCCCCCAGCACCCCAAACACCCCCCCCCCCCCCGCAACCCGCCAACCCCCGTCCCATTTGTCTTCATCCCCTCCCTTGCCGCACCAGCTCCAGCTCCGACTCCCCACCATTGCCTCTCCTCTCCCTCACAGCACCGCCTTCGGCTCCCCTCCCTTCTAGGTTTGTACCGCAATCAGGTATGACATGGGCTTTCACTTACATTATTATTTTATAAATGGTTCACAAACAATTAATTAGTATTTATTTTAAATATATTTGATATGAAAAATGAAAATGTAATAAGTCTTGTGTTAATGTTTGTTATAGGGATCTTATTATGGATAAGAGTTGGATTGATCTTCCAAATCGAACGTCTAGAGAGTATTTAAATGGCATTATGCAATTTATTGACTTCACCAGATGATTTAAAAGTTACTATATTAGTTTTCCATGTAGAAAATGTGCTAACAGATATCAATTCACACGAGATACTGTAAGGGAGCACCTATTATTTAATGGATTTCTGAGAAATTATAAGAGTTTGACTCGTAATGGAGAAGAATATGTTCATTGTGAAAATACAGATACAGTTCAGATGGATGTTGATGCAAGGATGAATGATCCAATGCATGAAATGCTTACTGAAATGGTACGTGGGTTGGATCCTGAAGGCATTGACATCCAGAATCTTGAGACCGGTGAGATAAATCTTCGCTATGGTGCAGATCGTGATTCGAGGAGGTTTTATGAAGCAATTGATGATGTGAAAACATAATTATATCATGGATGTACTTATTTAAATAAATTGTCATTTATCGTGGAGTTGTTACATTTGAAGACTTTGAATCATTGGTCATACACATCATTCGACATGTTGTTGGTGTTATTGAAAAAGGTTCTTCCTGTTGATGCTAAGATTCCCGAGTCGTATTACCATGCTCATAAGATGACATAGAACTTAGGTTTTACATATGAGACCATAGATGCTTGTGAAAAAAAAATGTATGTTGTTTAGAAAGGAAACTGCCCATTTGGATATTTGTACGGATTGTGGTGCTTCCAGGTGGAAAGAGAACAGGGGAAATCAGACTCATCAAAGTCAGATTGTGATATTGGGGAATCCGATTTTCATAAAGCAAATGCGTTACTTTCCCCTTAAACCAAGGTTGAAAAGATTTTTTATGTCATCTAATGTTTCTAATTTAATGAGATGGCATACAGAAAGAGTTCATGAAAGTGATATGTTAACCCACCCGACAGACTCTCATGCATGGAAGGATTTTGATAAGAGACATCCCGAATTTTCCAAAGATGTTCGTAATGTTCGATTGGGATTGGCAGCAGATGGTTTCAATCCATTCAAGTCTATGGTTGGTGTAACTCATAGCACATGACCCATGGTGTTGGTTCTGTATAATCTTACTCTGTGGCTTTGTAGGACGCAACAATTTATATTAGTTTCCACTCTTATTGATGGACCTAAAAGTCCGGGGGATAAGATTGATGTTTACCTTCAGCCATTGATTGATGAGTTGAATGAATTTTGGGGCGATGGTGTGATGACTTATGACTATGAAACGAATGAAATGTTCAAACTGTAGGCTGCTTTATTGTGGAAAATCAATGACTTCCCAACTTATGGAAATTTATCAGGCTGGAGTGCGAAAGGGGAATTTGCTTGCCCTTGTTGCAACAAAAGTAAAAAATCTGTATGACTTAAACATTCCAAAAAATGGGCATACATGGGTCACATAAATTTTCTCCCCCCTCTGCACAGGTTCGTAAAGGACAGAGTGGCATTTGATGGTTCTAGAGAGTTTAGCCCAACACCAAAGATCGTGACAGGAGTCGAAATGTTATCGCAAATTGAGGAAGAAAAAATCTGCATGGTATATGAAATTCAGGATTTGGTGGCTCCTCTGGTACGTAATATTCGAGCTACGGGTAGGCAGCGCAGTCACAATTGGAAAAAGAAAAGTATTTTTTATAGTCTTCCGTATTGGAATTATAACATTCTGAGGCATAATTTGGATGTCATGCACATTGAAAAAAATGTTTGTGATAACAAATTGTGGACCATTTTAGGTTTCAGTGGGAAATGAAAGGACCATGTTAATGCACGCCGTGATTTGGAAGAAATGGGTTTAAGGAAACAGTTGCATTTATATTTAGTTGAGGGAAACAAGGCATATATGCCTGCTGCACAATATACAATGACTACATAGGAGAAAGAGACATTTCTTTCCATTTAGAAGATTCTCAAGGTGCCTTATGGTTACTCTTCTAATATTTCAATGTGTGTGAATCTGAAGAGCCAGACATTGCAAGGGTTGAAAAGTCATGACAATCACATACTACTTCAGCAGTTTATTCCCATCACTATTTTTGATTTTTTATCTCCCAATTTTTTTCAGCCGTTGATTGAGATGAGAAATTTTTTTAGACAGCTTTGTTTATGAAATCAACGAATGAGTGATTTAAAAATTTTACAGGACCGAATTGTACTTACGCTTTGTCACTTTGAAAAACAATTTCCCTCATCATTTTTCAATGTTATGGTCCACTTGATAGTGCACCTAACTGATGAAGTAATGGTTGCTGGTCCAGTGCAATTCAGGTGGATGTATCATAAATTATGTAAACATTTTATAAATCCTTGTAAGTTTAATCCTCACTTTTTGAAGTATATTCAGTTATAAATATTTAGGGTGATTTAACTCATGTTATATTGATGTTATTATCGGTGTACCTTTCCATTGAGGTATTCTTCATTTGGTTCATGTGCTGCTTGAATTTTTATTAATTCAATTTGAAATTTGTCTATGCATTGATTGGTTTTGTACATAATTCTTATATCTATTTTGTGAACTTTCTGATTTTTTAAAATTCATTCCCAACTAATTATTCAATCCCTTTTTGTTTTATTAACAACTGTACAAGATTGATTTTTTTAAAAACAATACAATTTATCATTTGGACACTTTGGATAGTCCCCTTACTAATGTTTTCCATGACTGTAGGCATGTTAGGGGAAGAGGCAGAAGATCCACATCATCCATCTGAGGCATCTACGTCTCAGGGTCGAGGTGTGTTGGAATGTCATTGTATCTATTTTTTATGTAATTAATAAACATATATATATATATATATATATTTATAACATCTATAAATTTTTATATAAAATTGTTTTCAACAGGATCAGACCCGACTGCTTCTTCCTCTCGCAGGAGAGGCCCTGGTCATGGCATATTATCATGGAATTCCGACACGACTTTTGATGTTTCATTTGATGAGGTACGTCATCCTGTGGGACGGAATTCCCCTGAATTTATTCATCAGTTGGGTCATATCATACCTGATCCACATCGATTTCCATTGACCATGCGTGACTGGGCTTCTATCCCTCAGGACACATTAGATTGTCTTTGGAGGTAGGTTCAGGTAAGAAGACCATTTTACTTTATTCCCTATGTATAAAAAACAATAACATATGTGATTTTTTTCATTAATAGAAAAATTTGAAAGTATGTCCCGATGAGTTTCGGCCTGTGTGTATGAGAAAATGTCGTAAGAAGTGGATAGACTATAAAGGCAAAGTCAAGAGGGACCACTAGGTACCAAATGTGGGTGCCCCAGACATTCTAGAAAAAGTCCTGAGAGGTGTCCTCCCGGATCAGTGGCGTGATTTAGTTGCATATTGGTCTACTGAGGGTGTTTTGGTTTGTATATTTATTTTGGTATATATATTTTCAAGAATGTGTGATTTTTTGATATTTGAATGAATTGAATGTAGGAGGTGTCTACACGCCATTCTGAGAATCGTACGTTGAAGGGACCACCTCACAGGCTCGGGACTCATCACGTGTCTCAGATCCGACGTGAGGTATTTATTATTCATTTTTTACTTTTTTAATTAATACGGTTTTGTGTTTATATTCTATTAATATATAGTTGTGGGAGCAAGGTGCACCAACTGATAAAATGTCGGTGTGGATGAGGACTCGTGATCGCAATGATCCAGAGGATGCAACATTGATAGTAAGTGCTTGTATTCATTACCAATACTTACATAAAATCTTTATATTAATATATGTATATATATTTAAATATTTCACAGGCTCAATTTGACGTTGAATTAGAACATCTTCCAGAGGACCAGCGACAACATCCCATGCGAAGGGATGAGATCTTTCATCGCATCATTGGTCGGGACAGACATGGATATAGTTTGACCTATGGAACAGGGATTCCTCGATCTGTAGTGTCACGCGCTGTGGTTTTCGGTCCTGATGTTGCTCAGATGACACAGTAGCTGTCAGATTTCGAGGCACGGCTGTGGGCTTCTGAGGAGGCAAATGCGCAATTGGCTACTGAGGTTAGAGCATTGCGAGAATATGTGCGTCTAGGTGATGGTGAAGGGGATCACACGATACAGGTTTTTACTGTATTTATTTATTTAATTTAAATTATTTTTGTTATGAAAATATTCATAATGTTTATTTGTTGTAGGACCTTGGCCCACCGGATGGAGGTCTGTGATGAACACGCATGACGCATCATATTCACGAGGTGTGTTTTGGATTTTAATGGTAGGGTTGTTATTGATATTTATGTTTGGTTTCTAGTGAGGTTTTTTGTGATTTGGGGGTGTCATGTGTGTTTTGGCCTCATGCAGTGTTTGTGTGCATGAATTGAGAAGTAACCGTGAAACTGATTATTGATTTGGATATTTTTTGTTCATTTAATTTTCAATGTTTAGAATTGCATGTTCTGTAATATTTTTGAAAAAAATACGTGATTCCTATTATAAATCATTAAACTTTTTTTGATGAATGAGATGAGATCACTATTTGTAGTCCCCGGCCTACCTCGGACAACCTTCCCCACACTCCGGACAGCCCTCCCTGCACCCCGGACAAGCCCCCCCCCCCCCACCCCGGACAGCCCCCCCCCCCCCCCCCCCCCCCCCGCACCTCGGACAGCCCTCCCCGCACTCCAGACAGCCCTCCCCGCACCCCGGACAGCCCTCCCGCACCCCAGAAAGCCGTCCCCGCACTCTGGGCAGCCCTCCATGCATCTCGGACAGCCCTTCCACACCCCGGACAGTCATCCCCGCACTCTAGACAGCCCTCCCCGCACCCCGGACAGCCCTCCCGCACCCCGGACAGGCCCCCCGTACTCCGTACAGTCCTTCCCTCACCCTGGAAAGCCCCCCCGCACCCCGGACAACCCTCCCTCACCCAGGACAGCCTTCCCCGCACTCCGGAAAACAATCTAATTATTATTCGCAACGTGTATGCGCAGACGTCAAGTCAATCGGACGTGCGGTGTGCGCGGTAGGGCTCATTATGCATTCTTTAAGTGTTGCGCGCGCTTGATAAATGCGCGTGGGGGGTCCAAATAGGCCGAACGAGCTCTAAATGGATTGAAATCAGAGGACCTCAAATAGTGAGTGAATTGTGATGTGGTCGAGCAGACGGAACGTCAATCGGACGTGCCGTGAGCCCGCGGTGACCGGGAACGCCGTTCTGGTGTCAAAAATGGCCAAACTGGGCATCTAACGGTCAAAGTCATAGTGGATGACATCGGATTGACCTGAAATCACTGGAAAACAATGTAATTATTATTCTCCACATGTACGCATAGACAAACATCAATCGGATGTGCGGTCTGCGCGGTAGGGTTCATTTTGTGTTCTTTAAGTGTTGCGCGTGCTTCATAAACACGCGTGGGGGGGGGGGTCTAAACGGGCCAAAAGATGTCCAAATGGCCCGAAATCAGATGAAATCAAAGGGTTAGTGAATTTTGATGTGGTCGAGTAGACAACACGTCAATCGGACGTGCCATGTGCCCGCGGTGACCGGGAACGCCTTTCTGGTGTCATAAACGGCCAAAATGAGCGTCTAACGGTCAAACTCATAGCAGATGACATCGGATTGACCTGAAATCACATGAAAAAAATATAATTATTATTCTCAACGTGTATGCGTAGAGGTCACGTCAATCAGATGTGCGGTCTGCGCGGTAGGGCTCATTATGCATTCTTTAAGTGTTGCGCGCGCTTGATAAACGCGCGTGGGGGGGGGGGGGGTCCAAACGGGCCGAACGAGGTCCGAATGGCCTGAAATCAGACGACATAAAAGGGTGAGTGAATTGTGATGTGTTCAAATAGACGGCACGTCAATCGGACATTCCGTGTGCTTGCGGTAACATGGAACTCCATTCTTGTGACGAAAACGGCCAAAACGGGCGTCTAACGGTCAAACTCATAGCAGACGATATCGGATTGACCTGAAATCATAGGAAAAAATATAATTATTATTCGCAATGTGTACGCGCAGACATCACGTTAATCGGATGTGCAGTCTGCGTGGTAGGGCTCATTATGCGATCTTTAAGTTTTGTGCGCGCTTGATAAACGCACGTGGGGGCATCCAAACGGGGAGAACGAGGTCCGAATGGCCTGAAATCAGACGACATCAAAGGGTGAATTAATTTTGATGTGGCCGAGTAGACGACACGTCAATCGGACATTCCGTGTGCCCTCGGTGACCGGGAACGCCGTTCTTGTGTCATAAACGGCCAAAACGGGCGTCTAACGGTCAAAGTCATAGCGGACGACATAGGATTGACCTGAAATCACAGGAAAACAATCTAATTATTATTCGTGATGTTTACACATAGACAGCATGTCAATCGGACATGCGGTCTGCGTGGTAGGGATCATTATGTGTTCTTTACGTGTTGTGCATGCTTCATAAACGCGTGTGGGGGGGGGGGGTCCAAATAGGCCGAACGAGGTCCGAATGGCCTGAAATCAGACGAAATAAAAGGGTGAGTGAATTTTGATGTGGTCGAGTAGACGAAACATCAATTGGACGTGCCGTGTGTCCGCGGTGACCGGGAACGCCGTTCTGGTGTCACAAACGGCCAAAACGGGCTTCTAACGGTCAAAGTTATAGAGGATGACATCAGATTGACCTGAAATCACAGAAAAACAATCTAATTATTACTCGTGACATGTATGCGCAGATGGTATGTCAATCGGACGTGTGGTCTGCGCGGTAGGGCTCATTATGCGTTCTTTAAGTGTTGCGCGCGCTTTATAAACGCGCGTGGGGGGGTCCAAACGGGCCGAACAACGTCCAAATGGCCTAAAATCAGGTGACATCAAAGGGTGAGTTAATTGTGATGTGGTCGAGAAGACAACACATCAATCGGACGTTCCGTTTCCCTGTGGTGACCGGGAACTCCGTTCTGGTGTCATAAACGGCCAAAACGAGCGTCTAACGGTCAAAGTCATAGCGGACGACATCGGATTGACCTCAAATAACAGGAAAAAAATCTAATTATTATTTGTGACGTGTACTCACAGACGGAACGTCAATCGGACGTGCGGTCTGCGCGGTAGGGCTCATTATGCGTTCTTTAAGTGTTGAGCGCGCTTGATAAACACGCGTGGGGGGGTCCAAATGGGCCGAACGAGGTCCGAATGGCCTGAAATCAGACAACATCAAAGGGTGAGTGAATTATGATGTGATAATGTAGACGGAACATCAATCAGACGTGCCGTGTGCCCGCGGTGATGGGAACGCCGTTTTGGGGTCATAAACTGCCAAAACGGGCGTCTAACGGTCAAACTCATAGGGGAAGACATCAGATTGACATGAAATCACAGGAAAACAATATAATTATTATTCTCAACATGTACACGCAGACAACACGTAAATCGGACGTGTGGTCTGCGTGGTAGGGCTCATTATGCGTTCTTTAAGTGTTGTGCACGCTTTATAAACGCGCGTGGGGGTCCAAACGGGCCGAACGAGGTCCTAATGGCCTTAAATCAGACGACATCAAATGGTGAGTGAATTGTGATGTGGTCGACCATACGTCACGTGAATCGGACGTGCCGTATGCCCGCGGTGACGGCGAACTCCGTTCTGGTATCATAAACGGCCAAAACGGGCGTCTAACGGTCAAAGTCATAGCGGACGACATCAGATTGACCTGAAATCACAGGAAAACAATATAATTATTATTTTTGACATGTAGGAGGAGACGGCGCACCCATCGGCCATGCGGTGTGCACAGTACGGCCGAATGCGTCGTTTTTAGCAGCTCGGCGCGCGCTAAAACGGCGCGTTGGGGGGTCAAAACCACCCGAACGACCTCAAGATTCCATGAAACCTCCTGACATCAGCCGTTGTGTGATTTGTGAAATGTTCAGGCAGACAGAACGTCAATCAGAGGTGTTTTTTGACCGTGGTGACCGGAAACGTGTTTCCGGTGTCACAAAACACCAAAAACGGCATGAGACAGCCGAATTCAGAGAAAACGTTCCCCAAATGACCTAAAAACACACGAAAAAATTAGGAATATTATTCCTGATGTGTAGGAGGAGATGGAACACCCTTCGGACGTGCGGTTCACGCGGTACGGCCGAATGCGTCGTTTTAAGCAGCTCCGCGCGCGCTAAACCGGCGCGTTGGAGGGTCAAAACCACCCGAACGGCCTTGGAATTCCATGAAATCGTACGAAAACAGCCGTTGTCTTATTTTTGAAATGTTCGGATAGACGGCACATCAATAGGAGGTGTCATTTGACCGCGGTGACGAGAAACGCGTTTCCGGTGTCATAAAACACCAAAAACGGCGTGAGACGGTTGAATTCAGAGAAAACGTGCTCCGAATGACCTGAAACCACACAAAAACATTAAGAATATTTTTCGTGACGTGTATGAGGAGACAGCATGCCCATTGGACATGCGGTGCGTGTGGTACAGCCGAATGCCTTGTTTTCAGCAGCTCCGCCCGCGCTAAACCGACACGTTGGGGGGTCAAAACCACCCGAACGACCTCATAATTCCATGAAACCGTATGAAAAAAGATGTTGTGTGATTTTTTAAATGGTCGGGCAGACGTCACGACAATCAGAGGTTTCGTTTGACCGCGGTGACTGAAAATGTGTTTCTGGTGTCATAAAACACCAAAAACGGCGTGAGACGGTCGAATTCGGAGAAAACGTGCTCCGAATGACCTGAAACCACACAAAAAAATTAGGAATATTATTTGTGACATTTATGAGGAGACATCGCGCCCATCGGACATGTGGTGCGCGCGGTACGGCTGAATGCGTCGTTTTCAGCAGCTCCGCACGCGCTAAACCGACACGTTGGGGGGTCAAAACCACCCGAACGACCTCAGAATTCCATGAAACCATACGACAACAGACGTTTTGTGATTTGAGAAATGGTTGGGCAGACAGCACGTCAATCGTAGCTGTATTTTTACCACGGTGACCGGAAACGCGTTTCTGGTGTCATAAAACACCAAAAACGGCTTGAGACGGTCGAATTCGGAGCAAACGTGCTCCGAATGACCTGAAACCACACGAAAAAAATTAGGAATATTATTATTGTCATGTAGGAGGAGATGGCGCGCCCATAGGACTTGCGGTGCGCGTGGTACGGCCGAATGCGTCGTTTTCATCACCTCGGCGCGCGCTAAAACGGCCCGTTGGGGGGTCAAAACCAACCGAACGGCCTAGGAATTCCATGAAACCGTACGACAAAATCCTTTGTGTGATTTGTGAAATTTTCAGGTAGATGGCACGTCAATTTTAGTTGTTGTTTGATAGCGGTGACCGAAAACGCGTTTCCACTATCATAAAACACAAAAAACGGCGTGAGACGGTTGAATTTGGAGAAAATGTGCTCCGAATGACCTGAAACCACACGAAAAAATTACAAATATTATTTGTGATGTGTAGGAGGAGACGATGCTCCCATCGGACGTGTGGTCCATGCGGTACGGCCGACTGCGTCGTTTACAGCAGCTCGGCGCGCGCTAAAACAGCGCGTTGGGGGGTCAAAACCACCCGAACTACCTTCGAATGCCATGAAACTGTACGAGAACAACCGTTGTGTGATTTTTGAAATGGTCGGGAAGACAGTACATTAATCAGAGGTGTCGTTTAACCGCGGTGACCAGAAATGCGTTTCTAGTGTCACAAAACACCAAAAACGGCGTGAGACGGTTGAATTCAGAGCAAACGTACTGCGAATGACCTGAAACCACATGAAAACATTAGAAATGTTATTAGTGACATGTAGGAGGAGACTCTGCACTCATCGGACGTGCGGTGCGCGCGGTACGGCCGACTGCGTCATTTTCGGCAGCTCGATGTGCGCTAAAATGGCACGTTTGGGGGTCAAAACTACACGAACGACGTCGGAATGCCCTGAAACCGTACGAGAACATCCATTGTGTGATTTGTGAAATGGTCGGCAGACGGGACGTCAATCAGAGGTGTCGTTTGACTGCGGTGATTGGAAACTCGTTTCT
This sequence comes from Viscum album, assembly GCA_963277665.1. NCBI lineage: Eukaryota > Viridiplantae > Streptophyta > Magnoliopsida > Santalales > Viscaceae > Viscum > Viscum album. The sequence goes on along the minus strand of OY728120.1, from coordinate 776,728,305 downwards.
GGTGTCATAAAACACCAAAAACGGTGTGAGACGGTCGAATTCGGAGAAAACGTGCTCCTAATTACCTGAAACCACACGAAAACATTAGGAATATTATTCGTGACATGTAAGAGGAGACCACGCACCCATTGGACATGCGGTGTGTGCGGTACGGCTGACTGCATCGTTTTCAGCAGCTCGGCGCGCGCTAAAACGGCACGTTGGGGGGGTCAAAACCACCCGAACGACCTCATAATGCCATGAAACTGTACGAGAATTTCCGTTTTGTGATTTGTGAAATATTCGGGCAAACGGAACGTCAATCGGAGGTGTCGTTTGACCGCGTTGACCGGAAACACGTTTCCAGTGTCATAAAAAACCAAAAACGGCGTGAGACGGTCGAGTTCGGAGCAAATGTGCTCTGAAAGACCTGAAACCACACGAAAACATTAGGAATATTATTCGTGATGTGTAGGAGGAGACTACACACCCATCGTACATTCGGTGCGTGTGGTACGGCTGACTGCGTCGTTTTCAGCAGCTCGCCGCGCGCTAAAACGGCGCGTTGGGGGGTCAAAACCACCCAAACGACCTAAGAATGCCATGAAACCGTATGAGAACAGCCGTTGTGTGATTTGTGAAATGGTAGGGTAGACGACATGTCAATTGGAGGTTTCGTTTGACCACGGTGACCGGAAACGCATTTCTGATGTCATAAAACACCAAAAACGGCTTGAGAGGGTCGAATTCGGTTCAAATTTGTTCCGAATGACCTGAAATGATAACATTTCTTAAATTGGGGTTTTTAAATTATTATAGCACCATGATTTGATGTAATATTTAATTTTATTATATGTATATAATCACTGAATAATTATGTTCAATTTACGTTTGTTTTGTTTTTTTGTCTTATTGTAGGTTTTGAAGCAGAAGATTGAAATAGATGGACCTGCTCGGATCGTTGAAGCACGTTTATTATTTATGATGATTTTGATGTTTATGCTGTTTGAAGTTGTTTTCCATTTTTTAGGATTGTTACCTTGTTTTATCTCTGATTTTCTACTGTGAAGAAAAAAAGCACAATTCATACATTTCATTAAAAAAATGAAAAATATTTTATTTAATATTATATATATAAATATTTGGATTAATATATATATATATATTATTTAATAAATAAATATATAGATATTTATTTATTTCGGTATGAATTTTTTTTTAAAAAAATTTCCAAGTTTAGCGACCGCCAGGCGGTCGCTTAAGGCCGGCATTTCGGCCACCAATAGCGATCGCAAATGGAGGTCGCTATTGGCCTACAATGATGAAGCTGATGCGACCACCATTGGGGATCTTTAGGAAGTCTCTATAGGCCTATAGCGACCGCCAATGGCGGTCTCTAATGCCCTTTTTTAGTAGTGATATAGTTTTGATGTCCGGAATTATGCATTCCATCATTGTGAAATTAGCTATTGACATTACATGTGATTATTCCACTAGTAGAATATCGATGTGAATAAGTAAATGGAATTATTTGATTTATCTTTTCCATATTATGCTGAAGTTTAATTTTAAAAGGCTTTTTTTCAGTTTTATACATTGACTTAAGTGTTTATACTTATTTGTGAAAGATTTATCTGTATTGTTATCATTACTGAGCATCCAAGATCACCCCTTTCTAGGTTTTATTTTTCCTGTGATGCGAAGAAGTATATCATGAATAACCTGTAGGGATAGTATAAAGGATATGAATGTGGTCAATGGAGACAATGTTGTTGTTTTTCATTTTATAATGTAATGTAACATTTATGTATGTAATCTATTTCCAAGATAGCTAAACTAATCGGACCTTCGGGACTTGATTCTTTGTAATCATGCCAATGTATTAAAATAATTCACCAACTCTAGGTATCTGGAGTTTTGGTGTTACATCAGTTCATCAAGATCAAGGGTGGTGTTGACCTGATTGATTTGTTGGTTATTCTAGATAACACTATATGAGACCATTCTTCAGTGTGTGATACTGAAGATTTATTCTTCTTGATTAGGGTCATCCATGACTGTGGATGTATTTGCCAATGGATCACCTCAATAATTCTATGATTAGGGAACATAATGCAATGTGGGATCAAAATAATACTCTTCCATTAGTCTCCTAACATATCTAGTGAGAGGGGTTAGATATTACATTTTGATGACATATTATCTATTGATATGATTTATCACTAGTTCTAAATCCCCTTTTATATTTAGGTAGGCTATTTCCAACTACTGATCTAGTTCCAAGCTATTGACAATGGCTTGGTATTTTTCCTCATTATTCATGCATCCTTTTGATAGTGAGAAAGAGTAGTGTAAAACTGATTTGTCTGGAGAGAAAAATATAATCCCTAAGCAATCCCGATTGAGCTTTGGGGTTTCCATCCTTTTTCTGATATGAGTTTAGGAGAAACCATCAGAATACATATCCCGTGTATGGTGAGTTTCATGGGAATATATGTCTAGGAGGTCAGTGTCCACCAGGGTATTATTTGGGGTGGGATGTGCCACATGGAAAGCAAAAAGGTCCTTCCCTTTCACCACCTTGTATAACAAGAAATAGATTTGATATATTGCATAATGAAATCCCATTAGGGAAGATTCCCAGTTAGCATGGGGTATCCATGTATATACACAAGTGGATCAATATAAGAGTCCAAATTGAATTTGGGGTGCTATAATTAATGCCTCATCTTTTTCACTATAAAGATGAATGAAAGGAAGCTCTTCTCAACATCCTAGTATTAGGTCTCAGTTCCTAGAATTGTCAGGATGGGGTAATAGAGATTGTTAACTGAGTAGAGTTCCTAGTAATCATTCCATGGTGGACACATATAAGATGAGTGGCCTCCATTTCACCAGAGGCATCAGAATTGGTTGGTGTAGTAGATACTATTAGAGACAATCAAAGGATTATTGGTAGTACTAGTCCCATTGGAAGGTGCTTCCCTTATTCATTATCCTAGATAAGGGGAGATATTTATTGGCCATGTTGGCTATAAAACACTGAATTTAGTTGGGGTTTCCTTGGAGTCCCCTCAGATCATTGAGATTGGGGGTGGCGTGACATTTTTAAAATAACACTAGTCTTCTCTGGGTTGACCTCAATGCTGTGGTGGTGTACCACAAATCCAGGGTACTTCCCTAAATTTATCATAAATGCTCATTTCAGTGGATTCATATTCAGACTATGCTTTTTAGCTTATCAAAGATCATTTTACAGTTCATGATGTGATCACATAATTATTGGGAATTGAACACTAGGTTTTCAACATAGAATTTGGATATTCGTCCCAATAATGGCATAAATATTTTATGGATGATGTGTTAATATATAGCTCTAGTGTTATTCAACACAAAGGGAATGACCTAATAGAAAACTATCCCCTCAGTCACTCTGATGGAAGTGGGTTCGTAATCGTTAGTGGACATCTTTATTTTTTGTTACCAAGAATACCCATCCATGATAGAAAGTTCATGGAAGCCATAAGTTTCATCAATCAAGAGCTATGTGATTTAAAATGGTAAATCTTCACTTGAGAAGTTTTGATTAAGGTGTATGAAATCAAAGTAGAGCCTAATTTTCCTATTCTTTTTCTTTATATGGAAGATGTTTGTGATCCATATTGGGTATTTCACTTCTCATAAAAAATAGCTTTGATAAATTTTTCAACTTTTACCTATTCATTGGTGGCTTGAGAGATATGAATCCTCCTAAATGCCTTCTTGAATCCTTGACACTCATCAGGTAAGCCAACATGGTGTATAGACACGCCAGGATTTAGTCTAGGAATTTCTATATAGTTCCAACATAACACATATCAATGATACTTTAAAAATTAAATTTACATCTCTTTCTCTTGTAGGGGAATAGTGACACTAATCAGTGTAGGTCAAGATTCTTCTTCTATTACTAGATTCACCTACCTGAGCTCGTCGATGGTGGTGTTGATACCATCCTCAAATATGAGAGGGGAATTCCTAAGTTTATCCTCTTATTCTTCTACCTTTAATTTTTTTGATTCATTCTTAGATATATGTGGAAATATGGAGGTATCTCTTTCACCATCGACGTGAGAGAGGCTGTGAGAAGATAAATTATCATCCCCTACTACCTCAATCATTAACGAGAGATTCTAGATTTGATTTTATTTTACACTGTCCCTAGAGATATGGGGGTCTTGTTCCTCTGGACCAAGTATATAACTTCAAATATATTTATGGGGAGCACATATTCACATTCAAGAATACTCCATGGATTTGTAGGGGCGGTCCCCAAGACATTGGGGATGAAACATGTATATCATTATCCACCATTGGTTGTTTTCCTCCCATTTTTTAGAAACCAAATTCAACATATGTGGATTTACATGTCCTGAAGGGACGTTGTGACCTTGTAGTATTGAAACCATTCCATCGATGTTGTATTTCAGACATTGATGGAATGTTCAAGCTAATTCCATGTGGCTATGGATTCAGGGATTTCCAAATAGGAAATTATATATAGTGTCTTGTGGGATAACCATAAACATAAAATTAAATGTGAGATACCCAAACTGATATTTCAGTTTGATCTTCCCAAGTGGTCGTTACTCATGAATATCATACCCATGAATGGTCATCTTTGTGGGAGACAAATCCACTTTGCTATATCCCAAACATCAGAGGGTTTGAACCAGGATGAGGTTAATCCTGGAGCCATTTTCAATAATAGCCACTCATATATCAACATTATTGAGTCTTATTAAAACATATAAGGGTTTTATGTGTCCCTGGATGACCTCTTTCTGATCATGCTCTATGAACGAGATTTCAATATGACATTCTATTGACATGGTTTCTATTTAATAGACCTCAAGTATAGTGAATTCTATCCCAAAATCCTATGGTCTTTGGAGGGATCTAATGAGTGCCTCTATGAGATAGTTTTAAATATGAATTGCATCATGTATTGAGATATTAGATGGAAAAATAAACATCCATTTTATAATTTCAAACATTTGTGCAAGAGGTCGACGCATCCTGAGGTGGGGTTTCTCCTGGACATGTGGATTAGGAAACAAAGGATTTGAGGTATATGGGATTGGTTCTTGTGAATAGGTCATGGGATTATCTATTTCTAGTGTAATAGGTCATTCTGTCCTTCCATGTTTCCTAGGATGATCAGATAATCGAACCCCATCTAGGTGGTATTATAAGAAAAACAGTTGTGGATGACTACTAGAGGATTTTGGGACACCTCCATGTCTTTTTTGGGCCTACTAGAGATCTCGACCATGGGTCTTAGCTTCATATATTTTATCTATAGTTATGTGACCAACATAATGGTTCCGAACACACCTGTTCTATCCCCTATATCCTCAGTTCCTATTCATGTGGCCTATTCTTCTACGGTTTTGTGCGTTGAACTCATACTCAGAGGCATATTCATCATAAGATAATGGGTTTGATTAGTGTATCATGTTGACTGAAAAATGTATGAGCTACTTGTATGACGAGGGTTCCATTTGGTGGGGTGGTGCCCATGAATTAGATGTTGTAGTGAAGAAATATATAATATTAATAGCTTTCACATGGGAAGATTACAACTCTCCATATTCCGTCTCTTCCTATGTTATGTGGTCATGTGCACTTTTGGGAGACATATCCAATGTCACCATCTTGGATGGTCAGCCTATTATGGGTCTATGAAGATGTGATATTAGGGTGTCATGAACTCAGTCAAATTTTTTCTTACTCATTCATCTATTGAGCTTCTATCCACACATGCATAGAACATTCTTCCAATCACCCTGTTATTATGACTAGGAAATATTTATCTAGGAATATTTCTCTAAGGAGTTATCAAACACCACATGTCCATAATTGACCTTGACTTAATGGAGGCCTTTAAAAATGAAGCAGTCCTAGATATTATAACCCTTCCTTCTATGGAAAGGGAAATATTTTGGTTGGTCAGTGAGGTTGACCTCATTGGGCTTCCATAACTATGGTAGCTTGAGAAAGTTATTTTCCATGGTTACTAAGAAATAATTGGGGACTTGTTCACTTAAAAATAAGTTTGCTTTATTCATCATTTCATCAAATCCCGAGTGACCATGATTTCTATGTGCTTCTAGAAGAGGGTGATTTTGTTGTTTTTTCTTCTCTACAAGAAGTTCTTGGTGGTTTGGGACTTTCCTTGGTGGTTGGATGGTCACTATTGCTATCTTGAGAGAGAAACCTACAACTTCTACTTTGTGTAGCCTTCTCCCCTGTATTAATTGAACAAATTGATATTTGGATCAGGTTTACTGAATGGAATATTCAAATTGTTGTGACATCTCTCCAAAATCATGGAACCCACCAAGATACTTCATTGGGATCCAATTCATTTGCAGCTCATCACTGTGATTCTTGGCAGAGATCCAACAATTCCTCTAATGAGAGAGGGATGTTGAGTGACTAGTTTAAATATTTCCATCTAGCTATGAAGTCAGACACACTATTATTTTCATGTTTTTTTAGTGCATCAAATAAAAGAATGTCATTTCCATCAATGTGGAGTTGAACTGATAAATAAATTGATGAGGAAGGTCTTCCCATCATACAATAGATCCTACTAGTTGGTTGCGGCACCAAACAATGGTTGTCCCTATTAGAGTCTCTACAAAGCACCTCATCTTTGTTGTCTCCTATTACTCTAATGGTCCCATCATCAGACCCCATTAGGATATGAAGTGTGTGAGGTGCTTTTTAGGGTCACCATCACAGTCAATGGTAGAGAAGGTGGGATTAGAAAATTTGGGTGGGGTAGAGTATCATCCACCTACTCAGGATATTGCTTCCTCTTAAGATACAAAGGTGTGTGTCGCCCTTCAATGTCTTCCATTCTAATTTCTAAGGGCTCTATGATGTTAATAATCTTTGGGGACACTACTGTCTAAAGCACATACCATCTACAGGGAGCAGGTGGGGGTTGATTAGGTGTAGAGGCCCGAAGGTTGATGTACATAGATATTACATTACTTTTTCAGAATACTTAACACATAAGAAAAATAGACACAAAAGGACCGTAATAGTTTAGTGTCTTTGGAAACTTGGAACGTAATCTTATAATCGTGGTGAAAGATCTTCAACATCTCCCATAAAGATCTTCCACTTTTTGTTTCCTTTCCTAAAACCTTTATTTTAATCCTGGGGGAAAATAAAACATAAAAAGGGTGAGCTCAAATTATCTGTAAGGGTATGAATGGATAAAATAAAACATACCATATAAATTTGAACTTAAAAACATGAACATAATGTTTAAACATCAAAATCTTGATAAAATACATAAATCGTGGAAGTACATAAGGCATAGATCATAATGGAACATAAATCATGATAAAATAGCATGGGAATAAAACATGTAATTTTGGAAACCATTAAGCACATGATATGATTTCCATAGTATCCAAGGAATTTCTACCAAGACCATCTTAGTGGAAAAAGTCCCATTCTTAATCGAGTTCACTCCTTGTTCCAGTCCTGTATTACTGAACCGCTTTAACTTGTTGTTCCAGACATGTCTTTCTCATGAGATATAAATCTTTGCCCAATGCATTGGAGGGAGATATAGGTCCCACCCATCTCATAATGAAATCATTCTTACATGTTCCACAAAATAAACTTAAAACATTCATTATAACCCAAATAATAAAATGGGTTTCATAAACATCATCCCATCATCACATAATCCGTATAAAAAAATGGATATTTCATTATAAGAAACATGAAACCATGTAAATCATAGATAAATTATAAATGAAACATACACATATGAAGTAATGCCATCTTAGATGGAAAATGGTTTTGACAAAACACTTTAAATGAATTTTTGAGGAAAATATCATTTATTCTTCAAAATCACTTTCATTTCACAAAATTCCATGCAATTTTAATTGAAAATTATTTTGTTGAAAATAGTCATTAAATATTTTGGATGAAGCTTCATTAAAATAAGGCTTTATAAAACCGTAAAAATCCGTTCACGCCGTATAAGTTAAAAATAACATTTTTCTCGTACTTTTTTCAGAAAAGTCAAAAAGTACCTCGTATGGTAAACAAAAGAAAGATTCCTTCTATACGATGTGGTAAAATTAGAAAAGGGTAAAAATGAATTTAAACATACATGGAAGAAAAGTAAACATTTTATGAAAAAATTTTGAGAACATATGGACATGGATAATAATCATAACCCCAGTAAATACTTACAAAAAAACAATCTCGGATAAGAATGAGATCGGAATAATTATCCCTTACCTTAGGTCCGATTTTCTTTTTAAGTGTCCAAAAATCCTGTATAATGATTTAAATAATGTCATTGACTTATTACAGAATCATATTATTTGTTATGATGTCATATATGGTTCACTTATGACTTTATATTACCCATTCTTTTGTAAATTAATGTTAATGTATCGTTTCGGGTAAAATCATCTTATTTATCATACATGTTTGGACTTGTTGTTCTTGATGTTATTATTACTTATATCATGATTTAATTAATTCAAAAATTTAAATCATGATTTATATATCATATAAATTCATTATATATCCTGCATTTACAAGCATTTATAATAGTACATAACATTTGGAGGTAAGAAATGAAACGCACCGTTCATGGAGACGGTAAGTAGTACGTACGCATGAACGCTACTTTCATTTCTATTTCTTATTTTAATGGAATTATAACATAATGATACATATTTATATTATAATTCCAGTATAATATCATATATAATATCATTAACCACATCCTTTATACATACCACATAAGGTATTAACGAATCACATTACTTTGAGGGAGCGGTAGTCCACACTTCCTCAAATGAGATTCTCGTATTTACCGACTATGGAAAATGTAAAGGATTGATATAATTGGGAATTAAAGAAGCATAAGAAAATCATAAACATAATACATATTATATATAAATACAGTTCTATCATAATGGCCACCATGAGAGGCGGTTGGAGAAAATCGAACAATCATCATTTCGTGTGGCGTTAGTTTTCCATCACAGAAACATTATGGTCTTCATCCATTAGATGGAGGTGTGTGTAAGTGTAGTTATAATAATTCTCATAAAAACGTCCTATTATATTTAGGATATTTTTTTTGTTACAAAATAAAGGATTAAAAATATTTTAGGGGTTGGAGAAGTAGAATAAAAGAAAACAACTTAAGAGAAACTGTTACCATTAATTTTGGTAACTTTCTTTTGTTTGAACCAAAAAGACTTCTTGGTGAGTCTTATAACTAATTTATGGATTCATGGGGGAGGATAGGGATGTAGAAAGCTTATTTGGTCCGAGTTTGGAAGAGAAAAAAAGGCTTGAGAGGTGTGAGGAATTGCATATAAGTAGTCTCTTTTTATAAGGGAGAGGAGGGGCTCTTTAGGAAAGTGTGAAAACATTATTTTATTATAAAATTATCTTCAGTTTGAAGAGGTAAAAAACGCATTAATGTCGAATATAAGATGACTCATATTCGAAATAAAATCATCCAATTGGAATTAGAGAGGTTTTGGATGATATTTTAATCATTATACTCTTATTTATTTAAATCATTTATTAATGAGGTAAACACTACATCATTATTGTGTCATAAATAATTTAATTCATTTGATGTCTTAAAATTATGAAAAAATACCATGATGTAGGGAATATTTTTATATTTCCAAAGAATATTTATAGTCGAAAATATAACTTATATAACCCCTTATAAAAATTAATTACTAAAAGATTTTTTTAAAGTTAATTTTGTCTTTATATTAAATTAATTAATGCAAATTGTCCTTTTTACTACCAAGTGGCTAATTGGGGTCCCAAAATCGGCCCAAAGATTCCCATGGTCGGCCACTACTCATACAATATGGTTAGGACAAGTGTCAAGGTAATTTTGAATTACTATGATATTATTTTAACCTTGAATTCCCCTATTTATCTTTAACCGTAGTAAATAAAAATTACCATAGTTACTATTCATAATGCCCAAAAATAAAAAGTAGCTTATTAACATAATTTGGACCCACGGATTCCAAATATGGAATCCCTTTTTCCAAATTCAATACACAGAAGTTGTATAAATTAAATTAAAATTAATCCTGTTGTCGAAAGAAAATAGGTTTTTGTTTAAAACATTGCAAAAGATTGAATTGATTTAACCTACGAATTCAAGGTAAAATCAATGCTAATGAAATACATTATATTAAATGGTAAAAATATTTTTCTATTTATATTTTGAAACCATTAAATATTATAATTTAACCACATAAATTATTTTGATGAAAAAAGATGTTTTTAATAAAAATATAGCGTGTTTTTACTATTCATTAAAATATGAAAGTTATCAGAAAAATATCAGAACTTTATCCAATGTAAATTTTTATATCCTGATTCAAAAAAAGAATTTATTTTGTCAAATTTAACTTATAAAAATTTCAAAAACTAGATTTAATGTGGGTGCGCCATCAAAAGGCGGAGAAACTGCATTTTCTGAAAAATAATTATTTTACCCAAAAAATTTATTTTGTTCTCATACCATGTTCTAGAAAATATGTAAGATGAATAATAATGTTATAAAATTCAAAATTTAGTTAATACTATTCATAACGGCTAGTTCATAATAATATTATAATAATATATCATTGTTTAGTAAAACTCAGTATTGCGTACAACACACGCTATCGAGGAAGGTCGTGATTGCGTGTAATGCAAGCCAAGTCAGGGTTGCGTGTTGTGCAAGAATCCTTCTTTGTTTCATATAACAGAATCTAACCATATTTTATTTATACATTGAATATGTATATATATATATATATATATATATAAACACACTCAATGTTGCGTAGAATGACTATTATAAAACGAACATGTAATTGTGTGTAACACGATCCAAGAATAGCGTTGCGTATACTGCAAGTTAATACGGTGTTGCATATAGTACAAGATAAACTTGGTGTGCTGTATAATAGAAGACATCAATGAAATTAAAAGAATATTTTTCATAAAATCTTGGGGGGTTATATTCTACCCCCCTTAAAATGAATTTCACCCTCGAAATTCATCGGGGTTATAAATCATTTACTATTCATAGAAACCCAAATCGTAAAAAGGAATACTAAAAATTAATTTTAAAAACTGAAGTATGAAATGTCATGATTACCCAAAGTAACTCATCACTGGGTTTCCATATAGGAGAACATAGGATAAAATATGGATATGGAAGAAAAATCTAACCATCATGTTCTGATGGAGAGTGGTAGAGGACACGGCTATGAAAAAGACAACAATAACAAAGACATAATTTTGTGATGATCTAAGGTACCATCTGATTCATCGGATATAAGGGAAATAGGAAAACATTTTTGGTTTTCACATTAAAAGAAGTACTTACATTATTTTGGTACAATCTCACTGTTGTTTGGGAGTTGAAAATTTTCCACTTCATCCATTAAAGAAATGATGTTGAATTTGTTATTCATGATGTGTTAGCAGATCATGTGATAGAATGATCGTTCATTCCATCTGTTTCAAACAAAAGGTTAGAAGAAGTTATAAGTCCATCTTATGGTTAGATTAATCGTATATGGTTACAAAAATGAACTTATAGTTCATATATCATACCGCTTAATAAAATAAAACTAGATTCTACTAACAAGGGACTTCCTGTAGGCCAGTGGTAGGTGATAAAGGCCAGTCGCACTTCAGTTGTGGGTTCGATTCCTACAGCCTTGTCCGACGCGATGGGCTGTCACCCATCCTGCAGGTTTTCCTTTTTCTAAAACTACATTACTATAACATCCCATCAATAATATCAAAAAAATTCTATCCTTAAACAATACTAACTAATGTCCAATATAATCCATTCCAATCTTTAGGCTTATCTAAAATACTTCGGTCCAAGCTCATAGTATAAAGAAAATGATTACTTGAAATTTCATCAACCAATCATCATTTATCCCCAATTATCTTGTTGGTCACATTACAATTATGTGAATACCTTAATCATGTATTCTCTTGAAAAATGAATACACATTTAAACTTAGTGAAAACATGAATACTGTTAAAAGTTAACTCTTTCAACATACCAAAATTCAAAAATTATATATACTCAAACCATGATATAACCTTCTCCTTATATCAGTCATGATCTCATGAATACTATCAAACATTTAATTTTATTCTTATCCCTTCATTATGCACATATCATCTACTTTCCAAAAATATTTGAATCACTTTTCATGGTTACTGGTACCATAAAATTATTGAAAACCACAATAGACTAAGACAAAAATATTCTAATACACCATAAAAGTACCTCAACAACATTATTCTTGAATACTAATACATAAACACTTAAATCCATCCTCTTTAATGATTGTCTTGGAATAAGTCCTTCCTTGATTTAGAAGTAACTTTTTAGGTCAGGGCATTGAGTTGGGTAATACCCATGTTCTCCACAAATAAGACATTGAACTCCATAACAGTTTTTCACTCTATGACCCTTTTCTCCACACAGATAACATATGTCCCTCCATTTGATGTATTCCTCAAGGTTCTTCTTACCTTCTTTAGAAATCTGAATCTTCCTTTCTTTATTCTCCTCAACATGTAAGCATGCATAAAAGTCTATCTTCCCCTTATTTTATGAATTAGGCATACCACTAAATTTCACCTTGTTAATCATATATCACGATGACTGATTCGGCATAATCCCAATATCTTTCTCTCTAGGCATTATGCAATTTTGTTGCTCGTAGTCACCAATTTTTCCATTGGATTCAATGTTAACCGAATTCCTTCTGGTTCCCTCCATTGACTAAAACACCAAAAGAATTCTGTGAGAGGCAAAAAATCATACAAGGGAAATAACATAATCAATGGGGAGTACCTTAAACATCTAACATCTTAGGTTTAATTCTAATATCGTTAGTGCAATTCTAGGACTATAACCTATACGTATACTTAACCTTAGGAACATCCCTAGACATACCTTAGAAATATCTCTAGGGATCTCACTAACGTTTTCGCATCCTAGTTTCCAAAGGTTGACTAAACCTTTCCTCTGATACCAACTGTAGTGGCCCGAAGCTTGACGTACATAGATATTACATTACTTTTGCGAAATAATTAATACATAACAAAAATAGACACACAAGGACCGTAATAGTTTAGTGTCTTTGGAAACTTGGAACGCAATCTTCTAATTGTGGTGAAAGATCTTCAACATCTCCCATAAATATCTCCCACTTTTTGTTTCATTACTTAAAACCTTTCTTTTAATCCTGGGGGAAAATAAAACATAAAAAGGGTGATCTAAAATGCTCAGTAAGTGTAAGCAAGGAAAAAATAAAACACACCATATACATTTGAACTTAAAAACATGAACATAATGTTGAAACAACAAAATCTTGAGAAAAGACATAAATCGTGGAAGTACATAAGGCATAGATCATAATGGAACATAATTCATGATAAAATAGCATGGGAATAAAACATGTAATTGTGAAAACCATTAAGAACATGATATGATTTCCATAGTAGCCATGGCATTGCTGCCCAGACCATCTTAGTGGACAAAGTCCCTTTCTGAATCGAGTTCACTCCTCATTCCAGTCCTGTATTACTAAACCAGTTTAACTTTCCGTTCCAGCCATGTCTATCTCATGAGATATAAATCATTACCCAATGCATTGGAGGGAGATATAGGTCCCACCCATCTCATAATGAAATCATTCTTACTTGGGCCACAAAATAAACTTAAAACATTCATCATAACCCAAAGAATAAAATTGGTTTAATAAACATTATCCCATCATCACATAATCCATGTAAAACAAATGGATATTTCATAATAAGAAACGTGAAACCATGTAAATCATAGATACATTATAAATCAAACATACACATATGAAGTAATGTCATCTTAGATGGAAAATGGTTTTGATAAAACACTTGAAATTAATTTTTGAGGAAAATATCCTTTATTCTTCAAAATCATTTTCGTTTCACAAAATTCCATGCAATTTTAAATGAAAATTATTTTGATGAAAATAGTCCTGAAATATTTTGGATGACGCTTCATGAAAATAAGGCATTATAAAACCATAAAAATCTGTTCACACTGTATAAGTTAAAAATAACATTTTTCTCGTACTTTTGTCGGAAAAGTCAAAAAGTACCTCGTATGGTAAACAAAAGAAAGATTCTTCCATACTATGTGGTAAAAGTAGAGAAGGGTAAAAATGACTTTAAACATACATGGAAGAAAATTAAACATTTTATGAAATCATTTTGAGAAAATGTGGACATGGATAGTAATCATAACCCCAGTAAATACTTACAAATAAAAAATCTCGGATAAGAATGAGATTAGAATAATTATCCCTTACCTTAGGTCCGATTTGCGATGTAAGTGTCCGAACCTCCTGTATAATGATTTAAATAATGTCATTTACTTATTATAGAATCATATTCATTGTTATGATATCATACATGGTTCACTTATGACTTTATATTACCCATTCTTTTGTAAATTAATGTTAAAGTAGCGTTTTGGGTAAAATCATCTTTTTATCATACGTGTTTGGACTTGTTGTTCTTGATGTTATTATTAATTATATCATGATTTAATTACGTAAAAAATGTAAATCATGATTTATATATCATATACATTCATTAAATATCCAGCATATATAATCATTTATAATAGTACATAACATATGGAGGTAAGAAATGAAACGCACCGTTCATGGAGACGGTAAGTCATACGTACGCATGAACGCTAATTTCATTTATATTTCTTATTTTAATGGAATTAAAACATAATGATACATAGGTATATTATAATTCCAGTATAATATCATATATAATATCATTAACCACATCCTTTATACATCCCACATAAGGTATTAACGAATCACATCACTTTGAGGGGGCGGTAGTCCGCACTTCCTCAAATGAGATTATCGTATTTAAAGACTATGGAAACCGTAAAGGATTTATATAATTGGGAAGTAAAGAAGCATAAGGAAATCATAAACATAATATATATTATATATAAATACAGTTCCATCACAATGGACACCATGAGAGGTGGTAGGAGAAAATCGAACAATCATCGTTTCGTGAGGCGTTAGTTTGCCATCACAGAAACATTATGTTCTTAATCCATTAGATGGAGTTGTGTGTAAGTGTAGTTCAAATAATTCTAATAAATACATCCTTGTATATTTAGGATATTGGTGTTGTTAAAAAAGAAAGGATTAAAAAGAGTTTAGGGGTTGGAGAAGTAGAATAAAAGAAAACAACTTAAGAGAAACTGTTACCTTTAATTTTGGTAGCTTCCGTTGGTTTGAACCAAAAGGACTTCTTGGAGAGTCTTATGCCTAATGTAAGGATTCAATGGGGAGTAGAGGGATGTAGGGATCTTAGTTAGGTAGAGTTTGGATGAGCCAAAAGGCTTTAGAGGTGTGAGGAATTGCATATAAGTGGTCTCCTTTTATAAGGGAGAGGAGGGGCTCTTTAGGAAAGTGTGAAAACATTATTTTATTATAAACTTTTCTTCTGTTTCAAGAGGTCCAAAACACATTAATGTCTAAGATAAGATGACTAATATTCGAAATAAAATCATCCAATTGGAATTGGACAGGTTTTGAATGATATTTTAATCATTATAATCTTATTTATTTAAATCATTTATTAATGAGGTAAACACTCCATCATTATTGTGTCATAAATAATTTAATTCATTTGATGTATAAAAATTATGAAAAAAATACCATGATGTAGGGAATCTTTTTAACTTTACAAAGAATATTTAGAGTCGAAAATATAACTTATATATCCCTTTATAAAAATTATTTACTAAACTTTTTTTTGTTAAAGTCAATTTTGTCTTTACATTAAATTAATTAATCCAAATTGTCATTTTCACTACCAAGTGGAAAATTGGGGTCCCAAAATCGGCCCAAGGATTCCCATGGTCGGCCAATAATCATTAAATAAGGTTAGGAAAATTGTAAAGCTAATTTTGAATTATTATAATATTATTTTAACCTTGAATTACACTATTTACCTTTAACTGTAGTAAATAAAAATTACCGTAGTTACTATTCATAATGCCCAAAAAAAGTAGCTTATTAACATAATTTGGACCCACTGATTCCAAATATGGAATCAATTTTTCCAAATTAAATACACAAAAGTTGCAGAAATTAAATTAAAATTAATCTTGTTGTCGAAAGAAAATGGGTTTTTGTTTAAAACATTGCAAAAGATTGAATTGATTTAACCTACGAATTCAAGGTAAAATCAATGATAATGACATACATTATATTAAATGGTAAAAATATATTATATTTATACTTTAAAACCATTCAATATTATAATTTATCCACATAAATTATTATGATGAAAAAATTTGTTTTTAATTAAAATATAGAGTGTTTTTACTATTCATTAAAATATGAAAGTTAGTAGAAAAATATCAAAACTTTATCTAATGTAAATTTTTATATCCTGATTCAAAATAATAATTTTATTTTGTAAAATTGAACTTATAAACATGTCAAAAACTATATTTAATGTGGGTGCGCCATCAAAAGGCAGCAAAACTGAATTTTTTAAAAAATACATATTTTACCAGAAAAATTTATTTTTTTCTCATACAATGTTCTAGAAAATATGTAAGATGAATAATAATGATATAAAATTCATAATTTAGTTAATAATATTCATAATGGCTAGTTCATAATAATATTAAAATAATATATCATTGTTTAGTAAAACTCGGTATTGCGTACAACACACGCTATCGAGGAAGGTCGCGATTGCGTGTAATGCAAGCCAAGTCAGGGTTGCGTGTTGTACAAGAATCCTTCATTGTTTTGTATAACAGAATCCAACCATATTTTATTTATACATTGAATATATATATATATATATATAAACACACTCAATATTGTGTAGAATGACTATTATAAAATGAACATGAAATTGGGTGTAACAAGATCCAAGAATAGCATTGCGTATACTGCAAGATAATATGGTGTTGTGTATAGTACAAGCTAAACTTGGTGTGCTGTATAATATAAGACATCAATGAAATTCAAAGAATAGTTTTCATAAAATCTTGGGGTGTAACATTAGGTGGCCCCACCTTCACCTCCCATTGATTCCTGATTATACCTTAGACTAAGTGATTTCCCTAGTGAGGGATAGGGGGTCTCGACAACAGAGAGAAGACATGATAATTTTTTAATTCCTCAATTATATAGACTGGATTCTAGGATCTAAAACCATTCTAAATCTCTAATACATATCTTTCTATAAGATCAATTCATTCCAGATTTAAGTGAGGACGAATATTTTCCTCATCCTGAAGACGATACCCAACAAGAATATTTCCCCTTTGTATCTCCTCAATTATTTTTCGAAGAGTTTTCATCTCATTATCATACTGTGACAACTGTTCCACCATGGAAGGAACCTCAACTCTTATAGGTAGTGATTGTGAGATAACAACACCTTTATCTTTATCTTTGGTATTGTGATGCTAGATATGTGGCAATTTGATATTATAAGGTGCTAGATTTTAGAGACTTTTTCCATTCTGTGTGTGTAACCATATTTGGTGCATCCAAATCACCCTCCTCTCAAGGTATATTTTCCGTGTTGTAGACCTCTTCATTTTCATTTTTATCCACCATATATATTGTTTTTATAGTGAACAAATTCATAGAATTATATTAGTCAATATTGTTTGTCCCATTACTTTCAACACAACATAACTATTCTTCACCGCCTTCATCAGGGTCGTTACACAAAAACCTAGCCACATTAGGCCATTTTTTCTTAAAGCACTGATAATTTCTAATTTACTTCTCTATATAATTATATTTATCATGGAATTTGATTAATAAACATGATGGAGTTCTCATTCTTGATTTCCCAACATTCCCCAAATAGAAGGGGTTATTCATGTGGTGGGAGGAACAAATAGGATTCTGGTTATCAATATTTACATCCCAACTATGAGAAAACTAATTCTCCCTATGGTGGTGATGATTTTGAAAATTCCCCTAGCCCTATGGGAGGGGGTTTATTTAAGGCCATAATTAGCATGGATTGATCCTATTTTTGAATATCTAATTATTCCCATAGAGGATTTGATGAATCTTGGGATGGAAATTAACATATAAATGCCCCTAGATTAGCCAAGATGGGGTCGATCTGAAATCAAAATTAATTTCAACAAGACCCTATTAGGGGATGATGAACCGGGTGATGGTTATTGATATATAAATTCCCCCAACCTAATGGGATGGGGTTTTTTGCAGCATCTGATGATATATCTTATATCCTCTCATGAATTGATGATATAAGAGGTGGAGGTGGTGGTAGATATTCCCCCAACCCGGTGGGCTGGATCTACTCTTGGATGGCTATTATACTAAAACTTGATTGATGTGGTGCAGTTGTGATTACATAGGATTTTTGAATAATGGTGGCCCATGATTAGAATCACTCTTTATGGGAAGTGTTCTGGTTGGTTTCAACTTTAAATTCTATGTCTAAAAATAATTCTTGTTTCTTTAAGGGGCCCAGTTCAAAGATCTTATTTCTATCTTATCCCTGTGTTCACGATGTCTAAGAATTATTAAAGTGGGGGAATTATTCTGTAGTGACCAACTGGCTCACATGTCACCTAGTCCTCTGATTTCACTAGAGATTATGACATTACAAGATACAATATATGAAGGATTATATTGTTCTGAGGAAATAGTGAAGTGACATGCTCCATATTTCACCTATCATCAGATACACATGTCAGGTGATGCATTGGAAATTAGCTGGTAGATAGTTGGAAAGGCGAAGAGACAAACACTATGTAGGAATTTTTTTCTCCTCCATTTCTAGGTTCTAATATATATAAAAGATATCAATACCCAGCTGGAAAAAGATTATGTTGATGAGATGATGGTGATACTAATATCCCGAATAAGGGAGGTGTTAAATGTTTCAAACACCTCTCAATACAAAGGCCTCTGAGTTTTAGACACATATCTATATCAATGTGGCTGAGAAAAGGGAGGATTTCCCTATTTATGAGACATGTCACCATGGAGAGTTTTACCATGGAATATTTCAAGAGTAGAGTCCTCGAGATCCATATCAAACTACCATATGGAGGTCTATCATGGTAATGATAATCTTATTATTCTATTGAAGAGTTGGAGAACCCTTGAGGTCTTGAGAATCTGTCTTGGACAACATCAAGAACATTGGAATTGAGAAGATTAGGGATATGACCCTTGTTCAACATCATTGAAAAAATATACCAACCAACCTTATTGAATTGTGTAGGGATATGATATTTTTCTATGATGGTTTATAGAACTTTTTAATTACCATATATTTAATTGGGATTATGAGATCACTTCTAATACACTATTTTAATATTCTGATGATCATCATCATTATTGATATGAATATTATCTTGTACTGAGGCATGTTCCATTATCAATTTCTGAGCCTCACTAAAAATGGGAGTATGATCATGATCCCACGTATTTGGAATATGCTGCTGGTATTTTTTGGTAGTTTATTAGTCACTAAAAGTGGATAATATTAATTTTTAATATCTTTATATTCATTGTTCCAATGTCCATAAACATTGTTTTTAGTACATTACATAAATAGAACTCCATTTCTCATCTTAAATGCAATTCATGTTTAAAAAGAAAATTCGGGCCCAATCATTCATTTGTTTTTGGACAACATTATATTCATGTTATGATTTTTAAATTTTGGGATATTATTGATCACTTTTTTTGGAACATTTTATCTTTTAGGTCCGATGGACGAATCCCAAAGGAAGATGGATAATTTTGCGCCTGAAGGCAGAAACTTGCTGGAAAAAGCATAATGAGCCTAAGGCCCATCAAACAAATGTGGGGCCCAGAAACCAAGCCCAATGAAGCTCAAATTTATAAAGTTGAAAGATAAAAATATTATGATCATTTTATTCAACTGTAGACGGAGCTAATTCTGATGTTTTCATGATGATAAAGTGTTCGGAAGTTGAGATTTAAATGGTGGACCCGACATTAATGCACATAAATACGTCCCACCATTTCGACCATAAAATCCAAACGTCTAAGCGAAATTTCATGAACTTTTGAGATATTCTAGAAGACACATGGACGAAGATATGTTCTATTTATGACACCTTCGGATTCAGCTGTATGAAGTGTCAAACGCACACTTTAAAATGGAGGATGAATCTGGCTGGTTTTGTGGTAAACTTTGTAACGTTAATTTCGTTTTGATTCTTCACCCTCCTTTTGACTCTCTTAATTGTTGGGGGTGAATTTATTGTTGGGGGTGGAAATAAGGCTCCTAATATACCTATATAAAGAGCTGGTGGTGAAGGGAATAATCATCTAACATTTTTCTTTGAATCCATGTTTTTCTTTCATCCATTTTATTTCTTTCAATTGTAATTTTCTGCTTTCAATTTGTAAACGCATCGTCAAGTTTTCCCATGTAAGTTTTTCTTTCACATTTATTATTTTAATAAAATTTCTTCTTCTTCTTCACTTTTTATTTTCCTTTTATTCACACGTTGATACCGTTGAATCATGGTTTAAAATTATTCACACCAACACTTGTGATTTCAGTCACACAACGGTGGAGTGTTCGTTCTTTTAATAATTTTCTTCTTCTTCAATTCCGCCCCCATAAGTCTACATCTCACTTCTATTGGTAGAATAACATCAATGGAGGGATAAACTCTTAAGGGTTGATCCAAGGGAGTATAAAAGTCATGGATTGAATTTTATTTCATGTACTTAATATTTAAATCTATTCGTTATTTTAGGATTTCCATTTGATGAGTTACATTCTTTGTCATCTTTTCCAACTTTAACGATGACACATTTTGAGTGCTAGTATGATCTATTTACTTTGAGTGCTCGTTAAAGTGATCCTCAATGTGAATTAGTTATTGGCCTTGGAATTGTGTAGGGATTAAATTGGTGAATTATTTGGAAGAATTATCTCATTGTTTGGATATTTCTTGAATTAATGACATGAAATTTTCTATGAAAAGAAATTCATCCAATCAACCCCAAGAAAAACCCTAAGATCAACCCACCATCAATAATTGTTTAGTTCATATCATTTTTTATTATATCTTATTTAAATTATATCTTTAGTTCTCCAATTAAAATCTACCTCAATGTTGGCCACTTCATAGCCAATCCATCAATAAACCATAGCATCTCAAGGTTACTTCTTCAGTCCCTATGGATTCGATCCCTACTTGTACTTCAACGAACGCTTTTACCAGTAGGGTAAATTTGGGCGCAACCAAAATTTTGGCACCGTTTCCAGGGACCAAGTAAGTTTCTTAGACCAAAAACCTTCTTTTCTTACCCCCATTCTTCTATTCTCATCCCAATTCTCTTATCGTTTCCCTTTCTCGTTTTTTTTCTTTTGGCGCATGTCCGCCTACACCCGTGATAACTCAAACAGATTAGTTAGGGTGGATACTCCTAGGGTTGGGGAGTCAAGCACTAAAAGAGGTCTATTTCCTTTAGATCCAAATCTTCCTAATACTCCAAATTCAGACGTTGAGTTCGATATAATAGAAAATCTCCCACAAAACCAAATCATAAAACTGGGAGGGAACCAAAATAACGGGCAAGACCCTAACTTGGAAATTGTTGCAGACCCGACCATGAATGACTACCTCACACCAACCTGGACCAATTCACCCTCATGCCTGAGGCATGATAACATAGGATATGCCCAATATGTTTTTAAACCCCATGTCCTGAACCACCTTCCAACCTTTCATGGGATGGAGTCTGAGATGCCTTACCTTCATGTTAAAGAATTTAAGGACATTGTTGAAACCATGTGCCCACCAAATCAAATTGAATCTACTAAAATGAGACTTTTCCCTTTTCCCCTTAAGTACCGAGCAAAGAATTGGTTAAACAATTTCAGACCAGCATCCATTCACTCTTGGGACCAACTTCAACGAGAATTTTATAAAAAATACTTCCCCCATCACAAAACAATTGAACTTAAAAAGAGCATACAAATTTTTTTTTGAAAGAGAGGGAGAAACATTCTATGAAACATGGGAAAGGTTCAAGGACACATTAAACATGGTACCTCACCATGGTTTCTTAATCCCAGAACAAGTGAGAATTTTCTATGAAGGGTTGGGTCACGGAAACAAACAATTCATTGATATGATGTGTAATGGAACCTTAAAAAACAAAGCCCCAAATGATGCTTACGAGTATCTAGAAAATCTTGCTGAACAAAACCAAACATGGGGAACATCACCATACTATGAGAAGCCACCCAAATCTGGTGGAATGTACAATCTTGGAGAAGAAGAAAACCTTAGAGCAAAGCTTGCTGCACTCACGAGGAATGTTGAGGAGATTGATCTTAGGAAGGTCAACAAAACCCAACCTATTGAGCTTGTTTGTACAATTTGTGAAAAGAATGACCACAAGACTGATAATTGCCCAACCATTCCTTCCATCAAGGATGTTCTTTTAGGAGGACCACCAGAAGAAGTTAATGCAATGAACTTTCAAAAGCCACAATTCACAAACACCTTCAATCCAAGGTATAATGACCATCCGAGCTTTCGTTGGAAGGACAATCAACAACCAACAAAACAACAATGTATCAACCCATACCCTCAACAAAACATTCAACCTCATAATCAGTTCCAAAAACAACCGGTCCAATTCCAACATCCTCATGTCCAATATCAAAAACCTATCCAACAACCCATTCAAAAACCTATCCAACAACCAAATTATCCTCCTGGGATAAACCCACAAGCTCAAGCACCAACCCAAAATGTTCCACAAAGCCTAATAGAACAACTGTGCAAACAAATGGACAAAATGAACTCAGAATTCTCATCCATTAAACAAGAACTTAAAACCATAAAAAATGGAAAGGCACCCATGCCCACATAGGCCATTCCACAACAAACATCAAGGGGAGAGACAAGTTTCACTCAAACAACTCACGAACAACTAAAGGTTGTGATAGTTTTAAAAAGTGGGAAATCAATTGAAAAACCTGAACAGATAAGTCAGAAACCATGTGAAGCTTCAAACTCTAATGAAAATTCAAATGAACTACAAGATCAAACTGAAGAAACTGATAATAATGTGAATGAAACAACACTTCAACAAACAACTCCACAATCTGCACCATTTCCTCAACACATGAGGGGGAAAACCACGCCTGAATTGAGTGAAAAATTGAGGGAAATCTTCTCAAAACTCAAGTTGGACATTCCCATTCTCGATGCCATCCAAACCATACCTTCCTACTCAAAATACCTTAAGCACTTGTGCACTTTTAAAAGAAAATTTTCACATAAAAACCAAGTCCTTTTGGCTGCTAATGTGAGTACCACCATTCAAGGGACCATTCCTCCTAAGATGAAAGACCCAGGATTCCCTTACATAAATGTTGAGCTAGGAGAGAACAAGGTTGTCAAAGCCTTGTGTGATCTAGCTGCTACTGTGAACCTCATTCCTTATGCCATGTACTGTCAGTTAGAGCTTGAAGAACTCCAACCCACATCTGTCACTCTTCAACTTGCTGATCGTAGTGTTCGAGTTCCAAAGGGGATCTTTAAAGATGTTTTGGTGAAAGGTGAAAATTTCATCTACCCAGCTGACTTCATTGTTCTGGACAATCACCCAAGCATAGGTCCTAGGGAGAAAACCCCAATCATACTTGGTCGTCCCATCCTTGCAACAATCAACTCTGTAATCCGAGTCCGAAATGGTAACATGACCATCACCTTTGTGAACATGAGTCTAGAGTTGAACATCTACAATGAAAACTCTCAAATTGGGGATGATGAAGAGATCCATGAGGTTAATTGGATTGGTAGTGTTGACAATGAACTCAATGATAATCAAGGAGTTACTGAAGCATGGTTAAGTCAAGAAGAGATTGATTTTCTTTATTCAAATGAGGGAAATTTTCCACCTTGGATTGAATCTCTTTCAGATAGCTCCATTGATGAATTTATAGAATCACCAATCAATGATACCATGGTTGAAATCAATAACATTGAGTTCATAGCCATTCATGACACTACTCTGGAAAATTTAGTGGATGAAAATTCTGTTCACAAGGAACCAATTTTGTCAAGAAATCTGAACAAAGAAACTGAGTTCAATACAAAGTCTCATCCATTCTTGGAATGTCATGACCAATCTGATCTTGAATTTAAAGTCTTACCTTAATCAATAAATTATGCTTTCTTAGGGGACAATGAATCCTTTCCTGTTGTCATTTCTTCCTCCCTTGAAGCCGATCATGAGAGGATGCTTCTAGATGTTCTTAGGAGACACAAGAAAGCCATTGGATGGACCCAATCTGATATCCCTAGGATTAGCCCACTTATCGGGACTCATAGAATTATTCTTGAATCTGAGTCAAATCCATGTCGTCAACCTCATAGGGGACTCAATCCTAATCTCATGGAAGTAGTGAGAAAAGAACTTTTGAAATTGTTAAAAGCTGGTATCATCTATCCTATAGCTGAGAGTGAGTGGGTTAGCCCAATCCATGTGGTTCCAAAGAAGTATGGAATCACAGTAATAACCAACAAGGATGGAGATATGCTTCCAACAAGGGTCAGTAGTGGATGGAGAGTTTGTATTGACTATAGGAAGCTCAACTCTTGTACCAAGAAAGACCATTTCCCCTTACCCTTTATTGATCAAGTCCTCGAGAGAGTGGCGGTTCATCAATTCTATTGCTTCCTAGATAGATTCTCAGGGTATAATCAAATCGAATTCTCCTTAGAGGATCAAGGAAAAACAACCTTCACTTGTCCATTTGGCACTTTTTCCTTCAAGCGCATGCCCTTTGGGTTATGTAATGCCCCTGGTACCTTCCAACGGTGCATGATGGGAATATTCTCGGATATGGTGGGGGATTTTTTAGAAGTCTTCATGGATGACTTCTCCATCTTTGGGGATACTTTTGAGGGATTACTTATAAATGTTGAAAAGTTTTTGTCAAGGTGCGAGGATAAGAATCTCATACTAAATTGGAAAAAATGCCATTTCATGGTAAGTGAAGGAATTTTTCTAGGTCATCTAGTATCTGGTAGAGGTATTGAAGTTGATAAAGCTAAGGTTGACATCATTCGTCACCTTCCCTCTAATAAAACTATTATGGAAGTGAGGTCCTTCTTATGACATGCTGGTTTTTATAGAAGGTTCGTTAGGAATTTCAGCTCTATTTCTCGACCACTTTGTGCTATATTAGTAAAAGATGCTCCATTTTTATGGACATAAAGCTGTGAGGAATCATTATCTACACTCAAGTCAACTCTTACATCTCCACCTATCATGAAATCCCCAAATTGGAAACTTCCTTTTGAGCTCATGTGTGATGCAAGTTATTTCGCTGTAGGAGCAGTCTTAGGACAACGGTGTGAGAAAACTCCACATGTCATTTCTTATGAAAGAAAATCATTAAATGATGCACAAATAAACTACACCACCACTGAGAAAGATTTTCTTGCTGTTGTCTTTGAATTATAGAAATTCAGATCTTATCTCTTAGGATCACCCATCATTGTCTTCACTGATCATCCAGCCCTAAAATACCTTTTCCAAAAACCAGATTCCAAGGCTAGATTGATTAGGTGGGTCCTTCTTCTTCAAGAGTTCGATTTAAACATTAAGGATAAAAAGGGTCTTGAAAAAATTGTAGCTGATAACCTCTCTAGGGTATAATTCAAAGACAACTCACACAACCTCTTTGTGTCTGATTCCTTTCCCGATGAGCACCTCTATTCAGTGAGTGATTTCCCTTGGTATGCTGACATAGCAAACCATTTGGTGACGGGTGACATTCCAAAATTCATGGGGACCCAAGATAAGTGGAAATTCATTCCTGATGTAAAACACTATGTGTTTGATGATCCTTACCTCTTCAAGTTATGTCCTGATCAAATCATCAGGAGATGTATTCCCGAGTCTGAGCAAGAGTCCATTCTAAAATTTTGTCATGGAGAGGCATGTGGAGGCCACTTTTCTACAAAAAAACCACTGCAAAGGTCCTCCAAAGTGGTTTCTACTGGCCGGACCTCAATAAGGATTCCTTCCAATTCTTCAAAAGTTGTCCTCCCTGTCAGAAATTAGGATCCATTACCAAAAGGAATCAAATGCCCCTCACTCCCATTCTGGTCTGTGAAATCTTTGATTGTTGGGGAATTGATTTCATGGGACCCTTTCCAAACTCTAAGGAATAACTCTACATCCTCATAGATATTGATTATGTCTCAAAATGGGTTAAAGCCATTCCCACCAAGTCCAATGAACACCATGTTGTGATCCGATTTCTGAAAGAGCATATATTTTCTCGATTTGGAATTCCTAGGGCTATAATCAGTGATCGTGGAACCCATTTCTGCAACTTCCCATTCTCTTCACTCATGTCTAAGTATGGTATTACTTATAAAGTTTCCACTGCATACCATCCTCAAACCAACGGTCAATATGAGTTGGAAAATAGAGAAATTAAGCAAATTCTTGAAAAAACTGTCAATCCCTCTAGGAAAGATTGGTCTGAGAAACTCTTATATTCCCTTTGGGCATATCAAACTGCTTTCAAAACTATCCTAGGCATGTCACCGTATAGATTGGTTTATGGAAAAGAATGTCATTTACCTATTAAAATTGAGAATAAGGCATTTTGGGCAATAAAAAAAATGAACTTTGACATTTCTTTGGCTGAAACAAAAAGGAAATTAGATCTTAATGAACTCGAGGAACTTAGGATGGAGGCTTATAAAAATTCCAGGATCAATAAATCTATAGTTCCAGCCTACCAATCTAGGAATCTCAAAGTCAAACACATTGAACTGGGAAAATTTGTGCTCTTGTATAGTTCAAAACTTCATCTACAACAAGGAAAGATAAGGTCCAGATGGTCTGGTCCATACCTAGTGCATCATGTGTACCCTCATGGGGAAATTGAAATTCAGGATCTCACAAGTGGTCATGTCTTCAAAGTCAATGGTCATAGGTTAAAACCATTCATTGAATAATTCAATAAACAAGAAACCAAGGAGGATTTAACTGAGCAAACATATGAACAAGAGAAAAATTGATAGATTTAGGGTACAAGTCGGGCTAACAACATCAAACAAAAGCGCTACACAGGAGGCAACCCATGGTTTTCATGTTTCCAATCACTATGAATCATCTTTTGTTTCATTATGCTTAATTTTGTTATTTTTTTATATATAGACTGTTGAACTTTTCTTCTTTTATGAGTAAGGATGGGTATGAAAAGGGAGCACTGTATTCATCCGTGTCACGCGGTGTGATCCCTGAGTAATACCTTACCCAGAAATTTAAAGAAGACAATGTATCATCAGTTTATTTTATTTATTTTTTTGTAGGTTAAAAAAATTAGACTGTTGACCTTTTCTTCTTTTATGAGTATGGATGGGTATGAAAGGGGAGCACCGTATTCATCAGTGTCACGTGGTGTGATCCCTGAGTAATACCTTACCCAGAAATTTAAAGGAAGACAATGTATCATTAGTTTGATTTAATAAAAACATATAAAACCCTAAAAATGATGATACTTGGAATTAAATAAATTATTGTGTTGTTTGTTTGGTCTGGTTTGTTATTCTTTTTATGGGTAAAGAACTATTTTGGGTTATACATGTTCAATCAAGGAGGTTCCTACATTCCCCAAGAGATCAAAGGAGTAATCTGGAGCATCATTAACTTCAACTTTAAAAACCAGGTGAATTTGTTCCATGTTTATCGTTATCCATTTCATCTTTGAACTCCTCTCCGACCCCCTTCTAACGTTTCTTTTGTTTAAACACTAGGTACAGTGTTATTCTAAGTTGGGGGGAGATAAAAATGATTTTTTTTGTGAATAAAAACATGCATGAAAAGAAAAATTCCATTAACCATAAACATGATAACACACATTGAAAGCACTAAAATTGGATATCAAATAAATTTTTCATGCCTTGATTTTGATTTTAATGCAAGTCTAAGTTCATGAGAATAGTTTTTGGAAAGTGCGGTTGTCCGATGTGATTTTTCAAAGTTTATATTTTCATCCTCTTAATAAAAATTCCAAAATGCACGTCTACTGGATCGTGGGTGTAAATTTTAGTTCTTGGGTCCCTTTCATTATAGCATAGGGTTCTGGGGTCACTTTTAGTATAATTTGAGTATCCAAAAAAAAGACCACATAGAGCAATGTTTTTTCCCAATGCGTGGCGTCCGACACTTGGGGATCGTGACTCCATAGTTGTCTTTCCCAGAGTTAGGCTTTATATCTCTATTGTAGAGCATGAAATTGACAATATGTGTGGCGTCTGGCACTTGGGGATCATGACTCCATAGTTGTCTTGCCCAGAGTTAGTCTTTTCATATCTATTGTGGTTAAAAAAAATCAAAAAAATTAAAAAAAATGGATACCCATCTTACGGTTTAATGTGATCCCCTCCTAGCGCTTCCATTTTCTCCCCTTGAACAATAAAATGGGCCCCATGTCTTTTATGATGCACAACACTTTATCATGCTTAATTGGAATTGGATGAAATGTGGCAATGAATTTGAACAAAGGAATGGGCTTGGGCTTGTGATATGCTTATGGAACTAGCTTTTTTTTTAATGATTTTGATGGGTTTTCATAATTTGTTTTGATATCTGATATTTGGATGAGCAATGTGTATTAAAATGTTTTTGGAAAAGGGGATTTGAATTTCATATTTGTAATTTATTTTTCTCGGGACTAGAAAAACTGAAGTTGGGGGGTGTGATTAGACACTGAAAGTGGCAAATATTAATTTTTAATATCTTTATATTCATTGTTCCAATGTCCATAAACATTGTTTTAGTACATTACATAAATAGAACTACATTTCTCATCTTAAATGCAATTCATGTTTAAAATGAAAATTTGGGCCCAATCATTAATTTGTTTGTGAAAAAAAATTATATTCATTTTATGATTTTTAAATTTTGGGATATGATTGATAACGTTTTTTGGAACATTTTATCTTTTAGGTCTGATGGATGAATCGCAAAGGAAGATGGAGAATTTTGCGCCTGAAGGCAGAAACTTTCTAGAAAAAGCATAATGGGCCTAAGGCCCATCAAACAAATGTGGGGCCCAGAAACCAAGCCCAATGAATCTAAAATTTATAAAGTAGAAAGATAAAAATATGATGATCATTTTATTCAACTCTGGCCGGAGCTAATTCTGATTTTTTCATGATAATAAAGGGATCTGATGTTGAGATTTAAATGGTCGACCCGACATTAATGCACATAAATCCGTCCCACAATTTTGACCATAACATCCAAACGGCTAAGCCAAATTTCCTGAAATTTTGAGATCATCCAGAAGACACATGGAAGAAGATATGTTCTATTTATGACACCTTCGGATTCGGCCGTAGGAAGTGTCAAACACACACGTCAAAATGGAGGATGAATCTGGCTGGTTTTGTGGTCAACTTTGTAACGTTAATTTCCTTTTGATTCTTCACCCTCCTTTTGACTCTCTTAATTGTTGGGGGTGAATTTATTTTTGGGGGTGTATAAAAGGATCCTAATATGCCTATATAAGGAGATGGTGGTGAAGGGAATAATAATCTAACATTTTTCTTCGAATCCATGTTTTTCTTTCATCCATTGTATTTCTTTCAATTGTAATTTTCTGCTTTCAATTTGTAATCGCATCGTCATGTTTTCCCATGTAAGTTTTTCTTTCACGTTTATTATTTTAATAAAATTTCTTCTTCTTATTCACTTTTTATTTTCCTTTTCTTCACACGTTGATACCATTGAATCATGGTTTGAAATTATTCACACCAACACTTGTGATTTCAATCACACAACGGAGGAGTGTTCGTTCTTTTAATAATTTTCTTCTTCTTCAATTCCACCCCCATAAGTCTACATCTCGCTTCCATTGGTAGAATAACATCAATGGAGGGATAAACTCTTAAGGGTTGATCCAAGGGAGTATCAATGTCATGGATTTAATGTTATTTCATGTACTTAATATTTAAATCAATTCGTTATTTTATGATTTACATTTGATGAGTTACATTCTTTCTCATCTTTTCCAACTTTAACGATGACACATTTTGAGTGCTAGTACGATCTATTTCCTTTGAGTGCTCATTAAAGTGATCCTCAAAGTGAATTAGTGATTGGACTTGGAATTGTGTAGGGATTAAATTGGTGAATGATTTGGAAGAATAATCTCATTGTTTGGATATGTCTTGAATTAATGACATGAAATTTTCTAAGAAAATAAATTCATCCAATCCACCCCAAGAAAAACCCTAAGATCAACCCACCATCTATAATTGTTTAGTTCAAATCATTTTTTATTATATCTTATTTAAATTATATCTTTAGTTCTCCAATTAAAATCTACCTCAAAGTTGGCCACTTCATAGCCAATCCATCAATAAATCATAGCGTCTCAAGGTTACTTCTTCGGTCCCTGTGGATTCGATCCCTACTTGTACTTCAACGACCGCTTTTACAAGTAGGGTAAATTTGGGCAGGACCAAAATTTTGGCACCATTGCTGGGGACCAAGTAAGTTTCTTAGACCAAAAACCTTCTTTTCCTACCCCCATTCTTCTATTCTCATCCCAATTCTCTTATCGTTTCCCTTTCTCCCTTTTTTTTTCTTTTGGCGCATGTTCGCCTACACCCGCGATAACTCAAACAGATTAGTTAGGGTGGATACTCCTAGGGCTAGGGAGTCAATCACTAAAAGCGGTCTATTTCCTTTAGATCCAAATCTTCCTAATACTCCAAGTTTAGACGTTGAGTTCGATACAATGGAGAATCTCCCACAAAACCAAATCATAAACCGGGGAGGGGACCAAAATAACGGGCAAGACACTAACTTGGGAATTATTGCAGACCCGACCATGAATGACTACCTCACACCAACCTAGACCAATGCACCCTCATGCATTAGGCATGATAACATAGGATATTCCAAATATGTTTACAAAGCCCATGTCCTGAACCACCTTCCAACCTTTCATGGTATGGAGTCTGAGATTCCTTACCTTCATATTAAAGAAATTAATGACATTGTCGAAACCATGTGCCCACCAAATCAAATTGAATCTGCTAAAATGAGACTTTTCCCTTTTTCCCATAAGTATTGAGAAAATAATTGGTTAAAAAATTTGAGACCAGCATCCATTCACTATTGGGACCAAATTCAACGAGAATTTTATAAAAAGTACTTCCCCCATCACAAAACAATTGCACCTAAAAAGAGCATACAAAATTTTTTTGAAAGAGAGTGAGAAACATTCTATGAAACATGGGAAAGGTTCAAGGACACATTAAACATGGTACCGCACCATGGTTTTTTAATCCCAGAACAAGTGATAATTTTCTATGAAGGGTTGGGTCCCGGAAACAAACAATTAATTGATATGATGTGTAATGGAACCTTCAAAAACAAAGCCCCAAATGATGCTTACGAGTATCTAGAAAATCTTGGTGAACAAAACCAAACATGGGGAACATCACCATACTATGAGAAGCCACCCAAATATGGTGGAATGTAAAATCTTGGAGAAGAAGAAAACCTTAGAGAAAAACTTGCTGCACTCACAAGGAAAGTTGAGGAGATTGATCTTTGGAAGGTCCACAAAACCCAACCTGTTGAGCTTGTTTGTACAATTTGTGAAAAGAATGACCACAAGACTGATAATTTCCCAACCATTCCTTCCAACAAGGATTTTCATTTAGGAGGACCACCATAAGAAGTTAATGAGATGAACTTTCAAAAGCCACAATTCACGAACACCTTCAATCCAAGGTATAATGACCATCCGGGCTTTCGTTGGAAGGACAATCAACAACCAACACAACAACAATGCATCAACCCATACCCTCAACAAAACTTTCAACCTCATAATCAGTTCCAACCACAACCGGTCCAATTCCAACATCCTCATGTCCAATATCAACAACCTATCCAACAACCCATTCAACAACCTATCCAATAACCAAAGTATCCTCCTGGGATAAACCCACAAGATCAAGCACCAACCCAAAATGTTCTACAAAGCCTACTAGAACAACTGTGAAAAAAAATGTACAAAATGAACTCAGAATTCTCATCCATTAAACAAGAACTTCAAACCATAAAAACTGGAAAGGCACCCATGCCCACACAAGCCATTCCACAAAAAACATCAAGGGGAGATACAAGTTTCACTCAAACAACTCACGAACAACTAAAGGTTGTGACAGTTTTAAAAAGTGGGAAATCAATTGAAAAACCTGAACAGATAAGTCAGAAACCATGTGATGCATCAAACTCTAATGAAAATTCAAATGAACTACAAGATCAAACTGAATAAACTGATAATAATGTGAATGAAAAAAAACTTCAACAAACAACTCCACAATCTGCACCATTTCCTCAACGCATGAGGGGGAAAACCAAGCCTGAATTGAGTGAAACATTGAGGGAAATCTTCTCAAAAGTGAAGTTGAAAATTCCCCTTATCGATGCCATCCAAACCATACCTTCCTACTCAAAATACCTGAAGGACTTGTGCACTTTTAAAATAAAATTTTCACATAAAAACCAAGTCTTTTTGGCTGCTAATGTGAGTACCACCATTCAAGGGACTATTCCTCCTAAGATGAAAGACCCAAGATGCCCTTACATAAATGTTGAGCTAGGAGAGAAAAAAGTTGTCAAAGCCTTGTGTGATCTAGGTGCTAGTGTGAACCTCATTCCTTATTCCATGTACTGTCAGTTAGGGCACGAAGAACTCCAACCCACATCTGTCACTCTTCAACTTGGTGATCACAGTGTTCGAGTTCCAAAGGGGATCTTAAAAGATGTTTTGGTGAAAGTTGAAAATTTCATTTACCCAGCTGACTTCATTGTTCTGGACAATCACCCAAGCTTAGGTCCTAGGGAGCAAACCCCAATCATACTTGGTCGTCCCTTCCTTGTAACAATCAACTCTGTAATCCGAGTCCGAAATGGTAACATGACCATCACCTTTGGGAACATGAGTCTAGACTTGAACATCTACAATGAAAACTCTCAAATTGGGGATGATGAAGTGATCCATGAGGTTAATTGGATTGGTAGTGTTGATAATGAACTCAATGAACATCAAGGAGTTACCGAAGCATGGTTAAGTCAAGAAGAGATTGATTTTCTTTATTCACATGAGGGAAATTTGCCTCCTTGGATTGAATCTCTTTCAGACAGCTCTATTGATGAATTTCTAGAATCAACAATCAATGATACGATGGTTGAAATCAATATCATTGAGTCCATATCCATTCATGAAACTACTCTGGAAAATTTAGTGGATGAAAATTCTGTTCACAAGGAACCAATTTTGTCACGAAATCTAAACAAAGAAACTAAGTTCAATACAAAGACTCATCCATTCTTGGAAAGTCCTGACCAATCTGATCTTGAATTTAAAGTATTACCTTCATCACTAATGTATGCTTTCATAGGGGACAATCAATCCTTTCTTGTTGTCATTTCTTCCTCCCTTAAAGCCGATCATGAGAGGATGCTTCTAGATGTTCTTAGGAGACACAAGAAAGCCATTGGATGGACCCTATTTGATATCCTTGGGATTAGCCCACTTATCGGGACTCATAGAATTATTCTTGAATCTGAGTCAAAGCCATGTCGTCAACCTCAGAGGTGACTCAATCCTAATCTCATGGAAGTAGTGAGAAAAGATCTTTTGAAATTGTTAAAAGCTGGTATCATCTATCCTATAGCTGAGAGTGAGTGGGTTAGCCTAATCCATGTGGTTCAAAAGAAGGATGGAATCAGAGTAATAACCAACAAGGATGGAGAGATGCTTCCAACAAGGGTCAGTTGTTGGTGGAGAGTTTGTATTGACTATAGGAAGCTCAGCTCTTGTACCAAGAAAGACCATTTCCCCTTACCCTTTATTGATCAAGTCCTCGAGCGAGTGGCGGGTCATCAATTATATTGCTTCCTAGATGGATTCTCAAGGTATAATCAAATCGAAGTCTCCTTAGAGGATCAAGGAAAAACAACCTTCACTTGTCCATTTGGAACTTTTTCCTTCAAGCGCATGCCCTTTGGGTGATGTAATGCCCCTGGTACCTTCCAGCGGTGCATGATGGGAATATTCTCAGATATAGTGGGGGATTTTTTAGAGGTCTTCATGGATGACTTCTCCATCTTTGGGGATACTTTTGAGGGATGCCTTATAAATGTTGAAAAGTTTTTGTCAAGGTGCGAGGATAAGAATCTCATACTAAATTGGAAAAAATGCCATTTCATGGTAAGGGAAGGACTTGTTCTAGGTCATCTGGTATCTGGTAGAGGGATTGAAGTTGATAAATCTAAGGTTGACATCATTCGTCACCTTCCCTATCCTAAAAGTATTAAGGAAGTGAGGTCCTTCTTAGGACATGCTGGTTTTTATAGAAGGTTCATTAGGAATTTCAGCTCTATTTCTTGACCACTTTGTGCTCTATTGGTAAAAGATGCTCCATTTTTATGGACAGAAAGCTGTGAGGAATCATTCTCTACACTCAAGTCAACTCTTATATCTCCACCTATCATGTAATATCCAAATTGGAAACTTCCTTTTGAGCTCATGTGTGATGCAAGTGATTTCAATGTAGGAGCTGTCTTAGGACAATGGTGTGAGAAAACTCCACATGTCATTTCTTATGCAAGAAAATAATTAAATGATTCACAAATAAACTACACCACCACTGAGAAAGAGTTTCTTGCTGTTGTCTTTGCCTTAGAGAAATTCAGGTCTTATCTCTTAGGATCACCCATCATTGTCTTCACTGAACATTCAGCCCTAAAATACCTTTTCCAAAAACAAGATGCCAAGGCTCGATTGATTAGGTGGGTCCTTCTTCTTCAAGAGTTCGATTTAACCATTAAGGATAAAAAGGGTGTTGAAAATATTGTAGCTGATCACCTCTCTAGGATAGAATTCAAAGACAACTCACACCACCTCTCTGTGTCTGATTCATTTCCCGATGAGCACCTCTATTCAGTGAGTGATTGCCCTTGGTTTGCTGACATAGCAAACCATTTGGTGACGGGTGACATTCCAAAATTCACGGGGACCCAAGCTAAGAGGAAATTACTTTCTGATGTAAAACACTATGTGTTTGATGATCCTTATCTCTTCAAGTTCTTTCCTGATCAAATCATCAGGAGATGTATTCCCGAGTCTGAGCAAGAGTACATTCTAAAATTTTTTCATGGAGAGGCATGTGGAGGCCACTTTTCTACAAAAAAAACCACTGCAAAGGTCCTCCAAAGTGGTTTCTACTGGCCTAACCTCAATAAGGATTCCTTCCAATTCTG
Source organism: Viscum album (assembly GCA_963277665.1). Taxonomy (NCBI): domain Eukaryota; kingdom Viridiplantae; phylum Streptophyta; class Magnoliopsida; order Santalales; family Viscaceae; genus Viscum; species Viscum album. Next base: position 776,692,795 of record OY728120.1, on the reverse strand, counting down.
CAAAAGTTGTCCTCCATGTTAGAAATTAGGATCCATTACCAAAAGGAATCAAATGCCCCTCACTCCCCTTCTGGTCGGTGAAATCATTGATTGTTGGGGAATTGATTTCATGGGACCCTTTCCAAACTCTAAGGGATACCTCTACATCCTCTTATCAATTGATTATGTCTCAAAATGGGTTGAAGCCATTCCCACGATGTCCAATGACGACCATGTTGTGATCCGATTTTTGAAAGAGCATATATTTTCTCGATTTGGAATTCCTAGGGCTATAATCAGTGATCGTGGAACCCATTTCTGCAACTGCCCATTCTCTTCACTCATGTCTAAGAATGGTATTAATCATAAAGTTTCCACTGCATACCATCCTCAAACCAACGATCAAGCTGAGTTACCAAATAGAGAAATTAAGCAAATTCTGGAAAAACTATCAATCCTTCTAGGAAAGATTGGTCCGAGAAACTCTTAGATGCCCTTTGGGCATATCGAACTTCTTTCAAAACTATCCTAGGCATGTCACCGTATATATTCGTTTATGGAAAAGAATGTCATTTACCTGTTGAAATTGAGCATAAGGCCTTTTGGGCAATAAAAAAATGAACTTTGACATTTCTTTGGCTGAAACAAAAAGGAAATTAGATCATAATGAACTCGATGAACTTAGGATGGAGGCTTATGAAAATTCAAGTATCAATAAATCTAATGTTCAAGCCTACCAATCTTGGAATCTCAAAGTCAAACACTTTGAACTGGGAAAATTTGTGCTCTTGTATAGTTCAAAACTTAATCTACACCCAGGAAATCTAAGGTCCAGATGGTCTGGTCCATACCTAGTGCATCATGTGTACCCTCACGGGGCAATAGAAATTCAGGATCCCACAAGTGGTCATGTCTTCAAAGTCAATGGTCATAGGTTAAAACCATTCTTTGAATCATTCAATAAACAAGAAACCAAGGAGGAGTTAACTGAGCGAACATATGAACCAGAGAAAAATTGATAGATTTAGGGTACAAGTCGGGCTAATGACGTTAAACAAAAGCGCTGCATGGGAGGAAACCCATGGTTTTCATGTTTCCAATCTCTATGAATCATCTTTTGTTTCCTTCTGCATAATTTTGTTATTTTTTATATATAGACTGTTGACCTGTTCTTCTTTTATGAGTAAGGATTGGTATGAAAAGGGAGCACCGTATTCATCTGTGTCACGCGGTGTGATCCCTGAGTAATACCTTACCCAGAAATTTAAAGAAGACAATGTAACATCAGTTTATTTTATTTATGTTTTTGTAGGTTAAAAAAATTAGACTCTTGACCTGTTCTTCTTTTATGAGTATGGATGGGTATGAAAGGGGAGCACCATATTCATCCGTGTCATGCGGTGTTATCCCTGAGTAATACCTTACCCAGAAATTTAAAAGAAGACAATGTATCATTAGTTTGATTTAAAAAAAACATAGAAAACCATAAAAATGATGATACTTGGAATTAAATAAAATATTATGTTGTTTGTTTTGTCTGGTTTGTTTTTCTTTTTATGGTTCAAGAACTATTTTGGGTGATACATGTTCAATCAAGGAGGTTCCTACATTCCCCAAGAGATTGAATGAGTAATCTGGAGCATCATTAAATTCAACTTTAAAAACGAGGTGAATTTGTTCCATGTTTATCATTCTCAATTTCATCTTTGAACTCCTCTCCTACCCTCTTCTAACATTTCTTTTCTTTAAACACCGGGGACAATGTTATTCTATGTTGGGGAGAGATAAAAATTGATTTTTTTGTGAATAAAAACATGCATGAAAAGAAAAATTACACTAACCATAAACATGATAACACACATTGGATATTGAAAAATTGGATATCAAATAAATTTTTCATGCCTTGATTCTGATTTTAACGCATGTTTAAGTTCATGAGAATAGTTTTTTGAAAGTGCGGCTGTCCGATGTGATTTTTCAAAGTTTACATTTTCAACCTCTTAATAAAAATTCCAAAATGCACGTCTACTGGATCGTGGGTGTAAATTTGAGTTCTTGGGTCCCTTTCATTATAGAATAGGGTTCTGGGGTCACGTTTAGTTTAATTTGAGTATAAAAAAAACAAAAAACAAAAAACAAAAAAAAGACCTCATAGAGCAATGTTTTGTCCAAATGTGTGGCGTCCAGCACTTGGGGATCATGACTTCATAGTTGTCTTTCCCAGAGTTAGGCTTTATATCTCTATTGTAGAGCATGAAATTGAAAATATGTGTGGCGTCCGACACTTGGGGATCATGACTCCATAGTTGTCTTGCACAGAGTTAGTCTTTTCATATCTATTGTGGTTAAAAAAAATCAAAAAAATAAAAAAAAAATGGATACCCATATTAAGGTTTAATGTGATTCCCACATAGCACTTCCATTTTCTCCCCTTGAACAATAAAATGGGCCCCATGTCTTTTATGATGCACAACACTTTATCATGCTTAATTGGAATTGGATGAAATGTGGCGATGAATTTGAACAAAGGAATGGGCTTGGGATTGGGATATGCTTATGGACCTAGCTTGTTTTTAATGATTTTGATGGGTTTTCATAATTTTTTTTGGATATTAGATATTTGGGTGAGCAATGTGTATTAAAATGTTTTTGGAAAAGGGGATTTGAATTTAATATTTGTAATTTATTTTTCTCGGGACTAGCAAAACTCAATTTGGGGGGTGTGATTAGTCCCTGGAAGTGGATAATATTAATTTTTAATATCTTTATATTCATTGTTCCAAAGTCCATAAACATTTTTTTAGTACATTACATAAATAGAACTCCATTTCTCATCTTAAATGCTATTCATGTTTAAAATGAAAATTTGGGCCCAATAACTCATTTGTTTGTGGACAAAATTATATTAATTTTATGATTTTTAAATTTTGGGATATGATTGATAACTCTTTTTGGAACATTTTATCTTTTAGGTCCGATGGATGAATCCCAAAGGAAGATGGATAATTTTGCGCCGGAAGGCAGAAACTTGTTCGACAAAGTATAATGGGCCTAAGGCCCATCAAACAAATGTGGGGCCCAGAAACCGAGCCCAATCAAGCTCAAATTTATAAAGTAGAAAGATAAAAATATGATGATAATTTTATTCGAATGTGGACGGAGCTAATTCTGATGTTTTCATGATGATAAAGGGATCTGAAGTTGAAATTTAAATGGTGGACCCGACATTAATGCACAGAAATCCGTCCCACCATTTCGACCATAACATCCAAACGGCTGAGCCAAAGTTCCTGAAATTTTGAAATCTTCTAGAAGCCCCATTTATGAAGATATGTTCTATTTATGAAACCTTCGGATTCGGCCGTATGAAGTGTCAAACGCACACATCACAATGGAGGATGAATCTGGCTGGTTTTGTGGTCAACTTTGTAACGTTAATTTCCTTTTGATTCTTCACCCTCCTTTTGACTCTCTTAATTGATGGTGGTGAATTTATTGTTGGGGTGGACATAAGGCTCCTAATATGCCTATATAAATATCTGGTGGTGAAAAGAATAATCATCTAACATTTTTCTTTGAATCCATGTTTTTCTTTCATCCATTGTATTTCTTTCAATTGTAATTTTCTACTTTCAATTTGTAATCGCATCATCAAGTTTTCCCATGTAAGTTTTTCTTTCACGTTTATTATTTTAATAAAATTTCTTCTTATTCTTCACTTTTTATTTTCCTTTTCTTCACATGTTGATACCTTTGAATCATGGTTTGAAATTACTCACACCAACACTTGTGATTTCAATCACACAACGGTGGAGTGTTCGTTCTTTTAATAATTTTCTTCTTCTTCAATTCTGCCCCCATAAGTCTACATCTCACTTCCATTGGTATAATAACATCAATGGAGGGCTTACCATTTAAGGGTTGATCCAAGGGAGTAGCAAGGTCATGGATTGAATGTTATTTCATGTACTTAATATTTAAATCTATTCGTTATTTTAGGATTTCCATTTGATGAGTTACATTCATTCTCATCTTTTCCAACTTTAACGATGACACATTTTGAGTGCTAGTACGATCTATTTCCTCTGAGTGATCATTAAAGTGATCCTAAAAGTGAATTATTGATTGGCCTTGGAATTGTGTAGGGATTAAATTGGTGAATTATTTGGAAGAATTATCTCATTGTATGGATATGTCTTGAATTAATGACATGAAATTTTCTAAGAAAAGAAATTCATCCAATCCACCCCAAGAAAAACCCTAAGATCAACCCACCATAAATAATTGTTTAGTTCACATCATTTTTTATTATATATTATTTAAATTATATCTTTAGTTCTCCAATTAAAATCTACCTCAAAGTATGCCACTTCATAGCCAATCCATCAATAAATCATAGCGTCTCAAGGTTACTTCTTTGGTCCCTGTGGATTGGATCCCAACTTGTACTTCAACGACCGCTTTTACCAGTAGGGTAAATTTGGGCGCAACCAATAGGGATATGAGATTTCCTAAATGAATGTTCCTCTATCACTTGGTGAGCCCCGATTGGAAGAAGAATATGATAAGGGTCTGAATATAACTTCCTAGATGGAATATTCCAATGGACCTTTAGAGTGAGAGAAGGGATTTGAGACTCATCCCATATTACTTCAGAAGTTTGATGGTTCAGAAGTTCTTTGGTGGAAGTAGGAATATGTGCATGTTTTCGTGATCTGTTGGAATATGACATGTAGATTCACTGACAAAAATATGAGTCTGTACTGGGGAATATTCCACTATCACATGGTTATCCATGTCCAAAATGGGGATATGAGCTCAATCATTAGCCTTTGGAGTACGTTGTTGTTATTATTTTATAGGACTATGATCCCATCCCAAGGAAAGGTACCCTCTCACATAGTGATCCATACTAGGATAGGGATATGATCCTGATCCTGTGGATTTAGAATATTCTTCCAAACATTATTTATAAACATGTTCCCCTATCCTGAGAAATGTTCTTCTCTAACCTAGTGATTCCCAGTTGGAACAGGAAAATGAGCTCGGTCTAATGCGTCATATTTTCTGAATATTACAATAATCCTCTTAGATGGGAGAAATAACGTGTGATTTCTCCTGAGTAATCACTTGTTCATAATGATCAGTGTGTTGAGATACCTGGACTATAGGGATAGGAATATTCACGTATCCCATTTTCTGTACCAGTGCTGGAATATGACAATGGGGTTCTTAAGATGTTTCTATGATATAATGGAGTTTTAGCAAAGTATGTTCTTGGATATAAGCCTATACATTTTTGATATCCAATATATAGTAGTATACATCTTTGATTGAAGCGTGGATATGATCCCACTTATGTCGTCTTTATTTCATCGAAATATGTTGATGGGATTCATGCATGGGGGCATGTATATGCACCTCCCCCATGCCTACTGTAGTAATATTCCTATAGAAATGATCTGATTTAGAATAGATATGATCCTTCTTGTTGGTTATTATAGGAATATGTTGGTAAACATCATTATTCTGAGTGGGGATATGATCCCACTCACGGTTATCAAGAGTCCTCCCCACCTGATGTGTCTTGTTTTTTGTGCATGGGTATTAGTGGTGGCGATGTGTCGAGTGGTACCCTTTGTAGAATACTGATGGTTACTAGTGGGATGATGCTAGAAATGAAGGTGGTCAGGATTCCACCTCAACGGATCATTAATATAAAGGGTCCATATTTGACTCACTGGTCCACCTTCATATGATACTGACGGTGGTGATTATCGTACTTTGGGGATAAGCTACTGAAGTGGTTGACTACAATGGCCACTGGCTTAGTTTCAGGTTTACTTGGATGATACAGACTCTTCGGTTACAGTACATGGTGACCCTCATAGGTAGATTAAAAATTCATGATTATAACACATCGATGGAATTCCCAGACCATTGTTTCTCCACATTACATTGAATTTTTTAGGCATTTGAGATCATTTTGCAACCCACAGGGGTTGAAGACATAGAAAATTTTAGGGAACGATCACTGGATAAAAAAGTTATATCAGATCAAGATGTTGTTGATGAGATTGGTATCTACAACCATGGTGATAAAAGGGAACCAGGTAACTAATTAGTGCAATATAATAGGAATGATGCATACTCAATAATATATTCCTGGTTAACAGAATAGTACTTTTATTTCCAATCATACCATTTTTCTTTCATGAACTTATCAAAGTGAGGATGAACTTATTTCTTAGTAACCCTGATTACAGAGTATCAGCTATAATATTTATTTCAGGAAAATCTAATTTTGTTGATTTGACAACAAAGTGGCCTGGAATATTGAAAAATGGACATCATGCTATTTGATAGTTTTACGTTGGGATCAATTTTTTTTGTTTACATGAATTATTAAAAGGTAAATGTCCCAAGGAATGATTAACTAATAATTCTATTATATTAGATATTCACATCAAGTTCACCATTTTATATGGAAAGAGACAACCATACATGTTCATTTTGTGAACAAAATGGTTTTACGAAAACAATGATTTCTATCCTTTTTATGTTGTGATGGAGATGTCTTGATTCACATCGGGTCCACCATTTTTATTTTTATAGAAATATGTGGGGGTATTTTGTCCATTGGTTAGATTTTTGGGTTTTCAATGTGGTGCACAATAATCCACATCAGGATCACCATATTTTAACCTTTCATAGAAGCACCCAATGGTTCGTACAACTATAACTAGGTATGAACCTTCATTCCAAGGGTAGGAAATTAGTTGGGGTTTCATAACCAATGACACTTAGGAACTCACATTGGTCGAGAGGATGGGAGGTTGGGATCATCACACCCTTTGGAGTGGAAATTTTTTCCTACTCCAAGAATCTATTATATATTTAATATATGTTCAAGAATCCTTCTTTAAACCTAATACGAGACCGTTAACCCTAAAATAATGATCATAGGTTATCCCCGTTTATGTGAATAATAAGGGGATATCATTATTTAATCCATCTTTATGTATTTGAGTTTCTTTATCCATTTCTTTGTAATGAGTAGCTGCTTATATGTTGAAGCTTCATAACAAGTCACTATTGAGTTTTTTGTTATCTATTAAGGAGATTAATATCTCAAGGATTGGATTGAGCCATTATTAGGATCCCTATGTATCTTGATCTATAAAAAGAATCGAAACCCATGTAGTTATTTAAACACATTCAATTTATCATTGTATGGAAATGACATATATTTGGTCACTTGGTCACTTGGTATTTAATTTTGAGTGTCGAGGAGATATCCTACATATCATGGTTAAAGTAGTAATAATATTTACTATAGTTCATTCACACCCATAAGATACTACCCAAGGTAGATACCCTTGTATTATGGGTAATTATATCATTTCACTGATTGAGGCTTACACACCGAGGTTACCCTGGATGATGAAGATTCATGATTCCAATGATGTTCTCATTGCATCTCTCTTAGAAAAATTAAGCTATAATCAGTGTGATAAACAAGGGATAGCAAGTGATTAGACTCATTACATATATTCATAGGGCTTATGATCTCAGAAATCCCATTGGGTGCTTAATGTTGATCTCAGACATTTGGAAGGCATCCTATGTATCCTGGTTACGGTAGGAATCAGAGTCATCATAGTTCAGTGTGTTCTCAATATATTGGTGGATTAGATATGATGATTGTATCATGGGAGATATTGAGACTTTATGGTTTTAATGCTAGAGAAATGAGATGACTTACACTAAAGTGGGATGAAATTTGAGTTCATGTTCAGGTCATAGGAAGGAATCCTATGTATCCTAGTTATGTAAGGAATTGGAGTCCTCATAGTTCAATGAGTTGGGGCATACATACTAAGACCACCCTTGTATTCTGAGAATATTATATTATGCTACTGATTAGGTATTACACATAGAGGTTTCCCTATTAACATGACTGAAGCTTGTGATGTGAATGACATGATCAATGTGACTCCCTAATCCCACTTGATCTATGCTAAGTTTGCGAAACAAGGGATATAAAATAAGTATTCACATTGCTTGTGGATGTGGGAAATATGTTATGGTAATTCTCTACTAATGTTTTAATATAGAGATTGGGTCTTAGGATGGTGTCCTACGTATCCTACTTCTAATAAGAATCAGAATCATAATAGTTCAATTGGTCGGGGCATACACACTAATGCTACCCTTATAGGAGGGACATATCATATTATGTCGTTGAATGGGGATTACACATTGAGGCTTACCTAATGAACTAATATAGGCTTGTGATTTGAATGATATGATCATTTCAACTCCCTATGACCACATGAGCTATTATCGATGTGAGAAACAAGGGATTGAAAATAATCAGTCGCATTGTTTGTGGATGCAGGGAATATGTACTGGGACTACCCTACTAATGTTTCAACATGGATCTTAAGCCTTAGGTGGGTCTTATAAGTGTCCTAGTTATAGATGGAATTAGAGTCATTGTATTTGAAATGGTTGGGGCTTACAAATATATTTTTACCTTTGTGTAGGATAGGAAAGGTTATGAAGTCATGGGATGTCCGATTGACCTAGTCTGCTTGTATACTTGCATGTTTTGATTGTCTACTAAACATGAGCAGATTATCTACTTGAAATATCAGAGGATGTATACTTGACATGTACGAAGAAAATTTCATGATCCACTTGACTTATCTAAGGGATGTATCATAACCAAGATGGCATGTGTGAAGCTTGTTGCATGATCAAGGATGACATGTCCAGGGGACATCGCAAGACCCGACTGGCATGTCTAAGAAGCCATCGCCTGATCCTAAATGACATGCTTAGAGGGATTTTAATTATCAAATAGACTTTCCCCAGTTTCATAGTGAAATTTGGATGACAATTTTAGAGGATGACATGAGAGTCATTGGGACATGTCTCATAGTGTGTCGTATGTCATGGATGACTTGTTTGGATGACATCAAAAATTCAGATGACATGTACGGGGGACGTCACAAGAGCCAGCTAATGTACCCATAGGGAATGTAACACCCGCGATTTTTATGAGAAATATTTTTTTTATTTTTTATACATCATCAAAGGAATCTTTCACTACACACAACACTAGCTTGGCTTTCTTTACAATTAATCACGACCTTCCTCTATATCTTGCATTGTACGCAATACCGAGTTTCACTAAACAATGATATGCTATTAAAATATTATTAAAACTAGCAGTTATGAATAGTAATACCGACTTTTTGAAATTTTATAAATTTTATTTTTCAAAATGGACTTCATTTTTGGATTCGGAATATCGAAATTAACCTGGGGTGAATTTTTGGTATTTTTATTAAAACATTCAATTTTTGATGAATAGTGAAAACACAGGGTTACTATTTAAAAACATACTTTTTATTTAAATAATCATTTATTTTATTTAAATTTATTTTAGGTCAAAATTTATACATAATACCTATATAATTTCAATGTAATTCATTGGAGTCATTTTATAATAATTTTAGATATGTAAAAAATTTATTGAACTTTTCACCGTCTTTTACCCACCTCCTAAGAGAATTTGAAAATTTACATAAAACTTAATTTTACCGCTTCTGTGAGTGGAATTTAGAAAATATGAGAGACATGGTTAATATCAAGGAGTAAAATGTGGTTCAATAAGATAAAAATAATTGTTGGTGAATAGTAACTTTTTACTTTTTTCTACCACTGTTAAAAGTAAATAGGGTAATTAAGGGTAAAAATGATATTATTATTACCATAACACATGTCCTAATTATATTGGATAAGTTTAATTCGACCAAAAACAACCTTAGGGACAAAATATTACCCTTTAGGTCCACTTGGATTAGATTGGGACATTTAATATTATTTTATTTATAGAAGAGTTAAATAGTTTAAATCAATGTTTAATAACTAAAACATTTTTAATATAGGGTTATAAATAAGATAAATTCGACTATAAATATTCATTAGAAAGGTAAGAAGATTTGTTACATAATTTTGTTTTATTTATAATTTTTAGAAATTAAATAATTTAATTTATTTATGACACAATGATGATGCAGTAATTACCTTATTAATGAAATATTAACATAATTGATATTATAAAGACCCAAATAAATTTAATTTGATATTTTTATGAATTACACTAATTTTATAGGATAATATGACATGTTTTTATTGATTTAATAAACTTTTTTAGAACTAATCATGTTTTTATGAGTTTCACAAAAATCAAGTACCAAATAGTGTCAAAATTGACATAAAATAGTTTTTGAAACAAATATTATATTATTAATTGTTATTTTATTCCTAAAAATCTAAGGTTCGTCCAAAAGAAATATATAAGGTTATATAAATTAATAATTAACCACTTGGGGATATTTTGGCTTGTTATAGTAAGTTTATTAACCATATAGTGTAAGAAAACAAGAAGACACGGTAAAAGTAAAATTATTTAACTTAAAGTTAAATCTAAATTATAAGGTTAAAATAGTAACCTAAACTTGTCTAAAATATATTTTTTCAGGGGATCCCCACCTTATCTTAAAAATAAATCAATTTGGATCTATTAAAAACCGAATATCACTTTATTATAAAATAATATTTTAAGTTTTTCCTAAGGTGCCCCTCTCATCCCTTATAAAAGGGCACCTCCTACCTCTCCTCCTCACACCACTTTTAGCCTTCAAGCTCGGCCAAACACTTCCAATTTATCTTCTAAACTTCCATATAAACTTCCTAGAGGTCCTGATCTTCTTAAAAGACCATATTTAGTGCCCTAAAAGAAGGTTAAGAAGAGGCGCTTTAAAGAAGAGGTAATGTCTGTTACCGATTCTTTCAACATTATTTCTTCTTCTACTTCTTCTTATTTATTTGTTTCATTATGAAGAAATAATATCAGTATCACTAATATACAGATATGTTATTATAAATATTAAAAAACCCTATTTCAACTTCAATCCATCCAACAGAAAATGAAATCACCGCGCATGCGTATGTACGGAATACCGTCTCCACGCCGTGGTGTAATCTGTTTTCAACCAACAACTTACTTGGATGGGTATAATGGTGTAAAGAATAACTATATATGATTATTTTAAAGTTATATTGATTCTGAAACTGTATACATACACTTCAATACAATTCCACGATCATGGGAATGATATCATCGCTCGTACGTACGTACGACCTACCGTCTCCACGATGTGACGTGACTCGTTCTACATGATCTTCAATGAATAATGATTATATAAATGAATTGAATGAATAAATATGATATATGTTAAAATAATATCATTCTGTAAATGAGGTATCTATAACCTAAAAATATTAATAATAATTTATTCGACAAAACACGCATAAGAACAAAAAGAAATAAACACCTGAATAACAAGTAGCAATGAAATATTACTAATATGAAGCTAAGAATATGACCATATATGATATCATAACAATGAGTAAGATTCTGGAATAATTCAATAACAATATTTAAATCATTATACATGAGGTTTGGACATGTACGAAGCAAATCAGACCTAAGGTAAGGGATAATCTCACAATCTCATTTTTATCTGAGATTGTTTATACATCAGAATTTACTGGGGAATATTTATCATCCACATCCATGTATCCTCAATATTTAATATTATTTATATCCTACTACAATTTTTTAAATCCAATTTTACCCTTCGGTGAGTTTTTAGTAAAAGATATGAAAGGAAGTGTTTGTCATTTTTAGTACGAGGCACTTTTTGACTTTTCCGGCCAAAGTACGAGAAGAATGTTTTTCTTTAACTTATATAAAAAGAATGGATTTTTAGAACATTATTTCCATGAAGCTTACTTTAAAAGTTTTCAATTTTATTTTTAATCAAAATCTTTTAGTTTAAAATTTTATGACATGTTAAGAAAGGAAAAGAAAATTTGAAGTAGAAAGGAAATTTTCCTCAAGAATGGAGTTCAAGCATTTTATCATAATTATTTTCCATATAAGATAATATAGGTTTCTATTTCAATACCTATTATTACATTGATTTTATTATGTTATTACAGAATTATTTTTATGATTTCCTTTTATCATATAAGGATTATGTTACGATGGCATGATATTTAAGAATCCAATTTTTATTACATGGGTTATGCTATGATGTATGATTTATGATCTAATGGCACACATAAGAGTGGTATAATTATGAGATGGGTGGGACATATATCTCCCTCCAATGCATTGGGTAAAGATTTATATCTCATGAGATAGACATGGCTGGAACGACAGGTTAATCCGGTTCAGTGATACAAGACTGAAACGAGGAGTGAACTCGGTTCAGAAATGGACTTTCTCTGCTAAGATAGTCTTGGCAATGAGTCTTGAATACTAAGAAATGATTCTCTATGATTATGTGTGTATGCCAAAAAGTTTCATGTTATGATTATTGGGAATACATTTCACTACTATGATTTATCCCATGTTATGAAATTATGATCTCTTTTGCAGGTTAATATTTACAAAATATTATGTTCTTATAAATATGTTTTGATTGATATTTATTTTGTTTACCCTTACTGAGCATTTGAGTTCTACATTTTTTATGTTTTCTTTTCCCTAGGTTAGGAAGAAGGGTATTAAGTAAGATATGAAAAAAGGGACTCTAGATATGATAAAATATAAGGGAGACAATGTCGATGATTTATGAACCAGTTGTTTATGTTTCCTAGTTTCTAAAGACATTATACCCATACGGTCCTTTCATGGTTTTGTTATATGTTGTAATAAGTGTGATTTAATTTTGAAGAAATAACAATGTACATAAATTATGGGTTGCTATAGTTGGTATCAGAGTAAGGGTATAGTCAAACTTTGGAAACTAGGATGTGAAAACTATAGTAAGAAACCTAAGGATATATCTAAGCATAAAACACAATCTTAGTGTTTTAGAAATGGACATTAATAACCTATGATAAGACATTAAGTGTGAAATTTTATTCTTGATTATGTGGTTTTCCTATTTTAATTAGTGTTTCTCACAATAATTTTCTTGGTTTTAGTCAATGGATGGAACCTGAAGGAACCATGTTAATGCAGAATGCGACGGGAAATGAAATTATTGTCCCCCTGAGCAACCAAACGTTATGGGAGGTAGAATGAAAAATCTTGTAGCCATTATCACACAACTTTCTCAATCTATGAATCATATAGGACTTCCAAATGAGTAATGTAAGGAGAAAAATTCTGTTGAATCCTTCATGAGGCAGCGTCTACCTTCATTCAGTGGGTCTACTGATCCATTAGTGTCTAAACAATGGATCAGTACCACTGAAAAGATATTTTCAGTTCTTCAATGTTTTGAACAAGATAAAGGCATCTTAGCAGTATATCATTTTGAAGGTGAAGCTGATCAATGGTGGAATATTATCTAGAATACGTGGACAAGAGATGAAATTGAGTCCATGGAATGGGACGAGTTCAAGAACATATTTTTCAGTAAGTACTTCCCTCGTATTCTTCGAACAAAGATGGATAAGGAGTTTCTTGAACTAAAGAAAAAGGATGATGAATCTGTTGGTACCTATGAAGAAAATTTTACAAGACTTTCAAGGTGCACTTCTTGGATTATTATCCAACCTGAGAGTAAGATCGATCAATTCTTTAGTGGATTAAAACCAAGTCTTCTAAGGGCGTTATCCAAATGGGACTTCAATAGCTATGAGGAAATCGTTCGATTTGATCTCAAGTTTGAGATAGATATTGGAGTAACCCATCAGTCATATGCATTTTATAAGAAGAGGAAAATGGAATTCAAAGGGAAATCTAAAGACCACACTGAAAAGAAGATGAGTTTTACCTTATTCTAAAACTGTGGAAATAAACATGAATGGAGTTTTCATAAAGGGACAAGTAAATGTTTCAAATGTGGAAAGGAAGGTCATCGGGCATTTGAATGCTGCAATGATGGGAAGAGGATGTCTAGTGATGCGAACAAAGAAAAGGCTACACAGAGTGCACCTCCTACACTTCAATGTTACAAGTGCAAGGAAATGGGGAATTATTCCAATCAATGCCCTAATCCAAGGGTTTTTTAGGATGATATACGTCATCAAACTCTTAAGGCCAATGAAAAAGGAAATTCACATGCAATTTCTATCAGTGATGTGGAGTATGATAACGAAGTGGTAAAAGGTACACTTACCATCCACTCTAAAGTATAAAATGTTTTATTTGATTCTGGATCCACCCACTCTTTTATTTCTGAAGAATTTTCTTAGGGTATCACCGTATTACCTCAACAATTAGATGTTGAGTTAGGTGTGACAACCCCTAATGGCACAAAAGTCGCATCAAAAGTTTATAATTCTTCTCCGATTGAAGTTTGTGGGAAAGTGCTTCTGGAAAATCTTGTGATCCTTCCTATAGTGGAATTTGATGTGATTATTGGCATGGATTGGATGTCTTTATATGGAGGTCATATCAATTTCCAAAGAAGGTAAGTCACATTTCATATTCCAGATCAATCTATGATAGTCTATCGATGCAAGGATGAACATAACTGTCCAGTGGAAATTTATTCCATATCATGGGTCTTGATTCCACTAAAGGAAGGTTATTTATCTCAAATATTTGGAGAGAAACTCATGATTAAGAATATGCCCATTCTACAGGAGTTTGATGATGTCTTTCTAGAGGAATTTCCAGGTCTTCCACCAAATCGTAAAGTTGAGTTTTCAATTGAACTCATATCGGGTGCTATGCCCATTTCAAAGACAACTTATAGAATGGCCCCTATTGAGTTGCAGGAATTGAAGAAGCAACTCCAATAGAATCTTGATAAGGGGTTCATATGCCCTAGTGTGTCACCTTGGGGAGCACAAATTCTGTTTGTTAAGAAGAAATATGGATCAATGAGACTCTGCATTGATTATAGATAACTTAACAAGATCACTATCAAGAACAAATATCCTCTCCCATGCATTGATGACTTATTTGACCAACTACGCGGAGCTCAGTACTTTTACAAGATTGATCTTTGTTCATGGTATCATCAATTAAGGGTCAAAAGGGAGGATATACCAAATATGGATTTCCGTAAAATGTATGGACACTATGAATTTATAGTGATGCAATTCAGTCTTACTAATTCCCCTACTATCTTCATGGATCTAATGAATAGAGTCTTTAGAGACTATCTTGATCAGTTTGTGGTAGTCTTTATAGACGATATTATTTTCTATTCAAAGAGCAAGGAAGAACATGAAGATCACTTGAGAATTGTATTGAAGACCCTGAAAAAGTATAAGAATTATTCCAAATTTACCAAGTGTGAATTTTGTCTTCAAAATGTATAATTTTTGGGTCACATAATCTCAAAAGAGGGGATATCTGTGGATCCAGCAAAAATAGAGGTTATCGAAAGATGGTCGAGACCAAAAACAGTAACTGATATCCAAAGTTTTCTTGGTTTGGATGGATATTATCGACGTTTTGTGAATGATTTTTCATGATTATCTAAGCCACTCACCAGGTTGGCTCGAAAATGAGTTAAGTTCATATGGATGGAGGAGTGTGAATATAATTTCAAGGGGTTGAAAAGAAGGTTATCTAGTGCACCTGTGCTCACACTGCCTTATAGTGGAGAAAGGTTTGTGATCTACATTAATGCATCCAATAAGGGTTTGGAGTGTGTTATCATGAAAAATGATATGGTGATAGCTTATGCCTCACGACAGTTGAAAATCCATGAGAAAAATTACCAAACTCATGATTTGGAGTCAGCTACGGTAATCTTTGAATTAAAGATTTGGAGGCATTGTCTTTACGGTGAAAGGTGTGATATTTATACTGATCATAAAAGTTTAAAGTATATTTTCAAAAAAAAGGAGCTGAAAATTCATCAAAGAAGATGGTTGGAGCAGATTAAGGATTACGACTTCTCAATTCATTACCACCCTGGGAAAGAAAACAAGGTGGCATATGCATTAAGTCGACAAGACCATGCTAGCTTATCCATGATGAGGATCACAAAAGATCCAATATTTATATATTTACAAAGGATGAATCTTGGAATTATAATAGAAGGGAGAAAATCTTATCTTTCTCAAATGAATGTTCAACCATCTATACATGTGAAGATTAAAGAGGCACAGAAAGAAGATGTTTATTTACAAAAGAAGGTGAGAAATGTTCCTAAGTTCAACCTTGATTGTGATGGGATAATAAGGTTCAGGAATCGGGTTTGTGTTCCTCCCATTGCAAAATTAAAGAAGGAGCTACTGGATGAGGCTCATAGTTCTTCATTCTCTATTCACCCTAGAAGCACGAAGAGGTATAGGGACCTGAAAGAGTACTTTTGGTGGGATGGTATGAAAATAAATGTTGCTGAATATGTCTCTCGATGCTTGGTTTGTCAGCAAGTTAAAGATGAGAGACACAAGTCTAAGGGGATGTTACAACCATTACCCATACTAGAATGGAAATGGGAAAACATCACTATAGACTTTGTCACCAGACATCCTAAAACATCCAAAGGAAATAATGCTATCTAGTTCATAGTTGATCGTCTTACAAAGTCGTTACACTTCATTGATATAAGAGAGGATTTCCCTCTTGATCATCTTTCCAGGATATATGTAAAGGAAGTGGTAAGATTGCATAGAGTACCACTTTCCATTATATATGATCGGGATCCGAGGTTTACCTCAATGTTTTGGGGAAGTCTTCAGCATACTCTGGATACAGATTTGAGTTTCAGCACTTCTTATCATCCTCAGACAGACAGTCAGTCTGAGAGGACAATTCAAACTCTAGAAGATATGTTGAGAGCTTACTCTATGGATTTCAAAGGAGGTTGGGATCAACACCTACCTCTGGTGGAATTTTCTTATAACAATATCTTTCACTCCAGTATTCAGATGGCTCCTTATAAAGCTCTCTATGGAAAGAAATGCAGAACTCCAACTTGCTGGGATGATGTTGGGGAAAGAAAGCTAGTAGGACCTGATCTTATTGATAAGATGGCAGAAAAGGTTTTATCTGTTGAACAACACATAAGGGAAGCTCAGAGTGAAAAAGAAAGTTATGCCGACAATCGAATAAAATACCTAGAGTTTGAAGTGGGTGATATAGTGTTGTTACAAATATTTCCCTGGAAGAGAGTAATGAGATTTGGAAAGAAGGGAAAGCTGAGCCCCAGGTATATCGGTCATTTCGAAATAATGGATCGTGTTGGGAAGGTTTCTTACTGATTGGTGCTTCCACCAAATCTCTCTCAAGTTCATGATGTGTTCCATGTATCTCTCATAAGAAAGTACATACCCGATCCTTCACATATACTCAGCTCAGAAGTTGTACCGCTAGAGGAAGATCATTCTTATGAAGAACAGCCGATAGAGATTCTGGATCGTAGCGAAATATTTCTACGGAACAAGACCACTTGCTTGGTTAATGTTTTATGGAGTAACCACTAATTATACGAAGCTACATGGGAGCCTGAGGATATGATGAGGGAGAGGTATCCTCATCTGTTTGTTATAAAGTGACGAATTTCGAGGGCGAAATTCATTTTAAGGGGGGTAGAATGTAACACCTGAGATTTTTATGAGAAATATTTTGTTTTCATGTTATATTAATCATAAAAGGAATCTTTCACTACACACAACACTATCTTGGCTTGCTTTACACGTAATCGCGACCTTCCTCGATAGCTTGCGTTGTATGTAATACCGAGTTTCACTAAACAACAATATGCTATTAAAATATTATTAAAACTAGCCGTTATGAAAAGTAATAACCACTTTTTAAAATTTTATTAATTTTAACTTTCAAAATGGACTTCAGTTTTGGATTCGTAATATCAAAATTAGCCTAGGGTTAATTTTTGGTATTTTATGAAAACATTCAATTTTTGATGAATAGTGAAAACACTGGGTTACTATTTAAAAACCAACTTTTTATTTAAAAAATAATTTATTTTATTTAAATTTATTTTAGGTCAAAATTGATACATAATACCTATATAAGTTCAAAGTAATTCATTGGAGTCATTTTATAATAATTTTAGATATGTAAAAATTTTATTGAACTTTTCACCGTCTTTTACCCACCTCCTAGGAGAATTTGAAAATTTACATAAAACATAATTTTACGGCTTCTGTGAGTGGAATTTTGAAAATACTAGAGACATGGTTAATATCAAAGAGTAAAATGTGGTTCTATAAGATAAAAATAATATTTGGTGAATAGTAACTTTTTACATTTTTTTGCCACGGTTAAAAGTAAATAGGGTAATTGAGGGTAAAATGATATTATTATTACCCTAAAACATGTCTCAATTCTATTGTATAAGTGTAATTCGACCAAAAACAACCTTAGGGATAAAATATTACCCTTTTTGTCGACTTGGATTAGATTATGACATTTAATATTATTTTATTTAAAGAAGAGTTAAAATAGTTAAAATCAAAGTTTAATAACTATGATATTTTTAATATAGGGATATAAATGAGATACATTTGACTATAAATATTAATTATAAAGATAAAAAGATTTTTTACATAATGTTATTTTATTTATAATTCTTATACATTAAATAATTTAATTTATTTATGACACAATGATGTGGCAGTAATTACCTTATTAATGAAATATTAACATAATTGATATTATAAATACCCAAATAAATGTAATTTGTGATTTTTATGAATTAAAGTAATTTTATAGGTTAATAGGACATGTTATTATTTATTTAATTAACTTTTTTCGAACTAATCATGTTGTTATAATTTTCACAAAAATCAAGTACCAAATAGTGTCAAAATTGACATAAAATAGTTTTTAGGAAAAATATTATATTATTAATTCTTATTTTATTCCTAAAAATCTAAGGTTCGGACAAATGACTTATATAGGGTTATATATTTTGATAAATAACCACTTGGGGTTCGTTTGGCTTTTTATAGTAAGTTTATTAACCATATAGTGTAACAAAACAAGAAGACACGGTAAAAGTAAAATTATTTAACTTAAAGTTAAATCTAAATGATAAGGGTAAAATAGTAACCTAATATTTTTTAAAATATATTGGATGATAGGATTTATACACATCCCCACCTTAGCTTCAAAATAAATCAATTTGGAGATATTAAATACCGAATATGACTTTATTATAAAATAATATTTTATGTTTTTTCTAAGGTTCCCCTCTCCTGCCTTATAAAAGGGAACCTCCTCCCTCTCCTCATCACACCACTTTGAGCCTTCAGTCTCGGCCAAACCCTTCCAATTTCTCTTCTCCACTTCCCTAGAAAGATCCTAGTGTTCCTGGTCTTCTTCAAAGACCATCTTTAGTGCCCTAAGAGAAGGTTAAGAAGAGGCACTTCAAAGAAGGGGTAATGTCCGTTACCGATTCTTTCAACTTTATTTCTTCTTCTACTTATTCTTATTTAGTTGTTTCATTATGAAGTAATAACATAATTATCACTCATATACTGATACATTATTATAAATATGAAACAACCCTATTTCACCTTCAATCCATCATACAGAAAATGAAATCACCGCGCGTGCGTACTTACGGAATACCATCTCCACGCCGTGGTGTAATCTATTTTCAACCACCACCTTACATGGATGGGTATAATGGTGTAAATAACAACTATATATGATTATTGTAAAGTGATATTGATTCTGAAATAGTTTACATACACTTCAATACAATTCCACAATCATGGGAATGATATCATCGCTCATGCGTACGTACGTCCTACCGTCTCCACGATGTGATACGACTCGTTCTACATGATCTTCAATGCATAATGATTATATAAATGAATTAAATGAATAAATATGATATATATTACACTAATATAATTCTGTAAATGAGGTATCTATAAACTAAAAATAAGAATAAGAATTTATTTGACAAAACACTCATAAGAACAAAAAGAAATAATCAACCGAATAACAAGTAGCAATTAAATATTACTAATACGAAGCTAAGAATATGACCATATATGATATCATAAAAATGATTACTATTCTAGAATAAGTCAATAACATTATTTAAATCATTATATAGGATGTTTGGAAACGTACGAAGCAAATCGGACCCAATGTAATGGAAAATATCACAATCTCATTTTTATCGGAGATTGTTTATACCTCAGAATTTACTAGGGAATATTTATCATCCACATCCATGTTTCCTCAATATGTAATATTATTTATATCCTCCTACAATTTTTTAAATCCAATTTTACCCTTCGGTGAGTTTTTAGTAAAGGATATGAAAGGAATCTTTTGTCGTTTTTAGTACGAGGTACTTTTTGACTTTTCCGACCAAAGTACGAGAAGAATGTTTTTCTTTAACTTATATGGCATGAATGGATTTTTAGAAAATTATTTCCATGAATATTCCCTTACAAGTTTTCAAGATTATTGTTAATCAACTTCTTTTAGATTAAAATTGTATGACATGTTAATAAATGAAAAATGTTTTTGAAGTAGAAAGGATATTTTCCTCAAGAATGGAGTTCAAGTATTTTATCAAAATTATTTTCGATCTAAGATAATATAGGGTTATGTTTCTATCCCTATTATTACATTGATTTGATTATGTTATGATGGACTTATTTTTATGATGTCCTTTTATCATATACGGATTATGTTATGATGGCATTATGTTTAAGAATCCCATTTTTATTACATGGGTTATGCTATGATGTATGATTTATGATCTTGTGGCACACATAAGAATGGTATCATTATGAGATGGGTGGGACCTATATCTCCCTCCAATGAATTGGGTAAAGATTTATATCTCATGAGATAGACATGTCTGGAACGACAGGTTAATACGGTTCAGTGATACAGGACTGAAACGAGGAGTGAACACGGTTCAGATATGGACTTTGTCCGCTAAGATAGTCTTGGAAATGAGTCTTGACTACCAAGAAATGATTCTCTATGATTATGTGTGTATGAAAAAAAGATTCATGTTATGATTATTGGGATTACATTTCACTACTATGATTTATCCCATGTTATGAATTTATGATCTCTTTTGCAGGTTAAGATTTCCAAAATGTTATGTTCTTATAAATGTGATGTGATTGATATTTCTTTTGTTTACCCTTACTGAGCATTTGAGCTCACCCTTTTGTATGTTTTCTTTTCCCCAGTTCAGTAAGAAGGGTATTAAGTAAAATATTCCAAAAGGGACTCTAGATATGATAAAATAAAAGGGAGGCAGTGTAGATGATTTATGAACTAGTTGTTTATGTTTCCCAATTCAAAAGACACTATACCCATAAGGTCCTTTCATGGTTTTGTTATATGTTGTAATAAGTGTGCTTCAATTTTGAAGTAATGAAAATGTATGTAATGTATGGGTTGTTATAGGGAATCATGTGGTTTGGATGAATTTTTTGGACGATTCTGCAAGATCCAATTGAAATTCATTGGTACTATCGTGAGGCTGATCTAAGATGTACTGATGTCACCATATGATCTAGCTGACACATCTAGCAGACAATGCATAACCAGTTTTATGTCCCCCACATGATCTTTGATTGATCATGAGAAGTTACTATGCATGCCGCATGATCAGTCTTATTGTTCCCCATATCATACCTGACCAAAAACATTTCAGTCATGAGATCACATGCTTCAATAAATCCACTATAATTCCTAGGTGTGCCTGTGTGAGGTTCCTAAGAAAAGGTTCATTCATTTTTCATACAGGGTGGGAAATTTATTGTCCTCTTCACCCCCGTTATTAATCTCGTTATATATAATTTATCACATAAACATAGGTCAGAGTTGGTGGAGGGATTTTATGTCATAAATTTTTGTGAGGTTTTGTTGTCAGTCATTATGGGGAATCCCATGATATTTTGAAAATCATAGATCATTCCATAAATTCCCCATCTAGGTATTATGGAAAATTAAAGGGGTATTGTCAAATCATGTGGAAATTACATGAAACATTCATGTTGTTATAATGACATGTTTATGTACTTTAATGAGAACCGGATGCCTTATGAAGGGCCTTCAATTGATATTTGATTCCTTGTTCATGATATTCTGTCAGAATTGTATGGATTGAAAGGGGGACTTTTGTATGATCAAAACAGCTCTTCCAGGGGTCTTTTGAGACCATGATAGTTCTTAATATGAGTTTTATAAAATCAAGAGTCTCCCTTCATCTCCCTTTTCTTTCCTTGTTTTATTTATCAGAGGCTTGGGTATTTTATGAGCTTGTACGAGTGTTGTCGAAGACAATCACTTTCTAAACTAGTGATGCACTACATGACCATCAAAAGACATTTTTTTAATGTGTGAGAACTTCATGATAAATACTTATTCTTATTTTTTGAGCAAAATGGGGGAATGAGACTTCCTATACATGTCTAAATCCTTTCACATGGTGTGGGTGACATGCCATCATGCTCTTGCCCGATTGGGAAGACATGTCAATAGGGCTTCTGTGGTGTCTCTTGTGCTGCATGGGTGTCTCGAGTGATTTTTACAACCACAAGAGGCTCCCACATTCCCCATTTTTTATTTCCAAGTTTATTTTAAAAAAAATTGTGATCACAGGAGGTTTTATGAGGGTTTTTAAGATAATAACTCTACACATCGATGATGTGTCGTGTGATATTTACAATCAAAAGTGACTTACACATTTTGGATATTCCCCTCCTATTTTCCAAGGATTTATGGATTTCTTATTAGTAATCTACTGCCTAACAATTCATGTGACCTGGGGGGTGCTCATCTAGTAGCTTATGCATGGTCACCAACTATTTGGGGTTCCTTCACAAGTTTAGAAGGACTTTTCAAAGTGGATTCACTGGATCTTCCCTAGGATATTCCCTATGTGCGAATATTCGGATGAATTTGTGTAGGTCATGTGAGTGTGTGTATCACGGTGGTTTACGCCACCCATGTGATTATGTAAAAATTCCTCTTCTTTTTATTTATTGGAAAATAATATCCATATTTAGGTATTTCATCCATTTTTAATTTTTTCGATGTTCTTATAGCGATCATCAACAACCAACTAATAGGAATTCTATATGTTTCATGTGTCATTAGATATTTATTTATATAGACATGTGTAATGATACTTTGAATCATATATTATTATTAATGTCTATCATGACTCACTTACATAGATGTATTTCATAAACCATGCTATTGATTGTTCATAGAGAGGCTGGATACATTGGGTGCATCCTGAGTGGAATTTAATTAATTAATAATGAGAGATACTTTTCCTTCTATTTGAAGTGAATATCATATGATTTTTTATCTAGTTAAAGTATCATAATAATTCTATTTCCATGGTAGGACATATCCTCTTGTTTATTTTTGGAAAATCAAATAATGCGAGTCATGAATATAGGTTGATGACACAAGCTATGAAACCATCTTGAATTGAGATTTCATGAAAAAGGATAAGATTGCACAGTATGTGTTTATAGGTAGTTAAATGCCATTGTGACATTAAAAAATTTCTCTATGGGTGCCTTGGTGTATTTAAAGATTCTAGCATTTTAATTTTTGTGGCTTAGCCTTTCTACTAAGAAAGGGGCCTAGAGGTTCGCATACTAAGTGTATCTAAGATCCTCAGTCAAATTTTATATCAGTTTAGAAAGTAGATTTGAATATTATTCTATGATATAAGGAATAATTTTCAATTAGGTTAATTGGTTGATCAAAATTATTTATTTATTATTGTAAAGACAATGATATTTATTTATTTAAATAAATTGTTGTTATACAAGGTCTAGTAAATAATGAGTTGGTTGATTAGACTATGTAATGGTTTGGTGATAATTGAATATTATTTCAATAAATATTAATTTATTTGGAAAAAATAATATTTATTTAGTCTATAAGTTATGTGTATTTCAAGTAAATTAAAATAATAATATTATTAATTAAACATGGGGTATGATTGTAATTAAGAGAATATAAAAGTGGATATGTGTAAATAATATTATAACCCTATATCTATAAATATCGGACTACATAATTCTATAAAATGATAATTTCCATTTTAAAAGACAATTTTTTTCACAACATTTGGATAACAATAGAATCATTTCATCCCAAAGATATTCTTATGAATTATCTAAGTCTCACAAGCATCAACGATCCTCTACACAATCTGGCTGCGAGAGATTCAAGATAATTTAACATGCCACATTTTGATTCTAAATGCATGATAAGAAAATAATGACATAAGGAATATATATATATATGTTCTATAACCCAGAGAACCCTACCATGAAATTTGAAGTATTATGGTACATTTGTAGACTACTACTAGAGGTAATCTATCATTGATTCCTCAATCACAATAATGGTTATAATAGAAGGTTCAACCATATCTAAAAAGAAGAAATATTTACAAGATTAGTTATTTCCTAACAAATCAAAATTAATTATAAATTAAATTTTAGATCCTAGATTCATGGATTTCAGGAATACATTCATGGAAACGTTTTGTGGGGAACTACTCGAAACACATTCTCTATGCCCAAAAACCTTTACGATCTACTTACCATAATTTGAGGTTGGATTGAACATAAATTACTCTTTTAGTAGTATTTTTTCCTTTCCACCAGTATTGTATCCATTTGGATTGAAATTTGTGGAATTAATATCTCTTAAGTAAATACCCTTCATGAATATTTGGAGAGATTCACAAAATGATTCTCTACTTTCCCTCACCACTATATTTGACAAAAATTAATTCAACATTTATATAAGGAAATTTCCCCCAATAATATTAGTGTGACCAATGCTATAGCTAGTGGTTATGTAATTAATAAAAAACATATTAACATTCATGAATTTATAGCTAAAATTACTAAAAAATGTGCAATAATTCATGATGTAAGTGATGATACCCACTTCAAGAGTAAATGAGGTCAAACTTTCTCCCCTAAAATAAAATATTGATAGTAAACTTGATAAAATTAATAATCTTTTAATAAAACTATATCAAGATCAAGGTATTTTACAATATCTACCCAATTAAAATAATTATCGTATTTGTGCTAATAAAATAGACCTCTATAATAAATGTTTTTAACATTAGTATTTATTTGAGGTTTTTGGTGGAATATTCCTTTGGAATAAATTTTGATAAGTATCCACTTTCAGGAAAAATAATTATGAAAAATCATATTCCATTATGTTAATAAAACTATAATACTAACAAAGAGGAAATTATATCTATATTAATTAGTATTAGTATCACCATAGATAATTTAATCATTATCCTCCGTCACCAAACAAGAATATCCCTTCTCTACCTCTCAAATCTGATCCAACTCTCATGGAAAAGATGAATCATATAGATATAAACAATCTTAAATTCCAATATATAATAAAAACAATTAATTACACAAGGATAATTTGAAAGTGGTCTGAGATAGATAAAACTACAATTATTAGGTCACATAACTTACCAACCCATTGAAAACTCAAATGATAAAGGAAAATAAAGAGTAATAACACTTATAAGTGGACACCAAATTTGATCTCCCATAATTTCTTCCTTTGATCCTACAACTAATGGAGAGGTCTTATATTTTTATCCCACTTTCGATCAATTTGAATATTTTAGTAGAAAAATCATTGAAAAGTTATTTTATTAGGTAAGGAGAGTTTTCATTGATGAGTACCCCATACCTTCCACCACTTTTCCATTTTCAAAATCAATTTATCCCTTGATGAAAATAATTTATAATTATATTGATATGGATTTCATGGATACTTCAAAAAATATGAACGTTAACATTTATTTCATGGAAATAGTTCAAACAATCCTTTATTATACTAAAATTATAAATGGTATCTATACCCAATGGTAGAGAATAAAGGGGAATTAGATATTCAACCGTAGAATGAATGTATTATACCTGATTTAATAATCAATTCCAACCAAATCCAAGTACTAGAGTACATTTACAATTACTTTCATAATTGCCAAGACACTCATTTTCCATGAAATAAAGGATTTATGTTCTTCTATTATTATTATGTCTCACTCTATGTATACTTATGCGATATCAAAAATATTCAATAAATATAAATTATGGAGAGTCATTCCATCCAAATAACTACACACATAAATGGAGTGATTGAGGGTGTATTCATGTGAGTGAATAGCCCCATTTTCCTTGTGCCTACTACATCCTTGAGATGTAAGATTCACAAACCCATGAACATTCCCATATACTATTAAGAATATAATTTCTTAAAATAGAGAAAAAATACTAAATTTAAAAAATGGAACATTATAATCCAATTTTGGGAGAGAGAAGGTACATTTTGAAAAAATTTATTCCCCGAAACACCATGTAAAGGAGAACTCCACTCTTTACGCATATTAAATGGAAATGATCACCAATGAAACATAATCAATACATTTTTGTTTCTTGGAACTCATTTTTAATTTTCATCACTCTTTAACATATTGGGTCTTAATTTAGGTTTTGATTATCTCATGGACTTGGGAAAATTTTAATGCTTCTATTTTAATTTATGAGTGTGTTCATTTTGAGGTACCCATGGCCATCAATGATTCTAAAAATATATTTTTGTTTATTATTTTTCCTAATGGAATAAAAATGATTTGATAAGCGGTTTCATTAAAATAACTCCCCAAATACTCTCCTCTAATAAAAATCTCTTGATGATATATTTAAAACCCCTTTATTTTAATTTTATATATTTTTATCTTGAGTTTATTGACCAATCATCTGTCATTATTTCCAAAAATTGTCTCTAAAACATGAATAGATATGTTTTTGACCCTTTAATATTACAAAAGGTGATAATATGGACATTGATGTATATTATTTATATTTTATCATCAATTTTAACTCATTACATATTTATAAATAATAAGGCTAAACCAATAATAAAATCTCAAATCCAACTAAACCCTATTATCATTGATGTTGTAAAAATAGAGGCCATCAAATTAACTTAATTTAGGATCATCTATCTAATATCATATCTTGAGGTAAATTATGATAAATAAAATATAATAATTTTAATTTTAATTAAAATGAATCAATAAATTCTTAGAAGCATGATAAATAATTGGCGTGTTTATATTGACTATAGTGAACTTAATCAATCCATGTTAAAGGACTGCTTTCCAATCCATATTATTAAAAAAATGTTAGAAATATTGAAATGTGATTCTAATTTTTATTTCCTAGATGAATATTTGAGTTATTATAAAATCTATATATCCTTTGAGGACTAAGAAAAAATTATATAACTTTTATATTGGACAAATTTTCATATAATAGGATCCCATTTTTTTGTGTAAACTACATGATACCTTTAATATATTTTGATTATTTTCAATGAGTGCCTATTTAATTGCACATATTATTTCATAGATAAATTCACTATTTATTGGTCATCCATTGATGATTTTTTTTTCAACTTGGTTTTATCCTATATTATTTCATTTTAAAATATCTCACATTAAATTTTGTGAAATTATATTTTATGGTATAGTTGGGAATAATTATTTGGAATATAATTTCTACTGATGGAATACAATTTGGAAAATAAAATAATAAAATAATTTTCTCTCTATTATACCACAAGTTCATTTATGATGTCTGGTCATTCATGGGTCATAATTGTTTTTACTTCCAATTTATTAAATAATTTATCAAAATCACACACCCCTTATCCTGGTTATTACAAAAATATTATATGTTTTTTGTTGATAAAAAAGGATTATTTTAGTCAACTAAATATTATTCTTACATCCACATTTCAATCCAACCACCAAGGTGGTATTTTCCCAATGAGTTCATGTGTGACACAACTAACTATACTATTGGGGAATTAATTTTTAAAAGGGTTGAGTTGGATCCCCATTTCTTTGCACATGACTAAAATACCCTATATCTTCTCAAGAAAAATACATTACCTTTGAAAAATAACTTTTTTCTATTATGTTTTCTTTGAAGATATTTCATTCATATTTTCTTAGATTAATGGTTGTTTCTAACTGTGATTACCATCAATTTATACTTAAGAAGATTGATTCTATGGCCCACCACATATGATGGATGATCCTTATCTAGAAGTTTCAATTAGAGATTTATGATAAGATATAAATTGGAAATGTTTTATTTGTCCAATTTATTAGTATTTCCCTACTATTGGACTCATTTATTGACTCGCCTATCCCAATTATAGAATTATTTCTTGATGAAAAACTTTTTGATTTAGTGGGTCATACCCCTTAGTATATGGATACTATAAATTATTTGGTGGAATAAAAGAAACTTTTTTATTTTATATAATCCAAATAATATAGGATTAAGATGACTCATGATGGAATATTTAAGATTATTCACACTTGTTTCACATCTATAGTGATCGGTTCATTCGACGGGGTGCTCTCGACCATGTGTTCATATCAAGTATGAGTTTCTACCACAATCTGATATGTTTGGGACAATTGTTTCCCAAAAAAACATTAAAGGTCCTTGAATCCATAATTTATTAGCCTGGAATGTATAATGGTTCTCATTATTTTTGCAGGTCACGTACACCATATCAATTTATGGGGAATATCTCTATGAAGAATAAAAATCTCCAAAAACCAATGTTATATGAGGTATTTGATGCATGGGGAATTGAATTCATGACTCATTTCAAAAATTCATTTGGATTTATGTAAACACTATTGTATATTTATTATGTCAAAAAAATGGTGGAAGTAATGTCAATGAGGATCGATAAATGGCCTGTGGGTGTTAAATCTATGAGATCTCAAATTTTTAGTAGGTTTAGTTTACAGAGGGATATCATTAGCGACCAGGGATATCATTTTTTTAATCCCAACATGAAATATTTCCTTCATAAGTGTGGGATTTATAATAAATTATTCACTACACATCATCCCATAAATAATATAAAAACATAATTTTCAAATCTAAATGTTATGAAAATCATGTAAAATACAATACAACCCCCCAAAATAATTCAATTATGTTATTATATGATGAAATGTGGGAATTATATAAAAATTTTAAAACTCTTATTAGAATATAAACATATAATACTATCTTATTAAAGTCCTTAAAACATCCCATATATGTAGTGAGCCATGATTTTTCATCTTATAAATAATTTAATATAAATCTATCAAATATAGGCTAATATAGGAGTTGGATTAAGTTTGAAAAGATGAATGATAGAAATAAAAAAGAAAAAAAAATTAGATAAAGTCTATTTATGTTTACATGATTCATATATAGAAGTTTAATAATGGTTAGAAGGATCTTATAAATAATTATTTTCCAAATCTCCTCCTATATAATCTTCATTCTCTATGGCTCAGTCCCTATACAATTTATCAAGTTTATCCTTTTGGTTGAATAAAAATTTTATATAATTTTATGGGAAGAAGGTTTATCAATAATGGGAAGTGTATTAAACAATTATGACATTTTTAAATGGTATTTAATGGTGGAATTAAAATTAAAGGATTCCATATGTGTCACTACTTAGTACGACATCCATTCTCAGTACCTTAATTTATATGTTTTCTTATTTAAATTTATTACATTGTGGAAAATGTAAATTTTACCTATGGGATATGGAAACCACATTTAGTTTAGTATTTGTTTGATAAAAACTTAAACAATAAATAAATAATAAATAAATATTAAAAAAAACAATTTTGTTCATGTTTTTGTGTGTTTTTTGAGTTAACAACATGTGATTGTAAGTTATGAAAATTTTACACCTTTTATGATTTAATAATAAAATTTTTAAATATTTATCCATATATTTAATTTGATCTAACACATGGTGGTAAATTATTTCTTTCTGAATCTATATAAAAAATACTTTTAGGTTGTATTTGATAACTTGGTAATATTTCGATGATTTTATTGTATTTTTTTCATGAAACCATATAGTGTTTAACAATAATTATTATTTTATTTAATGTTATTATTTTTTATTTAAATAATATATTATATAAATCTAAGATTGAGTTGTTTTATATTTTGAAATGATAAAAATATCATGTTAAATTAAATACTAAAGGCTTCCGGAAGAATTTCATATTGTTCATTTCTCACTTAGAACAAGTACATAACCAGTAATTGATATGATTATAAATTGAAATATGTATATGTAACTATTATTTGAATATTTTAAAACATATTAAAAAATATACATATAAAAATTTTGGGTGTAAAAAAATTCACATCATATAGAGATATCTAAATTGAGATCTTGCACTTTAACATTCAATATCTACTTCTCAACTTCTCATAATATATTATTAGACTTTAGAACAATGTTTTAGAATAGGTTATATGGGAATAAAATAGAAAACCAAATTTTATAAGTTAAAATACCATTATTAAATAGAAAATAAAAAAATTAATTACGAAATGCTTAAATCACACTGACATGAGTATATTTAATGACATAATTATCTTGTAGATGACTTACAAATGTAATTGTACCATCTTCTTTGGATTTATAATTATCAAAATTTATTATATTTATATTCCCATGTTTGTCAAAATTAACCAAATTGGATAATAAATTTTTAAAAGCATTCCATCATGGATGTTTACCACTTAATGTATATGTTTTTTTGAGTTTGGATCACTCAATAGGAATAAATTATATGATTTTATTTGAGAGTGAATTTACCCATGGGTGAAAAGGTTTAGGTGTGGTGTGTGATAATTAAATTACTTATCATAATTTTCAAACCCAAAAAATGTGAGTTAAAATGTTTTTGGTGTGTAATATCCCATAATTTAAGCCTTTTTTACTCAACTAAAATTTAATATTGATTTCATAGTAAAAAATTTAAATGGGTAAAATCTATATTTGTTTAGTTTTTCATGAAAAAACAATTTGGAAATGGTTACATAAAATAATTTAAAATTAAAAAAATTGTAAAATACTTTTTTATTAGATTTTAGGGTTATTTAGTTATAATTTTTTCAATTGGAATGAGGGATGAATCCAACCATAGGAGACCCAATTGAGGTCCAAAATGATAATAAATTTTGGACGAGACATTAAGAACCACCTTTTATAAATAGATCATAACATGGGATAAGAGAATATAATTGGGATTATTTTAATGAAACTAGAAAGATAAATCAATGAAATATTTACACAAAATTTCAATAAAATATTCATCTAAAATTGAATCTATTAATTAACATAAATTAAATGAGAGATAGTCAAGAGTAAAACTCACTTATCCCTCATAGAACATGAATTATCATGGAGACAAGTTGAAAAATAATTCGTGAAAATCATATTATACATGATTTGTATGGTAAGAACATCTTTGGAGAGATAGATAAAATCTTAAGAGTTCTTATTTATTCATTTTTTTCTTCTTCCTCACCATATACTTTAAAATACCATTTGTGATCAATCTATGTAATTTTTATTAATATAATTTCAAGAGTTATATTTTTACTATATGGTATATTAATAGAAATACTAGGTTTTTTTCTAGTAATATTTATTTTTTATTTTATTTATATTTTTTTATCTATTCTCATATAATATTGAAAGGGAAATAATTACTCATTCTTTCATTCATAAATTGGATTATGTAACGATTTGTGATTGATGGTCTCTTTACTCACATTTTCTTTCTCATGATTTTTCTTGTGGTTTTTATCAATTGATGGAATCCATATACTACCAATCAATATATTATTTGGTTTTAGTGTGAGAACATTATTATCATAGACAAAAAACTTGATAAAACATTTATTTCATTATAGGTTTTTGTATTGAGTTTGAATTATGGAATTTGAAAAAACTTATTTGATATATAAAAATTATTCCTGAATAACTTTGTGTTTAAAATAAAATAATATGAGGTATATTTATATAAGGGCGTATATTTTTTGGTTCTTATTAGTATAATCTAACGAATTTAGGTTTTTACCTGCATCCCTTGAGGTAGATTATGGTTGTACATAAAGATGCACATACCTAGGTTGTTTAATATTTATCTACTCTATATATTTATTTTAATAACTTAGTTTTAATACCTATCGGAATTTAATGGTCTATTTATTCTAACCAATTAGTTTATGTTAATTATATTGGTAGAGGTGTTTATAGGATGTTCTAGGAAATATAGTGGAAAAATGAGGATTTATAGATGAAAAATTTAAATGATAATGTTTTTGAAACTTGGAGAGGCCAACTGTAGTGTTGCAGCTTAGAGTTTTTGTTTTAATGGTTTTTCAATTTTTTGTAGGTCTATTCCATGGATCAGTGTTATGTAATATGCCTTTTATTAGTTTTGGAATTATATTTCATATAGATATAGTTTTTGGAATGGTTCCTCTGGGTGTTGTTAGATGCATATTCTTAATCCAACATGGTTTTGGAATGTAGAGGATAACTATTGTGTGGAGTTTGGGAGTAAGAGTTTTTTGGTTCTGTTTTCTTTGGGGGAAGTTTTTCCATTGAACAGGGTTATGGTGTAGACTCTTTATTGTTTGTTTAGGTTCGTAGTGTGGTTTTTCCTCGTAAATTGTGGTCCCTTCTATTGTTATTTTTAATATGTGTCATGGAGAGAGCCATATTTCATATATATATATTTTACCGGACTTATTGGGTCTTGGTCTCTTACATTATGTCATGGTATATTCCATTTTAGTATTTTTGTACTATGGTGATTTAGGTTTATCCTTGGGCGTATGTTTTTTAGAGTGAGTATAAAATACCAAACCCCCTCAAACCCTATTATTATTCAAGATTATCTCTTAGTTCATGGGATACCCAAGTTCATATCTAAGGGTTCTTTCAGCCACTTTTCACTGGCCTTTAATCTCGACCTTGGGAAATTGATATTTAGTAGTTCTAGGTGAGTTACCCTCCTTATTCTCCATGTTTCTCCTTGTTCTATATTATGAGAATATTTCTATTAAGAGAACCATTAGTTTAGGGGATTCTTTGGTAGGTTAATGATGTGAGATTTTTTTTCTATGTTGATTAATGTTTTTCCCACATTGTGGTGCTTGATGGTTGTATCCCTCTTATTTGAATATTGGGAAGTGGTTATAAAAGCTTATTTGAGGTAGGGTAGACGCATTCTACCCCATTTTAAGTTCATATGTTAGGATAAATTACTTTTTCTTTCTCTTAGGTGAATATTAAGGGTTATCTTAATAAATATAATGAATATTATTAACTTGAAATTAATGTAGGTTGGGATAAATATCTGGATTTACTTTTTTTATCTTATTAAAAATATGAATATTTATGTTTTTTATCACCTCATAAAATCACACATATTGGGAGCTATTAGTATACTATATTTCATGTATGTGAGACCCATACTGGGTTAATTATTGATATCACCTTGGAATAAAATGGCTAGAGAATGAATATATGACTAATGAATTGGTTTACCACTAAAATTTGAGTTTTGTGATAATACACATGATAAATAATGAGGTGAAGTAATGAACCTAATTTTTAGAAGCTAGGATGTGATTCTATGTGTGGTTGTGTTTGTTTTGTCTCCTTACGTGACATGAGTAATTGTGAAGTGATGGTAGTTCCAACCTATGTTGTGGATTATATGGGTATGTGATGTGATGGTTGGTTCGAATGAGATAATATGTTGTTAGTTGTTTCATGGTTATGTGGTGTGGTTGTTGTGATGGGTGGTTGCTGAGGTGAGATGAATTGGTCGTGTGGTGTTGTGGTGATGTGTAATGTTGGGTGGTGATATTTTATGGGGTGTGTATGTGTTAGTTACTTGGTTTTCCATGTAATAAATTGTAATTCTAAAACAAAATTATATGAGTCGGTAAATGAATAAGTATGGGATGGAATTATCATGTGGTAATTAGCTTAATTAAATACGAATGACAAATTGGTGGGATATTAAAATGTCAAATGGAATCACTTAGTAAATTGGATTTGGTTGAAAATTAGTAAATATGGATAATGGTGTAAGTTTTAATTGAAAGTAGATTTGTGTGACATAATATGGTGGTTGTGTGGTGTGATGTATTTTGTGGTGGTAGTAGTTTTGGAGGATATTGTGTGGTGTAGTGGTGGTGTTTTGTAATATTATAGTGTTGTTGATGTGATCCCATGAGTTAGGCCTTAGTTTTGATCAATATATAAAGTATTTTTTAGATGCACCCCACTAATGTTTTATAACCTTACCAACACCCAAAGGTTTTGGGATTCATGTGTTTTCCCTAACATACAGGATGGTGGTGTTAAGGATTATTGGATACCCCCTCTTACCTACTTTTCCTTCAAAAACATTTATATGGGTGTATGTTTGATATTACCTTTTTTTTGTGATTTGGTGATGATGTGATATGTGTTGGAGGTTGTGCTTGGTAGGAGGAGGGAATGAGCTAGATATCATCACGTTCATGATACTCTATAGCTCTAGTTATGATATGAGATGTGATGTGATATACCAAGTATCATTATATGAGATGTGATGTGATAATGAATTATGCTAATACTAGATTCTAAACCCTTTTAGGGTGGGGTATATAGGGATGTTCCCCAACCCACATCGGAGATGAACCAAGTGCCTTTGGGTGAGATGTGTTGTTATATGTATAGAAGGGATGTGAGAAAAAAATGTGTGATACTGGGGTATGAAAATGTCAAATCAGTGGGGAAGCGGATATAGGGAACCTTTGGTTATTACGTTTTTAAAATTATGTTACTATATTGGTTGTGTTATTTGGTGGGCAAGCCTTGGTGATGTTGGGTTTAGTTAGTTGAACAGTTTATGTGCTTTTTAGTTCTGTTATTTTCACTGGAACATTAGTATTCTCTTTTCAAATGTGTACTAGAATCCTTTGGTATGATCCTAATAAGTATTACTATATTAAAACCCTTTGTATATATGCCATATCTTAGGTTTATAGGAGGAGTTATGGGTCCGAGTTGGACATTACCAGCTTGGTTTTGGAGCTACTCTTGAGTTTCTGCTGTAGGAATTGTCTTTTAGTGTTCTATTTAGATACTTTCATTTGTATTTGTTGCCACTGCCCATGAATAGTGGGACAATTTCCATATTTTTTTATATTCTTGATTTTCATTGTGTTTTTTATCCTATATCCAAATTCTATATCGTTATAGAGGGAAAATTCTTTTCATATGTTATCTTTTTATGCCCTCAAAGCTTGTTTCCAACCTAGGGTCTACTACAGGCGGTACTCAAGGTTCATTATATATTTATCTTCATTTCCAACTCAAAAGGGGTACCTCGGAGGGAGGGAGTCATTATAGAGTGGAATTAAGTGTTTAGTTTTAGGGATAGGGTTGAGTTTTGAGTTAAGAACTATGAGGATATCATTGGTAGGTAGGGAAACAATAACAGTTTACCTTCTTATGTGATAAGGGTTAAGGAGGATGTCTAGGAAATATAAATTTAGAGACCCCATGATTTGATGCAAGGAACCTGAGTTTATTGAATGACCAAGTGTGGTGGTCCTGTTTACAAGGTAGAGTCCTAAGAGAGGTAAATTCAATATGACTGATTGTATTCATGTCTGAATTAAGAATGTGTGGGACATTAATTGAATAAATTAATTTATTAAATAAACCTTGATGAAATTACATACTACCATTCTTAGGATTCCCCTATTTTTAGGTATGGATCCTAGTCATTATACATGAGTAGATCTAGAGGTTGATGTTCAAAAGGATTACCTAGTTTATCATATGAGGATCAACCCTAAAGGGGGGGGGGGATAAGACCTGGAAGAGGGATTTTAATGACATTAAATGGTGGATTTAGGGGAGTTATGAGGGTAGAATCATAGATATGGATATGGAGCACTGGTTAGAGGATCTTTAGATCAGATTCATTTTGATTCGAGCTCAGGCATAGTTTTGAGTACTATTGAAAGTTAGCTAGATGTAAGGAGATTTATGTTAGTGGTGGGTTCTTTATCTTAATGAACGTAAGGAGAGAGATGTGTTATTGATATAAATTCATAAGGATTTTTATTTCAAATTCCTATCATTGATAAAGATGTAAGATAAATTATAGGAGTTTCTCTCACTTTCGATGGGGATCCTATGTGTGAGGGATTTGGGGATCAAGTTCAAGGATCTCTAACATTCTTCCCCAGATGTATTTCCATATGAGGAGTCTATAGCATGACATTTGGAGGAAGATTTAAACCCAGTGATCAAGCATGAAGTCACCTGGTACACAATTTATACATACCTATAAGTCCCAAAGAGGAAAAAGGTTGTAGAAAAATTGTTTTAATTACGTGGTGATCTTCATAAGGATATCTAGAAGGAAATATTGAGGAGTAGAGCTTTATTAAGTGGGTCAAAGATGTTCATGAAGGTTCCGGGCGCAGTGGAAGCGAGTTGGTGGATGTTCCCACTTGGCTTTTTGTCATTATTAATGATCAATCCAGGATCAATATGATGATAAAGACCAGTCTCCACGGATCGAATCACAGAAAGACACAAAGAAGAAGGTTTGTCCCGGAACCAAAAACAAGGATCGTTATAGGTTGATTATAATTAATTTAATTAATTATAAAGAAATACCTTTTGGGTGTTCTTTCTTCGTTGATGTTCTTGATCACTTTGTCGATGTGATCCATTATTGTGTCACAGAATCCAAGTGTAGACTCCCTCTAGCGGTGATCCACATGTGTACCTCGTATATCTAGACGTCGCCAAAAGATTCTCTGGGTGCTAGCGTGGATAAGCCTTTTCTTGCGTTGTCCGCCTTAGAACGTCTTGATCCGATGGAAGAAGATATCTCTCTGTCTTGAGAGCGTTCATGGAGGAAGAGGTTCCTTCGGCCTTGAAAGAATTCTCCAGAATTGTTGTGTCTCACATGTGGGAGGAAAAGAGTTGGGGTTGTGAGGATATTTATAATCAGGTTTGAGGTTGTAGAGTTATGACAATAAATAAATGTGTTACACATTTTATTTATTTCATTGAATCTTATTTAAAACCCCCATGTCGAATAATTAATTCCTTGACATGCTCCCATGATGATTATAATAAATATCATTTAAAACAATATTATATCCTCAAAATCCCGACTAGAAAAACTACATAACCTGTATTAATAAATTCATGGAATGTACTTGTTTTTTGTTGAAAACTACACGGCGTGTACATTAAATGTACACGGCGTGTATATATTGTTTTCATTTATTCATTTCCTTTCCATAAAGAAAACTACATGGCATGTAATTATTAATACACGGCGTGTACTTGTTTTCCATGAAAAACTACACGGCATGTAATATTTAATAAATGGTGTGTATATCTTGTTTTTCATTTCCTTCTTCCTCCATCATTAAAACGATTTAGGCATCCTTCAATAATTATTAAACCAGATACAGGAATAATCTTTATTCTACTTGAGATACTTGAATACACTTAGTGTGTGACCCTCTAAGCCTCTTTCTCGTTGGCATTAGGCGAGCTTGCCTAAAGTCCAAGATTACTATCTAGCAATGGGTCAAGGCACCCGAGAGAAAGAAGTTTATGACGCATTGACATATCACCTAATACGAACACTTACTATATAATTTAATCCCTTTGTCTCGATATCTCATCAAGAAGGTTTCATGGCAGTGTCATAAACCTATATGCTTGATTCATCATTCTTTGACTACCTGAAATAAACTCGTCGTTCACACCATGGCCATGGAATTTAATGCGATAATTCTATTTCAATCAAAGTGTCGAGATATCAACACCCATAAATGGAAGGGGAAAATCCTTCCTCAACTTATCCATTAACAACATGTCACTCGTGACGCACCCAACGTACCCTACTTCCCACCAACTGTCTACGTGATGGTTTTCGTCAGTAAATATAAGTGCGCGAGACATGACATGAGTTAATGATAATCTTCCAGTCTAAAGACCATTACACACTCTCGTAGATAGCAATTTCCAATGACACCAAGACATGCAGAATTGCTATTGGTGGGTCTGGTCTCATAATCTCCCATCTTGGAGATTACCAAGTGTGAACTCCATGAGAGAGAGTCTCGTATTCTTACGAGTACTTGCACATCACAGTTTGTATACTATGTGTCCTATCATAGTATGTCATCCAACTGTAGATATTTATTTAAGAATATTGTTATACCATTTCAAGGTTTTCATCATAGAGGGGATCTTCCATGACCTTATCAATACAACAAATATTCTGGGACATTATTATATTATTGTTATGCAGAACAATGAACAATATATAATAACTGGACATTCATGTAATCAGAGTATAAAACAGTTGGTTCTTAGAACAACAACCCTTACAAACTCCCACTAGGACTAGAGCCAACTGCCTACGACTTTTAGTCTGCTAGACCTCACATGATGATCATGTTTCTGCTGAGTCAAGGCTTTATTCAAGGGGTCCGCCATGTTGTATTCCGTGGAAATACTGCTCACTACAACTTCACCTCTCTAAGAAAAATCCCTCAAGAGATGATACTTCCGAAGTATGTGATTTGTCCGCCGATATGAACTTGGATCTTTTTCAAGTGCCACTGGTGCAGTATTATCACAATAGAGTGTGATAGGATATTTACTGCTCGGTACTACATCCATCTCTTGGACGAAGCTTCGCATCCATACTGCTTCTTTAGCTACCTCAGAAGCTGCGATATACTCAGACTTTGCTGTAGAATCTGCCACCACACTTTTCTTTCTGCTCTTCTAGCTCACTGCACCTCCATTCAAACTGAATATGTATCTAGTCTGTGACTTCATGTCATCTTGATGAGTCTAGAAACTAGAATCTACATGTCCTCTGATGAATAGTTTTTCATCTCCTCCATAAACCAGGAAAATATCCTTAGTATGCCTCAGATAATTAAGGATAGTCTTAACTGCCATCCAATGCCGGTCTCCTGGATCATCTTGATATCTTCCTACCGAACTTAATGTGTAAGAAACATCTAGCCTCGTACATATAATAGCATACATGACTGACCCAATCAGAGATGCGTAAGGGATCCTTGCCATCCTCTTTCTTTCCTCATGTGTCTGAGGACACATTTTCTTGGATAGAAGAATGCCATGTGACACTGGAAACAATCCCCTATTGGATTGTTCCATACTGAATCTCTTCAGTATCTTGTCAATGTATGTACTTTGACTCAGGCCCAGTATTCTCTTAGATCTATCAAGATGGATCTTGATCCAAAGAATATATGCTTCCTCACTCAAGTCTTTCATGGAGAAGCATTTATGCAACCATGCCTTAACTGACTGTAATACAGGTACTTCATTTCCAATTAGTAATATGTCATCAACATATACTATTAGGAAAACGATTGCTCTCCCACTAAACCTCTTGTAGACACAAGGCTCACATTCGTTCTTAACAAAGCCAAATTTCGTTACAGCTTCATCAAAATGAATGTTCCATGATCAGGATGCTTGCTTTAATCCATAAATGGATTTCTGCAACTTGCATACCTTGTTGGTATCCTTTGGAGTCACAAAACTTTCAGGTTGTGTCATGTAGACATCTTCCTGGAGGTTCCCGTTAAGGAAATATGTTTTGACATCCATTTTCCAAATTTCATAGTCATGGTAAGCAGCAATGGCCAATAGAATTATGATGGATTTTAGTATCGCAATTGGTGAAAAGGTTTCGTCATAGTCAATTCCATGACGTTGTCTAAAACCTTTTGCAACCAGACGTGCCTTGTAGGTGCTGACTTGCCCCTCCATGTCCAATTTCTTCTTGAATACCCATTTATTACCAATAGGATTTACATCAACTGGAGGATCTACCAAAATCCAGACTTGGTTTTGGTACATGGAATCCATTTCGAAATTCATGGATTCTTGCCACTTAGAAACGTCTGTTCCTTCAACTTCTTCCTTTTAGGTAAGAGGATCATCATTTTCAACCAATAATGAGTCACCATCCTTGGTGACAAGAAAATCATATCGTTCTGGTTCTCTCACCTCTCTCTTGCTCCTACGCAGTTCTTGTGTCTCTGGAACAGATTGTTCTTCCATGGTGCTTTTTGGAATCTGTTCTTGTACCAACTCATGGGTATCTTGAGCCTCAACTTAATTAAAGTCTATCTCGCTCCCACTATCTCTTTTGGAGATGTGCTCCCTCTCAATGAATATGGCGTGTCTTGCCACTGTAACCTTTTTGTCTGAGGGGTTTTATAGGTAATATCCCCTTGTTTCCTTAGGATATACTATAAAGATACACATTGTGCCTCAAGTTGCAATTTTGTTACCAGATGATGCCTTAACAAATGTTTCTCTACCCCACACATGTAAATTCAATAACATGGCTTTACGTCCACTCCATAACCCATATGGAATACCATTTATCTATTTAGTTGGTACTTGGTTTAGTATGTGCGTTGCTATTTGTAATTCATATCCCCAAAAGGATAATGGAAGACTTGTATTACTCATCATTGATCTCACCATGTCCAACAGGGTGTGGTTCCTCCTTTCGCTTACACCATTCCATTGTGGCGTGTAAGGAGGAGTGAGTTGAGATATAATCCCAAACTCCCATTAGAAATCAATGAAGTCCTGATTATGATATTCTCCTCCTCTATCTGAGTGGAGTTTCTTAATATTCTTATCAAGCTGGTTCTCAACTTCATTCTTGTATTCTTTGAACCGATCAAAAGAATCTGACTTATACCTCATTAAGTAGATATATCCATATCTACTAAATTCATTAGTAAAAGTTATGAAGTACGAGAACCAACCCCTTGCTTCAACTATAAATGGTCCACACACATCTGTGTGAACTAATTCTAGAAGCTTTTTAGCTCTTTCACCTTTCCCACTAAGTGGGGCTTTGGTCATTTTGCCTTGTAGACACGCATAACATACACCAAGTGGTTTTAGTTCAAAAGAATCTAAATACCTATCTTGATGTAATTTTGTCAAATGTCTCTCATTGACATGAAGTAGCTGGTGATGCCAAAGTTGGGTGTGATATGAGGCATGTGAATTAACTTTGTTATCAATTTCCATTACTTGGTTTGTGTAGTATAACACATAAAGGTCATTATATAAATGTGCCCTACCAAAACAAATGCTATCTTTATAAAATTAGCAACATTAATTTCCAAACATGAATATGAATCCATCAGTATCTAATCTAGATACTGAAATAATGTTTTTAGTAACAGAAGGCACATAATAAAAACCTTTCAAAACCAAGACCATCCAAGTAGGCAATGTGAGGTAGTAGTCTCTGACAACTACAACAGTGAGTCTGGCTCCGTTGGATGCTCGTAGATCCACCTCACCTCGATCAATATTTTTGAATCTACTTGGTTCTTGTATTTGGATACAAATGTGAGCACCACAAGCAGTATCTAATACCCAATTAGAAGAAACAGATAGATTTCATTCGATAACAAACACACATGAAGCTTCCCCTTGCTTCCGTGGCAGGGTGGTGTTTTTCTTCCAGTGGCCCTTCTTTCCACATGCAAAAAAAAAACAGCATCATGTTCCTTTGCCTCCCCTTTGATATTCCTTTTCTTAGAAGGCCTTGAAGAAGCTTTGGGCTTAAATCTCTTCTCCTTCCCTTTACTTTTATTCACCATAAGGACAGAAGGCTTTTCACGCTTCATGTCATTATATACTTTGCGAATAAGGATAAGAAGATCAGATAGAGACTTCTCAATGTTGTTCATGTTGAAATTAACAACAAAGTTTGAGAAGCTCTGGGGGAGTGATGCAAGAATGAGATCGGTGCCCAGTTATTCGGGGAGTTTAAACCCTAGAACCTCCATGAAATCAATGTAGCCAATGAGCTTGACTACATGAGGTCGAGCTGGGGCACCCTCTCCAAGATTTCTCGAAAATAGAGCCTTGGAGATCTCAAACCATTCCTGTCTTGCTCTGTCTTGGTATAGACCATGGAGGTTCTCGAGCATGCTATATGCATCCATGTATTCATGAGACTTCATGAGCTCACTAGACATCGATGATAGCATCAAACATTGAACGTCGAGATCATCATTCAAATGTTGATCATAGACCATGAAATCTTCATCACTTGCCCCTGGGGTAGGAGAATCAGGAAGTGAGGACTCCAGCATGTAAAACATCCGTTCATGGCGTAGGATAACCTGAAGGTGCCTAAAACATTTTTGAAAGATACTGTCGGTGAGGATATTGTCTTTATCCAGTATTGATGGCAGAGAAAATGTGGTTGATGAGTTTTTCATCTTGATTCTACAATTTAAAAGAGCATATTTATTAGTACTTTCTTGATTACAATTTATGAGAAATAATGAATTTATTAATTAATTCTCCCACTATTTTATCAAGTCCTAATAGACCTCACCATTGAACTCAGAATGTCCAGTTTCTTTGACATTCTAGTGGAAAGGATCCATATTTCCCTTCGCATAACCCCAACAAGGGTTGGACAAGCTATTTGAAGGTATTTAGGTAGGAAGGTCTTTGCCAACTATGAGCTTACACTTCCTTGATCTATTGAGTGGACTCCCTGATCGTGAAATCCAGACTTGGATTTCCTCAACTCTTGCCTCAAATATTACATCAAGTCTAGCAAGGGCTACTTCTCTTGATGTAATATGGTTAAGTCAACCCGAAACCTTTCATAAGGGCTTCCTTTATAAAATTAAGTGTCCCAAAAAGGGTTGGTCAAACACATGGTTTTATTGAGTCTTTCCCTTAATTAGGTAACAGAAGGCATGCTCTGACTTAATATGGTATTGAGGGATTTTAGTCTTTATGCGTAGTTTTACATTATCACATGCTTGTTAATATTAAGTGATACTTGCTTAAGTGATTAACCATGTTCTGATAATGTTTACGCATAGTCTAGTTTTTATTTTATTCCTTCATTGCGTGCTTGTTCATTTTATTAATTATGTGATCGCAACAACACATACATAATAAATAAACCATGCAATCAGACAGAAATAAAATAAGATGGCATGATCATGAGCTTCTGTTGTTTAGCTTATCTAGCAGTTTTGATAAGCTAACCCTAACCTCAGGAAAACACCTTGAACCAGTTGGTTCGTGTTTTGCAGCTCCCACTTTTCCACCTTTGTCTCTTCTTAAGTTGGTTTTGCCTCGGCTTCGGAATTTGAACCATCTCCTCTGGCTTGGGAGATCCTCCATTACAAGGGTTTACATTAAAGAAACCATGGGCACACAGGCCCTGCATTTTATTACAAGAAGGCTCGCAGGACAACAAATTTAAATTAAATAAATTTAAATGAAACCATACACATAAAAAGGGTCTTTGGTCTAGCTCATGATTATCTGTAGTATGCAACGAAATTTATGCATATTTAGAATTAAAATTCTTTTAATAGTTCTTTTATTTAAGATAATACACGCTCAAATTCATTTAATTATTATCTTATAATTAATAAATTATTTATCTTAAATTCCTTTCCGAATTTCCTTGAGATTTTTCTCATCCATATTCCTTGTATGGGTCTTTGTACATTGGAGGAAACCTGGT
Source organism: Viscum album (assembly GCA_963277665.1). Lineage (NCBI taxonomy): Eukaryota > Viridiplantae > Streptophyta > Magnoliopsida > Santalales > Viscaceae > Viscum > Viscum album. The sequence continues at coordinate 776,649,233 of OY728120.1, read as the reverse complement.
GAAATTCCATTTCTGGAAAGTAAACGGCGTGTAGTTTATAATTACACGGCGTGTATTTTTCTTTTCACCCTCTATCCAAAGTACACACCGGGGCTTTGGCATGTTTTCTGTAATTTGGAAATTTTGGAGTACACGATGTGTAGATGAATCATACACGGCGTGTACTTCCTTGTTACGCGGTAATCAGCCTGGCGATCCAATGTACACGGTACGTGGCTTGTCCTTGTACACGGTTTCACCTGGGCCGGAACGGACTACATGGCATATTGCTCCAACATACACGCCGTGTATTCCAGTTTCCAAGCGCCATTCAATTATGGTCAACATAGTGTGATTAAAACTTAGGCATAATCAATTCAAACGGTGTGGTTTGGCAGACCGATGCTGGTTCATTGATCCTAAGTACACAGCGTGTAGTTTTAAGTACACGCCATGTAATCCCATGTTGTACAGACAGAAAGAGCGGCTCCTCAGGATGAGTTCCTCATTTTTATGTTAATCAATATTAAAATTAAAAGGCATTTCATGTGATATGAATCGAGAAATGAAGGAGGAAGAGTAGATATAATTTATTCAGATTTGTAGAATGATTTATTTCGAATTGAATCAAATATAAATGCATAAATTATCAACAAAAATTAAATAACTATAATTAACATTGTAACCTCTCTCTGATACAATTTCAAGGTTCCGGGCGCAGTGGAAGCACATGGGTGGATGTGCCCACTTGTCTTTTTGTCATTAGCAATGATCAATCCAGGATCAAAACACCGATAAACGCCAGTCTCCACGGATCGAATCACTGAAAAAGACAAAGAAGAAGGTTTGTCATGGAACAAAAAACAAGGATCATTAGAGGTTGATTATAATTAATTTAATTAATTATAAAGAAATACCTTTTGGGTGTCCTTTCATTTTTTATGTTCTTGATCACATTGTCGGTGTGATCCGTCATTGCGTCGCATAATCCAAGTGTAGACTCCCTCTAGCGGTGATCCACATGTGTACCTCGTATCTCTGGACGTCGCCAAAAGATTCTTCAGGTGCTAGCGTGGAGAAGCCTTTGCTTGCGTTGTACGCCTTAGATCATCTTGATCCGATGGAAGAGTATCTCTATCGGTCTTGAGATCGTTCATGGAGGAAGAGGTTCTTTCAGCCTTGAAAGAATTCTCCAGAATTTTTGTGACTCACACGGGGGAGGAAAAGAGTTGGGGTTGTGAGGATATTTATAATCAGGTTTGAGGTTGTAGAGTTATGACAACAAATAAACACATTACGCGTTTTATTTATTTCATTAACTCTTATTTAAAACCCCCATGTCGAATAATTAATTCCTTGACATGTTCCCATGCTGATTATAATAATTATCATTTAAAAAAAATTATATCCTCAAAATCCCGACTGGAAAAACTACATGGCATGTATTAATAAATACACGGCGTTTACTTGTTTTTCAGTGAAAACTACACGGTGTGTACATTCAATGTACACGACATGTATATATTGTTTTCATTTATTCATTTACTTTCCATAAAGAAAACTACATGCCGTGTAATTATTAATACATTGTGTGTACTTGTTTTCCATGAAAAACTACACGGCGTGTAATCTTTAATACATGGCGTGTATATCTTGTTTTTCATTTCCTTCTTCCTCCATCATTAAAATGATTTAGGCTTACTTGAATAATTATTAAACCACATATAGGAATAATCTTTATTCTACTTGAGATACTTGAATACACTTAGTGTTTGACCCTCTAGGCCTCTTTCTCGTTGGCATTAGGCGAGCTTTCCTAAAGTCCAAGAATACTATCTAGAAATGGGTCAAGGAACTCAAGAGAAAGACGTTGATGATGCATTGATGTATAACCTCATTCTAATGATTATTGTGTAATTTAATCCCTTTGTCTCGATATCTCATCAAGCAGGTTTCATGGCAGTGTCATAAACCTATATGCTTGATCTGTCATTCTTTGACTACCTGAAATAAGCTCTACGTTCACACCATGGCAATGGAATTTAATGTGATAGTTCTATTTCAATCAAAGGGCCGATATATAAACTTCCATAAATGGAAGGGACAAATCCTTCCTTGACTTATCCATTAACAACATGTCACTCGTGACGTACCCAACTTACCCTTCATCCCGCCAACTGTCTGCGTGACGGTTTTCATCAGTAAATCTAAGTGCGCGAGTCATGATATGAGTTAATGATAATCTTCCAGTCTAAGGACCATTACACATGCTCGCAGATAGCAATGTCCATTGACACCAAGACATGCGGAATTGCTATTGGCAGGTCTATTCTCATAATCTCCCATCTTGGAGATTACCAAGTGCGAACTCCATGAGAGAGAGTCTCGTCTTCTTACGAGTACTCATACATGATGGTCTTTATACTATGTGTCCTATCATAGTATGTCATACAACCGTAGAACTTTATTTAAGAATATTGTTATAGCATTTCATGGTTCTCATCATAGCGGGGATCTGCCATGACCTTATCAATGAAACAAATATTTTGGGACATTATTATATTATAGTTATGCAGAACAATAAACAATATATAATAAGTGAACATTGATGTAATCAATGTACAAAATAGTTGGTTCTCAGGACACCAACCCATACAGTTCAGGTAGTTGGGAATTCATCTTGTAGTGAACTGATCATGGCTGATCCTTTACAATCCTTCTAGGGCATATGGATTTCAAGAACCTATGGATGGATTTTGATAGTACGGATTGTTGATTCTTATTCAGTAGCCGAAGGATGATAGTTTTGGTAGGGGAAACATCATGATAGTCCTCAACCATAGGGACCTATAAAAAATCATAGTCATATAGGAAAAAGTATGGGGGTAGGGGAGATGGGTGTTGTAAAATGTATGCAATGGAGTTTGTGGCACCTGTAGGGATAATGTTTATTAGAGGTATGATCAGTTTATCATCTACTATTTTCTATGAATTGTTTCAATCACGATACTCACACTCCTTTATTTCTCCTACTTTGTTCTATTCCTTCATACTAGATGTGAATAGGATTCCAGTTCCCCTATTTTTATCTACGCTATTTTCAAGCCATGTTTTTTGTTTGATGTGTGATAGGGATGTAGAATGGTGATGGGAAAACACTAGTTAGTAGTAGATTACTTATTATTATAGATACAACCATATGTTATTATCCAGGTCATGTATTGGCTATATTACTGTGAAAAATCATTTAATGATTATATAGGATAGTTTTTTATCCAATTCGGTGGGCTAGTGAGTGGCATTCATTAGTGGGAGGGGTTACTGGATGGGTGGATGGTAAGTGGAACCTCTTTTACATTATTTGGGAGATATATTAATGGAAGATCAATAAGATTTTATTCCTTCGATTATGGAGGAGTTCTTGGATGGTTCCTCATATGAGGTTATGACACTACCCCCTCAATGTGACATTGAGTTTGGGATAGATTTGAAAATATGTGGATCTATGATATCAATAGATCCTTAATAAATGGACCCTATAGAGTTTCAAGGTTTGTGGTTTTAGGATGCTAATATGATGTAGAGGGGTTTCATCATACAATGTGTGTCACCTTAGGGTGATCTAGTTCCATTCACCAAGAGGGCCGAAAAAAGAATGAGGTTTTTCATGGAGTACTAGAGGTTGAATCAAGCAATATTCAAGAACCATTACCCCATTCTCAGGATCAACGATATGTTCAACTAACTTATGGGGGAAAATTGGTTTTTTATGTTTGAATTGTGGTGTAGATATTACTAGATGATGGTGATATATGAGGATATCCTAAATAATTCATTCATGTGAAGGTAAGCGAACTTCAAGTTTTGGGTCATTCCGTTTTATGTCATGAAAACATCATCTTTGTTCTTGGGGATCATGAAATCCATATTCTATTAGTTCCTGGACTAGTTTTTCATCATATTCATCAATGATATCTTGATATACTGAATGGTAGATAATGATAATATTAATCATATCAATTTTATCTTACAGTTTTCTAGACACCATTGTCTCTATGGAAATTTATCCATGTTCTAGTTCTATAAATGAGAGTCGTATTTACTTGGGAATGTGGTGCATCAGTAGGGTGTTTCCATAGACTCATCAAATATCAATGTATTTTTTCTTAGGAAACACCCATGAACGTGAAAGTTGTTATTATTTTTCTTTAAATTATTGGCTATTATTGGAGGGTTTTTTTCTGATATTTATTGGTTCATTTCCCCACTAATAACTTTGAATTGGAAGTACTAGGCCTTTGTATGGACTGATAGTTACAGATAATGTTTATTTACCCAAAGGAGAATTTTATTCATAATATAGGGATTTGATTTCCTAATGAGGTAATGATGTTTGAGGTTTTCTGTGATGATCCTCATAGAGGCTTGTGAGGTGTCTTGATGCAGCAAAGATCAGTGATCTCTTATGAGTTTAGGATGAAACACACCAATGAGAGTAATTATTCCATCCCTGATTTGGATCTAGCAGCATTTGTGTTCAAATTAGGGATGTGGTAAAATTTTATCATCCAAGAGAGATTTATAGTTTCATATACCACAAGATCCTAAAATATGTATTCGCTCACCAGGATTTAAATATATGCTAGGATTATGATTTTCGTTATATTTTAGACACTAGGAAAGGGGAATGTTGTAGCTGATTTGATGAGTTTAAAGTCATAAAGATATGTGTTTTTGAAGTCTATTGATATTTAGAAATAGATGGAGGAGATTGTAGTTATGAATCTTGATATGGGGGAAATTAGTTGTAAATTTTGTATTTATTATATAACCATGGAGGAATCCCTTATGTAGTAGGTGGATGATTATTAGTGGATACAATCAGATCCAGAGGTGAATCATGAATTTATTAGCCATAGTAATGCACCAGTGGGATGCTCAAAGGGTGGATAATACATTATATTTATTTAGTTGAGGTTTTTTGTTTTATTGAAAGTGTTTGAGGAAGTTTTCCTAGAGTTTCAAATATAACATTTAGTAATGAATCCTCTTATGACCAATATTTATCATGGAATGAAGATATACATTTTTTTTCTAGGGATAAAGTGGTCAATGGTAGAGTTTGGGGAAAATTGTCTGGTTTGTTAAAGTATAAAAGGAAACACCATGTTATTGGAGTTTTATTATAGTCCTTGTATGTTACTATGTATAAATGGGGGGAAATTTGATAAATTTTATAACTGAGATACCCCATAATCCGGGAGGATGTGATTTATTTTAGGCGATAGTGGACCAAAAGATGATGTCAACTCATTTAATATTGATATATGAATTGAGTTCCATTGAAGTCTTTTCATGGTTATATATAAATTATGTGGATCAATTTCATTGGGTTACCAAGGAAAATCAGCTCTGATCAAGATCCTCATTTTACATCACAGGTTTGGAGTGTATTTAAGCATTCCTTTGGCTCCTAGTTATTCCTTTGAACTTCCTTTCACCCTCCGACATATGGGTAGATAGAGAAGACCATCCAGATTCTATAAGATATGTTGTGAGATTTTGTCTTGGACATTGGGATATCATGGATAAGGAACCTACATATGGTTGAGTTTTCATACAAATTAGATATCACTCATCCATTTTCATGGCTCCATTTGAGGCATTTTATGGGAGTTTGTGTCATTGTCCATTATTTTGGATAGAGGTTGGGGAGTTAAAAATTCTTGGTAGTATTTTGGTATGTAGGATTAACAAGAAAATATAGTTTTTATGAGAAATAATGAGTGTAGGAGGACCCTAGAGTTTGAGGTTGGAAACCATATGTTTTTCAGGGTTCCCCATAGGAGGGTGCGACAAAGGTCTGATATGGAGAATAAGATTTATCTATGATTAATTAGTCCTTAAAAGGTGTTGGGAAATGTTGGTGAGGTGGCGTATTAGTTGGAACTACCACCACATTCGGATAGTGTCTAGGATATCTTCCAGATGTCCAAACTTTGTCAGTATCTTCATAATGACTCCCAAATCATTGATTGCAGAGAGTTAGATATTGAGGATGAATCAAAATTTATATAATGACTATTATAGGAAAAGTATCATATATATAAGGTGATGTGTTGAAGATCCATCCCCTTGGTTCATGTTCTATAGAGGTACAATGACCTGGTGGAGAGTACCAGGGAGCATAAGACCCAGATGTGTTGCATGTACCCAAAGATGTTTTGATATTTTACTTTATCTATTTTCTTTGATGATGTGATTATTAAATCATGTTGGTTTATGAGGAATTTATTTCCTTGATATAATTCATGTTAGGATTTCTACATATGGAGAGAGTAAAACCACATTCCTAATCAAGATGCATTATACTATAACACATTTTAAAAAATTGCAGGAAAATTAGTGCTACCCAAAGAAGATAATATCTTAATATGGAAGGTGTAATTTATTGATTTATGTTGTTGGTGTCTTGGTAATGGTGTAAAATAATGAGGTGATGTTGTTGTGTCAGATTTTTTTTGAGCATTTTTGGCTATACATGTTGTGTTTAGTTGGTGTAAATGTTTATTTTGTAACAATATCCCTAAGTGGTATCTCAGAAGATGGTTGTTTGAACCCTTCCCTTCGTATTTTCCTTCATTTTTTGTTGAATCTTGAGGATGGTAATAGTTTTATAGGTATATGTTTTAGTGGATAAAACCTTCTGACATATTACACTACGGTAATTCTAGTGGAAGTGGTGTCCGGAGAATGTTACTCGAGAGGTGGAGGAAAAAATGTGGAATTATAGCTAAAAAAATCAGTAGACATGAATTCTTTAATATCGAGATTCCAAAATTGGAATATAGACATAGAAGAGTCGTTTTGAGAGTTCTACCATTTTTATAAGGATACTCCATAAACAAGGTATAGAGTATCGGAATTTTATTAGTTATGGAGTTCTATGGTGTGAAGAGAGAATATCTTGTGTGGATCCTCCGATTAGAGTCAGATGGTTTTTCTAAATCTAAAATGGATAAAAAAATACAGAGGATAAGTGAGGTGTGGAGTTTGGGAATATGATTTTTTTCATTCTATTATTTTCAAGGTAGATGCTCTATGGAGTAATACTATAGAGTAACCTCCTCCGTATCAATTAGGGCCTACGACATGGGGTTTCCTCTTACTCCATGATCCCTTCCTGGGGTTTTTAAATCAAAATCTTAGAGCATGGAATTTATTTTAGATTCTGATTTGACCATCCTTAATATTTCATGGTCTCTTCCACTACGTCGTGTTCTAGTCATTTTTTGGCAGTTTTTCACTATGGTGATTTAGGTTGCGTCATGGTCTTATGTTTTTAAACCTGAGTATAATATCTAAAACCCCATTGTTCTATTGGATTTTCTCCCAGTTATTGGGATACCCAAGTGTGTCCCTAGGTGGTTTTTCCCCTTTTCATTGGCCTTCATCCCTAACCTTGGTAAATCATTCCTTGGTTGTTTTAGGTATTTCCCCTCTTTCCTCCCCCCATTTTCTCTATTCTTCATCTGAAGAAGGATATTTTCAAGGGAACTCTATGTTTTGGTGATGCTTTTATTTGGGAATTATGTGGTCTATTGTGTTCAAGTTTGATTGAGTCATTTTCCCCCATTGTGTTGGACAATGGTTATCATCCTCTTGTTCCATCTTTGGGCAGTGGTTCTGAAAGTTTTTTTGAGGTAGGAGATCCTATTTACCTCCCTTTAAAGTGGATGTGTGGGGATTTTATTCTTTTTTACTTCCATTGGGTGGATATTAAGGTTAAAATTAAAAAATAATGAATTATATTAATTTGAAATTGAAGGGGATATGGATAAACTGATTGTTTTACAGCTTTTTATGTTATTAAAAATATGATTATGTGTTCTTATTACCACCATAAAAAATCATTGTTGTTGGGAGCCTTACTTATACTCTAGTCGATATATGTGATTCAAATTCAGTGTTTATTATTGATATTACATTATAATGAAATGGATAAAGAATATATATATGACTATTGCATTGGTTTCTCAAGGAAATATGTTTTTTCTAATAATATCCATGATAAATAATGAAGTGAAGTAATGTAATCCCTTGAATCTAATGTAATTCCCCAACCCCAGTTACCCAGATCTAGTGCGTTATATTAATACATTGTCATGATTACAAGGAATAAATTCTTTATGGACAGGTTATTTTAATACATTGGAATGATTAGAAGGAATCAATTCATGAAGGACCGATTAGTTTAGCATTCTTGGAAAATAGATTACATACGTGAAAGTTACATTAAACTTTATAACACAGAACAAAGCATAAATAATCCTTTCAGAATTCATTTATTCCCCAATATTAAGCCTTCATATTAATCATAACACACTTCTTGGCATACTGGGAAAATAAAACCTAAGGGGTGGTCTTAGATACTCAGTAAGGGTAAATAATTCAACGAAATCTATAAACATTTTCGGTAAGATGTATAATAAAAAAACAACCTTTTAAACATAAAATTGAACATAATATGGTAAAAATAAATCAAATGGTACCATATATACATGCACATGGATATTCTACTATTCATATAATCATATGTAATGACTAATTTCATAATGAGGGAATGCATAATTCTGGACATAATAACTACTACGTCAAGGCCTTAGGCCCGAAACATTCACAAATATCCATTCATAGTGTGGTTTCAAGACACTAGTTTGTATCATGAGACCTATTGACTAATCTAGGGGATATAGTGGGCTACACCCATCACTTACTATGTCTAATGCATTCCTCATATGAAAAGGTTGAAACATAACATAATCATTCATGTTAAAACTAGAATACTAAATGTTAATACTTTTACCATAAACCATGAATGGTATAAAAATAGCACATCTATATTTAAACATATCACAAAACCCTAAATAAAAAATGGAATATTGTATGATAATAAATCAACTTCAAACAAGCATAAAATCCAACAAATGACATTGACATAGATGAAAATAATTTAATAAATTAATTAAAACTCTTTGAAAAAAATATCCCTTTTACTTTAAAACTTTTATAAGCTATGAAATTTTAAAATAAAACATTTCTTTTGAAAATAACCTTATAATATTTTAAGGGGAGAATAAAAATGTTAAGGTAACATAATAGTGTAAAATAGACTCTCATTTCGTATAATATAAAAACATTCTTTCCTTAATTTTTCAAAAAGGTCATAAAGTACCTCGTTTGGAAAATGACCGAATAATTCATTTCAAAAAAATTTATATATATTAAATCATGTGTAAAAATACTTTAAACATCCATATTATTATATTAGAACATTTTATAAAAACATTTTTAGAAATATAGACATGGATGATAAAGATTTCCCAGTAGATACTTACACATCAACAACATCGAATAATAATGAGTTTGTGAGATTAACCCTTACATTTGGTATGATAATCTCTATACATGTCTGAAAATCTTGTAAAATGTTTTTAAACATATTATTAACTTATATCAAAATCATAATAATATTTACGATATCATATATGATTCTTTTATTATGTTATATTACCAGTTTATTAACAATTCCAAGTTAATGCACCATTTTGGTAATAATATATTTGTTTATCATACGTGTTTTGACTTGTTATTATTGATCATATTACTTAGATCATGATTTAATTACATAAATAATGTATGATATTATTTATATATCATATATAAATATAAATATATATATGAAATGGAATACACCGTTCATAGTGACGGTAGGCCGCACATATGCATGAACATTGTTTCCATTTTCATATCACATGGAAGTAATTGAATGATATATATGTATATATATATCATATAAGTAGAATTATTATATCATATATTTAATATTTATTAATAATATTTATTCTTATAACCATTCTTGGATGGTTAACATGGAAGATGAGTCTCATTGCATCGTAGAGACGGTAATCAGTACGTATGCATGAGTGACGGTATCATTTATTTAATGTTTAAATGGTTTGGAATTAGATGGAATATGAATTTTAAAGAAACAATATCTTGTTATAATTATTATTTAAATACATTATGTTCATAGTTATATCCATAGAAATAAATTGTACATGAAAAACAATTTACACCACGGTATGGAGACGGTAGGCCATACGTACGCAGGCATGATGATATTGTTTTTAATAGGATGTGTAAAAAGAGGAATATGGTTGTTCAATAATCATAAAAAAATATCATCATATATTATATAATAGATTTATTATTTTATTATGGTAACAACTTAGTGAGAGGAAGAATAATAAGAAATGAACTTTGAAAGAAGGCATAAAATGATTACCTCTTCTCCGAGTGTGTCCTTTTGGTTTCCACAAAAGGACTCCTTAAGATGTATTTATGCCAAAAACATTTCCTCTAGGATTAATTGAGGGAATATTTAAGGAGATTGGGGGGGGGGGTTGGTCAAGCCCAAGGGACTTGGAGGTGTTAATGAAAGAGAAAGGGATGTGCACTTTTATATGAGGGGTTAGGTGATCTTTAGGAAAATCTTGAAGTATTAATTTATTATAAAATGATATTCAGTTTATAATATCTCAAAATTGATTTATTTCTAGGATAATATGATTAAGGTTCAAAATTATCTCAAATAATAGGTTTTATATATGTTTATGTCTTAAATGTATCCTTATCATTTGGGATTAACCCTTAGTTAAACAGTTTAACTATTACCACGTCTTCTTGTATTTTTATACTATTTGATTAATTTACATACTATAAAAATCCAAGGTTTCCTCTGGTGGATATTTAATGAAATTTTTAACATTATATAATTCAGTTTTCCCAATATTATATTTTTATGATATTTATATCATTTAATAAAATAGTATTTTTTTTAAACTCATTTATGTCAATTTTGACACTCTTTGGTATTTTATTTGTGTTAATGTCATAAAAACTTTATTCCTTCAAAACAATACATTAAATCAACCCTAACATGTCATATTATCCTATAAAATTATTAGATGGAATCAAAAGTTTCAATTTAAATTTATTATAATATTTATAATATCATTTATTTTAATCTTTCATTAATAAGGTAATTACCACATTATCATTGTGTCAAGAATAAATTCAATTATATAATGTATAAATATTATAAATAAAATACCATGATGTAGGAAATAGTTTTATCTTTCCAATTAATATTTATAGTAGAATTTATCTTATGTATAACCCTATATTAAAAATGTTTTAGTTTTAAAATTTTGAATTTAATGATTTTAACACTTCTTTATATAAAATATAATAAATGTCCTAATCTGACCCAAGTGGATCAAATAAGGATCATAATTTTGTCATAACGTTGATTCTCATCGAAAAAAACTTATCCCATAGAATTAGGACATGTGTCGGGGTAATTTTTTATTATTAAAATATTATTTTTACCGTTAATTTCCCTATTTACTTTTAACCGTGGTAAATAAAATTCAAAAGTTACTATTCACCAAAAATTATTTTAATCCTATTGATCCAAATATTACTTACTGTTGAAAACCATTTCCGCCGGATTTTTTCAATTCAGTTTACAGAGGTGGTAAAATTACATTCTATGCAAATTTGCAAATGTGCCTGGAAGGTGGGTAAAAGATGTTAAAAAGTTCAATAACATTTTATATATCTAATCTTATCATAAAATGACTCTAATTAATTAAATTGTACCAATATAGATATTATGTTTATATTTTAACTTTAAAATAAATTTAAATTAAAAATAAATATTTAAATAAAATATCGGTTTAAAAAATAACGCTTGGGTTTTTTACTATTCATAAAAAATTGAATGTTTTCATAATAATACCAAAAATTCATCCAAAATATTTTTTTGTACAAATTAAAAAGAATAGTTTTTATTCACCAAATTTAATTTATAAAAGTTTAAAATAATGGTTTTAAAAAGGATTGTCCATTAAAAGACAAAAAACTGTATTTTTTTGAAAGAAAAATACTTTTATCTGAACAATTGAATTTGTCATTATATTATGTCACCAAATATGAATGTTAAAATTATACAGGATATATAAAATTTAAATTTTGGTTAATATTATTCATAAACTCTTTTTAAACAACATGTTTGATAGTTCTTGGTGCACATAAACTCAATGTTGCATACATCACACACTATTGAATTATTTAAAAAGGAAGCGTATTGTAGAAGCTTGGGGTGTTACATTATCCCCTACATTAATAAATTGTGTCCTCAAAATTTAAACTCACGATTGAAAACTAATGTTTTGACATTTCAAAATATCTTAGTTGAAATCCCACATCAAAAAATTTATTAATGAGTCCTTTATTTTAAAATAAATAATGGTACGTCTGATGGTTATCGAAAATAACACATAATAAGATTCCATGTAGGAAAGTAATGATATGGAAGAGAAAAATAACCATAAATTTCTAATAGAGAGTGATAGAGAATATTAGTAGGAGAAATTTAACAAAAAATAAGATATAAATCTACGATGATCTATGGAACCTTTTGATTAATCTAAAAATAAATTACTAGGACTTGTTTTGGTTTTATGAACCGTTCCCTAGTTTTTTAGAATTAATATAATTCATAGACTAAGAAAACAAGGAAGAATACTTAATTTACATGTAGAGTTTCATCCGTTAACTAATTACTACCACAAACTCATCTTTCTCTTCAAAAGATAAAACTCAAAAACATTCTTTTTATCTCAATAATATAAGGTTAAAAATATAAACATATACCGTTTAAATGAAGAAATCTATTTTATAATAACCATGGAATTCCCATAGGCCAGAGGTAGGTGATAAATCCTTATTGAACTTCGGTTGTTGGTTCAATTCCCATATCTTTTTTTGATGCGATGGGTTATTGCCCAACCTGTAGGTTGTCCTTCTTCTAAAACTATAGTATTATAAAATTCCAAAAATAATCTTAAGAAATGTTTTAAACTTAAACAGTACTATCCAATGTTCAACTTAATCCATTAAACCTTTCGAGTTATCCAAAATACTTCTATCCAATATATGTCTAAAAGGTATCTAAATTTCCAAAATCAATTATAACATCAGATTCCTCAAACAATGTAATGTCGCACTTATTTTCACATAATTAATATATGATTACATTCATCATATTAAACATTAATGAAAACAAAAAGTATTTCAGTTCAATTCATATATATATCACATTATTCTTATAACCAGAATATAATTCTTGAATCCAAACACACAAATGCATTATTTATTCCACTTCAACTGTAGTAGCATCATAAGATTGGACTTGCTCCATTTTATTTTTATAATCGTTATTTCCTTGATTCTTTGGACAATAGTTTGTATAATATCCCATATATTTACAATTATAACATTGCACGGCTTCTTTCTTTACCATACAATCATAATCCTGGTGACCTTTTTCTTCACATTTTTAACAAACTCTCACTCCTTTTAGGAATGTACCATGGTATTTCTTCCCATAATTATGACATAAGGAAAAATCCTTCATTCCATTTTCCCATTGATCTGTCTCTTACTACACCATTCTCTTCTTATATTGATTTACTTCAATGTCATATGATTTAGAGAATTCGTTTTTTGTCTTGATATCACATGATATTATATCTTCATATGATGAGAAAGAGTATGAGACCAATAGTCATTGGAGGAAAGGTTTTAACCCATCAAATAATCGAACAATCTTACTTCTTGGGTTATGTATGTAGTCTTTAGCATTATAACAACCCATACTTTACATACATTGTTATTACTTCAGAATTGAAGAACACTTATTACAACATATAACAAAACCAAGAAAGGACCGTATAGGTATAGTGTCTTTAGAAACTGGGAAACATAAACAACTGGTTCATAAAGCATCTACTTTGCCTCCAATTTATTTCATCATATCTAGAGTCCCTTTTTGGCATATTCTACTTAATAACCTTCTTCCTGACCTGGGGAAATAAAACATACAAAAGGGTGAGATCAAATGCTCTGTAAGGGTAAAAAAGAAATATCAATCACATCATATATATAAGCACATAACTTTTGGAAATCTTAACCTGCAAAAGAGATCATAATTTCATAACATGGGATAAATCATAGTAGTGAAATGTAATCCCAATAATCATAACTTAAAACATGAAAATTTTTGGCATACACACATAATCATAGAGAATCATTTCTTATTAGTCAAGACTCATTTCCAAGACTATCTTAGTGGACAAATTCCATTTCTGAACCGAGTTCACTCCTCGTTTCAGTCCTGTTTCACTGAACCGGTATAACCTACCATTCCAGCCATGTCTATCTCATGGGATATAAAATCTTTACCCAATTCATTGGAGGGAGATATAGGTCCCACCCATCTCATAATGATACCATTCTTATGTGTGCCACAAAATCATAAACCATACATCATAGCATAACCCATGTAAGAAAAATGGGATTCTTAAACATCGTGACATCATAAAACAATTAATATAAGATAAAGGAATTCATAAAAATAATTCCATCACAACATAATCAAATCAATGTAATAATAGGGATATAAACAGAACCCTTTATTATCTTAGATGGAAAATAATTTTGATAAAACACTTGAACTCCATTCTTGAGGAAAATATCCTTTCTACTTGAAAAACACTTTTCCTTTCTTAACATGTCATAAAATTATAAACTAAAAGAAGTTTATTAAAAATAAACTTGAAAACTTGTAAAGGATACTTCTTGGAAATAATGTTTTAAAAATCCATTCATGCCTTATAAGTTAAAAAAAACATTCTTCTCGTACTTTTGTCAGAAAAGTCAAAAAGTACCTCGTTCGAAAAACGACAAAAGATTCCTTTCATATATTTTACTAAAAACTCACCGAAGGGTAAAATTGGATTTAAACAATTTTAGGTGGATGGAAATAATATTACATATTGAGGAAACATGGATGTGGATGATAAAATACACCCCAGTAAATACTAAAGTATAAACAATCTTGGATAAAAATGAGATTATGATATTTCCCTTACCTTAGGTCTGATATGCTTTGTACGTGTCCGAACCTCCTGTACGATGATTTAAATAATGTTATTTACTTATTCCAGTTTCATACATATTTTTATGATATCATATTTGGTCATATTATTAGCTTCTTAGTAGTAATATTTCATTGCTACTTGTTATTTGGGTGTTTATAACTTTTTGTTCTTATGCGTGTTTTGTCGAATAAATTCTTATTATTCTCTTTAGGTTATAGATACCTCATTCCCATAATGGTATTAGTGTAATATATATCATATTCATTCATTCAATTCATTTATATAATCATTATGAAATGAAGATCATGTAGAACGAGTCGCATCACATCGTGGAGACGGTATTCCGTACGTATGCACGAGTGATGATATCATTCCTATGACCGTGGAATTGTATTGGAGTGTATGTATACTATTTAAGAATTAGTATCACATTATAATAGTCATATAATGTCATTATTTACACCATTATACCCATCCAAGTAAGGTGGTGGTGGAAAATAGATTACACCACGGCGTGGAGACGGTATTCCATACGTACGCACGCGCGGTGATTTCTTTTTCCGTAGGATGTATATATGGTGAAATAGGGGTTTTTAATACATATAATAACATATCAGTACATTAGTGATACTGATGATATTACTTCATAATGAAACAACTAAATAAGAAGAAGTTGAAGAAGAAATAAAGATGAAAGAATCGGTAACGGACATTACCTCTTCTTTGAAGTGCTTCTTTGAGACCTCCTTTTAGGGCACTAAAATAGGTCTTTGAAGAAGACAAGAACCTCTATAATGTTTCTAGGGAAGTGGAGAGAAGAAATTGGAAGGGTTTGGCCGATCCTAAAGGCTCAAAGTGGTGTGAGGAAGAGGGGGAGGAGGTGCCCTTTTATAAAGGAGGAGAGGGGCTTCTTTGGAAAAACTAAAAATATTATTATATTATAAAGTCAAGTTCGGTTTTAAATAGCTCCAAATTTAAATATTTATAAGCTAAGGTGGGGATGGGTCGAAATCCTCTCATCCAATATAATTTAGACAAGTTTAGATCCTATTTTAACCTTATCATTTATATTTAACATTAAGTTAAATAATTTTACTTTTACCGTGTCTTCATGTGTTCTTATACTATAAGGTTAATAAACTTACTATAAGCAGCCAAAAGAACCTCAAGTTGTTTATTATTAATATATATAACCTTTTCTAAGTCATTTGGACGAACCTTAGATTTTTAGGAATAAAATAACAATTAATAATATAATATTTGTTTTAACAACTATTTTATGTCAATTTTAACACTATTTAGTAATTAATTTTTTTGAAAATCATAACAGAATGATTAGTTCAAAAAAAGTTAATTAAATCAATACTAACATGTCATATTAATCCAGAAAATTAGTGTAATTCATAAAAAGTGTCAAATTACATTTATTTTGGTGTTTATAACATCAATTATGTCAATATTTCATTAATAAGATAATCACTATATCATCATTATGTCATACATAAATTAAATTATTTAATGTCTAAAAATTACAAATAAATTACCATTATGTAGGAAATCTTTTTATATTTCTAATAAATATTTATAGTCAAATTTATCTTCTTTATAACCCCATATTAAAAATTATTTACTTATTAAACTTGGATTTTAAATATTTTAACCCTTCTTTAAATAAATTAATAATAAATGTCCTAATCTAATCCAAGTGGGACTAACTGGTAATATTTTTTTCCAAAGGTTGTTTTTGGTCGAATTACACTTGTCCAATAGAATTAGGACATGTGTTAGGGTATAATAATATCATTTTTTCCCTTAATTACCCTATTTACTTTTAACCGTGGTAAAAAAGTAAAAAGTTACTATTCACCAAAAAATTATTTTCATCTCATTGAACCAAATTTTACATACTGACATCAACCGTGTCTCTCAGATTTTTGAAATTCTACTCACAGAAGCGGTAAAATTATGTTTTATGAAAAAAAATCTGTTTTTTAACTACCACTTAGTGGTTTCACTATTCATCAAAAATTGAAAGTTTTCAGAAAAATACCAAAATTTCACCCTAGGATAATTTCGATATTCCGAATCCAAAAATGAAGTCCATTTTGAAAAATAAAAGTTATAAAATTTCAAAAAGTGGTTATTACTATTCATAACGGCTATTTTTAATAATATTTTATTAGCATATCATTGTTTAGTGAAACTCGGTATTGCGTACGACGCAAGCTATTGAGGAAGGTTGCGATTTCGTGTAAAGCAATCCAAGAAAGTGTTGTGTATATAAAAAGATTCCTTTGATGATTTATATAACATAAAAGTCTCGTTTGTTACATTCTACCCCCCTTAAAATTAATTTCTCCCTCGAAATTCGTCACTTTGTAACAAACAGTTGAGGATACCTCTCCCTAATCATATCCTCAAGCTCCCATGTAGCTTCTTCTAATTGGTGGTTCCTCCATAATACTTTCACCAATAAAGTGGTCTTGTTTCATAGGACTTTTTCGCTATGATCCAGAATCTCTATCGGTTGTTCTTTATAAGAAAGATCTTGCTCCAACGGTACAACTTCTGAGCTGAGTACATGTGAAGGATGGGGTATGTACTTTCTCAAGAGAGATACATGGAACACATCGTGAACTTGAGAGAGATTCGGTGGAAGCGCCAATCGGTAAGCTACATTCCCAACACGATCCAGTATTTTGAAAGGAACGATATATCTAGGGCTCAACTTCCACTTCTTTCCAAATCTCATAACCCTCTTCCAGAGAGATATTCGTAAGAACACTTTATCACCCACATCAGACTCTAGGTCTTTTCTTCGGTTGTCGGCATAACTTTTCTGTCGACTCTGAGCTGCTCTTATGTTTTTTTGAATAGATATGACCTTTTCTTCCATTTCATCAATGAGATCGGGTCCTAATAGCTTTCTTTCCCCAACTTCATCCCAGCAAGTTGAAGTCCTGTATTTCTTTCCATAGAGAGCTTCATAAGAAGCCATCTGAATACTAGAGTGAAAGATATTATTATAAGAAAATTCTTCCAAAGGTAGGTGTTGATCCCAACCACCTTTTAAATCCATAGAGCATGCTCTCAACATATCATCTAGAGTTTGAATTGTTCTCTCAGACTGACCGTCTGTCTGAGGATGATAAGTAGTGCTGAAACTCAACTCTGTATCCAGAGTATGCTGAAGACTTCCCCAAAACTTCGAGGTAAATCTCGGATCCCGATCAGATATAATAGAAAGTGGTACTCCATGCAATCTTACCACTTCCTTTACATATATCCTGGAAAGATGATCAAGAGGGAAATCCTCTCTTATATCAATGAAGTGTAACTACTTTGTAAGATGATCAACTATGACCCAAATAGCATTATTGCCTTTTGATGTTTTAGGAAGTCCTGTGACAAAGTCCATAGTGATGTTTTCCCATTTCCATTCGGGTATGAGTAATGGTTGTAACATCCCCTTAGACTTATGTCTCTTAGCTTTAACTTTTTGACAAACCAAGCCTCGAGAGACATATTCAGCAACATCTCTTTTCATACCATCCCACCAGAAGTATTCTTTCAGGTCCCTATACATCTTCTTGCTTCCAGGATGAATAGAGAATGACGAACTATGAGCCTCATCCAGCTTCTCCATCTTTAATTCGGGGATGGGAGGAACACTAACCCGATTCCTGAACATTACTATCCCATCACAATCAAGGATGAATTCAAGAACATTTCTCACCTTCTTTTGTAACTCGACATCTTCTTTCTGTGCGTCTTTAATCTTCACATGTATAGATGGTTGAACATTCATTTGAGAAATATTGGATCTTTTGTGATCCTCATCATTGATAAACTAGCATGGTCTTGTCGACTTAATGCATCTTCCACCTTGTTTTCTTTCCCAGGGTGGTAATGGATTGAGCATTCTTAATCCTTAATCAGCTCTAACCATCTTCTTTGGCCCATATTCAGCTCCTTTTGTGTGAAAATATACTTTAAACTTTTATGATCAGTATAAATATCACACCTTTCACCATAAAGGTAATTCCTCCAAATCTTTAATGCAAAGATTACCGCAGCTAACTCCAAATCATGAGTTGGGTAATTTTTCTCGTGCATTTTCAACTGTCGTGAGGCATAAGCTATCACCATATCATTTTGCATAAGAACACACCCCAATCCCTTCTTGGATGCATCACTGTAGATCACAAACCTTTCTCCACTACAAGGAAGTGTGAGCACAGGTGCACTAGATAACATTCTTTTCAACTCCTTGAAATTCTCTTCACATTCCTCCGTCCAAACAAACTTAACTCCTTTCCGAGTCAACTTAGTGAGTGGATTAGATAATTGTGAAAAATCTTTCACAAAACGTCGATAATATCCAGCCAAACCAAGAAAACTTTGGATCTGGGTTACTGTTGTTGGCCTCGACCATCTTTTGATAACCTCTGTTCTTACTGGATCCACAGATATCCCCTCTTTTGAGATTATGTGACCCAAAAATGCAACTTTTTGAAGCCAAAATTCACACTTGGTAAATTTGGCGTAATGCTTATCCTTTCTCAGGGTATTCAACATAATCCTCAAGTGATCTTCATGTTCTTCCTTGCTCTTTGAATAGACAAGAATATCATCTATAAAGACTACCACAAACTGATCAAGATAGTCTCTAAAGACTCTATTCATTAGATCCATGAAGATAGCAGGGGCATTAGTAAGACCAAATGGAATCACTATAAATTCATAGTGTCCATACCTTGTACGGAAATCCGTCTTTGGTATATCCTCCCTTTTGAACCTTAATTAATGATACCCTGAACGATGATCAATCTTGGAAAAGTATTGAGCTCCGCGTAGTTGGTCAAATAGGTCATCAATGCGCGGGAGAGGATATTTGTTCTTGATAGTGATATTGTTAAGTTCCCGATAATCAATGCAGAGTCTCATTGATCCATATTTCTTCTTAACAAACATAACAGGTACTCCCCAAGGTGACACACTAGGGCGTATGAACCCCTTATCAAGATTCTCTTGGAGTTGCTTCTTCAATTCCTGCAACTCAATTGGGGCCATTCTATAAGGTGTCTTTGAAATAGGCAAAGCACCCGGTACGAGTTCTATTGAAAACTCAACTTCACGATTCGATGGAAGACCCAGTAATTCCTCCAGAAATACATCATTAAACTCCCGTACAATGGGCATATTTTTAATCATTAGTTTCTCACCAACCATTTGAGATAAATAACATTCATTTAGTGGAATCAATACCCATAAAATGGAAGAAATTTCCACTGGAAGGTTATGTTCATCCTTGCATCGATAGACGATCATAGATTGATCTGGAATATGAAATGTGACATCCATTCTATGGAAATTGATATGAGCTCCAGGTAGATAAAGCCAATCCATGCCAAGAATCACATCAAATTCCACTATTGGAAGGATCACAAGATTTGCAGGAAGCACTTTCCCACAAACTTCAATCGGAGAATAATTATAAACTTTTAATGCGACTGTTGTGCCATTAGGTGTTGTCACAGCTAACTCAACATCTAATTGTTGAGGTAATACGGTGATACCCTTAGAAAATTCTTCATAAATAAAGGAGTGGGTGGATCTAGAATAAAATAATACATTTTCTACTTTAGAGTGGATGGTAAGTGTACCTTTCACCACATCGTTATCGTACTCCACATCGCTGATAGAAATTGCATGTGACATTCCTTTGTCTTTAGCCTTAAGAGTTTTTTGATGTCGACCATCATCATCAACCCTTGGATTAGGGCATTTATTTTCATAATGTCCCATCTCCTTGCACTTGAAACATTGATGTGTAGTAGGTTCATTCTGTGTATCCCTTCCATTGTTTGCATCATTAGACATCTTCTTCCCATCATCGCGGCATTCAAATGCCCGATGACCTTCCTTTCCACATTTGAAACATTTACTTGTCCCTTTAAGACAACTCCCTCCATGTTTCATTCCACACTTTGAGCATAAGGGAAAGCTCATCTTCTTTTCAGTGTGCTCTTTAGATTTTCCTTTGAATTCCATTTTCCTCTTCTTATCAAACCCATATGACTTATGGGTTAATCCAATCTCCATCTCAACTTTGAGAGCACATCGAACGATTTCCCCGTAGCTATTGAAGTCCCTTATGGCTAAGGCCCTTCGAAGATTTGGCCTTAAGCCACTAAAGATTCGATCGATCTTACTCTCAGGTTGGATAATAATACCAGAAGCGTACGTTGCAAGTCTTGTAAAATTTGCTTCATAGGTACCAATAGATTCATCATCCTTTTTCTTCAGTTCACAAAACTCTTTCTCCATCTTTGTTTGGAGAATACGAGGGAAGTACTTATTGAAAAATAATTTCTTGAACTGGTCCCATTCCATGGACTCAATTTCATCCCTTTGCCTCGTATTCTTAATAAGATTCCACCATTGATCAGCATCACCTTCCAAACAATACACTACTAAGATGACTTTATCATGATCAGAACATTGAAGAACTGAAAATATCTTTTCAGTAGTACTAATCCATTGTTCAGCAACTAATGGATCAGTAGACCCGCTGAATGAAGGTGGACGATGTCTCATGAAGGATTCAACAGAATGTTGCTCCTTCCTTTGCTCGTTTGGAAGTCCTGCATGATTCATAGCTTGATAATGTTGTGTGAGCATGGCTACAAGATTTTTCATTCTAGCTCCATTAACGTTTGGTTGCTCAGGGGGACAATCATTCCATTGCCCGTCGCATTCCACATTAACACGGTTCCTTCGGGTTCCAGCCATTTACTAAAACCAAGATGAATAGTGTGAGCAACACTAATTATAATAGGAAAACCACATAATCAAGAATAAAATTTCACACTTAAGGTCTTATCCTAGGTTATTCATGGCCATTTCTAAAACAGTAAGATTGTGTTCTATGCTTAGACTTATCCTTAGGGTTCTTACTAAGGCTTTCACATCCTAGTTTCCAAAGTTTGACTATACCTTTCCTCTAATACCAACTATAACGACCCATACTTTACATACATTATTATTACTTCAAAATTAAATCACACTTATTACAACATATAAAAAAACCAAAAAAGGACCGTATAGGTATAGTGTCTTTAGAAACTGGGAAACATAAACAACTGGTTCATAAAGCATCTACTTTTCCTCCCATTTATTTCATCCTATCTAGAGTCCCTTTTTGGAATATTCTACTTAATAACCTTCTTCCCGACCTGGGGAAATAAAACATAAAAAAGGGTGAGCTCAAATTCTCAGTAAGGGTAAACAAAAGAAATATCAATCACATCATATACATAAGCACATAACTTTTGGAAATCTTAACCTGCAAAAGAGATCATAATTTCATAACATGGGATAAATCATAGTAGTGAAATGTAATCCCAATAATCATAACATAAAACATGAAACTTTGTGTCATACACTAATAGTCATAGAGAATCATTTCTTATTAGTCAAGAATCATTTCCAAGACTATCTTAGTGGACAAAGTCCATTTCTGAACCGAGTTCACTCCTCGTTTCAGTCCTGTTTCACTGAACCGGTATAACCTACCGTTCCAGACATGTCTATCTCATGAGATATAAAATCTTCACCCAATGGATTGGAGGGAGATATAGGTCCCACCCATCTCATAATGATATCATTCTTATGTGTGCCACAAAATCATAAACCATACATCATAGCATAACCCATGTTATAAAAATGGGATTCTTAAACATCGTGACATCATAAAACAATTCATATAAGATAAAGGAATTCATAAAAATAATTCCATCACAAAATAATAAAATCAATGTAATAATAGGGATAGAAAAAGAACCCTTTATTATCTTAGATGGAAAATAATTTTGATAAAACACTTGAACTCAATTCTTGAGGAAAATATCCTTTCTACTTCAAAAAAAAATTTCCATTCTTAACATGTCATAAAATTATAAACTAAAAGAAGTTGATTAAAAATAAACTTGAAAACTTTTAAAGGAGCTTTCTTAGAAATAATGTTTTAAAAATCCATTCATACCTTATAAGTTAAAAAAATATTCTTCTCGTACTTTTGTCGGAAAAGTCAAAAATTACCTCGTACGAAAAATGACAAAATATTCCTTTCATATCTTTTTCTAAAAACTCACCGAAGGGTAAAATTGGATTTAAACAATTTTAGGTGGATGGAAATAATATTACATATTGAGGAAACATGGATGTGGATGATAAAATACACCCCAGTAAATACTAAAGTATAAACAATCTCAGATAAAAATGAGATTGTGATATTTCCCTTACCTTAGGTCCGATATGCTTTGTATGTGTCCGAAACTCCTATATAATGATTTAAATAATGTTATTGACTTATTCCAGAATCATACTTATTTTTATGATATCATATTTGGTCATATTTTTAGCTTCTAAGTAGTAATATTTCATTGCTACTTGTTATTCGGGTGTTTATAACTTTTTGTTATTATGCATGTTTTGTCGAATAAATTCTTATTCATCTCTTTAAGTTATAGATACCTCATTTCCAGAATGGTATTAGTGTAATATATATCATATTAATTCATTCAATTCATTTATATAATCATTATGAAATGAAGATCATGTCGAACGAGTCGCATCACATCGTGGAGACGGTATTCTGTACGTACGCACGAGTGATGATATCGTTCCTATGATCGTGGAATTGTATTGGAGTGTATGTATACTATTTCAGAATTAGTATCACTTTATAATAGTCATATATAGTTATTATTGACACCATTATACCCATTCAATTAAGGTGGTGGTGGAAAATAGATTACACCACGGTGTGGAGACGGTATTCCGTACGTACGCACGTGCGGTGATTTCTTTTTCCGTAGGATGGATAGATGGTGAAATAGGGTTGTTTCATACTTATAATAACATATCAGTATATTAGTGATATTGATGTTATTACTTCATTATGAAACAACTAAATAAGAAGAAGTTGAAGAAGAAATAAAGATGGACGAATCTGTAACGGTCATTACCTCTTCTTTGAAGTGCTTCTTTGAGAACACCTTTTAGGGCACTAAAATAGGTCTTTGAAGAAGACAAGAACCTCTAGGATATTTCTAGGGAAGTGGAGAGAAGAAATTTGCAGGGTTTGGACGAGCTTGAAGGCTCTAAGTGGTGTGAGGAATAGGGGGATGAGGTGCCCTTTTATAAAGGAGGAGAGGGGCTCCTTTGGAAAAACTAAAAATATTATTTTATTATAAAGTCAAGTTCGGTTTTAAATAGCTCAAAATTGATTTATTTAGAAGCTAAGGTAGGGATGAGTCGAAATAATCTCATCAAATATAATTTAGACAAGTTTAGGTTCCTATTTTAACCTTATCATTTAGATTTAACATTAAGTTAAATAATTTTACTTTTACCATGTCTTCTTGTGTTCTTATACTATAAGGTTAATAAACTTACTATAAGCAGCCAAATGAACCCCAAGTTGTTTATTATTAATATATATAACATTATCTAAGTCATTTGGAAGATCCTTAGATTTTTAGGAATAAAATAACAATTAATAATATAATATTTGTTTTAAAAACTATTTTATGTCAATTTTGACACTATTTAGTAATTAATTTTTGTGAAAATCATAAAAGAATGATTAGTTCAAAAAACGTTAACTAAATGAATACTTACATGTCATATTAATCTATAAAATTAGTGTAATTCATAAAAATTGTCAAATTACATTTATTTTGGTATTTATAACATCAATTATGTCAATACTTCATTAATAAGATAATTATTGCATCATCTTTGTGTCATAAATAAATTAAATTATTTAATGTCTCAAAATTACAAATAAAATACAATTATGTATTAAATCGTTTTAACTTTCTAATGAATATTTATAGTCGAATTTATCTTATGTATAACCCCATATTAAAAATGATTTACTTATTAAACTTTGATTTTAACTATTTTAACCCTTCTTTAAATAAATTAATAATAAATGTCCTAATCTAATCCAAGTGGGCCTAAATGGTCATATTTAATCCTAAGGTTGTTTTTGGTCGAATTAAACTTGTCCAATATAATTAGGACATGTGTTAGGGTAATAATAATATCATTTTTACCCTTAATTACCCTATTTACTTTTAACCATGGTAAAAAAAGTAAAAAGTTACTATTCACCAAAAAAATTATTTTCATCTCATTGAACCACATTTTACATACTGACATCAACCATGTCTCTCGGATTTTTGAAATTCCACTAACAGAAGTGGTAAAATTATGTTTTATGAAAAAACCAGTTTTTTAACTACCACTTAGTGGTTTCACTATTCATCAAAAATTGAAAGTTTTCAGAAAAATACCAAAATTTCACCCTAGGATAATTTCGATATTCCAAATCCAAAAATTAAGTCCATTTTGAAAAATAAAATTTATAAAATTTCAAAAAGTGGTTATTACTATTCATAACGGCTAGTTTTAATAATATTTTATTAGCATATCATTGTTTAGTGAAACTCGGTATTGCGTACGACGCAAGCTATCGAGGAAGGATGTGATTTCGTGTAAAGAAAGCCAAGAAAGTGTTGTGTGTATAAAAAAATTCCTTTGATGATTTATATAACATAAAAGTCTCAGGTGTTACAAGCATGACCTTATATCCATGTGCATTTATCCTCATACTTTTCAACATTCTCATCCTCCATTTTCCTCAGGCTTAGAAATTGTCTTTCCATATCAGCTCACCATTCACAAGGAAGGTATTTATCTAGAAAAATTTCCTTAAACTTCCTCCATTCCATATTTCTCACTTATTAATCCTCTGTTTTATTTTGAATTATTGACCACCATTAATCCGCATCTCCTGAGAGACGATAATCTTCCATGAAAACCATTTCCATTTCGTACATAAACACGAGTGACGATATCATTTCATTAATGGTTGAATGGTATTGAATTGGATGGAATATTAATTTTAAATAAACAATATCATGTTATATTTATTATTTAAATCTATTATATTCAATTTTATACCCATATCAATAAAGTGTAGATGAAAAAAAACTACACCACCTTGAGGAGATGGTAAGTCGTACCTACACACACATGGTGGTATTGTTTTTCAAAGGATGGGTAAAAATAAAAATATGGTTATACCATAATCTTAAAAACATATAATAATATATTATATAATGGAGTTATTATTTTATTATGGTAAAAACATAGTAATAGGAATTATAACCAGAAATGAACTTTGAAAGAACGGATAAAACGATTACCTATTCTTCAAGTGTCTCTTTCTGATTTTCACAAAAGTGATCCTTAAGTTGGATTTAGGACCAATGTTTTTCCTCTAGGATGAAGTGAGGGAAGTGGGGATGAGATTTGGGCAGGGTTTGGCCGATCCAAAGGGTTTTGGTGGGGTGAATTAAAGAGAAACAGAGGTTCCCTTTAATAAGAGAGGTGTGGGGCACTTTAGGAAAAGCATGAAGTATTAATTTATTATAAAATTATATTCAGTTTAAAATATCACAAAAAAGATTTATTTCTAAGATAATATGTTTATGGGTATAAATAATCTCAACCAATAGGTTTTAGAAATGTTTAAGGCATAAAATTATCATTATATTTTGGGATTAACCCTTTGTTAAACAGTTTAACTCTTACCATGCCTTATTGTATTTTTAAACTATAGTATTAATTCAGTTACTATAAAATGCCAAGGGAATATCAAGTGGATAATTAATGATATTTTTATCATTTTTTAATTCATTTGAACGAATATTATTTTTTTTAATATTTTTATATCATTTAATAAAATAGAATTTTTTTTTAAAACTCATTAATGTCAATTTTGACACTATTTAGAAATTGATTTTTTTAAAAGTCATAAACACTTGATTCCTTCAGAAAAATACATTTCCTAAACCCTAAAATGTAATATTTACCTATAAAATTTTTGTATGGCCTCAAAAGTTTCAATTTTTATTTATTTTAATATTTATAATATCATTTATTTTAATATTTCATTATTAATTTAATTACTGCATCATCATTTTATCATAATTAAATTTAATTATTTAATGTATAAAAATTATAAATAAAATACAATTATGTAGGAAATAGTTTTATCTTTCTAATGAATTTTTATAGTTTAAATGATCTTATGTATAACTATATAATAAAAATGGTTTAGTTATTAAAATTTGAATTTAACACTTTAAACTATTCTTTATATAAAATATAATAAATGTCCTAATATAATCCAAGTGGATCAAAAAAGTGTAATATTTTTTTCCTAAGGTTTATTTTGGTGGAAAAACACTTATCTAAAATAATTAGTACATTTCTTGGGGTAATTTTATATTATTATAATATTATTTTTACCTTAAATTACCCTATTTACTTTTAACTGTGGAAAATAAAATTCAAAAGATATTATTTACCAAAAAATATTTTCATCCTATTGAACGTAATTTTACTTAAAAATGATAATTGTGTCTATTTTATTTTTTAAATTCGATTTATAGAGGCGTTAAAATTACGTTTTATGCAAATTTGCAAATTTGCCTAGAAGGTGGGTAAAAGACGTTAAAAAGTTCAATAAAATTTTATATATCAAATATAATTATAAAATAACTCCAATTAAATAAATTTGACTAATATAGGTATTATTTTTATATTTTTACTTTTAAAAAAATAAATTAAAAATAATTATTTAAATAAAAAGTTGTTTTTAAACAATAACGCAGTGTTTTTCCCTTTTCATCAAAAATTGAAAGTTTTTAGAAAAATACCAAAAATTCATCTAAACTAAATTTTATTGTCCCAATTCTAAATAATAATTTAATTTCATAAAATTGAATATATAAAAGTTTTAAATATTGGTTTTAAAAAGGGTTCTCTATTAACAGGAGAAAAACTATATTTTAAAAAAACTTCTTTTATCTAAACAATTGAATTTGTCCTTATATTATGTCACATAAGATGAATGTTAAAATTATATGGGATATATAAAATTCAAAATTTGGTTAATACTATTCATAACCAATTTTTAAATTGCACATTTAATAGGTCGTGGTGTTCTTGAACTCGGTGTTATGTACATTTCACGCTGTTGAATAATTTAAAAAGGAAGGCTACCATGAAAGCTTGGGGTGTTACACATAATTTTTGGAATCCAAGATGTAAAGCTGTGTGTGGTTATGTTTTTTGTGTTACTTTGTCTAATATGGGAAGTTTTGTGGTGATTATGGTGACCAGCTGGGTTGTGGATTGTGTTGGGAAGTGATGTGATGGTTAGTTGGCATGAGATATGATGTGGGTAGTTGTGTGATGGTTTTGAGGTGTAGTGGTGGAGATGGTTGGTTGCTGAGGTGATAGGAATTGGTTGTCTGCACTAATAGAAATTGAATCTATACCAATAGACCTATACCAATTATTTTTTCTAAACCATTGCTATAGGTACTTTATAGAGACCTTATACCCACTATTTTTGAAAAATCATTGGTATAGGATCCATAGAGAGAACTTCTACCAATGATTTTAGTGAAATCTATTTGTATTAATCACTTATATGGACATATACCTATAGTTTTAGCAAAAACCATTCATATAATTCACTTATATGGACCAATACCAATGTTTTTTGGCCAAAACCATTGGTATAGGTCCATTTTAAAGACTATATACCAATGGTTTTGGGGTAACCATTTGTATAGCTTAAAAAATAAAGGTACCTATACCAATAGTTTTGAGAACCATTGGTATAGGTACCCATTTCTTTTATGGATAATTTTCATATGAAATTAAATAAATAAAAATATAAAATACTTTTAAATATATATATATATATATATGAAAATATTTTCAAATAATTCATCTTAGGTTAGTGGTCAAGTCATTGGATTATAAGTGAGACATTCTGGGATCAAAATCATGTTGGGTTTTATTTCTTTCATTACCTATACCAATGGTTTTGAAAATAATTGATATTGGATTTTCATATAACCTATACTAGTGATTTTACAATGCTGTTGGTATAGATATATATCAATAGTTTTCCCAAACCTATTGGTATAGTTCGATACCAACACTATATTAGTCAACACCCCTTCAAACCATTAGTATAAGCTATACCTATTATTAGTAGACCTATACCAATGGTTCCAAACCATTGGTATAGGGTTCTTTTCAAGTAGTGGTGGTGTTATGGTGATGGATATTATGGTAAGGGTGAGATTTTGTTAGGTGTGGATGTGCTAGTTATCCACTTAGTCCTAGAATAAATTGTAATTCATAAATGAAATTAGATGGGTTGGAAAATGGAAAATAGTGGGATAAAATTATCATGAAGTAA
This sequence comes from Viscum album, assembly GCA_963277665.1. Classification (NCBI taxonomy): domain Eukaryota; kingdom Viridiplantae; phylum Streptophyta; class Magnoliopsida; order Santalales; family Viscaceae; genus Viscum; species Viscum album. The sequence continues at coordinate 776,619,821 of OY728120.1, read as the reverse complement.
TTGTTATAATTTTATTTGAATAATAAAAGAGCTAGGTATGTAAATGTGAAATGAAAGGGATTAGTAAGTGGGAGTAAGTGGAAATATATTAAATATGGAAAATTATAGCAGTTGTAATTGAATGTTGGATTGTGTAGCTTAATATTGTGGTTGTGTTTTGTGATTCATTTAGCGGTGGTAGTAGTTGTGGTGGATGTTGTGTGGCTCAATGGTTGAATTTTGGGATATAATAGTGCATTTTATGTGATCCCATATTTTGGGTACTTCATTCTATATATCTATTATTTATTTTTATGTAATTTCTAAACACCCCATACAGATTTATATAAACATACCAATGTATAAAGGTTTTGAGTTATAAGTGTGTTCCCCATCATAAAAAATGGTTGTGTTATATATGTCTAGTTACCCCCAATTCCTTGCCCTTCATTTATTAATGTTGATATGGGTAGGTGTTTGAGATTACCCAAAAATTGTGTGATGTGATGAGGATGTGATATGTGGTGGGTGTCATGAGTGGTATGAGGAGTTTATAAAGTTTATGTCTTCTATGTTCATGATACCCTACTGCTCTGGTGATTTGATGAGATGTGATGTGAGGACACATGTGTCATTGTGAGAAATGTTATGTGACGATGATTGATTCTATCACCAGATTCTTGAATTTATCAGGGTGGGGTAGGTAGGGATGCATTCTGACCCACATCAAAGATGTCCCAGGTGCCTTCAGGTGAGATATATTGGTATATGTATGGATGTTATGTGAGTACAGGACGTTAAATATTTGGGCATGGGATTGGTAAATCAATGGGGAAGAGACTACGAGGTAACTAACTTTTTTATGTATTTGATACTATGTTACTATTTTGGATGCATGATTTGGGGAGAAATCCATGGTGAGGATGAGTTTTGTTAGTTGACATGTTTATGTACTTATTGGTTTTTATATTTATTCACTAGTGCATTAGTATTTTCCTTTCACAAATTCACTAGAGATTTTTTGTTTGATCCTACTGAGTATACTTTCATTCACCACTACATATATGAACTATTGTTTAAGTTCCAAGGAGGACTTTGGGGACTTAGCTACACATTAATAGCTTAGTATTGGAGATTATGTTGAGTTGTAACTATGTGACATGTCATTTGGTATTTTATTTAGATAATTATATATATATTTATTGAAATTTTTCATGCATTGTGGGATGGTATTGGGATTTAATTTATGTTATGTTTCGGAGTTTCTGGGTGGTTATTTATACTATATCACAATCCTATGTTGTTATATAGGATAAATCCTTCCATATGTGAGATTTTCATACCCTCGGGGCTTACCAATAAACTGAAACCCCTAGAGGTGGGACTTGGGGTCATTATCTCTCTTCCTTTATTACAGGATTAAGGAGGGTACCTTAGAGGGAGGATTTTCATTACACTACATATCAAAAGAGACCATTTTCTATATTCCCTTATTAAATCTATAAGTTTTAACTAGCCTAAATTTATTGATCTTCCAATTCACTAGAGAATAACTTAGGTTATACAATATCATAGACATAGTTAATTAAAACTAGTTTGACATATCATGGTAGCACGGTCACCTACTGTATTAGGCTCATAGTGCACCAGAACTGAGGGCTTGGTTAGGCCTCCACTATGATATCCCCAAGAGCCATCTTCCACTATATATAATACACATTATTTAACCCTTGTATGGGAATATTCACCTGAAATGAGACACATAAAAATGTGGTCCCCATTACCACCCACCAAGCCTTAATGGTCAGTTTCTATCATAATATCCCTAGATCATAGTATTTATTTTTCAATTTATTTAAAATCTATGTATTCTATCTCTTATATGAGAAACCCTAATCATCACATCACCCCAGGGTTATTTCCTGTATCTCATCCTAACCGATATCCTCACCTAAATATCCTTTCATGTGACACTGATGTATTCCATCATCCACATTTTTTAAGCCACCCCAAACCCAACTTTTTGTCATTTTAATTTTTTCATCTCACTATAAATACCATGTAAGGTAGTAATTTTCTCCTTTGGGGTCAACATATCCGTCACTACTACAAAACACGCCTTAAATGGTGTTGGAATTTAGCAGTGTTAGCAAAATGCGATGAAAAATTATATCTTTATCAGCGCTGATAAATTATATCTTTATCAGTGCTTTATTTTTAGCACTGATAAAGGTCCATAATAAAATGACGTAAGTAAACAAATAAAAAAAATAACAATTTCATTAATTAAATAATTATTTTCTAAAATGAATAAATTTCATATATATATATATATAAATTTTAAAAATTAACAAATTATATATATTAAATATATAGATATGTATAATGAATAAAATGAAATAATTAAAAAAATAAAATGAGTAAATTAATAAAAATATTTAACAATGTATTAATTAAATAATTATAGATAAAAATGAATAAATTTAATATATATATATATTATAAATATTAATAAACATCATATATTAAATATTAACATATAAAATTAATAGATTTTAAGAAATAAGCAAAAAATTAAAAATGAACAAATTAAAAAAATTATTAATAAATTTATTAACGAAACAATTATTAATAAAAATTAATAACTAATATATATATATATATAATAATTATAAATCGTAATGAATAATATATATTAAATATATATATATATATAATGAATAAAATGTTAATTAAAAACATATTAATGGCTTATCCAATTTTAATGTTGTTTTATTTTTCAAGATAAAATATATCAAACATCATGTGTTACATTGATTTCACGTACATATACATATATATATATATACATATATATTTAATTAATGCATTTTTATATACAAACAGACACACAAATATATTTACGCCATACATAGAAACACATACACATATTATTTATGTAATTTATTCAAAATTTTATTTTATTTTAGAATTTTCATTATACCATGATTTATTATGTTTTTAATTGGTCAATTTTATTTATATATTTTTAATACAATTACAATTAGGGTATTTAGTTTTAACATTTGTTACTTATTTTTGAATTTTATCATTTTCTATTATTTATTTATAAATATTTATTTACTATATTTTAGAAATTCATATATATATATATATATCCATATTTTTTTAATAATTTATATTTAATTAATAAAAAGTATCCATTTTTTCAATATTTTTAAGGAGTACTCATTCTGATTTATTCAATTTCACTCATTTTTAAAATTCATGTATTTAATATTATATATCTATTAATAATGTTAAAGATATATTTTTAAATAAATATTTATAAATACATTTATTTATTATATATGTTTATATATATTTATAATTATTATAAATAAATAACTATTGATTTTTAAATTAGTATTTATATAATTATAAATAAATAATTATACATATTTATATAATTATAAAACTAAGAAAAATTTATTTACATAATTATATTTAAAAATCCGTTATCAGCATTTAATGTTTAGCACTGATAAAAGGAATATTTATCAGTTCAGTTAAAATATATAATTATCAGTAATAAAAATACTATGCTCATAAATATCCCTTTTATCAGTGCCTATCATTTTAGCATTGATAAAAGTGATCTTTATCAGCACTTTGTTGAGAGCACTATTAAAAGAGTCTTTGATCTATTTAAAAGAACCATAACCTTGACTCAGTCACTCACGATTCTGAAGCTCTTATGGAACCCCTCTACTACCAATGTGACACCTCTATGTTCCCTCAAATGAATCAAGTCTAGGATCAAATGTATATTATTTCTTACTTTTCCTATATCATTTTTTTGTGTTCTGGTTTTTTCATTTTTGCATTGTTCTTAATCATGAAGAACCCTACATCTTATCTCCTCACCAATGGAATATAACAAGTTACCCAGGGTGACTCTTGTGTAACATCGATACCCTATAAGTCATTATAGCCATAATAAACCAATATAGAATTATCATGAACATCTAGTAAACAGCTATATAGTGCATAGACGATGTTCATAGAGGATAAATATGGTCCTTCGATGGTGCATGGTATGATTGTCTTAAGTTTTACCCTCATGAATCATTGTTTTATACTAAAAAATATTAATTTTTATTTCTTATCATATTTTGGATCACATGGGATTACATGTTGAAATGAAACCTCATGTGTTGGATCGTTTAACACCTCTTACAAAAATAGAATTTCGAGCATTTAACTATGAAACATGTTCTGTAATTTTCATTAAGGCTAAATTTTTCTAGGATTTCCCTTTTCTTGGGATGGGTATCTTTGACTTGATTTTGGGAATGCATTAGCTAACATTTTTCAATATGTGAATCAATTTTCATACCCATTAATTTAGTTTCAAATGTTTATATGGTGTTGAAAATCACATTAAGGGGTATTGGGATATGAATGTAGGCACAATAGGACTATTGGTACTGATTGTGAAGATTATAGTGGATTAAAAACTATCCAAAATTTTAAGCTAATGAATCCTTGAGTATATATAATTGATGTCGAATGTAGGTGGGGTGAGATTCATTTCATATAGACCATTATAGTGGATTTGATCCAATTCCTCATGAATTTAGGATACTTTTTCAGTAATTCCATTAGTGTAGGTTCCAAGGACACTTTAATACTTATTGCCTATTTGATTTTGAAACATTTCTATCAATGTGGTTAGTTGGGGACCCTCTAATGGTCCTTTTGAGATATTCCTTCTAGGTAGGTTCATTAGATATGGTTGGTAGATTATTTATGGATGGGTAGTCTATGGATGATTCTATAAAAGGTTTTTTTATAGTGATAGCTACAATCCTAGTATATTTTACTCTTTTTGATGGTATTAGGACACAAAAGCTTCATATTTATTTTGAGATTCTTATATTTCATCTGGGATTGAGATTAGAACATATTCATAATTTTATTAACATAAATATTATATATAATTAAACTTATGGAAAAATATTAATCAGTGTAAATTTTATTTATGAATGTCTAATATCTCTCTGTCCCTTACCTATACCTGCATAATGCCACCCCTACTCTGTAAACTCAATCCAGCTTCATACGAGACAACTGTGAACTTTATCTCTATCTTCTGTTGTGAAAGAACCATACAACACATAATAGTCACAAGAAACATAAATAACATTTCATAAAAAGTACCATGGGTTTCACGAATAAGGTTTTGTAAATATGGATTAATTTTTGTAAGATAGATATATAATAAAAAACACTCCATGCAAAAAAGTACCCAATTTCAGGCATCTTTCATGAAAACTGTTTCTATCTTGAACACATGTATAATACATCAATAATATAGTATAACTAACCATCACTAAATTTATTTAATCCATCTGGTTATGATTTATTGTTTTCTATCTCTTGATGTTGGATTGGACTCCCTCTTTTAATCTAGAATTCCTCCCATTATTGTCGTTTCAAAGTTCCATGATGAAATACCTCCTACTCAGATTGTATTCATTAATATTCAACAAAGTCACTTCCATGTATTTGAATACTGAATCTCCTAACTCATTAATAATTTTTTTATCCTTTCATCCTCCTCATTTACAACTTCCTGGGAACACAAAAAATGACAGTGAAAAATTAATAAAAATGTATTGAATGAATATGATTGATTTCCTGATATTCATTTTCTATATGACTCACTTAGTTACTTTTGAAAAAACTTCATAAAAAATATTTTTACTTTGATAGTGGTCACATTATATCCTATCCTAACTCCATATTTAAGCATACATGGAAGAGAATACTACATTTATGAGTCATCTAATCTAACTCTCAAAGCTATTCCCCCCACAACGAACATAGATCTCTGGACTAGTTTTCAGATTCATCTTCGGGATACAATCTATTTGAAGCATGGAGAAATTGATGATTTTTATGCTCTCCCATCTGCCTCACATCAATACCACCACAAGTTTATGTCTCCTCTAAGACCTACCAAAAAAACTTTTTAAATGAATTGGAAAAAATAAATGTTTTTGAGTGGAAGTAAATGACTGTGATTGAAAGTCATGTGGATTGAAATGACCATTACTTCATTTGTATAATTTAATATGTTATATGTCATAATTAAAATTTCATTTATGTTTTTTTATCCACATTTTAAACTCGACTTTAATCTCCCAAATAGTTATTAAATTTTGTTACTTGATACAAATCCCCCATCTATTTTATGTTTCTTGAACTATATTGAGCAGCAGTTATCCAAAATGATCATGGGATGACTTTTTCTTAGGGTAGTTAAATCAAACTAGGTGGTGTCCATAAAATATGGGTGATAAATATCAATCAACGAAATGAAATAATAACTATTCAAGAGTTAATTCATCAAGGAACTTTGGAATGACAATGATGGGAGGAAGGATAGTTTGAAATAGGGTGTGAAGTCCATCACCAAGATATGTAATAAAATCAATGTTCAAGGATGGATTCAATAAAGGCAGTGAAGGTTAGTTATACTAAAATATTTATGTATTATATCTCTATTCAGGACAAGAACAATTTTCATGCAAGATGCATGCAATTGTAGACTTTTAAGCATGGTGTGTATTGTATTGTTATTATTCGAAACAAATTAAATGTTTGACTACTCATGCAAAAAATGTCTTCTATACACAATGATGTTACCTATCATAAGGAAGAACAATATATTTATGATGAAACTGTGGAATTATTATGATATCAACATCATGTTGATGAAAAAACCAACAACGAAACAACATCACAGTGCTGAATAAAATTATCAATGAAAGAGTGTATGGTATAAAATTTTTGGTTGGTTATAAGAAACATGGATAACCTATTAACCCCAACAATTAAATGTTCATTAGTTATCTTAGGGTCACAATGAAGATTAATGTACTGATTGATATTGATTCACAGCATCTTGTTCAATATGTAATGAAGGGAATCCTTTGGAAAGATATAATTGTAATGTTAGAATATAATTTCTCTATTTTACTAAAAAGTTATATAATGAAACATTGATTTATTTTTCATTATTACTCGGAGATATAATTTATTTTTTAAGATATGCATAATAAAATATTGTTAATATCCACTAGAAAATACCATAGAGGCATCCAAACTCTTCTTACAATGTTACATATTAGGGTTTATAAGGGGAAAATAAATCCCCACCCAACACTTAGTTATTCACATATTATAAAGAAGAAAACTTGGACAACTTTCATCAATCATCACAATAAAAAATCATTTCAGGTAAATTTCAGTCTATAACATAATATTTTATATGATTTCATTTATCTAACTTGATTCAAAATTGTTAATTTATGAAATAAAAATAGAGTTCTGAAAATCAGATTGTGCATTAAAACCAACGTACCCCTGTCACAAAGAAATGATGGGGTATGATTTTTTAGAGAAGAAATTGGTATGTATTTCAAATCAGTAATAAAAGTTTAATTATTTTATATGAAACAACATATCTTCCTTTTTATATATATAGATTGATGAACCAAAATCGGAAGCCACATTCATTCCACGCCATGTGCTATGGAAGGAGGCTTGTATAAATATAGAGGGTAAATCAGTTGATGAAAACACATAAAAAAGTATTAGAATCTCATATAAGTATGAAATAATTATAATTAAATATGATTTATAACAATATTAAATAAAAATATCTATTATTTATTCATATTTTTTATAATGTTTTGACATAAGAATTGGAAACTCCTATACTAGAAGAAAAGCTACTTTTAGTACATTTGGAGATGCCTGAACAATATGGTAATGTTAGAGGATTAGGTTTTGGAGTCACCCTTCGAACATATTTTGAGAAGAGAAAATCACATGATGATACATATAATATGATGAGATGACATTATACACAAATATAATCACTATAAGATATTATTTTTTTGGTATGGTTTATCAGACAAATGTATAAGAAATGATCAAATTTAACAGATGGGGGAGAAAAGATCCACACATGAACCAAATGATCTCACGAGATTTGAGTCTATTCATTCCCACTAACTACATAACTTAACCAAGGTAATAAATTATTTCATCATTCTTTCTCATAAATGTGAATCAAACAACTTCTGATAACTTGATATTACTAAACTTCAGCTGGGTATAGTTGTATGTGATTTGTATTTGTCAACACCTATGTACCACCATGTTGCAATGGGTACTATGTATAATATCCCAAGAGACCAGCTACCCAATCAAGACCTCCCAAAATATTACACAAGAGTCAGGATAAAGGTATCTTATGAGACGACTATTCCGTTTATTATTCTACATGATGGTCTAAATATTTCAATGGTCAAAGATAATATTTGAGCATTCATAGAATGACCATATAATCTTATAAAGATACATGTGGTAGGTATTTAAAAAAATCATATTGAAAACATTTAAAAGTTTGTGATAAGAGTTATGAAGTGAGGTATAATATTACAGATAGATAATTCAGCACGTAAACAAAAGTAAAAATCATGAAATTCTAGTGAATCGACCAAGAAAACAAAATGATCATTTGAGAGTACCTTCTCTCCACCTGTAACACCCCAAACTTCTACGGTACGTTTCCCTTCGAATAATGCGATAGCGTGTGTTGTACGCAACCTCGAGTTCTAACACACACCACAACTAATTAAACTAGCCATTGTGAATAGTAATACCTACTTTTTGAAATCATATATATTTTATATTTCAAAATGGACTTCATTTTTGGATTCTGAATATTGAAATTAGCCTAGGGTGAAATTTTGGTACTTTTCGGATAACTTTTATATTTTGATGAATAGTGAAAATTACTAAATTTTAATTAAAAACAACTTTTTTAATCAAAATAATTAATAGTGATAAATTGTGAATTTGAGTGGTTTTAAAGTATATTTAGAATATATTTTTACCATTTAATATAATGTTGGTCATTGGACATAATTTTACAATTAAACCAAACATAAACAAGTGTCAATCTTTTGATAGTTATTACCTCTTAAAAACACGCTTTTTGTTTTGACAGCGGGAATTAATTTTAAATTAATTTCTGCCACTTCTGTGTTTTGAATTTAGAAAAATGGATTCCATATTTGGAATCAGGATGTCCAAATTGTGTAAATAGGTAACTTTTATTTTTAGACATTTTGAATAATTACTGTGGTAAATATTTTATTTACCATGGTTAAGGGTAAATCCGGTAAATAAGGGTTAAAAAAATAATATTATAATAATACAAAATTACCCTAAAACGTGTCCTAACATTATTGGTGGACACATACCCGACCATGAGCATCCTTGGGTCAATTTTGGGACCCCTTGGAGCCACTTGTATGTGGTAGGGACACTTTATATTAATAAAGTTAAAATAAAAATAAAAATGGCATAAGCTTACATCTTTTAGAAGAACAATTTTTACATAGGGTTATACATGTTGGATTTTCGATTATAAATATTCATTAGAAAGATAAATCGATTTACTACATAATGATATTTTATTTATAATTTTTAGACATCAAATAATTTAAATTATTAATGACACAATAATGATGCAATGTTTACCTCATTAATAAATCATTTAAATAAATAAGATTATAATGATTAAAATATTATCTAAAACCTGTCCAATTATTATTGGTTGATGTTATTTATAATATTAGTCATCTTATCTTCGACCTCAATGATTTTTGGACCATTATAAACCGAATATAATTATATTATAAAGTAATACTTTCACTCTTTCCTAAAGAGCCCCTCTTCTCCCTTATAAAAGGAGACCACTTCTACTCATTCCTCACACCTCTCAAGCCACTTGGCTCATCCAAACTCTGCCCAACTAAGCTCCCCACATCCCTCTCCTCCTCCGTGAAGCTTACCCTTAGGCAGAAATCATTTCAAGAAGTCCTTTGGTTCCATCAAAAGTGAGTTACATAAATTAAAGGTAACGATTTCTCTTAAATTATTTTCCTTTATTTTGCTTCTCCAACCCCCAAACTCTTTTTATTTCCTTTCTTTTGTAACAACACCAGTATCCTAAATATACTAGTATGTTTTTATAAGAAGAATTCAAACTACACATACACACAACTCCATCTAATGGATGATGAACATAATGTTTCTGTGGATGGCAAACTAACGCCTCACGAAACGATGATTATTCAAATACATCTTACCGCCTCTCATGGTGGCCATTATGATGGCACTGTAATTAAATATGATATTAATGATATATATTTTATATATAAGCTTCTGTAATTCCATTTTATTTCATACCATTATTTGTTTCATGTTGTATATACATACGATAATTTCATTTGAGGAAGTGCGGACTACCGCCCCCTTAAAATGATATGACTCGTTCATACCACACATGGAACGTATAAAGGATGGTGTTAATGAACTTAAGTAACATATATAAAATATTATTTTATACTGGAATAGTAATATACCTATGTATCATTTGGATTCAATTCTTTTAAAATAAAAATTAAATGGAAGTAGCGTTCGTGCGTACGTACGGACTACCGTCTCCACGAACGCGGTGAGATCCATCCTCCATCGTATCCATTCAAGTCTTATTCTCATTTTAGGGTTAAAAATAATGTCAATATCATTCTGATTATGAATAAGATTTAATCTATCCATTACAAACATGTCTTACGTAACCAAACATTTAAGAAGAACGAATCGATTATCACCTGAAACGACAACAATACTAAGATATTATTAATAAAGCAATGTTAAAAGATCATATATGATATCATATTAATGTATATGATTCTTGTATAATTTAATAACAATTATTTCACCATTATACAGGAGGTTAACCGACCCCAACAAAGGAAAAGTACAAGGTAAGGGTTATTTCACAATCTCTTCATTATCCGAGGTTGTTTATACGTAATAATCTACTGGGATATCTTTATCATCCACATCCATGTTTCTTAAAAAATGTATTTCAAAACATTTTTAATATTTACTAGAATATGAGTTAAAGTCATTTATACCCTTTTTGACTTTTATAAGTGGTTTATAAAGGACTCTTTTGATCGTTTTCAAAACAAGGTCCTTTTTAACCTTTTCGACAGAATTAAGGTAAGAATGTTTTTTTAACTTATACGGCGGGTGCGGCTAATTTCCACCGTTATAAAATCTTCAAAACTTCCCTTACAAGCTTATAAGAATATTTTCAAAGAAAATGTGTTATTTTATATGGATCATAAATGATTTCAAAATAAAAAGAGATATTTCTTTAAAAAGAATTTTGATTTCATCTATGTCAACATCCTTTGATGGATTTTACGCTTATTTGAATTTGATCTATTATGATACAAAACTTCTATATTGTATTGAAGGTTTTGTGATATGTTTGACTATGGATGTGCTATTTTTATACCATTCATAGTTTATGGTGAAATTATTGACATTTCGTATGCTAGTTTTAATACGAATGTTTATGTTATGTTTAAACCTTTTCATATGGGAATGCATTGGAATTAATAAGTGACGGGTGGAGCCCGCTATAGCTCCTCGATGCATCGGTAGGTCTCATGAGTCAAACTAGTGTCTTGGCACAAGGCCTTGACAAAATCTTATTTGTAGTCTTGGCATGAGGCCTTGGCTATGTGGTTATGATAGTCTGGCATTATGCATTCCAACATTATGAAAGTGGTTATTGATTTTTTCATGTGATTATTCGATTAGTAGAATATCCATGTGAATAAGTAAATGGAATTATTTCATTTTACTTTTGCCATACTATGTCGAAGTTAAAGTTTAAAAGGCTTTTGTTTTAGTAATGCAATGCCTTAAATGTTTATTCTTATTTATGAAAGTTTCCGCTATATTGTTATCCTTACTGGGCATTTGAGCTCACCACTTTTCTATGTTTTATTTTTCCCAGGATGTGAAGAAGTAAGTTATGAATGACCTGCAGGGATTTTATGAGGGGTTAATAGTGTGGATTGTGGAAACATTATGTTGTTGTAGTAGTTTTTCATTTTATGATGTAATGTAAAACTTATGAATATATCTAGTGTTTCCAAGGCTACTAAACCAATCGGTCTTTCGAGATTTGATCTTTCTTGTGATCATGCCAATGTTATGTAATAATGCACCGACTCTGGGTAACTGGGGTCGGGGCGTTACAGTTGGTATCAGAGGAAGTTTAGTACAAACCTTGGAAGCTAGATTTAGATAAACTCTGATTAGAGCACGTAGACCTAAGATGAACTTTGAGGATTAGTATAGAAGAACTTCCTAGAATTTTGGTATTGTAGAGATTTTGTGAGTTTTCCAAGCAATACATCCCTGTCTGGATACGAGCAGGTAGAGGCGGCTCTGGCACAGATGTACCTAGGGGTAAAACCCGAAAACACCGCTTTGAGCTAGACTCGAACGGGAACTGGTGCACGACAACGGGCCTTGCTGCACTCTTGGTTACGACACTCCCGGGGGATATGCTTAGGATAACTCTCATTTTCTTTACAAATCATTTTGAAGGGATTATGAGTATATACTTCCTCAAAGAAAACATTATTATGATTATGGATTATATCCACAAATAGTTCAATTTATGTTAAGTGTTTTATAAGTATGGGATTATGTATTTTGATTCATAAACTGATCTAGTTTATGCCATTGTTTAGAAATGGCGCCTAGTGGAAGAAATGGAAACCGTATCAATGCACACACTCCATGTAGGGATTTCTCTCCTGCTCAAGATAATTATAGTGGGGCTGGTGATGCAACTGGTGCTGATCATCTAATCACCATACTGGGACAACTTACTCAGGTTATGAATAATAACCTTACCCGTATGGAGCACCCTGATCCGCAGCGTGGAGGATCAACGTTAGATCGATTCATGAGGCAACAACCACCAACGTTCAATGGGAATACAAATCCCTTAGTAGCATAGCAATGGATATTTTCCCTAGAGAAAATATTTCAGGCTTTGGGGAGCAGTGAAAGGGAAAAAGTTATCATGGCAGTTTACCGCCTCACTGGAGATGCTGATCAATGGTGGTCATTGATTCAGAACATGAAGGAAGATGATGAAGTATCAAATATGGAATGGAGGGAGTTCAAAGATCTGTTTTTATAAAAATACTTTCCTCGCGACCATCGAGCAGATATGGAAAGGAAATTTCTGAGTCTGAGACAAAAGGAGGATGATAATGTCACAAAGTATGAGGCTAACTTTACAAGGTCAGCGAGGTATGCTGGATATTATATTCGCAACCCAAGAAGTAAGATTGATCATTTCTTTGATGGGTTAAAACCATTTCTCCGTCGAGCGTTAGTCTCACAATCCTTTTCATCGTAAGAATACATTGTCTCATGTGCTATCAAGACCGAAAAGGAATTCTCTAAGTCTTATGACTTTAAAGAAAATCAAGAGAAGAAGAGACCTGCTGATCAATCAGGGAATGGAAATAAGGGGAAGAAAGGAAAGGTTGAATATCCATCATGTGGTAAATGTGGGAAGAAACACCCCGGTACTTGCTTGAAGGGAATGGGAGTCTGTTACAAGTGTGGTGAAAAAGGCCACCAAGCTCATGATTGCAAGGGGAAGAAGGAAGCTACCAACGTTCACTGCTACAATTGCAGGGAGATGGGGCATTATGCAAATGCATGCCCTAAGCATCAGGAGAACTTACCTCAGAAAAGGCCAAGGGATCAAGGCCAGACTTATGCTATCACTACTGCTGAGGTAGAAGCTCCGAAAGACGTGGTGGCAGGTAATTTAATGGTTTCCTCAAGTTTAGCAAATGCATTATTTGATTCTGGATCATCACATTGTTTCATATCTTCCTTGTTTGCTAAGAAAATTAGATATTTCCAATTTGATTTAATAAGGGAGTTGTCAGTTAAAACTTCTAAGGGAACTATCGTTGCAACAAAGTTTTGTGAATCATTCCCCATTAGAGCACATAAATTTTCTTTATCTGCTGATCTCATCGTCATACCTATGATTGAGTTTGATATAATCCTCGGTATGGACTGGCTTTCGGACTATGATGCGAAGATTTATTGTAAGAAGAAAGAGGTTACGATTCTTGATGATAATGATAAGGAACACCTTATTTTTAGAGCAGAATCGTCACCACCTAATTCTTATTTAGATCCACCCCCAGTAGCTCAACTAAATTCAATTATTGGGGAGGAAGAGAATGAAGTAACTATCGGTGAGGAAAGGAATGTTCAAATAGAGGATGTACCTGTTCTGAAAGAATTTGTAGATGTATTTCCGGAAGATTTACCTGGACATCCTCCAGAACGAGAAGTTGAGTTTTCCATTGATTTGATTCCTGGATCAAGGCCTATATAGAATACCCCTTATAGAATGGCCACTGTAGAGTTAGTCGAACTAAATAAACAACTAGAGGAATTGAGTAATAAGGGATTTATTCGCCCTAGTGTTTCTCCATGGGGAGCCCCTGTTATTTTTGTTAAAAAGAAAGATGGATCTATGAGGTTATGTATCGACTACAGGGAGATCAATGCTATAACGATAAAGAACAAGTATCCCCTACCTCGTATTGATGATTTATTTGACCAACTGCATGGAGCTCAATACTTTTCAAAGATTGACCTTCGATCTGGATACCATCAGTTGTGTGTGAAGAAGGAAGACATTCCGAAGACAGCATTTCTAACCAGGTACGAGCATTACGAGTTTACTGTAATGCCGTTTGGATTGACTAATGCACCCTCTGTATTCATGGATCTGATGAATAGAGTTTTCAAGGAGTATCTCGATGAATTTGTGGTGGTATTTATTGATGATATCTTGGTATACTCCAAAACCTACGAAGATCATGAAAATCACTTGCGCATTATCTTGAAGACTCTGAGGAGGCATGAATTATATGGGAAGTTTAGCAAGTGTGAATTCTGGCTTCAGGAGATTTCTTTTCTTGGCCATATTGTCTCTAAAGATGGAATCTCTGTTGATCCTTCTAAGACCAAGGCAATCCAAGAATGGCCAGCACCTACGAGTATAACTGAGGTACGTAGTTTTATTGGTTTGGATGGTTATTATCGACGTTTCGTCCAGAATTTTGCCCGATTGGCTAACCCATTAATGAAGCTCACACGTAAAGGGGTTAAATTTGTTTGGACAAAAGAGTGTGAAGAATGTTTCGAAGAACTGAAGAGAAGATTAGTCAATGCTCCTATATTGACTCTACCATCGGGGAATGATGGGTTCGTTATTTATAGTGATGCATCGAAGAAAGGACTTGGCTGTGTCCTTATGCAGAATGATAGAGTTATTGCCTATGAATCACGACAGTTGAAAATTCATGAACAAAACTATCCTACTCATGATCTCGAGTTAGCAGCAGTGATCTTTGCTTTGAAGATATGGAGGCACTACCTCTATGGTGAAAAATGTGAGATTTATACTGATCACAAGAGTTTGAAGTATATTTTCTCACAAAAAGAACTCAACATGAGGCAAAGGAGATGGCTTGAATTACTCAAGGATTATGATTGTACGATACACTACCACCCAGGGAAGGCAAACAAGGTGGCAGATGCTTTGAGTAGAAAAGTCCATGGAGTTTTGAACAATATGAGAATTGAAAGGGATCCAATTTTCATGGATCTAGTAAAGATGGACATGGGAATAACCAGGGAAGGTGAAACATCAATGCTTTTTCAAATGGTTGCCAAACCATCTTTACTAGAAAGGATTTAGAGTTCTCAGACCGATGATGAAGAATTCCAAAAAAAAATTAAAGCTGTGAATGATGGGAGATTGAGAGACTTTGTGTATGAAGATGGAATTTTGAAATTCGGGAAGAGACTTTGTGTTCCCAATATACCTGATCTAAAAAGGGAATTGCTGGATGATGCTCATAGTTCCAATTTCTCTATACACCCTGGGAGCACCAAAATGTATAGAGATTTGAAGGAACATTTTTGGTGGGACAACATGAAGAGGGAGATTGCTGATTTTGTGTCAAGATGTATGGTTTGTCAACAAGTGAAAGCTGGAAGGCAACAGCCTGGAGGAGTCATGCAACCTCTTCCCATACTGGAGTGGAAATGGGACAATGTTACGATGGACTTTGTCATGGGGCTACCGAAGACTCCTAGAAGGAACGATGCAATATGGGTTATTGTTGATCGTGTTACCAAGTCAGCACATTTTCTTGCTATAAGAGAAGATCTACCCCTGGAACGTCTAACAAGACTATACATTAATGAAGTTGTGAGACTTCATGGAGTACCCCTATCGATTGTTTCTGATCGTGATCCCCGTTTTACTTCAAGATTTTGGAAAAGTCTTCAGAAATCCCTAGATACTGAACTTCATTTGAGCGCTGCTTACCACCCTCAGACAGATGGACAATCAGAACGGACTATTCAAACCTTAGAAGACATGTTGAGATCTTGCTCACTTGACTTTTAGGGTATGTGGGATCAATATTTACCTCTGGTAGAATTTTCCTATAACAATAGCTTCCATTCAAGTATTCAGATGGAACCATATGAAGCGTTATATGGAAAGAGATGTCGTACACCAACCTGTTGGGATGACGTTGGTGAAAGAAAACTTGTAGGCCCAGAACTGGTGGAGGAAACGGTGGAAAAGGTGAAGGTAATCCAAAATCACTTCAAAGCAGCTCAAAGTAGGCAGAAGAGCTATGCCGTTAATCGAAGGAAGGATTTGGAATTTCAGGTCGGTGATCATGTTTTCCTAAAGGTATCTCCATGGAAGGGAGTCATACGTTTTGGTAAGAAAGGTAAATTGAGTCCCAGGTACATCGGACCTTTCGAAATTCTAGATCGAATTGGGGTAGTAGCTTACCGATTGGAAATGCCGCCAAGTCTCTCCAAAGTTCAGGATGTGTTCCACGTATCTCTATTGAGAAAATACATGCCTGACCCAACGCATGTACTCACCTATGAGGAATTAGAACTGGAACCCGATCTGTCTTATTGTGAAGAGCCCGTCAAGATTCTTGATACAAGAGAACAAGTACTGAGAAACCGGACGACACGTCTGGTAAAAGTTTTGTGGAGAATAATAAGATGGAAGAGGCAACGTGGGAACCCGAGGAACTTATGATGAAGAACCACCCGAGTCTTTTCATGTGATAAGTATTCTAGAAATTTCGAGGACGAAATTATTTGAAGGAGGGGAGAATGTAACACCCCAAGCTTCTACGGTACGTTTCCCTTCGAATAATGCGATAGCGTGTGTTGTACGCAACCTCGAGTTCTAACACACACCACAACTAATTAAACTAGCCGTTGTGAATAGTAATACCTACTTTTTGAAATCATATATATTTTATATTTCAAAATGGACTTTATTTTTGGATTCGGAATATTGAAATTAGCCTAGGGTGAAATTTTGGTACTTTTCGGATAACTTTTATATTTTGATGAATAGTGAAAATTACTAAATTTTAATTAAAAACAACTTTTTTAATCAAAATAATTAATAGTGATAAATTGTGAATTTGAGTGGTTTTAAAGTATATTTAGAATATATTTTTACCATTTAATATAATGTTGGTCATTGGACATAATTTTACAATTAAACCGAACATAAACAAGTGTCAATCTTTTGATAGTTATTACCTCTTAAAAACACGCTTTTTGTTTTGACAGCGGGAAATAATTTTAAATTAATTTCTGCCACTTCTGTGTTTTGAATTTAGAAAAATGGATTCCATATTTGGAATCAGGATGTCCAAATTGTGTAAATAGGTAACTTTTATTTTTAGACATTTTGAATAATTACTGTGGTAAATATTTTATTTACCATGGTTAAGGGTAAATCCGGTAAATAAGGGTTAAAAAAATAATATTATAATAATACAAAATTACCATAAAACGTGTCCTAACCTTATTGGTGGACACATACCGACCATGATCATCCTTGGGTCAATTTGGGGACCCCTTGGAGCCACTTGTATGTGGTAGAGACACTTTATATTAATAAAGTTAAAATAAAAATAAAAATGGCATAAGCTTACATCTTTTAGAAGAACAATTTTTACATAGGGTTATACATGTTGGATTTTCGATTATAAATATTCATTAGAAAGATAAAAAGATTTCCTACATAATGATATTTTATTTATAATTTTTAGACATCAAATTATTTAAATTATTAATGACACAATAATGATGCAATGTTTACCTCATTAATAAATCATTTAAATAAATAAGATTATAATGATTAAAATATTATCTAAAACCTGTCCAATTATTATTTGTTGATGTTATTTAGAATATTAGTCATCTTATCTTCGACCTCAATGATTTTTGGACCATTATAAACCGAATATAATTATATTATAAAGTAATACTTTCACTCTTTCCTAAAGAGCCCATCTTCTCCCTTATAAAAGGAGACCACTTCTACTCATTCCTCACACCTCTCAAGCCACTTGGCTCGTCCAAACTATGCCCAACTAAGCTCCCCACATCCCTCTCCTCCTCCTTGATGCTTCCCCTTAGGTAGAAATCATTTCAAGAAGTCCTTTGGTTCCAACCAAAGTGAGTTACCTAAATTAAAGGTAACGATTTCTCTTAAATTATTTTCCTTTATTTTGCTTCTCCAACCCCCAAACTCTTTTTATTTCCTTTCTTTTGTAACAACACCAGTATCCTCAATATACTAGGATGTTGTTATAAGAAGGATTAAAACTACACATACACACAACTCCATCTAATGGATGATGAACATAATGTTTCTGTGGATGGAAAACTAACGCCTCACGAAACGATGATTGTTCAAATATATCTTACCGCCTCTCATGGTGTCCATTATGATGGCACTGTAATTAAATATGATATTAATGATATATATTTTATATATAAGCTTCTGTAATTCCATTTTATTTCATAACATTATTCTTTTCATGTTGTATATACATACGATAATTTCATTTGAGGAAGTGCGGACTACCGCCCCCTTAAAATGATATGACTCGTTCATACCACACATGGAACGTATAAAGGATGGTGTTAATGAACTTAAGTAACATATATAAAATATTATATTATACTGGAATAGTAATATACCTATGTATCATTTGGATTCAATTCTTTTAAAATAAAAATTAAATGGAAGTAGCGTTCGTGCGTACGTACGGACTACCGTCTCCACGAACGCGGTGAGATCCATCCTCCATCGTATCCATTCAAGTCTTATTCTCATTTTAGGGTTAAAAATAATGTCAATATCATTCTGATTATGAATAAGATTTAATCTATCCATTAGAAACATGTCTTACGTAACCAAACATTTAAGAAGAACGAATCGATTATCACCTGAAACGACGATAATACTAAGATATTATTAATAAAGCAATGTTAAAAGATCATATATGATATCATATTAATGTATATGATTCTTGTATAATTTAATAACAATTATTTCACCATTATACAGGAGGTTAACCGACCCCAACAAAGGAAAAGTACAAGGTAAGGTTTATTTCACAATCTCTTCATTATCCGATGTTGTTTATACGTAATAATCTACTGGGATATCTTTATCATCCACATCCATGTTTCTTAAAAAATGTATTTCAAAACATTTTTACTATTTACTAGAATATGAGTTAAAGTCATTTATACCCTTTTTGACTTTTATAAGTGGTTTATAAAGGAATCTTTTGATCGTTTTCAAAACAAGGTCCTTTTTAACCTTTTCGACAGAATTAAGGTAAGAATGTTTTTTTAACTTATACGGCGGGTGCGGCTAATTTCCACCGTTATAAAATCTTCAAAACTTCCCTTACAAGCTTATAAGAATATTTTCAAAGAAAATGTGTTATTTTATATGGATCTTAAATGATTTCAAAATAAAAAGATATATTTCTTTAAAAAGAATTTTGATTTCATCTATGTCAACATCCTTTGATGGATTTTACGCTTATTTGAATTTGATCTATTATGATACAAAACTTCTATATTGTATTGAAGGTTTTGTGATATGTTTCACTATGGATGTGCTATTTTTATACCATTCATAGTTTATGGTGAAATTATTGACATTTCGTATGCTAGTTTTAATACGAATGTTTATGTTATGTTTAAACCTTTTCATATGGGAATGCATTGGACTTAATAAGGGACGGGTGGAGCCCGCTATAGCTCCTCGATGCATCGGTAGGTCTCATGAGACAAACTAGTGTCTTGGCACAAGGCCTTGACAAAATCATATTTGTAGTGTTGGCACGAGGCCTTGGCTATGTGGTTATGATAGTCTGGCATTATGCATTCCAACATTATGAAAGTGGTTATTGATTTTTTCATGTGATTATTCGATTAGTAGAATATCCATGTGAATAAGTAAATGGCATTATTTCATTTTACTTTTGCCATACTATGTCGAAGTTAAAGTTTAAAAGGCTTTTGTTTTAGTAATGCAATGCCTTAAATGTTTATTCTTATTTATGAAAGTTTCCGCTATATTGTTATCCTTACTGGGAATTTGAGCTCACCCCTTTTCTATGTTTTATTTTTCCCAGGATGTGAAGAAGTAAGTTATGAATGACCTGTAGGGATTTTATGAGGGGTTAATAGTGTGGATTGTGGAAACATTATGTTGTTGTAGTAGTTTTTCATTTTATGATGTAATGTAAAACTTATGAATATATCTAGTGTTTCCAAGGCTACTAAACCAATCGGTCTTTCGAGATTTGATCTTTCTTGTGATCATGCCAATGTTATGTAATAATGCATCGACTCTGGGTAACTGAGGTCGGGGAGTTACACCACCTATTCCATATAAAAATTTATTATTATTAAAACTTCATGTATAATTCACATTTAAAGATAAAACTATGTATTAAATTTAATATTAATAATAATTATATGGATATTCCTCGACAAACATAATTGGTCTTGAGACTATAAATGAGATTCTCAAGCATGAATGGTTGTGTGTATTAGTTGTGAATACATAAAAAAGATACATTTTCATAATACCCTTGTATAAATAGTGAGATAATATGTTTAATAAATTTAATAACTATACAAATTTGAAACAAATGTTTATATCAAAACTATATTAAGGTACCATCTTGTGAAACACAATTTAGAATAATTAATACTTATATCATTTCTACATTAGAAAATACTTTTAATGGGGATGAAATTAATAAGAATAATATACAGTTACTCGAATAATTTAATAAAAAATCAGTAGAAGACAAACTCTTTTTAAGGCATAAAATGCAAAGGTAAAACTCTACAATCTAATCACATAAAATATATTTTTAATTTTTTCATCACTTAATTGTTTTTTATTTTTGTAAGATGAATTGGATACTGATTGCAGTAAATATAGACACCCAAAATATTTATATTTTGGATCCAATTCATGGATATTCAACGAATCAACCACACATGATGTGTATAGTGAATATTCAATACACAAAATTTCACATTTTATAGATAAGCTTCAAATTGTATATTCTATTTGTGTTTTAACAAGAATTCATTTATGATTGGGTGGATTCTCAATACAGGCTAGATCATGGCATTAAGTCAGTGTCTGAAGGAATGAAGCATATTGATTACTAAAAATGGAAAAAAATAAAGGTATATATATAAATATTTAACTATCAAAACATTTCAAAACAATTTAATTATTTTGGTCAATGTTTCTACACTGTCTAAAAGAAGATAATGACACTAATTATTGATATTTTTTTTTGAAAATTTATGAGATAAATTATAAAAAATTAAATTACCAACATTACCCAATAGGTAATTTTTTAACGTAACTAAAATTTCATTAAATATATTTCATAATCATTTTTTTGTATATATTTTCTTAGTACTATCATGATTTCCAAAAACCTAGTTACTCAAAAGAAGAAATTAATTAGTTTAGAGATGAGTAGGCATCATACTTCTTTTCAGAATGTATGATGACAACAAATTTAGGTTATTATCAACTATGTTTGTGATCCAGTATAAGTTATGACCTTCAAAAGATATTTGGGGTGTAAAGAATTAGTGTCAGAAATATTAGATATTATTTTTTATCTCTTTTTCAAGGGGAATTATATTATAGGAAATCAATTTTTTTAGAGGCACTAACAGGAAAAAAAATAAAATTTTTGGTAAATCATGAAGGGAGAGGTGGAGGCGGATGTGGAGGTGGAGGTGAAGGAGGACGCAGAGTCAGAGGCAAAGACAAACATGGAGGAGGAGTCAGAGGTGAAGACTGAGGTGGAGACCAAGGCAGATGAGGATAAGAAGTGTTGGTTGAAAAAAATTATATTGTTGTGCAATGATGTAGAATGAGGATCACACCATGATGGTGTTTTAGAATAATTGTTTAAAAGTGCACACAATAATTGTCACTTAAGATTTGATCTATTGTGCAAGTGTTTCATGTAACCTATTGAACTAATATTTTCAGAACTTGCCTTAATAATTTGGGATAATTATTCATAATTCATATGTGATGTGTATGAATCAATCTCATTTAAAACCCACACACAATACCACCTTTATGGCTCAAAGTGTGTGTTTCCAGTTTAAAATTAAATTTTAGTAAATAAACTAAAGTGGCATACTCAAAAAAGAGGAAAAAATATGATTGTTTTAATAGTTTATGAAAATGATATGTGAGTCATTTAGGATGTGTAAAAATTATCCATACCTCAATAAGATACCCGATGTAACATGTATGACTCCAACTGTTCCTTTTTTATTTGAAATTGCTATTAATTTTAGTGAAAAAACTAACATACTCAAAATTGAGAAAACACATTATAATTGTTTCAGTACTTTAGTAAAATAATACACAAGCCAATTTTGATGTGTAAAAATTAGCTGCACCTCAATATTATGTATGGTGTGACCAGTATGACTCTAAGTGTCCATTATTAGTTTAAAATTAACATTTTAATACAAAAATGTGTCACTCACTAAAAACTGAGCAAAAATTCTTAGATTATCTTTATAATTTTTTACAATGATTTGTAATTCTTTTGTGACATTTTTGAATTAGACTCATGTCAATCCCAAACATGATTCCACCTATATGGATCAATATACATGTTTCTAATTTAAAATGTCATTTTAGTAAAAAAACATAATTGGCATACTCAAAACAGAGGAATATCATTCTGAACGTTTTGATACTTTATTAAAACAATCCATGAGTCATTTCTGATGTGTTCCAATTAGTGGCCCCTCATTCTGACTGATGGTGTGACCTGTATGAATCTGAATGCATTTTTCATCAAAATTGACATTAATTTTAGTGAAAAAACAACTGATAGAATCAAAATGGAGAAAACACATTTTTATTTTTTTAATACTTTAGAAAAAATGATCCATAAGTCATTTTTGATTTGTAGGAATCATTTTCACCTCAATCCAATGAACGTTGTTATTAGTATGACTCAATTTGTCTATTATTAGTTTAAAATTAATATTTTAATATAAAAAAGTGTTACTCACTAAAAAACAAGAAAAATAACTCAGATTAACTCGATAATTTGGGACAATAATTTATAATTCATTTTTTATGTGTATTAATTAGTCTCAAGTAAAACCCATGCATGATTCCCCCTATATGGATCAAATTTTATGTGTTTAGTTTAAAATGGGATATTAATAAAAAACACAAGTGGCATACACAAAATAGAGGAAACACATTTTCATTCCTTTTATACTTTAGTAAAATGATCCATGAGTCATTTGGGACATGTAAAAATCATCCACACCTCAATTAGATGCAGGGCATGATCGGTATGACTCTAAGTGTGTCTTTTTATTGAAAATTGACATTAATTTCAATGAAAAAATCAACTAACTTACTCAAAACCAAGTAAATGAATTTGGATTGTTTTTTACATTGGTAAAATGTTCCATAAGTCATTTGTGACATTTAGGAATCATTCACACCTCAATCTAACATACGGTGTGACCAGTATGGCTCAAAGTGTCTGTTATCAATTTAAAATTGACATTTTAATTCAAAAAAGTTTCACTCACTCAAAACTAAGAAAATGGGATAAAATGGTCTTGATAATTTATATAAATGATTTAGAATTCATTTTTAATTTGTATGAAATAGTCTCATGTCAAACCCACATACGATTCCACCTATATGGATCGAAGTGTGTGTTTCCAGTTTAAAATGGAATTTTAGTAAAAAGAAAAAAGTGGCATACTCAAAATAGAGTAAAAACATTTTGATTGTTTTTATACAATAGAATAACGATCCATGAGTCATTTGTGATGTGTATAAATCTGCCTCACCTCAATCCGATGCACGGTGTGACCTGTATGACCCAAAGTCCATATTTTTATTCAAAAATGACATTAATTTGAGTGAAAAAACAACTGAAATATTCAAAACTAAGAAAACATATTTAGTTTTGGTACTTTAGAAAAATTATCCATAAGTCATTTTTGACATATAGGAGTTAGATGCACCTTAATCTGATGCACAGTGTGACCTGTATGACCCCAAGTGTCTGTTATTAGTTTAAAATTGACATTTTAATAAAAAAAAAGTTTCATTCAATGAAAAACACGAAAAAAATAGTCATATTATATTGATAATTTTGTAAAATGATTCAAAATTCATTTGTGGAATGTATGAATCCTGTCAAACCCACACATGATTCCAAATATAAGGCTCAAAGTGCATTTTTCCATTTTAAAATGACATTTTAGAACAAAAACACATGTGTAATACTAAAAATAGAGGAAAACATTCTGATTGTTTTGATACTTTAGGAAAATTATCCATGAGTCATTTGGTATGTGTACAATTACTACACACCTGAATCCAATGCATAGTGTGACTGGTATGACACAAAGTGAATTTTTTTTATTAAAAATTGATATTAATTTTAGTGAAAAAACAATTGATATAATCAAAACCAAGAAAACACATTCAGATTATTTTGTTACTATATAAAAACTATTCATAAGTCATTTTTGACATATATGAATCAACCACACCTCAATATAACACACGGTGTGACCTGTGTGACTCCATGTTCTCAAAAATAAAATTAATTTTAATAAAAAAACTCACATAATGAAAATTGTGAAAATGCATTTGTATTATTTTGGTACTTTAGGAAAAGGATCCATAAGTCATTTTTAATGTGTAATAATTAGTCATACCCCAATTCGACTCGCAGTGTGACCAGTATGACTCAAAATATGCCTTTTTATTCAAATTTTATGTTAATGTTAGTAAAAAAACAACTAACATAATCTTAAATAGTGTATTTTATATTTGTGATAGAAATTTTATTTCATTTAAATGATGTATTTTTATCTTATTTTGGTAATTTCTGTTCTGTTTCTGATGGTTTAGTGTGTTGTTACAGTGCACTGCACCTGTTTCTGGTGTTGTAGTGTGCTGTAACATGACACTATAGTATATGTTGTTATCAATGATACTAAATGCACTAATAAAGATGAAATTTATCCATTCATTTACAAGAACTGACAAAGGTATCCTTTATCCACGCTTGTAGTAGCATCGATGAAGGATTACTTTATAAGTGGGTTTTAAAGCCTCGATATAGGAGTCTTTATTAGCACCTCTAAAAGTATTGATAAAGGGTCTCTTTATCAGTGCTAAATAAAAGCATTTATAAAATCAATCTTTATTTGTGCTTTTATTTTTGCGGATAAAGATACCCTTTAGCAGCAGTTTTTTATCACTGATAAAAAACATGTCCTTTTAACTGTGTTGAGGTTATCAATTCTTTTCTAGTGCTAATAAAGGCCTATTCTAGAACTGTTAATGGTGTGTTTTGTAGCAGTGCATACCTGGGATTCTAAATCATTTAGGGTAGTCATAATGGAGAAGTGGATTTTTTAAGGAATAACATCCAGGATTGTAGGTTCACAATGATCATGAATGATCATAGATACCCCTAGTGATGGAGGAAAAAGACTAGTAACTAGAGATCTATCCACCCCAAATTTAAAAAAACAATTAATTATAAAATTTATAATTTTAGTAAAAATATTTTTATTATAAATTATATAATATAAAATTTTATATATTTATTTAATTTAATGAATAAATTGATGAAATAATATTAATAATTCTAACGAATGAGGGCCCACACACTCTCTCTTCATCCTCCTCGATCATAAATTTCATTTAAAAGTGTTCAAAATATAAATCAATGGGGGGGATTATAGTCAATTTTTAAAAAATATGGGTCCAATAGGGGTCTAAAATAAAAAATACTAACTTTACCCCTAAGTGAAACACATTATCCCACAAAATACTATAGTAATAGAATTTCATTCTAGGTTATTATTTACATGAAATTTTCTATTTATTTATGGGGACATTCATCCAAATAATTCCATTTATTGTAACTTACTTTAATTTTTTTGGTGATCAGTTAAACCTTATAAGATCTCAACTCCATAAATATGAGCACTAACGAACCCAATTTAATTAAAAGAGGGAAACCATTGTGTGTATAATCTAAGTCATTATCAAGTAATAATTTGGGATGTTACAAAACAACATCAATGATAATATGAGTATTAAATTTATTTATTATCCAATTAAACCCAACCTATATAATTTTTTTTTTAATTTTTAGGATTAATAATCCCCCCTTTTTATTTTCTCGAAACACTATCTAAGATCCCATCTAAACAATTTCAATCTTTACTATATCATGACATAATTAATTCAATAGATCATCTATTTTAGAAAAAATTAACCATGAAATCAAATTTATTTACTCTAATACAACATAAGTAATAGAAAAATACGTTAAAAAAGAGTAAAAAACATATTTCAATATATTAATATGTGATACTAGTACATAATTTAGAATTATTTCATACTGGTTGTTTAAAACAATATACCACACTTATAATCTACCATATAACAACTTCCTCTATATTTTTTATTCAGAATTTTCCTCCCACTCTTTGATTGTATATTTTACACACATCTCATTATTTCAAAATAAACCCAAATAAACATAAATTTTAGTGGATAGAAGACGTTATAAATTTTTTACATGTCTAAAACTATTAATATAACATGTTAAATGGATATATATGGGCTTTCTCTATCCCTTAGAGAAGAATGAGTTTATTTAAATAAAATTTTCAATCTATTACTATCACACACATCTCTTCGGAGATATTTGGTCATTATATCCACTTCCTGATTTATTTTAGTTAAGTACTCCAATTTCAAAACTCATTGAGCTACAATTACTTTAATAAAATGTCAATTCACTTATTTTTTTGTATGTTTCACTTAATCTTAATTAATATTAATGTCACTAATATTACAAAAAATTATTAATATAAGAGATAAAACCTCTTCCCTAACATTATATAAATAATAATTTATCAAATTCAACTTGATATATTGTTGTGTAGGATCCATGTACTCTATATCCATTATAATCAATGGATTACAATCTTGTTTTTTATTTTTAAATAAATACACCTGTTTCTTAGACATAAAACAATTTAGTATATTTATTTTTGATCGTCTATGAAGCCAATATGAAATGTTAAAAACCATAAACTCCTGCACCTATTTCACAATATAATAAAAACCATAATATATCATACATTTAATATATCATGGAATTATTTTTATTTGCAACAATTGATTTCTTGTCACTTTAGTACCTTAATACTTTAGAAAAATCTATAATGAGAAGACAAAAGCTATATATGATAGAATAATTCATCAGAGAAAGTTCCATATTGGTGAGAAGGTCCTCATGTACAATTATAGAAAAAAGCTCCAACCAAGTAAGATTCGTTCCCTATGGCTCAATCCTTATATTTTTACTAATGTTAACCCTTTTGGGGCAATACAGATTTTTCATGAGAATAGTGGGAGAAGTCTTAAAGTCAATGGGAAGTGACTTAAAAAATTATATGAGGATTTCCCAAAGCATTCGGTGCAATAAATCTACCTTTAAGAAGCAAGAAACTAGTAAAACAGACCAGTTTTTATCCTTCCTTCTCACATTATCAATTATTACAGTGAGTATACTGCACATTCTAGGTTTGGTGGGTGGATACAATCTTGGGTTCATTAGGGTTTTCATTTTATTTCTTATTTATTCTCTTTTTCACCATCATTATAGTATTTTCACTTTTCCCCATCTTTTTGAGTTCATTGGGATTTTCATCGTCTTTTTTCCCTCTTTTCCTTCTTTATGGTATTTTTAATTCCCCCCTTATGGTCACCAAATCATGAAACTTACTAAAAAAGAATATTGAAATTTTTGATTCCATGTTGATTTAACATTTTATGAAAACAAGTCTTTATTATGGAATGAATGATTGTATGAATTTAAAATTAGGGTGTGATTTTTAGTGAGTTTGTTTTCTGTCAATGATATAAATGGTTACATCTCTATGAAACCATTGATATGATTGATTCCCCTTGTGTGATTAGTTTTTGGGAAAAAGTGCCACTAATATCTCCATACATTTTTTCACCAAACAACAAAGTGTGAATATTTCATACTTACTATAAGATAAATATAAGTTAGGTTAATATTTTCAACTTAAAATGTTATTTACAAACATTATTTCCTTATCTTTTCTATTTCATTAATGTATCGGATTGACCTATGCATGTGTACCTGATATTCTACTGTTTCACACCTTCAAAAAAATCAAAAAAAAAAAAGTTTGTGTCTTGGGAAGTTCAAAAACCACTCCTCCTCAACCTTTGATCTTATTATAACTATTACAATTAGTGTCTTGAGGAGATCAAAAAAGGGTTGAAAGATGAGTGTGAGATTTGTTCCAAATGAAACTTCTAAAAAAAACAAAAATAATAAATGAGGGGACTAATGAAATGTGAAACATATGGGGATATCTAGGTCGGGTACTTATGGTTGAATTATGAGAATGATTAAGTGAGTGGTTCGTGAAATATGATTGCAAAGTATGTAGGGAAGGTTCGGTGGAAAAAATCATTTAAGCTGAAAAATATTAAAATAACCCATATTTATTGGATAGAAAGTGGAAAGAATAGCATGGAATGGTTTTCACACACATGCATGGAGAATTAGTTTCAGGTTTTACTTTTTAATTCCTTGCTAATTTTGGTATCATGAATCTCTTTGAATTTTGATTATGATATGATTTATGAGAAATATTTTTCCATTTTCACAAGGTAGAACTCCTTGGTGTGGGTTGTGAATGGATCACATTACTTAAATGAATTAAAATTTCCTAAAATGTTAAATATTCATGATTTTGGGAATATATACAGGCATCATTTTTGGGATATGTGTCTTTTACTTGGATTTTAAATGATTATGTGTGGGGGTGTAATCTTATAGAGATTCACTATTCAAATCCACCCTTACAACGCTGTTTTAAACAGGTTTTGTAATGAATATTCCAAATATAATAACAATTTTCAATTTAAATTTGAATAAATGAAATAATTTTTATCACTATTTAGTAGGGAAATTTTACTTGTTTCAGTGTTTACAATGTAGGTGGTGGTGCTTTGGAGAGATCGTGATGGAATTCAAGAAAAATTGGCCAAACAGCGCGAGAGCCCAAGCATTCATGTGGAAAAGTATTTGTACTGTGGATAATGCAATCATCTAATTGGGATAAAAACAGGTTTATGAGTGAAAAAAATGTGGAATACATTTCTCTAGAAGATCATGGAGCCCAATTCGTCCATTTTGAGGCCCCAAATTGGCCCACCCACAATGTGAAGAAATTCTGGGCGGGCCTGATTGTACCACCCTTCTGTATTTTGGCCATAACTCAGGCCTTGGAGATCCAATTGGGATAATTTTACCTCCCTTGGATAGCTAACTCGAATCATCGACTCTCTACCAAATTTCAGGTTATATTCTAACGTTTGGTCAGTCAACCATCTGGATAAAATAGTGTAAAAAATATGACTTGGATAGTCACCTATCCCTGTTAATACTTGACCATTTTATGTGGAAATATTGATGTAACTTCCCATAAAATCACTCCTCACCCTCATAATTTGGTGGCATGACTAGGGGTGAAGGTTAGTAAAATTGGAGAGATTTCTTCATCCATTTTTGTTCTCTTCTCCCTCATGTACTTCTAAGCCTCTTATTGATCAATTTTGGGGGTATTCCTTGTTGTAATTCTAAGCTCCATTCTTGTAATCTTTGTACATTAATTGATTTCTAGGTTTTTTTTTGTCAATTTTTCTTCATTTATACCTTCCTAATTTTTTCTTATTCTGGTATGGTCAAATACAAATCAGAGAAACAATAATCCTCATGCTTCCATGCATAACCTGGATCTTGTGATGATTTAAGTGTGGATGCCTCTTTTCTCACCCCATCCCTTTCATGAGTGTGAAAATGGATTATGTCAGTTGATAAACTCCCGGAGCTTGAACCCATGAATATTCATGTTCTTGTATTGTGGAATATTTTACCATTGATACAAATCTGGTCATCTCATCACATTGTTGATATGATGCCTTTATTGAGTTTCGTTTTTACATCAATTCAAGTTTTTTTTTATTTTGAGTGGTCGTTGATAATCAATATTGTTGATCACCAAAATCCTTGGTGGTAACCTAGTAATAACTCACATACCATACTAGTTTTAGTGTGTATAAATCAAGGAATCAATGATCCTTCCCTTTCCCTTGAGATCGATGATGGATTGAGCATCAAGGGACCCTTACCCGGGTTGATTTCCATTTCTCCAATCAGTTTCTCTCAATAGTAATATAATTTCTATTTCTATTTTTAAAAGCAACAAAACCCAAGTTTTATAAAAAACTGTTTCCCTTTTAGTTTCTTAATAAGAACCTCATTTTAAAATTAATGATCTAAGGCTCCATCAAGAGATGACTGAGGGTTGTTGCTATATTGTAGAAATTATAGTTAAATATAAACAACTAATTTGACTCGCTCGACAATGTGATCAAGTATCCAAGGAAAATTACTTTGTATACATTGTCACCATACTTCCCTTGATTTCCTTCTTTGTTTCTGATGAAGCATTTACTTCCAAAAACACAAAATCATTTTAAATATGGATTCCTTCTATGCCACAATTCATATGGTGTCTCCGTCTCACCCATATAATGACCTATATGATTTTGAATATACATTTCGGATTGAAGGGACTATTTCTAGTAATGTCAATGAATAAGACTCTCAATCAGAATAGTTCTTTCTATGTTGTTCACTTGTTAATTCTTACACTCAGCAACTCCATTTTTCTGTGACGTTCTCACAACATCTACCTCATGTTGTATCCCATGAATCTCCAAGTAATTTTCAAATTCAATGGATGTGTATTCCTCTCCATTGTCAGATCACAACACTTTGATTGTTCATCCATTATCATTCTTGGCGATTCGATGATATGTTTTCATGTAGTCAAGCACTTGTCATTTCTTGTGTATAACAATTACACATACCATTCTACTATAATAATCTATGAAAAGGATGAAGTACCTTTCTACATGAGTTCTGGAAACACTTATTGGGCCATATACTTCTGTATTAATGAGATCAAGAAGATGAGATTCCCTTTTCTTATTTGGAAGATATGAACTGTAGAACAGCTTCCCCAAAATGTATGCATCACAAGACTTTTCACAATCATGCTTCAAGGTGAGAAATCTATGACAATATTCAGTTTTTATATCCACTCCATATCTTATTGATTGATGTCCCCTAGTCTCTGATTCCATAGGTTATTTTCTTCTTCAACAGTAATATAGAAAATGTTTTCTTTACTATCAACCTGATATAGGTTGCCTTATGTTCTGCATCCATTCATAAGTGAATTTCCTATCTTTCCATTGATATTTCAGCCTTTCTAATTGAAATTAACTATGAGTCCTGAGTCACAAAGTTGAATCTTGCTGAGGAGATTATGACATATGACATCCACATAAAAGACATCAGTTTTCCTTATATCTTCATTAGCTAGTTCAATACTTCCACTTTGATTTTCAGAGCTCCATAATTACCAAACCATACTATTATATCAACCCTCCTCTTGATACTTGTTAAAAATCCAACATTACCTGTCCTATGAGACAAATTACTGCTATCAAGAATCCAGGTGTTGTTGCTTTTTTTTTTGCTTTGAGGGATACCTCTGCAAGGTTGGATTTATCAATTTTCTTCTTTTCATTCCATGATATATTATACTGAGTGTAGGGAACTAATGGCCTTTCAATTCTCTATTCCATGTACATGTGTTCTTCATAGTAAAAATCTTCTTCCAGAGCAGAAAAACTATTTTAAAGAGTAAAATTGTCTTGTTAATGATATTTGAATTGTCTCAGATGTCGATATGAGGTGTCCATGTCACTCTTATACATGCAATAAATGGCTTTTTTCCAAATTTAGAACAATTAAAACAATATCAATAGAAATTATTTATTCTGTAAGCAGTGATATATGAATTTGTTTTATTCTTTTGAACTCCAAGATCTTCCCCATTTAGATATCTCCTTGCCTCTTCACAATATGACATAGTATAACCTTGATATCCACAGAACTAACACTCAATGAGAGGAAATGTCTTCTCACTTATATTTTTCCTCATGCCTTATTCCTTGGGAAAAATATTTTACTCCCTTTTATTCCTGGAAGCTCGAGGATAGTATTCTATTCTCCCATCAGTTTGATTTAGGGGTCTTTTTTTCAGAACTTCTGGTGATTTTACAACATGATAAACTTTCATATTTCCTTTATGCTGGTCCACTCTATTTGCAGCATTTGATGTTTCGTCTTCCCAACTTATTCCACTATTTCCTATGCATGAAAATATTTGATCACTCAAAATCTTTCCAACTACCTCAGACCCTTATTGTTATCTCTCCATTAGCTCATCATCTAAGAAGCCACCAAATTGTATTTTCTTCTTTGCTTCTTTTGAACTTGATTCACTTTTGAGTATACTTCTAAGAGTAACAACTTCTTCTTTGAGTCCCCCAATATTTTTGTACTTATCCTCCAGTATAGTGGTAAGTTCATTGATGACCTTTTCCTATTATTTGATTCAAAGCATTAGTCTTTTCAAGGATTAATGACTGTACTTTCAATAGTTCTTCCGGTCATTCAATTTCAACTTCAAGCTGATCAATATATTCTATTGATTCACCCACCATTTATTTCCACTTATTGAATCTCTTACACATATTTTCAAGCATACCAAAAGATTCCTTAAGTTGTAACATGGGATCAACATTAGTTTTAAACTGGTTTTCTCTTACTTTATCTGTTGATGGTTTTGAATTTTCAATGGTAGCCATTATGGAATCATAATTTCCAATTTTAAATTATGGTTCTTCTTCTTCAAAGAATTCATTATCATTATCTTCCTCTTCATATAAAAAACTCTTTTTCTATACATTATATCTAGATTTTAAATCTCCCTTTTTAAAAAACCTTTTCTGATGCTTCTTAATGTACTCACCTTCTCTTTCTTCATCTTAAAACTTTCTTGAGCACTAAGAGGAAATGTGCCCAAATTTTCCACAATAAAATAAATATAGAGGTAAATTCCCTTTAAATTTACCTTTTCCCTTCTATAACTTCTTGGAAATGTGAGAAAGAATTTATTTTTCATCTTTGTCTCCACCGCTACTATCTTTTGAAATTTTCATTTTGTTCATGGATTTGAATTATATTTCCATGCTCACTCAAGTCGTAGCATCTTCTGGCTTGACACCCATTTTATATGCCACCAAGCTGCTCAGTAGATCATATAGATAATGTTTCAAATGATCTATTTCCTAAAGGGCTGACACATTTTCATTATAAAGGGGTGAAAGTATTCTCAATATTTTTTTGACAATATCAACCTCTTTGATTTATTCACCTAGGCCTCGAATTGCTCTAACCACTTCAGCAATTCAATTAAAGAAGGAGTCTGAATTCTCATTAGGATGCATCTTCAGATCGTCAAATCTATTATACAGGGATAGTAGTTTCACTTACTTTGCTTTTATATCTCCTTCATAAATATTTTCAAGTTTATCCCACATAGACTTTGATGAGTTGAAACTCATCAACTTTAGATAGATCTGATCAGAAAGGGCTATGGTGAGAGCATTCTGGGCTTTAGAATCTGCATCAAGAATTTTCCTATCTGCATCAGTCATAGCTAGCCCTGTTGAATCATTGACATGTATTCCTTACACAGTAGAAAATAGAACTTCCATTCAAAGATATCTTATATGAGATCTCATTATTTTCTTTCTGATCTGAAAATTACTTCCATTGAAGAGGGGGACTCCCTTGACATTGGATGAATTATCCATGATGATATAAGACATATCAAACACCAGTAAACTCACTATGATACCACATGAAGGACCCCAAAACACCCTGAGATGCGAGGGGTGAACTAGGGTGTCAAATTTTTCTTTTAAACGTTATGGATCTTGTTCCCATGTTGGTATAAACATGCTAAATCTATCATACAAATTAAATTATGGAGATGACACAACAATTTTACTTGGTTCGCCAAAAAGGGATACGTTGAAGGAGAATATGCTGATAGTGTTTCAGTAGTACCTAATTCTTTTAATCTTCACTAGTTTTTGGAATACAAGGTTCGGTCACAGTCACTCTGTTCTAGGAACACTGTGTTTATAATGGTTTAGGGATAGCTAATTATAACCCTCATATCACTTCTTTTGACTCCCCCTAGATCACTTCCTTGGGAGAAGTCGAATGTTGTTTATTAACATGAAGGTTGATTCAATAGATTTTCATTTTAGTCTTTATCTCTGTTCAGCATGAGACAATACTTACATCGAAGTCCTGAATTGATGCACTTGAAAGCACTGATCACACAAACTAGATATTCAAAAGAATTTCAGAAGCATAACACTAAACTTGTGTGCAATACCTCAACTTACGTACAAGATTTGGGAATTGTCGCGAACGGTTAATTTCTCACAACCCCTAATTTTTGTGAAACCCTTATCTTTCATGAAACTACACTAAAGGGTTCACTTGGTCTTCTCATAATAAAGGAACACCTTGCACGCAAGATCAACTTTTTGTAATTATTTCACACGCAAATCTTCCACGCAGTAGAGAAACCATATTTTCATTGGAAAATTTTTAAGTCTTCTATGGGGGTATACACCTATTTATAGGCCTCGATGACCCTGTTCTCAAGTTTCTAACATATCTTTATCAGTGCGCGCAAGATTCTTCATGAGCATGCAAAAACGTTTTTTGATGTCACATTGGGAACATAAGATTCTTCTATGCAACACCATCTTTCGTGTACATTTATGTCTTGTATGCACTCTTTGCCTTTTCCATATTTTGATGCACTAATCCCAAAATAATCCTTGCATGAAACTTTCAAAAAAACCTTTAATCTTGCATGAAACTCCATTTTCCAAAAAACACTTTTCTCTATATTCTGATTTTTTGACATAAAAAGTTTGGCAAACAATGGGAAATAACACCACCTTAAATATTGTTTCCTAATTGAACTATATGATCCATTTTATAGAAAACATCCTAAAATTGAAAAGAGGATTGACAAAAAACACAAACCATACTCCATTTATAGCATAGAACGGTCATGGTTCCAACATATTAACAAAAACCCTATCCAAAATCATACAAATCATAGGTCTATGAATGAGGGAAAAAAATAGAGGACAAATTTGGGAGACTCTCCCTAAAATACTATGAAATAAAAAAACCCCCACATAAAGGGGGAATTGATGGTATTAAGAAAAGGGTGCGGATCTAACTGAATGCACCTCCATCGCATTTTTATGAGAAAAAACCAAGGGGGTGGACATGAAATTATGTGTATACACCTATTTAAAAAAACATCCTAGGTTATTATTAGCAGTGCTACCATGAGGGTCATGAAATGACACTTCCACCCATGGCCCCATCACAGTTTATTCCTCCCAAATCATGGAACAATTAGCCCAGACATAGGGGCATGAACCTAGAACTAACTCCGTCATGATTCAACCCTTCCTAGGTTGTGGTGCAACCACCCTAGGCAGTGGGTCCACCCCATTGCTAACCACCTTTGTGAGGAATCCCCTATGGATAAAAAAATGACATGGATCACCCATGTGATGCCCAAACTCCCTTTTCCTATCCTCTTATCTCATGAAGAGCTACCCCATTTTACACATCATGAATCTTCATCACTATAATCCATCATGACATGATCTGACATCGATAATAAAAAATATTAAAGGGGGGGGGAGGTCACACCAACCCTACTTTAATGATCACCTAAGCACCCAAAAAACATTCCCTACCATAGCCTACATCCCAAAACATCTCATTGAGGTGTTTTAACACATGGATTCCCAATATGAATCCAAATTCGTGAAACATATTCTACTTCGATGTCAAAAATTCAAATTTCCTTTGAATTTCAAATCTTTTAATGAAGCCAGTATTAACAAACACATACTGCCACCCCCTGGAGTGTGCCAGTTCATGTCACCATATCCCCGCATTTATGTTTTTTTTCTGGTCACTGATGACAAATCACATGAAATTGAGGCACTAAAAGTAAAGCCAAACCAGTCATATGATATCAGCTTTGATATTATATATATATGTTATATAATAATATATAAATCCATCCATTTATTATTCTATATTAACATATATTTTATTATATATTTTCATATAAATTAATATTTATACATTAATATAAATGTTATTATAAATTAATATATATGTTATTATATATTTACATATAAATTAATAAATTTTTTATATATAAAAATATTTTTTATACATTAATATGTAAATTAATATATTTCTTGTTATACATTGCCATAAATTTTGTTATATGTATCACATATATATATATATGTGTGTGTGTGAGTGTTAGTATATGTTATTATTTATAAATTCTAGTATAAATTAATATATATTTTATTGTATATTTATATGCAAACCAATGTACACGTTATTATATGTTATACGCACATATATATTTTTAATCATATGTTATTATATATTAATATATATTATTATATAGGACATATATATAAGCTATTATATGCTATAATATATTTAAATATATATATATATTAATATAAATGCTATTATATATTAATATATATTATATTATATGTTATTATATATATATGTGTGTGTGTTATTATAAATTAAAATAATATTTATTATATATTTATATATAAATATATATCTATATTAGGTTGAGGAGGTTACATATCACAACCAACTCTCACACTTAGGTCTCTAGTCGATCCAGCCTCATATCTCCACTTGAGGATTGATAGAAACCCACTGAACCTATTCTATTACATATATATGTGGCCTAGAGGATTGTTTGGACCTTTGATGGAAATAAATTTTCTAGTAATGAATGCCCCTTTTGATAAATTTAAATCACTATAATGATTTATAATGATGTCCCAAGAATTAACGAGATGAGGCTCATGGAAGACAGCCTACTGAGCACTATTCCATTTCGGTTGGTGCCCATGTCAATATTATATAACTATGTTGGACAACTAGTGAAATGACCACTCAGAGCATTAGCTTCAACATCTCAACAATATGGTCACAAAGTATGAGGTATGTTTTCTAGTGTCCCCTCATGATGCCTGCATCGATAATAACAAGAGACTGCTGCATGGCCACTAAGGTCCATGCTCGCCCCCATGCCTATGGCTCCACTTGAGTCAAACTTACATATTTCCATCATGCCTCTGTTTTCTAGTATAAGGGACCATGACATGGAAATGAGGACCATAGAATATTGAGTAAGAAACAAGCCCATAACTATGTATAAGATTTATATTGGTTCATGCCAATAAATGAGGCCATGTTGTATCCTTGGGTGATTCTATGTCATCATGGCCCAATGTGAGCCCGGTAGGGAACCAACTCATGTCGAACTCCTTTATTTATTAATTATTTTTTTGAAATTTTTACCTCTAAGCCACTCCTAATCCATGACATCACTCCTCCCCCACAGAAACAAGCATGATGTCATTTTCTTCCAACATGTGTGGGACCCCACCAATCCTCGTTGGTGGAGTTGCTAGGCTTTTGGGAAGAATACACTAGCACTATCACCTTCACATGTAGGAACTCAAATCATGCCCATAATTTATGTGGATGGGGCGGATTAGACAAATGAATGAGGGTTTGATTCCCCCAATGCAATTCAGTGTTCCCTACCAATCAATTTGGGCCTTTCTAGAAATTAATGTGTATGTTATTCTATGTAATATGTATATGTGTGTGTTATTATATATATATATATTATATATGTGTGTTATTATTAAATTGAATGTATTTTACTATATATTTATATATGTTATTATATATTAATATATATATATATATTATAAATTAGATACATGTTATTGTATATATATATATATTTGTTATTATATATTAATATATATTTATGTAAAATCCTGAGTTTTAAGAAAGAAACACTATGTTCAATAGTGCACATGATACGCTACATTGAGCTTAAATGAACAACTAAATAGTATTATTTAAATGTTACCATCATAACCTAGTTATTGTAATGGAGGGAATGAATATTATTAAATGAATTGTTAAAATATTCTTTACACATGTTTATATAATGATTCACTGGTTTCCATATTTATTAGAAATGGAAATAAAAACCAATTGAATATAAAGGATGTGTTATTATAAAAACCTATTTAAATGAGAATAATTGAGTTCATAAAATAATATCACCATTTTTGAATTATATTAATGAAATATAAAATATATGTTATGTTTAAAATTTATATTATATTCTTTCTAGACAATATATATGAACAAAATCAATTTAAGTATAAAAGAGGTATTTTTAAAAAAAGACATTTTTACCGCCTATTGATGGAGAACCCATTTTAAATCAAGTTTCTGAAACTTTTATATGTTATATTGTAAAAAACTAAACTTCTTATTTGGAAAAAATAAACTTCTTATTTGGTATTCTTATGATAAAATTCATATTTTAATGAATTGTGAATGATATTGCATTTTAATTCA
This sequence comes from Viscum album, assembly GCA_963277665.1. Lineage (NCBI taxonomy): Eukaryota > Viridiplantae > Streptophyta > Magnoliopsida > Santalales > Viscaceae > Viscum > Viscum album. The sequence continues at coordinate 776,580,768 of OY728120.1, read as the reverse complement.
AAACTGTATTTTATCTAAGTAATTTATATTGTTAGATTATCTATTTAATTGGTTTAAAAGTATAATTAGATTAATTTTTTATAATTAAATACAATTTTGGTCATTGGATGTAATTTTACGTTGAAATTAGATATAAACGCGCATCAATATTTTGATGGCTTTTAATTTTTAAAAACTCATTTACTCATTTTGACAATGAGGATTAATTTTAAATTAATTACTGCAACTTATGTGTTTTGAATTTAAAAAAAATGGATTCCATTTTTGTAATAAGAAGGTCCAAATTATGGAAATATGTCCCTTTTTTTTGACATTATGCATAGTAACTTTAGTAATTATTTTTATTTACCACAATTGAAGAAAAAAACAGATAAATAAGGGTAAAAATAATATTATGATAATATAAAACTACCCTAAAACATGTCCTAATCATATTTGATGAGATATGGACGACCAAAACAACCCTTAGGACGATAATTTTTCCTTTTTAAGCCACTTGGGTGTGATTATGACACTTATAGATTTTAATTCAATGTAAAGGAAAATATCTTATAAACATATATCATCTTTCTAAAACAATTTTAATATGGGTTTATATAAGTGATATATAAGACTATAAATATTAATTATAAAGACAAAAAAATATTTCAAACATCATGGTATTTTATTTATAATATTTATACATTTAATAATTAAATTTAATTACTAAATAATGATGATGAAATGATTACTTTATTAATGAAGGAATTAAAAAAATGATATAATAAATATTAAAATAATTTTTATTTGACATAATTTATGTCATAAATGATTTTTATAGGTGAATATGAAATATTATAATACTATTAAATTATTTTATTCGACGTTATCTCCCTGTTTATATTTTATTTAAATTCAATAAAATGAATAGTGTAAAAATTGACATAATTGATGTTTTATAAAAATAGTTATTTATTAAATTATTTAAAAATCATAAAAAACTATTAAAATCACAAAGTATCTATTATAATCTATAAAAGTTCATTAAGTGTCCAATTATGGAAAATTTACCCCATATAAGTAAAATTAATATCCTCTTAATAATTAAAATTTTGTTACCAAAATTAAAATTAAAAGAGAATGATTAATGGTAAACTGAAAAGATATGGTTTAAAATAAAATAAATACATGTATAAAAATTATTGGATGATAGGATTTAGAAATTTCCTCATATAATCTTAGACACATATCATTTTTGAGATATTTGAATTAAAAAATTAATATATATTAATTTATTAATTTAAGAGTTTCCAATGGTGCCCCTCCCCTCTTCTATAAAATGGTACCCTCTCTTATATAATAATCACACTTCAAAATCCATTTGGTTCAACCAATATCTGCCCAAAAATATTCCCAGAATCCCTTCCCACATTATTGAGGCCTTACGTTATGTAGTGTTGGGACCAATTTTTGTATGCATATTGTATTTTTTGTCAACAGTTATCAATGCTGGTCAAAATGAATATGGATATGAATAATGACTGCAAGGTTAATGGAGATCGGATGAAGTGAGGATTCCTGGAGAATTTTAATGAAATCATATCATTGAATTTAATTCTTGGGAAATTCTCCATGAAGTAAATTCAGATGATGTTTGAGATGATCCTATGTTCAAAGAACAAGTATCAAAGGTGATACGTTGTCTACAATAATGAAGGATGGTGATAAACTAGACGATGATTTGTTGATTTTACATCACAAATAACATGATTTAGGAGAACTTTTGATGCAAGCCTTATTAAGGACATGGGTAAAAGAAATGTTTCTAGTCATATATAGTTTTTATTAGAAGGAAATATGCTGGTGGAGTTCGTGATGAAAGCAGAAGAGTTTTGGAAAATGCCACATCATAGAGAAGAATCATGAAGGTTATGGTCAAAGTATATATTGAAGGTGGTGTTTTTTTCTATTGTTTTCCAAAGTTTAGTGTTGAAAATCAGAAGATGGAGAAATTTTATTTTGGAAAAGGATGATGCATTGATTTTTGAATATGTCTTGGTATGTTTTTCACAAGTGGAGTTCTATAATTTGAACGTCAAAATCTAGAAAAAGAGAGGCTTGCACGAAATATTGGTTTTTTCACAGAAGATTGTTTTTTGCGATCAAGATTGAATGAGTTTGGAATATTACATGAAAGTAATGATTCGAGGTCCAAACATCAAAAAATGGAAAAGGCATGAAGTGAAAAAAAGATTCAAGAGGTGTGTGAAAGGTGTGGTTGACGCTAAAGAGAATTACACGCCCAATGCAAAGTCAATTGGGGTTTTGTGCAACACGTCCGTATCTTACGTGACACATCAAGGTTTTCGCGTGTAGGGGTCGAAGCGGGTCTATAAATAAGTGGTTACCTCCTCACATATGTGAATCTCAATAGATAGAAGAAATATGAGCTCTGAAGCATGTAAGAAAAATATGAGAAGGTAGTTTTGTGAAAGAAATAAGAGTTGCGTGCAAGAAAGGATAGTTGTGCGCAAGGAGAGAGTTTCATGCATGATAGAAGTTGTGCACAAGAGGTCATCACAAAGGAAGAAGTTATTATACTAATACACTCATGTTTTGGTATTTATAAGATAAGAAATAATAGAAGAATAACAACTAAGTAATACACTCATGTTTTGGTATTGAGAAGAATAACAACAATGCAATACACTCATAAACAAAATTTGTACTACACTCACATGAATGGTGTTTATCACCATCATTGTGCTTTGTGAAGTGAAGAAGAACTAGAAATGAAATTAAACTCATGTATTCACAAAGGAAGAAGTTAGTATACTAATACACTCAAGTTTTGGTATTGAGAAGATAAGAAATAATAGAAGAATAACAAAAAAATGTGCCCAACTGAAGACTGAAAATCATAAAGGGCAGTTCAACTCAGATGATACCAAGTGAACTGATCTCCATTGCCTAAATAATCACATTGGTGTCTGGGATTCAAGAAAAGAAGAGATAAAAAAATATAGTCCAGTTGGTTGTTACACAAAGAAGAAGAAAGAAGAAGTCTAGTGCAGTTGGTGTTGCATTAGAGAAGAAGAGAAAGATAGAAGGAAGAATTGCTTGCCTACTGCTCTGAAAGTAATCAAGTGAAGAGCACTAAAGAAGAACAAGATCAGAACCTACCTTATCAATAAGGAATAAGAATGTCTCTATAGGCAGTATAAAGATCCATATTGAGGTTTCAAGTTGGACTACGCTATCACCAGTCTAGGGAAAAAGGATTTTTCTCATCCCCCTTCAAAGTGTAGGGACTCACACTAACTAGAGGATTTTTTTCCTAGTCACTCCATTGTAACAATATATTACATTATAGTAGAGAATAATGCAATGGTAATTACCATGCATGGAAAGGATTTATATTCTCTTATTGAGTGGTTAACCTTGTAAAAATATCATGGGCATATTTCTATTGCTTTCTATTATTTCATGCAATAAGGAAAAGAGAATAAGAGAATCAAGATCCTAACAGGTCAAGAGGTACAAGGATAGAAAGTTTGAATTGGTTTAAAAATTCCCCAACACTAATTCACCACCCCCCATCTTAGTGTTATTTATATCCCTAACTAGTCCCCTCATACAGAACACCATTCTTAGAGGTGTTAAGGTTTTCTTTAAAGGTGATCAACCAAAGAAGAGGTATCATTTTTAAGAGTTTCTATTTTATTTCTTCTTCAACTTCCTTTAAATATTATTCATCCACGATGAAAGAATAAATACAATAAAATTAATATAATTAGATTTTATTATGTTAATATCATCCAAAAAATTCATCTCTACCTCCATCGAATGGGAAAGGTATTAATCGTTTATGCATAGGTGTGAATCATGACCTCCACGAACTGATTTAGTTCATTTTCCATTACCATATATCAAGATCATCTATAATGATGGAATTAATATTCATATTTTATATTCATGACATATTTATAATTTTAAAATAATAATAGTTCAATTATGTTATTACCATCTATGCACATAAAAACAATAACATCATTCGTGCATACGTGTTAACTATCACCTCCATGAAACGATGTGAATCATTTTTATTCACCACATAACATTTATGATATATATATAAGTATATTTAAATGATTATTATGATTATAATAATATTATGATCATTATGGAAATATAAAATAATATTTATCATATTTCCATAATGATCAATGAAAAATGAAAATGTTACTCATGCATTCGTACAGTCTACCATCTCCATGAATATAACATTGATCATTTTTCATAACCGTAATTAATTTTTTTATTTAAAAAGTATTATTAATATATAAAATTGATTAATATTTCATGAATAATAATCTCTAGATTATGGACTTATGACCACATAGACTAGTGACATCAAATCATGTTCATTTTTGACAAAAATAACAAATATCGACAAAACATTTGATATAAACATAAATAATTATATAATTTTTATAACACGCTAATAAGTCATATAAAAGAAATAATAAAATGAAAAAAGTTTCTCGAGAGAGTATAAATTAATATAAGTTTATTATTCATGAAAATAAAGAACGTATGAGACAATTCAGACTCAAGGTAATGGAAATATTAACTCAATATCCATTTATTAAGTTAAATATCCACATCATTGGTTTTTTTCCCAATAATATGTGTAAATGGCCTATTATTGTTTTATAATAAATATCTAATTATATTAGTTGTATTTATACTTATCAAACATAATTATTTCATTGATTTATCCTTAATTTAATGATACGATCTTTGTAAGGGACTTCGTCGCCATCTCATTTCATTGAGGCATAATTTGATATTATACGCCACTTTCTATTATATGGTGCATAATAAAACCCTTTAAAATTTAATTTCATTCAAATATTTTCAGAGGAATATTTTTCTATGAATCATTTTACTAAATGACAAAAGGATTATTTTTTAACGTACGCGTTGACAATGACTTTTTCCACCAACGCAACCATTATTTGATATTTTTCTTCCTATGCAAGTCGTAATGTTTTTAAAAGAAAAATAAATACCATATAACCTATTCATGTATTTTCGTATTGAAATTTTTTTGATAAAGGATAGATTATTTCAATATCTTGAAATGATCTCCTATGATTACAATGTGGAAATGTTATTTTTTCTTTATGTTTGCTTTATGTGTTATAATTATATTATGGTTCTTGGGAATTGTTAATGTATACTGTAACAACCCGGGTATTTAATTAATAATAAATTTTCATATCTATTTATATTTATGAATAAGATGTTAATTTTATGTTAAATATTACACTTTTTTTGATAGCGCACTCGACACGCAACAACAGATTTCTACAAAATCTTACATTGCACACAACATTGAGTTATACCGAAAAATAATACAATAAAATTATTATTATTTTAAAAGGTAGTTAACACCTATTCATTGTATAGAGGGAATGAATAGTATCAACTGAATTATGAAAATATGGTTTACACATTCATTTGTTAACAAATTTATTAGAAATGGAAAATAAAAACCAATTGAATATAAAGGATGTGTTTTTATGAAAACCTATTTAAAAGAGAATAATTGTGTTTATAAAATCATATCACACTTTATGGATTTTTATTTAATGAAAAATATATTTTATATATGAAATTTAATGTTTTAAATTCATCTTATATATTTTCTAGATATGATATATAAACAAATTCAATTTTTCGGATAAAAGAAGTATTTTTCAAAAAAAAAAAACACTTTTACCACATTTTAAGGAAGAACCCTTTTTAAATATAGTTTTTATTACTTTAATATCTTCCATTTGAAAAAATAAATTTCTTCTATAGATTTTGGTAATCAAAATTTACTTTGGTTAAATTTTTGGTAATTTTCGGATAAAGTTCATTTTTAAATGAATAGTAACAAATACTTCATTTTAAATCAAAACTATCTTTTCATCTAATTTATCATTATAGTTAGATTGTTCATTAAATTGTTTTTAAAGGGTAATTAGATTATGCTTTTATAATTTAATATAATTTTTGACATTTTTAGTAATTTCCAAACGAAAATGGACAAAAACACATTTCAATCTTTTGATAGTTATTACTTCTTAAAAACCTGCTTTATAGTTTTGACAATGGGAATTAATTTTAAATTAATTTATACAAAATCTATGTTTTGAATTTGGAAAAATCAATTACATATTTGTAATCAGAAGGTCTAAATTTTTTAAATAGGTAGCTCTTATTTTTTTGTACATTATGGATAGTAACTTCATTAATTATTTTATTTACCAAGGTTAAAAGGTAAATCTGGTAAATACGGGTAAACAAATAATATTATAATAATATTAAACTACACTATCACATGTAATAATCATATTTTATGATATATTACTTACCATTGGAATCCATTGGTCGATTTTGGGACCCCATGGAGCCACTTGGGTGTGATAATGACATGTTATAAGAATTAATTTAAAGGAAATAAAAATATAACATAAACTTGTATATTTTACTAACAAAATTAATATATGGTTATATAACTGATATCTTTGAATATAAGTATTCATTACAAATATACAAATATTTACTAAATCATGGTATTTTATTTATAATTTTTGTAAATTAAATGAATAATTTTATTTATGACACAATGATGATGCAGTGATTGCTTCATTGTTAAAGGATTCAAATAAATGATATTATAAATATTATTTGACATAATTATTATTGTAATGGAATTATCTATGTGAATATGACATTTTAGGATTGATTAAATATTTTCTTTTTGAAGGAATATAGTTTTTATTAATTTGTAAAAATGTCAAGTATGAATAGTGTCCAAAATTGACATAATTCGTAACTTAAAATATAAAATAGTTTATTAAATTATATTAAATATATAAAAATATAAGAATTGGAAAAATGGTTCAGATAAGTCCAAATAATTCAGAAATTATTTTTTTTGGGTATTTTGACATGATATGGTAATTACATTAACCCACAATGTGTTAATAACATGATATCACTGTGAGATTAAAAAAACATGGCCTAAACCAAAAAGATAATGATAAAAAAATATTCAAAACATTTATAAAAAGTATTTTATGATGGGTATTATAACTAAAATCATCATATATTATAATTTAATGGGTTTTTTACCGTTTTAAATCAAAATTGAATTTATAATAAAATAATATTTTAAGACTTTCCTAAAGTGCCCATCCTCTATCTTATAAAATGTCACCACCTATACCCACTTAATCACACCTCTAAATCCCATTGGCTCATCAAAAATATGATAAAATAAGATCCCCAAATCCCTCCCTTCCACTTAGAAGACTCACCTTGGGAATAATTCAATTCAATAAATCCTTTTGGCTCAAATAAAAATAAGTTACCCGATTTAGAGGTAACATCTTCTCTCAAGTTCCTTTCCTTTATTTTCCTTCCCCACTCTGTATGATCTATTTGTTATATTATTAAATAATAAAATCAGTATCCTAAATATTATATTATTTTTTTATGAGAAGTATTATAACTACACTTACACGCACCTCTATCTAATGGATATGAACATATTGTTTCGGTGTATGGCGAACTACCCCCTCACGAGACGATGATTGTTCAATTTTCTCCTACCACCTCTCATGGTGCCCATTATGATGGGAGTGTATTTATATATGATATATGATATATTTATATTTTATATATTATTCTTTAATTTTTATTTACAATATACCTTTATGTATTCCATAATGTGTAAAAACGATAATTTCATTTGAGGAAGTGCGGACTACCGCCCCCATCAAAGTGATATGACTCATTCATGCCATACATGAAATGTATAAATGATGGTTTTATTAAAAATATGATATATAAATTAAATAAATATAATAATTGTATTATTATATACAATTATATCATTTCGTTTTTATTCCTTTAATATGACAAAGAATTGAAAGTAGTGTTCATGCGTACATACAACCTACCGTCTTCATGAACGGTGCATTTCATTTATAATCTCAAAATATTATGGACTCTTATAAATACATATATATTGTATATATATGATATTTAAATCATGAATATAATTCTGGAGATGATATACTTATGACCACATGGACAATTTACATCAAAACAAGTTCATTTTCTACTCGAGTGCCAAATATTGACAAAACGACCGATATGAACTTAAATAATTATGTGATTTTTTTAACATGATAATAAGTAATATAAAATGAGTAATAAAATTTAAAAGGGTTTTTTAAGAAATTATAAATTAATCTAATTTTATTATTCATCAATATAAATAACAAATGAGATTAGTTGGACTCAAGGTAAGGGACTTCGTCTAAATCTCCTTTCATTGAGGCATATTTTGATTTATATACAAACTTTTTCATACAATGTATAATAAACCCCTTTTAATATTAATTTCATTAAAAGTGAATCTTTTTTCTATGAATAATTTTACTAAATGACAAAAAGGAATTTTTTTTAACTTATACGGTAACAATGACTTCTCTGCCACCGTAACTATTATTTGATATTTAGCTTCCTCTATAAGCCTTAATGTATTTTAAAATGAAAATAAATCTATTATTTATTTTTTGGGTATCTTGGTATTGAAAATGGGTTCTTAAATGAAAAATGTATTTTCATATGGAAATTTGTTTCATACTGGATTGTAAGAATATTTCAAAAAGGGGTTTTGTGATGAACATGTTTTATTCATAAAATGGTACATGAGGATTATATGTGACAGGTGAGACTGATATAGCTTATACGAAGGGTAGAGACCCATTATAGATCACAGGTGAGTCTGATATAGCTTATACAATTGGTTAATCCCCATTATAGCTTAGGGGTGAGCCCGACATAGCTTATATGAGGGGTTCAGCCCCATTTTAGCTCATGGGTGAGCCTGATATAGCTTATATGAAGGGTGATCCCCATTATATATCTCCAATTTGGAAGTCAACCATATGGTTATTATAGTTGGAATATTTTTAAAGGGGTTTTATTTCTATGATTCTCTAAGTCACCTAAAGGATTTTTAATTGCTTGCTATTTGTTTTAGTGTTTTTCATTGAGAAAAAAGTATGAGTGTTATTCATGCAAAAATGTTTTGTTTCATACTCTCAAAGAACATTGAATGGGTTATCATTTTTTAACTAGACTAATGGTTTTTATTTATTATTATGTCACTTAATGTTCTTTTTGTTCTCATCACAAGTTTTAAATGTTTTCACAGGATTTAAGGGAGAATAGAGTCAAAGATGGAATCAAGGAAAAGTTATGATGATTAAACATGGAAAGAAACCATGTCTCTTTTTAAAATTTTTATTATTATGTAAGAAAAAAATACACTTGGAAGTATCCAATTTGTATTTCTTTTTTTTTATGTAATATTTATGGCCAAATTCTCTAAATCTATAAACCTGAGAAGATCCTCAATGTGAATTCTTGACTTAACTTCAGATTATGTAACATTTAAGGCTAGGGCCTTATAGTTTGTATCAGTGGTCGGTTTAGATAACTTTAGAGTTTAGGATGGTTTTAATTTATTTTCTTTAGAGGAAAGGGTATATAGTAATATGCTTTATCTACAATGATTTGGGACATTATGCGAATGATTTTTCAAAGTTAATTACATAGGGATGAAATCAGTATGATCGGAAACAAAATAGTTTGGGAAAATCTTTTTTTGCTACTATAGTTTATGTTGATAAATCTGGTGAAGTGATGGAAGCTACTGAGAGATTGGTATTTTTCAAAGGATAACCATAAGTTAAAGGTTTTCGAAACACCTTATATGGTTGTATGTGATGTGATAATATGTTTTTAAGGACCTTTATGGGAGATGTTTTGTGGGGTTATGTTTATGTATGTATTTTCTTAATGTGTAAGTGTGGCTTTAATTTTGGGCCACAGGTTTAAAATATTGATATCCATTATGGTTTGTGTAATATTTTATACTTATGGTTATTTTTTGAAATGTACATCATATTCTAGGAATATTATGAGGATGAAATTGTACTTATAAAATAAAAATAAATCATGTAATTATGTTTCTTTATATTCTTAGTCAAGCTTATAAATAAATTCATCAACTTTATAAAAAGGAACTTAAAATAAAAAACATTTTCTGTTTACTTTTCCTACTGGTAAATCAAATACCATTTAACCTATCACAATTTTATGCTTTTTTATTTGTTAACTTTCTCCTAATCATGTTTTCTATCACTCTCCATCAAAACTTGATTCATAGTTTTTTCTTCCATATCCCTATTTTCCTAAATGGAATACTAGTATTTTTTATCTCATGTGACCTTTTTACTGCACTTTAATTATTTTAAAGTGATATTTTTATTGAATCTTTTTCATATGTGGGATTTTAAATGAAGTTTCCAAGCACAATTTAAACTTTCTAGGATGTAATTTCTAAACGGGGGGAATTAAGTAATGAACCAAGTATTTGATGAATAATAAATTTTCATATATATTTATATTTATGAATAAGATATTAATTTTATTTTAAATTGAGAAATTTTTCTGATAGCGTACTCGATACGCAACAACATATTTCTCTGAAATCTTACGTTGTACACAACATTGAGTTATATTGAAAAATAATATAATAATAATAATATTATTATTTTAAATGGTAGTTAACACCTAGAAATTGTATGGTGGGAATGAAAAATATCAACTGAATTATGAAAATATGTTTTACACATTCATTGGTTACCAAATTTATTAGAAATGGAAAATAAAAACCAATTAAATATAAAGGATGTGTTGTTATGAAAACTTATTTAAAAGATAATAATTATGTTTGTAAAATACAATAAATCATTATGGATTTTTATTTAATGAAAAATATATGTTATATATGAAATTTAATGTTTTAAATTCATCTAATATGTTTTCTAGATATGATATAAGAACAAATTCAATTTTTTTAATAAAATAAGTATTTTTCAAAAAAAAATACAGCGTTACCAGCATTTTGAGGCGAACGATTTTTAAATATAGTTTTTTTCACTTAAATATTTTCTATTTGACAAAATAAAATTTTTATATAGAACCGGGACATCAAAATTTACTTTGTATAAATTTTTGGTAATTTTCTGATAAAGTTCATTTTTTAATAAATAGTGAGAAATACTGCATTTTAATTCAAAACCATCTTTTCATGTAATTTATTCATATAGATAGATTATTATTTTAATTTATTTTAGAGTTTAATTCGATTAATTTTTTATAATTTAATCTAATTTTGGTCATTAGAAGTAATTTTCCATTGAAATTGGAGAAAAACATGTCAATCTTTTGATAGTTATTACTTCTTAAAAACATGATTTCTGGTTTTGACAATGGGAATTAATTTTAAATTAATTTATTATAGTTATTTATTTTTAATTTTGGAAAATATATTCCATATTTGGAATATTAATTTCCAGATTGTGTAAATACGTACCTTTTATTTATTGACATTATGAATACTAACTTCATTAATTATTTTATTTAACATGGTTAAAGGGTAAATCTGGTATGGTTAAAAAAATATTATAATAATATTAAACTACCTTATCACATGTCTTAATCCTATTTTATGAGATATTTTCAACCATTTCCATCCTTGGGTCGATTTTGGGACCCCATGGAGCCACATGGGTGTGATAATGACATGTTATAAGAATTAATTTAAAGAGAAATATAACATAAACATGTATATTTTACTAAAAAAATTTAATATATGGTTATATAACTGATATATTTTACTATAAATAGTCATTAAAAATATAAAAATATTTAATACGTCATGTTATTTTATTTATAATTTTTATAAATTAAATAAATGATTTTATTTATGAAACAATGATGATGCAGTGATTGCTTCATTTATAAAAGATTCAAATAAATGATATTATAAATATTAACATTAACATTAATATTATGTTACATAATAAATTTCATTCATGAATTATCTAGGTGAATATGACATGTTAGGATTTATTCAATGTTTTTTCTGAAGGAATCAAGTAGATATGAATTTGTAAAAAAGTCAAGTATGAATAGTATCCAAAATTGGCATAATTCAAAACTTAAAATATAAACTAGTTTATTAAATGATATTAAATTAATAAAAATATAATATTTGGTAAAATGGTTAAGATAAGAAAAAATATGTAATAAATTATTTTTTGGGTCATTTTTCATGATATGATAATTAAATTAACCCACAATGTGTAAATAACATGATATTACTCAATGATTAAAAAAGGTAAAACAAGGGTTAAACCAAAAAGATACGAATAAAAAATGTCCAAAAAATGTCTAAAAATTATTGGATAATGGGTATTTGAACCAGAATAATCTTATATTCTAATTTCATTAGTTTTTTATCTTTTTTAATCGAAATTTAATTTATAATAAAATAATATTTAAAGACTTTCCTAAAGTGCCCCTTCTCCCTCTTATAAAATGTCACCACCTCTACACACTTAATAACACCTAAAAAGCCCTTTATCTTATCCAATTTCAGATCAAATAATCTCCCAACATCCCTCCATTACTACTTGAAGTGTCACCTTTTGAATAAGGTAATTTAAGAAATCCTATTGGCTCAAATCAAAAGAAGCTACCAGATTTAGAGGTAACGTCTTCTCTCAGGTTCCTTTCCTTCATTTTCATTCTCCTCTCCCTATGATATTTGTATTCTATTGTTACATAACAACACTAGTATCCTAAATATTCTAGGATTTATTTATGAGAATTATTCTAACTACACTTACACACACCTATATCTAATGGATACAGACATACTCTTTCAGCATACGGCGAACTACTGCCTCACGAAACGATGATTGTTCAATTTTATCCTACCACCTATCATGGTTGCAATTATGATGGAAATGTATTTATATATTATATAATATTTATATTTTCTATATTCTTCTATAATGTTTATTTACAACATACCTTTATTCTTTCAATAATGTGTAAATATGATAATTTCATTGGAGGAAGTGCGGACTACCGCCCACCTCAAAGTGATATGACTTGTTTATTCCATACATGGAATGTATAAATGTTGTTTTTATTATACCTATGATAAATAAATGACATAAATATAATACTGGTATTATTATACAAATTTATATCATTTAGTTTTTATTCTTTTAATATAATAAAGAAATGAAAGTAGCATTCATACGTACTCACGTCCTACTGTCTCCATGAACAGTGCATTTCATTTCTTATATCCAAATATTATGGACTATTATAAATATTTATATATTTGATATATATGATATTTAAATAATCAATATCATTCTAGAGATTATGCAATTATGACCACAAGTAAAATTTATATCAAAACAAGTTCATTTTCGACTTGAGTAACAAATATCGAAAAAATTACCTCTATGAACTTAAACAATTATGTAATTTTTATAACATGATAATAAGTAATATAAAATGAATAATAAACTTGAAATAGGTTCTGAATAAATTATAAATTAATTTATGTTTATTATTTACCAATATAAAGAACGAACGAGACAAGTTGGACTTAAGGTAAGGGACTTTGTCTCAATCTCATTTCATTGAGGCATATTTTGATTTATATTCAAAATTATTTTATATGATGTATAATAAACCCCTTTAAATTTTAATTTCATTCCAATGGAATCCTTTTTCTATGAACCATTTTACTAAATGAAAAAATTGAATGTTTTTAACATATACCGTGACAATGATTTCTCCATCGCCATAACCATTATTTGATATTTGGATTCTTTTAAAAACCTTAATTTCTTTTAAAATGAAAATAAATCATGTATTCCTTTATTTGGGTATCTCGGCATTGAAAATGAGTACTTAAATGAAAAAGGTATTTTTATATGAAATTTGTTTTCATATGGTATTAGAAAAATATTTCAAGAAGGGGTTTTGTGATGAACTTGTTTTATTCATAAAAGGGTACATGAGGATTATATGTGTCGGGTGAGCCCGATAAAGCTTATATGAAGGGTTGAGCCCCATTATAGCTCATGGGTGAGCCTGATATAGATTTTACAAAGGGTTTATCCCCATTATATCTCATGGGTGATCCCAATACAGCTTATACAAATAGTCGATCCCCATTATAGTTCATGAGTAAGCCCAATATATCTTATACGAATGGTGATCCCCATTATAGATCTCTAATTTGGAAGTCAACCATATGGTTATTCTAATTATAATGTGTTTAAAATGGTTTTATTTATATTATGCTCTAAGTCACATAAATGATTTTTAATTGTTTTATATTTGTTTTAGTGTTTTTCATTGAGAAAAAAGTACGAGTGTTATTCATGTGAAAATTTGTTGTTTCATCCGCTCAAAGAAAATTGAATGGGTTATCAGGTTTTAACTAGACTAATGGTTATTCTTTATTTTTATGTCCTTTACTGATATTTTGATGCTCATCCCAAGTTTTAAATGTTTTCCTAGGATTTAATGTATAATAGAGTCAAGGATGGAATGAAGGAAATGTTGTGATGACTAAACATGAAAATAAACCATTTTTCTTTTTAAAAGTTTTATTATTATGGAAGAAATAGATATTTTTAGAATTGTCCACTTTTTATTTCTATGTTTTTATGTAATATTTATGTCCAAATTCTATAAATCTATAAACCTGAAAAGATCCTCAATGTGAATTCTTGACTTACCTTAATATTATGTAATGTTTAAGGGTGGGGCTTTATATATACGAGTAGTTACATGATAAACTGATGGTGGGTGATCCTGTGATATCTCTCCAATGCATTGGGTAATAAGATAGAGGTAAAGGTTAAGGTTTCTCCTAAGAGAATCAGAGAATATAATGTAATGGGTATTCCAAACGTAACCAGAAGGCGACTCCCTATATAGTTGTGAAAGCTACAATTAAGTATGATATGGATTCCATAAATTACCTTTATGATTTATGATTTCTATGAGTTTTTCATAAATCTTATGATTTCATGGAGTATGTTAAAGAGTTTAGGTTTTATTGGTGAAAAGTATGTTTTTGGTAAAAACGTTTTCATGGGTTTAAAATATTTATGGACTAATGATTTAATTCATTATTTTATATTCATTATTGAGCTTTTCATGCTAATCCCATGTTTTTGAAATGTTTTTCACAGGGTGTAAGGATGTTTAAGAGAAAAGAATAAGTCATGGAGAATTTTATCAATAAAATAAATCATGTTTATTTTTTAAAAGTTTATGTTGTGGAAGAAATGGATAACATATTAGTTGTGTCCACTTTATATCAATTGCAGTTTTTATTTAATAGTTATGAAATAATTATCTAAAACTCTAAACCTGAAAAGATCCTCAATGTAAATTCTTGACTTCACTCAAGATTATGTAATGTTTACGGATGGGCCTTATAATTGGTATCAAAGGGAAATTTTAGACAACTTTAGGGATTATGAGTTTTAGTTAAACATATAGTAACATTCTATGTCGATTATTTTGGTTAAATACTTGTTCTATAACTCTTTCAGATCAAGGAAATATGGTTACAAATTGAAGGAGGAGGATCACAAACAATATTATTATCTCTTCCTGATGACTTACTTGCAATAATTATTACAAAGTCATATTCAGATGATTCTAAAACATTTTCTGACATAAAATTTACTTGCATGAAATTTTTTGAGATATTGAAAACATATACTATACCTCGATAACAATGTGGATCATGGGTCATTTTTAATCAAATATTATTTGAAAAAATATTCTCATATTTTTAAAAAATGTAAATATTATCAATGAATTTTTAGATATTTTACCTTATCAAAAGATTATGAAGCATATTATGTTTTCAAAAAATCTACTAAATAAGGAGAACCTTGTGAAACCTAATTATATTTGGTTTTATAATATAGTCTTTCAGCACATACTTATGCTATTTTAAAGGGACAATTAATTGAATGTTTCAAATAAAATACGATTTGAATGTTTTATAAAAATAAAGTCTTATCTGATGTTATGAAATTATATGTCATACATGATTATTTTAAAAAACTATTTTTCTCTGAACACACATATGACCCAAGTTGTACAATGTATGTTTGGATAAAGGAATAAATTGATTTTGAAGAATCTATAAAGCATTGTTGCAATGAATGGACCTTCTATCTACGTGAACAAAATGACAATGAAACCCAGTAGAAACCATGATCAAGGTACGATGTTCTCTATTTTGAGGATAGTTTTATTAAATCATTTGGAGGTGAAATAATAAAAAATATGTCAAAATATATAATACTTCTTGAATTAATATGTTTAGGTCATTATAAGATTGGATGAAAATGAGAGGTATAAGAAAACTTTTATGGTTGAAACATGTTATGGTTATTTTTGAGGATTTTATATCTTTTTTATAATTTTATAAGAATTATAACGTTTTAGAAAAAGAAAAACCCACAGAAAGGGTGAAAACCCGTCGTGTTGGACAAGTCCATGGGATCGAACCCACAACCAGAATGTGACAAGGATTTATCACCTACCACTAGCCTATGCGAAGTACCTAGTTAGTAAGAATTTTCATTTTCACTTAAACTAGTTTATAGAATAAGATGAAGTTGATTTTGGGAACATATTTTTTACCAAACGAATATCCTTGATATTGGAAAATGATTTGTGGATTAAGTGATAAATTTTATTTTAAAATACATTCACTATTCTGGGAACATTATATGATTAGGATAAATAGAATTCTATGGGATTTTAATTGAGGAGTAATGGTTGGATTATATTATGGAATAATCTATGATTTTAATTGTGGACTTATGGGAATTATTTTATTTATGGAAGTGATTAACCTATCTTGGAGAAAATTTAATTAGGTTAATTACTTTTTGGTATGAGACATTAAGAGTTGTTGATTTTATTTGGAGATAAATGTTAAAATTTATCTTGGAAGACTATGTGATCAAATCCTTCTGAATTTTGGGTTTCAATGTTATTTTGGATTATTTTATAGGAATTTTAGGGACAATTTTTTATCAAATGGTCTTTGTTGAACATTGGATATTACTGTTGAATTTTGGAGATTCAAGGTAGTTTTTCTTCAAACAATGGTTTATTATTATGGGGGAATCATCTAATTATTTCCTAAACATTCTATTTTTGGTAACTATTTCAAGACAAGATGAATATATAGTTAATATTTTTTGGATTATGTGATTCTCTAGAAGTTGATTATAGTCCTTCAGGTGTGACCATGTCATCTTAAATACTCATCGTTTAGAGAAAAGATGAGTTTCATGTAGAAATTTATTAAAGGATGATACTCTATTTGAAAATTAAGTATTTTTCTTTAGTTTATTATTCATTATCATAAATACATTCCTCAACATTATGAAAAGGATATTACAACAAAAATTTTTTCCATTTACTTTTCCTACTAAAAAATCAAATATCAGTTAACCCATCACAATTTTGGGGTTTTCTGATTGTTAAATTTCTCCTGATAATGTTTTCTATCACTCTCCATCAAAACTTTACACTAAGTTTTTCCCCCATATCCATGTTTTTCTACATGGAATCCTAGTATGTGTTATCTTAGGTGACCTTTGTACTTCTATTTAATTCTTTTAATGTGGTGGTTTTATTAACCCTTTTTCCAATGTGGGATTGAAATAAAGGTAGTTTGAAAATTAATACCCCAGTTACCAATCCCAAATCCAAATTTCAAGGATGAAATTTATTAAAGTGGTGGAGGATGTAACATCCCATGTTGTATGAAAGAAACATTATGTTCAATAGCATAAATGATACACTACATCGAGCTTAAACGAACAACTAAACAGTATTATTTAAATGTTTACATTATAACCTATCCATTAGAATTATGAGAATAGATATTATTAACTAAATTAAGAAAATATTTTTTACACATTTTTATATAATGATTAATTGGTTACCAAATTTATTAGATATGTAAATAAAAACCAATTGAATATGAAGGATGTATTTTTATGAAAACCTATTTTACTAAGAATAATTGTGTTTATAAAATCATATCACTCTTATTAGATTTTATTAATGAAATATTAACTCAATTTGATGTTTACAATTCATATTATATGTTTTCCAGACAAGAAATAAAAAAATCAATTTCAAGCATAAAAGTAGTATTTTTACAGCCTTTTGATGGAAAACACATTTTAAATCTAATTTTTAAAACTTTGATAAGTTATATTAGAAAAAATAAACTTCTTATTTTTAATAATGACATCTAGATTTAATTTGGTTTATGGTATTTTTTGGATAAAATTCACATTTTAATGAATAGTGAAAAATGATGTATTTTAATTCAAAACTGCTTTTTCATCTATGTTATTTATATTGTTATATTATCTATTTAATTTGTTTTAAAGTATAATTAGATTCATTTTTTTATTATATGATACAATTTTGTTCATTATAAGTAATTTCACATTGAAATTAGATATAAATACATGTCAATATTTTGATGGTTTTTACTTTTTAAAAAACTTGTTTTTCTCGTTTTGACAACACGGATTAATTTTAAATTAATTACTGAAAATTATGGGTTTTATATTTGGAAAAATGGATTCCATATTTTAAATAATATGGTCCTAATTATTTAAATATGTCCCTTTTATTTTTTTATATTATGAATAGTAACTTTAATAATTATTTTTATTTACCACGGTTAAAGGTAAAATCAGGTAATTAAGGGTAAAATAATATTAAAATAATATAAAACTACCTTAAACTTGTCCTAATACTGCTAGATTAGATATTAACGACCCCAAAAACCATTGGGACTAAAAGTTTTCCATTGAGAGTCACTTGGGTGTGATTATGACACTTATAACATTTAATTTAAAGTAAAAGAAAATATGGTATAAAAATATATTATCTTGATAAAAAAATTAATATGGGTTTATATAAGTTATATATTCAACTATAAATAATAATTATAAAGATAAAGATATTTCCTACATCATGGTAATTTATTTATAATTTTTAAACATTCAACAATTAAATTTAATTATTAAATAATGATGATGCAGTGATTACTTTATTAATGAAAGAATAAAATAAATGATATTATAAATATTTTAATAAATAATATTTGACATAATTTATATCATAAATGATTTTTATAGGTTAATATTACATGTTATAAGACTATTAAATGGGTTTCTTTGAAGTTATCTATCTTTTTATATTTTATTTAAATTCAATATGAATAGTGTAAAAATTGACATAATTGATGTTTTATAAAAAATTGTAATTTATTTAATTTTTTAAAAATACTAAAAAAATTAAAATTAAAAATTGAGAATAATATGTTCTAAAAGTTTATTTAGTGTCCAATTATTGGAAATTTACCCCATATAAGTAAAATTAATACCCTCTTAATAATTAAAATGTTGTTATCACAATTAAAATTAAAAGTGAATAATTAAGGGTAAACCGAAAAGATAAGGTTTAAAATTAAATCAATACATGTTTAACAATTATTTTATAAGATGATTTATAACTATACTCATCTTATATTATAAATATCTCATTTTTGATCCATTTTTATTAAAAAAATAATTTATATAAATTTAATAATTTAAGAGTTTCCAAGGGTCCCTCTCCCCTATCCTATAAAAAGGTTCCCTCTATTATCTAATACTAACACATAAAAATCCTTTTTTCTGGCCAATATCTACCCAAAACTCTTCCTATAATATCTCCCCACATTATTGAGGCCTTAGTTTAGGTATAAGATGCCTCTTAGAGGTGTTAAGGTGTTCTTCAAAGGCGATCAATCAAATAAGAGGGATCATTTTTTAATAGTTTCTATTTTATTTCTTCTTTAACTTCCTTTAAATCTTTTTATTACAAGATGAAATAATAAATAAATTATCCTCAATACATTGATATTTTTTTGTGTTAATATCATCCCCTAAATATATTTATACTTCCATCAAATGGGAAAGAAATTAATCGTTCGTTCGTAGATGTGAATTACAACCTCCACGAACCGATTTAGTTTATTTTCCATTACCGCCTATCAAGATTAGTTATAATTATGGAATTAATATTAATATGTGATATTTATGAAATATTAATAATTATAAAATAATAATATTTCAATTATTATCTTACCTTCCATACACATAAATACAATAATGTCGTTCGTACATACGTGTGAACTATCACCTCCATAAAGAGATGTGAATAATTTTTATTCACCAAATCACTTATATGATATATATATATATATAATTATATTTAAATGACTATTATGATGATAATAATAATATTATAATCATTTGATGTTAAAATAATAATTACCTTATTTCCATAATGATCAATGAAAAATTAAAATGTTACTCATGTGTACGTACTCCCTACCGTCTCCATGAATATAACATGGTTCATTTTTCATAATAATAATTAATGTTTAATTTAAAAAGTATTATTAATTTATAAAAGTGATTATTATGTCATGAATACTATTTAGGAGATTATGGACTTATGACCACATGGTATAGTGACATCAAAACCATGTTCATTTTCGACTCAAGTAGTTAATATCGACAAAACATCTGATATGAATGTAACTAATTATATAATTTTTATAACATGGTAATAAGTGATATAAAATTAATAATAAATTTGAAAAAGGTTATAAAGAAAGTATAAATTAATATGAGTCTATTATTTAGGAAAATAAAGAATGTACGAGACAAGTCGGACATAAGGTAAGGAAAATCTTAACTCAATCTCCATTCATTAAGTTAAATATCCATGTCATTGGTTTTTTTTTCCAAGAATATGTGTTAATGAATTTGGATTTTTTACAGTGAATATACACTTATATTGTATGTATTTATATTTTTCACTCAAAAACATGTCATTGATTTATCCTTAATCTAATGATATGATCGTTTTAAGGGACTTCGTCTCAATCTTCTTTCATTAAGGAATAATTTGATATCATACACCACTTTGTTTTATACGGTGTATAATAAAACCATTTGAAATTGAATTTCATTAAATGTTTTTCAAAAGTTATTTTTTATTTAAATAATTTTACTAAACTACAAAAGGAAGGTTTTTTTAAAGTACTCGGTAATAATGACTTTTTCTATCGTTGCCACCATTATTTGATATTTGGTTTCCTCTACAACCTGTAATGTTTTTAAATGAAAAATAAATACCATATACCCTATTAATGAATTTTTTATATTGAAAATTGTTTTGATAAATGATTCATTATGTTAATATCTTGAAATTATGTCTTCTGATTTCAATGTAAAAATGTTATTTTTCCTTTATGCTTGTTTTATGTGTTATGATTATGTTATGGTTATGGGGTATTATTTATGTATATGGGTGGTTCTGTGATAAAACAATGGTGGGTGAACTGGTTATATCTATTCAATGCATTAGTTAATGAGATAGAGTTAAACATTAAGGTTTCTCCTAATAGATTTATGTAATATATTGTGACGGGTATTCCAAACATAACCATGAAGGTTAATACATATGTAGTTGTGAAATCTACAATGAAAGTATGATATGGATTCCATGAGTCACCTTTATGATTTATTATTTCTATGAATTTTTCAGGAATCTTATGATTTCATGGAGTATGTTAAAGAGATTATGTTTTATGGATGAAAAGTATTATTTTGTGAAAATATTTTCCTGGGTTTAAAATATTCATGGACTAATGGTTTTATTCCTTATTTTATATTTCTTACAGAGATTTTTATGCTCATCCAATGTTTCTGAAATGTTTTCCATAGGGTATAATGATTAGTAAGAGATATGAATAAGTCAAGAAGAATTTTATCAAGAAAAGAAATCATTTTTATTTTTAAAAAGTTTTATATTGTGGATGAAATGGATACGATTTTAGTTGTATCCAATTTGTATGAATTTGAGTTTTTTTAATAGTTATGGCCTAGTTATATAAAACTCTAAATCTCAAAAGATCCTCAATGTGAATTCTTAACTTAACTCAAGATTATGTAATGTTTAAGGATGGTGACTTATAATATATATATATATGTTATTAAATTTTATTATATAAATATATATATATTAATATATATAAATATATAAATATATATGTTATTATTTATTCATGTTATTATATATTTATATATAAATCAATATATGTTATTATTATTAATTTATTAATTAATATTTAAGATATTTTATATTTATATATGTATTTAATATATAAATTAATTTATTAATATACTAATAAATTAGCGCAACTAAATTAAAATGTAGTAATTCTTTAAAACAAGACTAAATTATAAATTTTTCTATCATGACTAAATTAATAATTATCCACATTTTAAAATGCGGTTAAAAACCCTTATAAATTATCCACATTTCTATGAAAATATAGTTAAATCAAAAAATTAGCCATGTTTTTAGAAAACAAGACTAAAAAATGATATAAACTACCTATTATTTTTACAGTGTGAGTTGTATTTATAGGAAATTGGCTCATGAACGTTTTTATTCTAGGTTGTTTTCAAAAAAGGAGTGAACCCTCATTATACTGAGGGTTGTGTCATGACTCTGATGATGGTCTCAGAGAACATGTAGTTTACATAATCTTATGTGATGTTTTATTAACTTCTTGATCTCCATCACTCTATCTCCTGTATCAGTGATGGAAATATTTTTTATGTCTACAACTATATCAAATATTGTCATTAGTTTATTTAAAACACGATCAAAAACCAATACTCTATTTTATTATCCCAATAGCTAATGAAAACCCATTTATAAGATTCAACATCCTAGTTGGATCATTCATCATTTAAAACATAAAAAAATTATAACAAAAAACATCTGAATTTCCCTATATGATATTTTCACTAAATAAAAAATTTTCTAAGAGTATTGGTTTATAGAAGAAAACCAAATAAACAATCGAAAATATATAAAGAAATAAATAAATAATCACCCCAAAAATTATATGTAATTGTATCTTTATAAAGTTAATATATATATATAAGTGTGTGTAATGGCCCAGACCTCTATGGCACATTCCTTTGTAAAAAAGAAGGCCACGAAGTGTTCTAGAGGGTAAAATGGACTTTTCCCACACTTCCCAGAATATATTTAAATTTGTTTTAAATAAATCATATTATAAACTTATAAGTCCTTATAATATAAATATGATTTTCTGTACAATCATTATGTTTCACTATTCACCTAAAAATCAACTATTTTAGAAAAATACTAAATAATTACAATAAGTTAATTTATAAATTATTAATCCCAATATGAAAACATTTTTATAAAATATAAAATATAAATTTTATAAATTTTCCATTTAATTATAATAATTAATAAATGCTATTTAAATAGTAAATTGAGAAATAATTTTCATTATGTAGTATTTTCCATCTAGAATAAAATCTCAAGTATTATATAGCTAATATAAAAAATAGGCCTCAAAGAACATAAAAATTCAAAAAGTCATGTATAAATAACCAAAATGACCAATATATCCAAAAATACATGAATATATGAGATTCCATAGGATTACATCATTCAATAATTAAGTTAAAATATATCACTGTGAAATATCAATGAGTTTTAATCTAAAAAAATTGTCATCCAAACTTGAACAACACTGGAGACATATTTTTCAAAAAATTAAAATTTTAAACCTCTAGAGATATCGTAAATAAATGTATCAAATATGTGTACATGATTATTTATAGAATGAGGTCTTATAACTCTGTGGTGTTCTCTACTAAAAACACATAACATGTCTCTTCTTCATACAAGAAACCATAAGGCTCTATTTAAATTGACCTTTATAAAATTGGATTCTAAAAGGAAACTATTTTTTCTTTTCCCAGATAACTTCCACTAATAAGTCCCTTTAAAAAAATTCTTATAAAATGTTTCCCCAACATTAAATTCGAAGGATCTTAGGTCTAGATGAAAAACTCATATAAATAATCAAGCATTATAGTAATCAATAGAAATATATTGAGATATAATAACACTAACTATTATAAAAAATTGGCATTCTTTTTAACTATCCACCCACCAAAATTAAGGATAATAAATTAAAATTATTTCTCCATCATCCTTATATAGATTAATTTATATTGAACAAATGTTTTCATAAATTTTTTTAGTACATTTAATCATACTACTAGGATGGTACACCAGACCCCCACACTTGACTAGTACATTCAAACAATACCTTGATAGCCTTTACCCGTGAGGCTTCTATAATGCCCCGACCCCAGTTACCCAGAGTTGGTGCATTACATCATAACATTGGCATGATCACAAAAGATCAAGTCTCGAAATACCAATTAGTTTAGTAGCCTTGAAAACACTAGATACATTCATAAATGTTATATTACATCATAAAGTGAAAAACTAAAATAACAGAGTCTCCATTTTCCACACTCATATCCTCTTCTGACTATCCCTGCAGGTCATTCATAAAATACTTCTTCACATCCTGGAAAAAATTAAAACATTGAAAGGGGTGAGATCAGATGCTCAGTAAGGATAACAATACAGAAGAAGCTTTCATAAATAAACATAAACATTTAAGGAAATGTATAACTAAACAAATTCCTTTTAAAGATGAACTCCAACATAATATGGAAAAAATAAAATTAAATAATGCCATTTACTTTCTCACATAGATATTATACTATTCGAATAATCACATGAAATATCAATAACCACTTTCATAATGATGTAATGCATAATGACAGACTATCATAACAATGTATCCAAGGCCTCGTACCAAGACTACAAATAAGATTTTGTCAAGGCCTCGTACCAAGACACTAGTTTGTCTCATGAGACCTGCCAATGAATTTTTTTTAGAAGATAATTATGTTTAAAATTTCTCGAATATACTCCAGTGATTATCTGAAAACATTATGCAAGCTTTTTAAAACAAAATAACTAATTCCGAGACTGCTCGACTAATTACAGTCCATGATGGGTCCACTCTCAATCCTTTCCTGCCTACCACACTCGAGAGTCAGGTTTTCTGAAAACATTTTTAATCTTGCCTTAAATACATATACATTTGCACTGTATTTTCATATATTTGAGAGAAATATCTCTATCTTTTTTGAAATCATTTAAAAATCACATAATTATAAAATAAAACCTTTTGAATAAACGTAAAAGTCAAAGGGGTTTGTACACCTTATAAAGGAATGTTGTGTATAAAACCAAATATGCCTCAATGAAAAGAGATTGAGACGAAGTCCCTTACAAAGATAATTTTTTTAAATAAAATAGACCTATTATGTGTATTCACTATAATTACTAATAAATAATGTACAAATACAATATTGGACATAATAATATCATGACATAATTTGTAAGTAGGAGATTAACCCAAAGATTAGAAATTGGGTTAAGAAGTTCCCTTACCTTGTGTCCGACTTGACTCGACCGTTATTTATCCTCATGAATAATAAACTAGAGTTAATATCTACTTTCTTAAGAACCTTTTTAAAGTACATTACCTCTTTTATATTACTTATTACAATGTTACAAAAATTATGTAGTCATTTATGTTAATAACTGTTGTTTTGTGGATCTTTGGTACTTGAGTCAACAATAAACTTCGTATAATAACAAGTTGTTTATGTGGTAGAATATACATTTTCATATAATTATATTCATGATGTAGATATCATATATATCATATATATACATTATATACATTAATTTTTAATATTACATAACATTTAGAGGTAAGAAATGAAATGCACCGTTCATGGAGACGATAAGCCGTACGTACGCATGAATGCTACTTTCATTTCTATTTCATATTTAATGGAATGAAATTATTATTATATAAAGGTATACTATAATTCCAGTATAATATCATGTATAATATCATTTACTCCATCCTTTATACATCCCACATATGACATTAACGATTCAAATCACTTTGAGCGGGCGGTAGTCCGCACATCCTAAAATGAAATTATCGTGTTTACCCATAATGGAAATCGTAAAGGTATGCCATAAATGAAGAATACAGAATCATAAGGAAAACAAAAACATAATATATATCTTATATAAAAACTAGTTTTATCATAATGGCCACCATGAGAGGTGTTAAAAGAAGATTGAACAATCATCGTTTCGTGAGGCAGAAAGTTTCCAACCACAGAAACACTATGTTCTTTAACCATTAGATGAAGGTGTGTGTAAGTGTAAATAAAATTCTTCTCATAAAAACATCCAAGTATATTGAGGATACTGGTGTTGTTACAAAATAAAGTAATAAATAGATTTTAGGGGGTTGGAGAATAAAAATAAAACAAAAGAACACAAGAGAAGACATTACCTTAAAATCGGGTAACTCTTTTTTGATTTGAGCCAAAGGCTTCCTTGGGAAGAATTCTGCACAAAGTGAGGATTCTAGGAGTAAGAGAGGGAAGTTGAAAGAGTATCTGTGTAGAGGTTGGCTGAGCCAAATGGATTGGTAGGTGTGAATAAGGTGGTAGTGGTGGGGGCCTTTTATAAGAGGAGAGGAGGGGCACTCTTGGAAAGTCATGAAATGTTACTTTATTATATAATGAGTTTCAGATTTTAAAGGTCCCAAAATTATATATTTCGAGGGTAATGTGATAAGGGTTCGAAATATACTCATCCAATAGGTTTTTGACAAGTTTATGTCTTATATTTTACATTATCTTTTTATTTTATTTAAATCATTAATTAATGAGGTAATCATTGCATCCTCATGGAGTCATAAATAATATAATTTATTTAACGTATAAAAATTATAAAACAATTATCACGATGTATTAAATCGTTTTATCTTTCTAATTTATATTTATAGTCAAAAATATGACTTGTATAACCCTATTTAAAAATTGTTTTCGTAAAACAACTCTTGTTTGTGACATTTTTATATTACCATGAAATAAAACATTTTTAATGTCCTTTTCCTACCAAAGTGGCTCCATGGGGTCCCCAAGTTGACCCATAGATTGTCTTGGTCATAAATGACTCATACAATAGGGGTAGGACAAGTGTAAAGGTATTTTCATATTTTTATAATATCATTTTTACCTTAAATTTCACTAATTACCTTTAATCACGATTAATTAAACATAAAAGTTACTATTCACCAAAAAATTATTTTAATCCCATTGAACAACATTTTACTTCATAATGACAACCATGTATGTCAGATTTTTAAAAATCAAAGCATAGAAGTGGTAATGTTTCATTTAAACAAAAAATCAGTTTTTTAACTACCACTTAGTAGTTTCACTATTCATCAAAAATTGATGTTTTTCAGAACAATGCCAAAATTTCACCCGAAGTTATAATTGATATTCCAAATTCAAAAATTATGTCTATTTTAAAAAATTCAAAATATATAAGTTTCATTAATTAATTTTACAACTAATTCCCGCCGTCACAACAAATAACGTGTTTTTAAGAAACAATATATATCAAAAGATTGACAATTGTTTATGTCCAATTTCAAAGTGAAATTAATTCTAATTAACACCATTGGATAAAATGGTAAAAATATATTATAATTATAATTTAAAACCACACAATAGTATAATTTATCATAATAAATTATTTTGATTGAAAATGTTTTTTTAAGTATTTTTCACTATTCATAAAAAATTGGAAGTTCTCTGAAAATTACAAAAAAATTCAACTTAGGATAATTTCGATATTCCGAATACAAAAACGAAGTACATTTGGCAAGAGAAAATTTATAATATTTCAAAAATTAGGTATTACTATTCATAACGGCTACTTTGATTGGTTGTGGTGTGTGTTAGAACTCGAAGTTGCATACAACACACGCTACTGTATTATTCATAGAGAAGTGTACCGTGGAATCTTGGGGTGTTACATTATCCCCTCCATCAAAAAATTTCTTCCTTGAAATTTCATATAGTATCACTGTATAAAAAGACTTGGGTGATTCTTCATCATATGTTCCTCGTGTTCCCACGTTCCATCCTCCATCTTATGGTTTCTCCATAGAACTTTTACCAGACGAGTCGTCCGGTTTCTCAGCACTTGTTCTCTTGTATCAAGAATCCTGATGGGCTCTTTGCAATAAGACAGATTGGGTTCCAGTTCTAATTCCTCATAGGAGAGTACATGCGTTGGGTCAGGGATGTATTTTCTCAACAGTGATACGTGGAATACATCATGAACTTTGGAGAGACTTGGTGGCATTTCCAAACGGTAAGCTACAACCCTAATTCTTTCTAGAATTTCAAAGGGTCTGATGTACCTGGGACTCAATTTACCCTTCTTACTGAAACGTATAACTCCCTTCCATGGAGATACCTTCAAGAAAACGTGATCTCCTACCTGAAATTCCAAATCCTTCCTTTAGTTTTCGGCATAGATATTTTGCCTACATTGAGCTGCTTTGATGTGGTTTTGGATTACTTTCACCTTTTCCATCGTTTCCTCCACCTGTTCTAGGCCTACAAGTTTTTTTCACCAACGTCATCCCAATAGGTTGGTGTGCGACATCTCTTTCCATATAACGCTTCATATGGTGCCATCTGAATACTTGAAAATAAGTTATTGTTATAGTAAAATTCTACCAGAGGTAAATATTGATCCCACATTCCTTGAATGTCATGTGAGCATGATCTCAACATGTCTTATAAGGTTTGAATAGTTATTTCTGATTGTCCATATATTTGAGGGTGGTAAGCAGTGCTCAAACGAAGTTCAGTATCCAAGGCCTTCTGAAGACTATTCCAGAATCTTGATGTAAAACAAGGATCACGATCCGAGACAATAGATAGGGGTACCTCATGAAGTCTCACAACTTCATTAATATATAGTATTTCTAGAAGTTCAAGTGGTAGATCTTCCCTTATAGCAATAAAATATACTGACTTCGTGAGAAGATCAACAATGACCCATATTGCGTCATTCCTTCTAGGAGTCTTTGGTAGTCCCATGAAAAAATCCATCATAATATTATCCCATTTCCACTCAGGTATGAGAAGAGGTTGCAATACTCCACCAGGCAGGTGCCTTACAGCTTTCACTTGTTGACAAACCATACATCTTGACACAAAATCAGCAATCTCCCTCTTCATGTTGTCCCACCAAAAATGTCCCTTTAAATCTCTATGCATTTTGGTGCTCCCAGGGTGTATAGAGAAATTGGAACTATGAGAATCATCTGACAATTCCCTCTTTAAATCAGGTATATCGGGAACACAAAGTCTCCTCCCAAATTTCAAAATTCCATCTTCATACACAATGTCACTCAATCGCCCATCATTCACAGCTTTAATCTTCTTTTTCAACTCTTCATCATTGGCCTGAGAACACTTTATCCTTTCTAGTAAAGATGTTTTGGCAACCATTTGAAATTTTTTTTATGTTTCACCCTCCTTTGTGATTCCCATATCCATCTTTACTAGATCCATGAAAATAGGATCCCTTTCCACTCTCATCATGTTCAAAACTCCATGATCTTTTCTACTCAAAAAATCTGCAACCTTATTTGCCTTCCTTGGGTGGAAGTGTATCATGCAATCATAATCCTTGAGTAGTTCAATCCATCGCCTTTGACTCATGTTGAGTACTTTTTGTGAGAAAATATATTTTAGACTCTTATGAACGTTATATATCTCATATTTTTCACCATAGAGATAATGTCTCTATATCTTCAAGGAAAAGATTACAATAGCTAACTCGAGATCATGTGTAGGATTGTTCTGCTCATGAATTTTTAGCTGTCGTGTTGCATAGACAATAACCCTATCATTCTGCATAAGGACACAACCAAGTACTTTCATTGATTCATCACTATAAATAATGAACCAATCATTCCCTGATGGTAGAGTCAATATAGGAGTGTTGACTAGTATTATCATCAGTTCTTCAAAACATTCTTCACACTCTTTTTTCTACAAAAAATTAACCCCTTTACATGTGAGCTTCGTTAATGGGTTATCCAATTGGGTAAAATTCTGGACAAAACGTCGATAATAACCAGCCAAACTAATAAAACTGCGTACCTCAGTTATACTCGTCGGTGCTGGCCATTCTTGGATTGCCTTGGTCTTAGAATGATCAATGGAAATTCCATCCTTAGAGACAATATGGCCATGAAACGAAATCTCTTGAAGCCATAATTCACACTTTCTAAAATTCCAATATAAATCATGCCTTCTAAGAGTCTTCAAGATAATGCGCAAGAGATTTTCATGATCTTCGTAGCTTTTGGAGTATACCAAGATATCATTAATAAATACAACCACAAAATCATCAAGATATTCCTTGAAAACTCTATTCATTAGATCCATGAATACCAAGGGTGAATTAGTCAATCCGAAAGGCATTATTGTAAACTCGTAATGCCCGTATATTGTTAAAAATGCTGTCTTCAGAATGTCCTCCTTTTTCATACACAATTGATGGTATCCAGATCGAAGGTCAATCTTTTAAAAGTATTAATTTCCATGTAATTGGTCAAATAAATCATCAATGCGAGGTAGGGGATACTTTTTCGTTATTGTTATAGCATTTATCTCCCTGTAGTCAATGCACAACCTCACAGATCCATCTTTCTTCTTAACAAAAAGGACAGGGGCTCCCCATGGAGAAACACTAGGGCGAATAAATCCCTTATTACTCAATTCCTCTAGTTGTTTATTTAGTTGAACTAATTCCACGGTGGCCATTCTATAAGGGGTCTTTGATATACGCCTTGATCCAGGAATTAAATCAATGGAAAACTCAACTTATTGTTCTAGAGGATGTCAAGGTAAATCATCCGGAAACACATCTACATATTCTTTCACAATAGGTATATCCTTTATTTGAACATTCCTTTCCTCGCCATTAGTCATTTTATTCTCTTCCTCCCCAATAATTGAATTTAGTTGAGCCACTACGGGTGGATCTAAATAAGAATTTGGTGGTGATGATTCTACTCTAAAAATAAGGTGTTCCTTATCATCATCATAAAAAATAGTAACCTATTTCTTCTTACAATAAAACATTGCATCATAGTCTGAAAGAAAATCCTTACCGTGGATTATATCAAACTCAATCATAGGTATGACAATGAGATCAGCGGATAAAGAACAGTTATGTGCACTAATGGGGACTAATTCACAAGACATTGTTGCAATAATACTTCCCTTATGAGTTTTTATTGAAAATTATCTTGTCAAATCAAATTTAAAATATCTAATTTTCTTAGAAAACTGGGAAGATATGAAACAATGCGATGATCCAGAATCAAATAATGCATTTTCTAAACATGAGGAAACCATTAAATTACCGGCCACCACGTCTTTCGAAGCTTCAACCTTAGTAGTAGTGATAACATAAGATTGGACTTGATCCCTTGGCCTCTTCTGAGGTAAGTTCCCCTGATGCTTATGACATTCATTTTCATAATGCCCCTTTTCTCTACAATTTTAGCATTCAACATTGATAGCCTATTTCTTTCCCTTGCAATCATGAGTCTGGTGACCTTTTTCTCCACATTTATAACAAACTCCCATTTATTTTAGGCATGTACCGGGGTGATTCTTCCCACAATTATTTCAAAATGGAAAATACTTCATTCCTGTTTTCCCTTTATCTATCTCTTATCCACCGTTCTCTTCTTCTCTTGCTTTACTTTGTCGTCACAAGACTTAGAGAATTCTTTTTCTGTCATGATAGCACATGAGACAATATCTTCATACGTTGAGAAAGATTGTGATACTAAAGCTCGACGGAGAAATGGTTTTAACCCATTAAAGAAATGGTCAATCTTACTTCTTGGGTTATGTATATAATCTACAGCATGCCTCGCTAGCCTTGTAAAGTTAGCCTCATACTTTACGACATTCTCATCCTCCATTTGTCTCAAACTCATAAATTTCCTTTCCATATCTGCTCGATGGTCACAAGGGAAGCATTTTTCTAAGAAAAGATCATTGAACTCCCTCCATTCCATATTTGATACTTCATCATCTTCCTTTGTGTTTTGAATCAATGGCCACCATTGATCAGCATCTCCTGTGAGGCAGTAAACTACCATGATAACCTTTTCCCTTTTTCTACTCCCCAAGGCGTGGAATATTTTCTCTAAGGAGTTTATCCATTTCTTAGATACTAATGGAGTTGTACCCCCATTATATGTTGGTTGTTGTTGCCTCATTAAGTAGTCTAACATTGATCCTCCACGTTGAGGATCAGGGTGCTCCATACGAGTAAGTTTATTATTCATAAGATGAGTGAGTTGTCCCAATATGGTGATAAGTTGATTAGAACCAGCTGTATCTCTAGCTCCACAATAATTATCTTGAGCAGGAGGACAATACCTACATGGAGTGCATGCATTGATACGGTTTCCATTCCTCCCACTAGGTGCCATTTCTAAATAATGGAATAAACTAGGTTAGTTTATGAATTGAAATGATTAATTCCAAACATGTAAAATACTTAATGTAAATTGAATGGTTTATGGATATGATCCATAATCATAAAAAAAAATTTCTTTGAGGAAGTATATACTCATAAAACCTTCATAATGGTTTGTAAAAAATGAGAATTATCCTAAGCATATCCCACAGGAGTGTTATAACCAAGAGTGCAGCAAGGTCCGTTGTCATGCACCAGTTCCCGTTCGAGTATAACTTAAAGCGTTGTTTTCGGGTTTTACCCCTAGGTACATATGTGCCAGAGCTGCCTCTACCTGCTCGTATCTAGACAGGGATGTATTGCTCGGAAAACTCACAAAATCTCTATAAAACAAAAATTCGAGGATGTTCTTCTATAATAATCCTCAAAGTCTATGTTAGGGCTATGTGCTCTAATCAGAGTTTATCTAAATCTAGATTCCAAGGTTAGTACTAAACTGCCTCTGATACGAACTGTAACGCCCCGACCCCAGTTACCCAGAGCCGGTGCATTACTTCGTAACATTGGCATGATCACAAAATATCAAGTCTTGAACGACCAATTAGTTTAGTAGCCTTGGAAACACTAGATACATTCATAAATGTACCATTACATCATAAAGTTAAAAACTAAAATAACATAGTCTCCATTTTCCACACTCATATCCTCTTCTGACTGTCCCTGCAGGTCATTCCTAAATTACTTCTTCACATCCTGGAAAAAATTAAAACATTGAAATGGGTGAGATCAGATTCTCAGTAAGGATAACAATATAGCGGAAGCATTCCTAAATAAACATAAACATTTAAGGCAATGTATAACTAAACAAAATCCTTTTAAAGATGAACTTCAGCATAATATGGAAAAAATAAAATTAAATAACGCCATTTACTTACTCACATGGATATTCTACTAGTCGAATAATCACATGCAATATCAATAACCACTTTCATAATGATGGAATGCATAATGCCAGACTATCATAACCACGTAGCCAAGGCCTCGTGCCAAGACTAAAATTAAGATTTTGTCAAGGCCTCGTGCCAAGACACTAGTTTGTCTCATGAGACCTGCCGATACAATTTTTTTAGAAGATACTTATGTTTAAAATTGGTCAAATATACTCCAGTGTTTTTCTGAAAACATTATGAAAGATTATGAAAACAAAATATCTAATTTGGAGACTTCTCGACTAATTACATGCCATGATGGGTCCACGCCCAATCCCTTACTGTCTACCACACTCGAGAGTCGGGTTTTCTGAAAACATTTTTAAGCTTGTATTAAATACGTATACATTTGCATTGAATTTTCATATATTTTAGAGAAATATCTCTATATTTTTTGAAATCATTTAAAAATCACATAATTATAAAATAAAACCTTTTGACTAAACGTAAAAGTCAAAGGGGTTTATACACCTTATAAAGGAAAGTTGTGTATAAAACCAAATATGCCTCAATGAAAGGAGATTGAGACGAAGTCCCTTAAAAAGATCATTTTTTCTAAATAAAATAGATCTATTATGTGTATTCACTATAAGTACACATAAAGAAAGTAAAAATACATGATTGGACATAATAATATCATGTCATAATTTGAAAGTAGGAGATTAACCCAAAGAATAGAAATTGTGTTAAGAAGTTCCCTTACCTTGTGTCCGACTTGACTCGACTATACATTAACCTCCTGAATAATAAACTAGAGTTAATATATACTTGATTAAGAACCTTTTCAAGTTCATTATCCCTTTTATATCACTTATTACAATGTTATGAAAATTATGTAGTCATTTAAGTTAATAACGGTCGTTTTTTCGATCTTTGGTTCTTGAGTCAACAATAAAATTCTTATAATTACAAGTTGTTTATGTGGTAGAATATCCATATCTCCAGAATTATATTAATGATGTAGATATAATATATATCATATATATCCAGTATATACATTCATTTATAATATTAAATAACATTTAGAGGTAATAAATGAAATGCACCATTCATGGAGATGGTAAGCCATACATACGCATGAACGCTACTTCCATTTATATTTCATATTTAATGGAATGAAATTATAATTATATAAAGGTATACTATAATTAAAGTATAATATCATGTATAATATCATTTAATACATGCTTTATACATCCCACATATGGCATTAACGATTGAAATCACTTTGAGGGGGCTGTAGTCCGCACTTCCTAAAATGAAATTATTGCGTTTACCCATAATGGAAATCGTAAAGGTATGCCATACATGAAGAATAAAGAATCATAAGGAAAAACAAAACATAATATATATCTTATATAAAAATAGTGTCATCATAATGGCCACCATGAGAGGTGTTAAAAGAAGATTGAACAATCATCGTTTCGTGAGGCAGAAATTTTCCAACCATAGAAACAGTATGTTCTTTAACCATTAGACGAAGGTGTGTGTAACTGTAAATAAAATCCATATCATAAAAACATCCAAGTGTATTTTTTATACTGGTGTTTTTACAAAATAAATCAATTAAAATATTTTAGGGGGTTGGATAAGAAAAATAAAACAAAAGAACACAGGAGAAGACATTACCTTAAAATTGGGTAACTCTTTTTTGATTTGAGCCAAAAGCTTCCTTGGGAAGACTTCTGCCCAAAGTGAGGATTCTAGGAGTAAGAGAGGGAAGTAGAGAGAGTATTTGGATAGAGGTTGGCCGAGCCAAATGGCATGGAAGGTCTGAATAAGGTGGCAGTGGTGGGGGCCTTTTATAAGAGGAGAGGAGGGGCACTTTTGGATTGTCATGAAATGTTACTTTATTATATAATGCATTTCGAATTTTAATGGTCCTAAACTTATATATTTCTAGGATAAGGTGATAAGGGTTCTAAATATACTCATAAAATAGTTTTTTGAAAATTTGAGGTCATAGATTTTACATTATCTTTTTATTTTACTTAAATCATTAATTAATGAGGTAATCACTGCATCATCATGGTGTCATAAATAATTTAATTTATTTAATTTATAAAAATTATAAAAAAATTATAATGATGTATTAAATCTTTTTATCTTTCTAATTAATATTTATAGTAAACAATATGACTTGTATAACCCCATTTAAAAATTGTTTTAGTAAAACAACTCATGTTGTGACATTTTTATTTTAACATTAAATAAAAAGTTTTTAATGTCCTTTACCTACCATAGTGGCTCCATGGGGTCCCCAAGATGACCCATGGATTTTCTTGGTCAGCCATGACTCATCCAATATGGTTAGTACAAGTTTAAATGTATTTTAATATTTTTATAATATCATTTTTACCTTAAATTTCACTAATTACCTTTAATCATGATTAATTAAACTTAAAAGTTACTATTCACCAAAAAATTATTTTAATCCCATTGAACAACATTTTACTTCATAATTAAAACCATTTATGTCAGATTTTTGAAAATAAAATCACAGAAGTGGTAATTTTTCATTTAAATGAAAAATGATTTTTTAACTACCACTTAGTGGTTTTACTATTCATCAAAAATTGATGTTTTTCAGAACCATGCCAAAATTTCACCCAAAGCTATAATTGATATTATGAATTCAAAAATTATGTCTATTTTACAAAATTACAAACATATATGTTTCATTAATTAATTTTATAACTAATTCCCGTTGTCACAACAAATAGCGTGTTTTTAAGAAACAATATATATCAAAAGATTGACAATTATTTATTTCCAATTTCAAATTGAAATTAATTATAATGAACACCATTGGATAAAATGGTAAGAATATATTCTAATTATACTTTAAAAACACTCAATATTATAATTTATCACTATAAATTATTTTGATTAAAAAAGTTGTTTTTAAGTATTTTTCACTATTCATAAAAAATTGGAAGTTATCCGAAAATTACAAAAAATTCAACTTAGGATAATTTCGATATTCCAAATACAAAAAACGAAGTACATTTGGAAAGATAAAATTTATAAAATTTCAAAAATTAGGTATTACTATTCATAACAGCTACTTTTATTGGTTGTGGTTTGTGTTAGAACTCGAAGTTGCGTACAACACACGCTACTATATTATTCAAAGAGAAGTGTACCGTGGAAGCTTATGGTGTTACAACTTCAATAGATTCTAGAGAATTAACAATTTCATCAATACTATCTAACAAATATAATGTATTAATAAGAACATAATCCCCATGAAAATATGTCTACGATTGATTCATGAATTACAAGATAAAGTCCTTGAGAATATAATATTGTAGAACCACCACTGCATTATGAGCATGGGTGGAGTTATGAACTTGAATATTTATAAGCATATGATGAGAGGAATCATCATGAATATCATCCCTAGTGACAAGATTTCCACCATTCTGAATAAATAATAAATATTCATATTAGGAATACAAAATAAAAATACAACCAATTCATGTTTCATAATTCAAATGAAAAATTCCCAATAAAAACCATGAAAAAAATTTATCTCTATTAATAATTTTAAAAAAATATGTTAAAAAACTATTTTTTAAACTAATATAATTAAAATAAGAGTTTAATGACTCGTTACATAAAATAATTAACAATTTTAATACATATTACATTTTTAACACACCAAAATTAATTTCAAAAACAATTTATAATTAAAACCATTTATGAATCCCATTTACTTCCAAAATACCTCATTGTTTCTAATATAAAATCATTTAACATAAATAAAACTTTATAAGAAGAAGTATTCTTTTAAAAATAATTCATTAAACCTCCATTTAATTTTGTTTTTTTATAAAATACCCTTTTAACAAAAAACAATGTAATTTAAAACATAAATATAAAAAACATAACACAAAAGCACAAACAAAATTCACTCTCACATCATCAAAACATCATCAAAAACCTCCTAGATTCCCCTCCAACAAGTGGAAATATAATGGGGGGAAATTTGAAATAAAAAAACATTAATAATGAATTTAAGAGAGGGTTTTTTGTGTGTGTAATTTTGGCCAAATAATGTGGTCGACCATATATCGATCTTGCAGCAGATCTTAAGATCTGTCCAAGACCATGTGGATGTGATTGCCATTTTTTTCAGAAAATGTGAGATAATAATATATCTTTTTTTATTTTCTACATTCATCCCAAATCCCAATTTAACACCCAATGTATCTTATATTACTCAATGTGGAACAAAATTCAATCAAAATAATCAAAATTGGAGATTAAATACATGACATGAAAATCAACTAACTATAAAAAATCATGTTTGATCACAAAGGGAGGCGGTCACAAACATACCAAGGACCGACCTCATGAGTGATAAAAATATTATATTCATAACACCAAAAAACACATAAATAATTAGAGGGTTCTCTGATACTGGTTTTTAATAAATTGACCAAGGTCAACCAAACCCATTGCCATTGAAATCCCATGAAAAGGCCTAGAGAATATTTGTAGTCACCAAAGGCAGGAAGAAAGCCCCAATTTATAAAAACATAATCATGTGGTAAAAGTTTTATCCTCTAATAACTATATATAATAAGAATAGCAATATATTGAAAATCTATCACATTATATTCGTAAGTTTATATCAAATTATTATAAAATGAATATATATAAATAAATAAACAACCCATAATATTTATAATTTTTATGAATAGAAAGAGACACTATTAGATATAAAAAATTAAAATTATATATAATAGAAACTATTATAAAATATTCAAAAATATAAATACATCATGAGAATGAGAATAAGAAACACTACCAAAATCACAACTCACTAAGTTGGATGATATATAATCATCCCATAAATAATGAAACATGAACCATATCATAATCATCTCTCTATGACCCATGGTCACTCAAAACATCCCATTTTTCCCATTGTTATACTAACATAAACAAAGGCCATGGGGAGATCATAATTGGTCCACATGAAATAAAATAGGAAATATATGTTCACACCACAATGTGTATGTAGGGTGTGAGTTAAAACATCTTAGTATGATTTATTAAAAGAGTATATCAATGTACTATTATAGGAAATTTTAAAAAATTAAAATTTCACCATCAAATCAAAAATAGATTTCCCACATAATGTACCATTAAAACAACTAAATATCATGTTTTCCTCTATAAAAATCATTATATATTTTTTAAAAAAATCCCATGAAATCTATAGCAGATAAATTAAAACACTATCAAACCCTAAAATTAAGGAATTATTGTTTTATGAACAAAAATACTTTTATCTGCATTTTTTAAGACCTTTCTCAAGATCAAAACATAAATTAAATGTTTCACTTTTTTATTTTAAGTCACACTTTTAAATCCATATATCAAAACCATTTATTAAATAAACCCAACCCTAAAGGAATAAAAGATTAACCATAGGAAGACAGAAAATATAATCTAATCATTATATGAATAAGAGATGGTCCTAAAAGTGATGACATATAATCAAAATAGAATAAGGTTATAATAAAAAGGAGGAATGGGAATCCATTATATAACAACACCATCAAATGAATAAGATTTATAGGAAACTCACTAGGTCATAATGTGAGATGATCTTAGAAAATAATCAGTTAAATAATGACCTATGTATCATTCCAAACAAATATAAGCACCTGATTCACTCTCATATATATATATATTTATATATATTTCACTCTCCTAGAAAATATGTAATATATAAAAAAGGAAACTAGCTAGAAAGTAATCTAAACAATGTGGCATAGTTCTATATCTTTTACTCAATTTCATATTTTTCTAATGTATTAAATCAAGTAGAGGAGGGAAATTAAATTCATCAGGTGATCAATGTAATTATAAATAATAAATCATAACATGTATACCTCATCTCACTTATAACACCCTTACGAGAAACAACACCTTTTAAAATCCATAAAAGCACCATAAATAACAATTCAATTCATCCCATAATAGAAAATATTTTACACTGAATAATACAATTGGAAAATAGGGGTCTCAAAAAAATGAATAAAAACATTTAAGAATGTGCCATCCAACCCTTTTAAAACAAGATTAAAAGTACAATTTATAAAAAAACCATGACACAATCACCATGGAAACCATTTTTATCAATTTTTGGAATGAGAACATTTGATATGGAAACCCATGTTATAAAACAACCTTTTAAATCCAATATTTTGAGATGTATATTATATATCATTTTAAAACCAAAACAAATTTTTTATCATTAAATTCATTTAGTCATATCCTCTTATTAATTTTCAGTAACAATATGAAATCAAAATTAATTTTTTTAAAACCAATAACTAGAAAAAAAACATAAAATACAAATTTCACACCAAATGTGTAAACCATTTTAAATGTATTAAAATCCCTTTATAATATCACATGTAATTATATATTGATATGAAATGATTCTCTGAAAACAAAACCATATTATAGATTTTTTGAATAATTAATTTCATAAAAGCACATTCCTTAATCACGTACAAGGAGTTCAGGACCATAAAAACATAGATATGAGAACCAAAGAATAAATTAAAACACCCTAAAGACCAGTAAACACAATATTAAGTCAACCCATGATATATGGTCTAGAAAATATGGATTAAATGGATTGTAAGAAATGAATATATATTGATAGATGAAGAGAAGAATAGAAAATGAGATCCGACATTGATGAAAACCACTTTGATAGGGCCAATAGGGGCCTATATACACTGAGAGGGGGGGGGTGAATCAGGGTATGGATATTCTTTTCAAAAATTATTCCTGCCCCACTAGATCTTGACCTCTTTATTACATGGGTCACTTTGTTTGCACTTGTGTTTTTCTATGATCACCTATTTTATTCTTTGTCTGATGATGATGATTCAAATGCAATGCAGGGAAGTAAGCAGGCAGACACAAAGATTTTTACTTGGTTCACCCTCACTGGGCTACGTCCAAGGAGCATACGCCAACAAGTTGCCATGCATACCAAATCCCACTAGTCTTCATAAGATGTGGATACAAAATTTGGTATAGAGCACTTCTATTCCCAGGCTCACTACCTTCATAAGGTTTAGGGTCAGCTCACTACTTTCCCAAGGGTCACTCCCTATTTCTCTCTCTCTGGCTCACTGCCGGTGGAGAGGATCACCTTCTTCCTCTTCCTATGCTCACTGAACTTGGAAGGAATCCACTCACAATTTATAGACCTGTAGGTCTCTTAATTTGTATGAAATAATGCATCTTAAACTATTGATAGATCCTATATTGAAGTCCAACTTTCATCCACTGACGAATACCTCTTTGCCTCTGAACACTGGGCAATTCCTTTTGGTAACACCTTCGCAAAGCACCGTACTTCGCGAAGCACCCAATTTCACGAAGCTCATTCAAGCCTTCGCGAAGCTCCTTCCTTTTCATGAAGCACTTTCGCGAATCTCAATCCATCGCAAAGCAACGTCCTTCGCAAAGCTTACTAAGCCAACACGAAGCTCACAACTTTCGCGAAGCTACAATAGCCGCATCGATGCCCCTCTTTCGCGAAGCACACTGGCTCCGTGAACCACCTTCGCAAATCGAGAGAAAATGAACTTCTCTGAAAAATCTCTCTACATCTCTCGAGGGGGTCAGAATCTATTTATAGGCGATTCCACAGACCCTCGAACTTTCCACGCGAAGTCAACGCCACTTCATCTCAAATCGTGAAGCTCCGAAGTTTCTACCGGAATTCTGTCCAAATGGCGAATAACCACAACAATTTTCCGTTCGCGGAGCTCGTCATAATCGCGAAGCATCACCGTCAACATTCCTTTGCACCTTTGCCGCGAAGCTCCCTCGCAAAGCCCTTTACCACCGTGATGAACTTCATCCTCTTCCATTCATGAAGCTCGTCGTAATCACGAAGAATCACCGCCTCCATTCTTCTGGTCTTCGTGAAATCCAAACCATGAAGCCTCTCTTCGCGAAATTCATGTCGTTTCCATATTTAATTATGATATTCATGGAAATCCTATTTTCACGATGCTCACCAAACTCCCAATTTTGGACCCCAAAAATTTGGCAAACACTAGGAAATGGCGCCACCTTGTACTGCTCTTTTGTACCACCTCCAGATCGTCATTTCCTTTGTCATCGTTCTTTGTCAACAAGGATTGTCAACAAATTCTCGGGAACTCGACAATTCTCCATGGAATCCTGCTTTGTCAACAAACACAATCAACCCAAAAATACTTCAATGTTACCTTGGGGGATTTTTTCCCAACAATCTTCCCCTTTGGGTTTGTTGAAAACTCTTCAGAACTCTACTCAGAATGATTTTCTGCACTTTGATACCTGACTGAGTCTTCTTCCAGCCGCTACCACCATTCGCCTCTTGCGATTATTATAGCATTCAAGGAATCATTTAACACGTACCCTAAGCCCACATGAGCAATGATCGGCGTGATAAACAAGAGTAGTATGAAAATTTCATCAATGAATCACTTCATGTCAAACACCAATTGTGATAGCTGGACGCCTTTTCAAACCATTCCAAAATCACTCTTCTGCTTTTATCATGATCCTCAGCTGTCATGATATCTATTCTTTGATCAATCACTTCTAGCATCGAAAGATTTAAAAAATATCCCCCTTTCTCATTTCTCCCCCTATTTGGCTGCTCCACTGGTCAACTTCTCCCCATATCATTCATGATTTATCAAATCTCCACACTGTCTCCCCCTTGAACAATCACTATTTTCTCCCCCTTTTTCAATGAACCCAAAGGACATTCCTTTGTAGTCTTTAACAGAGTTGAAAACATAGATCATCACATTAGGGAAAAACCCACCATACCTCGGGGAGAGGGGGGGGACCCTCATCCACACTTTTTCAGGTGCGGGGAATTGACTGAACTCATAGAGCCAGTCGATGCATTTCGAATTCTTCCTTGGGTAAAGCCGTTGTCAGAATGTCTACAACATGGAGTTCTCTAGGAACATACTCCAAGTTCACGATTCCCTGCTCAACTTTCTCCTTGATAAAATGATACTTTATCTCAATGTGATTTTTCCTTGAGTGATGGACGAGATTTTTGATGATATTTATAGCACTTGAGTTATCACACTGGATTTCGATCGGAGACTTCACTTCAACTCCCATATCTTCAAGCTTCTGCTTCATCCACAATAACTGTGTGCATGCTTGAGTGGCCGCAATATACTCAGCCTCTGCGGTGCTTAATGAAATTCAGTCCTTCTTCTTACTTAACCAAGAAATACATAGTTTTCCAAGATAGAATGCACCACCTGACGTTGATTTTCGATCATCCACTGAACCTTCCCAGTCTTCATCTGTGTAACCCAATAACACTGATTGAGATTTGTCATTATACATCAGACCGAAATCCATTGTGCCCTTGATATACCGAAGTGTTATTTTCACTGCAAGCATGTGGATTTCCTTGGGATTGCTATGATATTTTTATGCTTGGCCTATGGCGAAAACAATATCCGGCCTTGTCGCAGTTATGTATAGTAGACTACTGATAATATTCCTGTTATTAGTGAAATTAACTGCCCTGCCACTATCATCTTTTTATGATTTCATCCAGGTATAAACCAGAGTCTTCGTCTCCTTGGAATTTTCAATTCCAAATCTCATCAGAACATTCTTTTAATATTTCTGAAATCCACCTTTATTATGCTTCATTTGAATCATAGATTCTGAAAATATTGATTCAGCATTGAATACCATTCTCTCAGTGCTTGTTTCAACCCATATAATTCCTTCTTTAGCCGAAAACCCTTGTTCTCATCCTCATGAATATGGGAACCATATGGTTTCTAGATATGCACTTCTTTGTCTAGAATCCCATTCAAGAATGCTGATTTGACGTCCATCTGGAATACCTTAAACTTTCGTTGCACTACAATGGCTAGGAATAATCTGATTGTCTCCGACCTTGAAATTGGTGCAAATGTCTCATCATCTTCTATTCCCTCTATCTGGGAGTCTTCTTTGCACATCATTAGTGATTTATTCTGAATCACTGTGCCATATTCATTCATCTTGTCTTAATAGACCCATTTAGTCCTGATGTCTTTTTTATCTTTTGGCCTTGAAACAATCTCCCACGTTTGATTCTTCTCAATTATGATCTAGCTCTTTATTCATGGCCTGAACACAGTTTTCATCTTTAGATTTTTCTTGTCTGAACTGAATCCGACTGATCACCAATGATATTTTGTCTATCAATTTTAGCTCAGATCTTTGACTATTGTGCAGATGAGGAATTTTCTTTTCTAAATCAGCATTAGTCACTTATTCTCCCCCTTTGATGCTTTCCTCCTCATCACGTTTATCAGGAAATTTCTCACTGTTTCATTGATCAGTGGAATCATTCCATTCAACTACTTATCGCCGCATCTCGGTATCCTAAAAACAACCAGCTGATACCACAATGTTAGATCAAAATAAATAAGCATGAAATGCTTGATCATTGCTGATTCTACCACAGTATGTATTCTCTCGATAGACAACACCTGAGCTGGGTCATCCAATTATTTCCCTGATGGATCTGGCAACTAATATTGTTATTGAATGCTCTCCCTATGTTAGGCAACACTTCCTGGGGATAGACCCACTGTTTAGACCCATAAACGCCATTCCTCTCCTGCATCATTTATTCTCATCTTCAACCTGTATGATTTATTCTAATCTAGCACTCATCATTGAGCCATTAACCAAATCTATAAGCCTACTGAGTTGTAAATCGATGTAGGAAACAAGAGATAGAGTTAATAACACAATAACTTCCTATTGTAATCTTTTTCTCCCTTTATTCTTCAACAGTTATACCTGATTTGAGACAATTAAAAATCTGGAGCATATCACACATCCACTTCGTATCCTTAGATGCCACTTCCCCTTGGATCGTATCTCCCTAGAACCTGAAACACATGAATCATCAGTTCATATCATTTTTATACATAGGGAGAGGGGATGTTTCTTGAATCCTCAAGACGAGGATAGTGGTTGATCCTGATGGGCCAACACATTGATTCATTCATGGAGTGCATCTCATTCCTTTCATGCTTCATCCAGCTACCTGGACAACTTCTACTACTCTGGCCATATGACTAAGCATTCATTACCTGCATTCTGAGTCTTTTTCTGACATGAAGGGTATGTAGGCCTGGCCGTTCTCACCATTTGGGGTTTAAAACCACTAGTACACATTTCCTTCATTGATGTTCCACTAAAATTCCATTTCCCTTGATTCCTACTTTGAGCATGAATATCTTTTATTTCCATCATTCCTTGCTTCTTCCACCATTGCAAGGATCTTGCATCTTCTTCCA
Source organism: Viscum album (assembly GCA_963277665.1). NCBI lineage: Eukaryota > Viridiplantae > Streptophyta > Magnoliopsida > Santalales > Viscaceae > Viscum > Viscum album. Next base: position 776,535,950 of record OY728120.1, on the reverse strand, counting down.
ATTTTCGCTGTGGAACACGACCTGCAAATTTTTCATTACATTCATTGTTCATCTTTCGTTTATCTGATGTCTGAGTCACCACAATCTTTTTCATAGGTGGTGAGTCCTCCATTGAACATTTATTCTTCTTTATCATAGATGGAGTAGATCTCCCCTTAATCTTCCAGGTTTCTTCACATTCTCTCCTTGAGAGCTATTTTGAGTATAACAGACGAGGTGACTGATCCACCTTTCGTTCAGCTCCATGTGATTCCCTTGAGGATCTAAGACTATTTTTCTCCTTTCCACTTTGTCTCTCAGTGTAGAATTTATCATTATGCATAATTGGAGTCGAGAATCTTCTTTCGAGTTCCCTTTCCCTTCTTGTGTTCTTCTTGCTACAATTTCTTTCCAAATGCCCATAATCTGAACATATAAAACATTTTCCATAAAAGGCATACCTCATTTTGTCACTTCTATGTAGAGATGCTCATACACCTTGAGTTATTCTTCTGACACTGGGCTCTTGAGCTACCTTGAACATACTCATGGTGTGTCCTATTCTTCCACAGTAATAGCATCTAATGTATGATTTCCTCTGAGAGACTCTTCTCTCTGTTTTCTCATGACGCTTCTTCTTATTCTCATATTTATCCAATTTTCTATTTTCATAGCCTGAAATGTATTCCATATCCTCTAAATAGAAGCTTGAGGTATGGACATGAATCCCACAGAAATAACACATGTCATTACTTCTTTTTGTAGCTGTCCTCTTAGGCCTATCTCCAGCACCTACATGATTTTCTCCATTTCTGGAGTTATTCACGGCTCTCTTCTTATCATGCATGGGAGGTGATTTATCCAATCCAATACCAGTTTTCCGAAATTTTCTGGTCTTTGAGCTGAGAAAATATTATGTTGTTTCTCTTCAGAAATATCATATCTGTTCTTTATTTTATCATCAATTGTCAAAGGATGATCAAATAGCAAGTGTAACACATCCTTCATTTTTAGAATTCTTTTAGTATTGGATTTCTCCAATTTCTTCTTTACTAATTTGAGCTCTTCTTCCAACTTTTGAATCTTCATATCCCTTGATTCAAGTTGGACATCATGTTTTCCCTTGAGAATCTTCCCTCTACTCATCTCATATTCCAACTCACATGTCAGCTTATCAACCATGTCACTCTACTCCTTTACATTCAATTTTTCTTGAGCAACAGAAATAGAAAAACATGCATAGTATTTTTGTAGTCTTTGACTCTTCTAAACTAACTCGGATATCTATGTAGCAAGATCAACATTTCAGGATTTCAGATTCTGAACATCATCTGACTTTTGACTCTCTTCATAATCACTAGCCTTTTGTTTTCCTTTTATTTTAGCCAGCTTTTGTAGTTCCTCACCCTGAGAATCATTCTTCTCCTTTAGGTTAGTTTCCACATCAATAAGCCTTTGATTTAAGCCTCTTAGCTTGTTACCTCAATTTCTAATTCTTGGATCCGAATGTCTTTAGACTTAATTTCATCGGTGTTTCCAACATAACTTGGAATATCAGGTTCTTCGATGCACTTGACTTGATCTTTCACATTTCTATTCAAGCTATCGATCTCCATTTTCTGTTCTTCAATCTTATTCTTATACTCACAAACTGATTCTGAGTTCTCAGGTACTGATAACTTGAGTTTCTCAATTTTATCCATCAACTCAAACTTCTCTTCTTCCTGATGCTGCATATAGACTTTGGAATCACGAACCTCTTTGTTAGCTTTCTTGGTTTTGGATCTCCAAACATATATCTGTTCAAGAACAACCTCTAACTCAGCTTTCATATCTATTCTTTCTTAAATTCTTTCTTCTTCATCATCACTTGTTTCAATATCACTTTGAAGTTCATGTACTTCACTCATTCCTACATCATGCTTGAGTGAATCAATCTTTTCCCTGTCAGATTCATCCAGACCTTCCTTCAGTAAACTGTTTGATTCTTTAAATTGAATCACACTTTTTCCATACACACTTCCACACTGAGGAATACCACCTGACTTCTGCTTCATCTTGGATGTTTTTCCCTTTTCCATGGCTCATCGAGATAAGAACAGACTGATTATTTAAACACACAGATCGACTACACCAAGTCGGAGCAAACAAATCTGATAAATGCAACCTTCCCTCTGATACCAATTATTATGGCCAATAGGGGCCTATATACCCTGAGAGGGGGGGGGGGTGAATCAGGGTATGGATATTATTTTCAAAAATTATTCCTGCCCCACTAGATCTTGACCTCTTTATTACAAGGGTCACTTTGTTTGCACTTGTGTGTTTTATATGATCATCTATTTTCTTCTTTGTCTGATGATGATGCTTCAAATGCAATGCAGGGAAGTAAGCAGGCAGACACAAATATTTTTACTTGGTTCACCCTCACTGGGCTACGTCCAAGGAGCATATTCCGACAAGTTTCCATGCGTACCAAATAACACTAGTCTTCATAAGATGTGGATACAAAATTTGGGATAGAGCAGTTCTATTCCCAGGCTCACTGCCTTCACAAGTTTTAGGGTCAGCTCACTGCTTTCCCAAGGGTCGCTCCCCATTTCTCTCTCTCTGGCTCACTGTCGGTGGAGAGGATCCCCTTCTTCCTCTTCCTATGCTCACTGCACTTGGAATGAATCCACTCTTAGTTTATAGACCTGTAGGTCTCTTCATTTGCATGAAATAATGCATCTTCAACTATTGATAGATGCTCTATTGAAGTCCAACTTTGATCCACTGATGAATACCTCTTTTCCTCTGAACACTGGGCAATTCCTTTTGGTAACACCTTCACAAAGCACCCTACTTCCCGAAGCTCCCAATTTCGCGAAGCTCAACCAAGCCTTCGCGAATCTCCTGCCTTTTCGCGAAGCACTTTCGCGAAGCTCAAGACGTCACAAATCAATGTCCCTCGCGAAGCTTACTAAGCCAACGCGGAGCTCACAACTTTCGTGGAGCTACAATAGCCGCCGAAAAGCTCCTCTTTCACGAAGCACACTAGCTCCGCGAACCACCTTCACAAATCGACAGCAAATGATCATCTCTGAAAAATCTCTCTACTTCTCCCGATGGGGTCAGCGTCTATTTATAGGTGATTCCACCAACACTCAAAAATTTCGCGCGAAGTCAATGCCACGTCATCTCAAATCGCGATGATCCGAAGTTTCCACCGGAATTCTGTCCAAATTGCGAAGCACCACAGCAATTTTCCATTCACAGAGCTCGTCGTAATCACGAAGCATCACCATCAACATTCCTTCGCGCCTTCGCCGCAAAGCTCCCTCGCAAATCCCTTCACCACTGTGATGTTCTTCAGCCTCTTCCGTTCATGAAGCTTGTCGTAATCGCGAAGAATCACCGCCTCCATTCTTTTGGTCTTCGTGAAATCCAAACCATGAAGCCTCTATTAGTGAAATTCACGCCATTTCCATATTTAATTATGATCTTCATGGAAATACTATTTTCGCGATGCTCACCAAACTCCAAATTTTGGACCCCAAAAATTTGGCAAACACTGGGAAACGGCACCAGCTTGTACTGCTCTTTTGTACCGCCTCCAGATCGTCCTTTCCTTTTTCATCGTTCTTTGTCAATAAGGATTGTCAAAAAATTCTCGGGAACTCAACAATTCTCCATGGAAACCTGCTTTGTCAACAAACACAATCAACCCAAAAATACTTCAATGTTACCTTGAGGGATTTTTTCCCAACACACTTAGTATCAAAGATAAAGAAATGATATTATGGAGGGATGAGAGTTTCCCCTATTGATATCTTGGTTGAAACACATAAATAGGGGAATGAGCAATCCCCAGGTGGATTTTAATCCTTCAAAGATAGAAATGAAAAATTACTTATTAAAAAATAATCTAAATACCTCATAGCGTTACCCAGTCAGTCAGGTTGTTGTCCCCCCCCCCTCTAGGAAGAACCATGTCCCAAGACTACGGTAATTACATTTAGGAATACACCTGCATAGTGTCAATAATTTCACTCTAAATATAAGAAAACATTATATGGATTATTCCAAGTCCAATTCGTGGTGCGGTGCCTACCTTTATACATGGTGACTATACAAGGGTATGGCATAATGAAAAAACTCCCATATACAAAACCCCCCATCATGATTTTGAAAAAAGGTTTACACAATGACTAAAAAATGTCATGAAATTTCATATACAGAAGAGTCAATTTTACAATCTTATACACTTCATTATTGAATGTCCTTCACCCTCACCCAAATTCCACAAAGGAAACCCCTATGTAAATGTAATTTTTTTATACAGAGTACTCTTATTCCCAAGACTTATCCATTTTGTCTCCCCAATACGTATCATGTTTTTATTATCCTGAACATGGAATAGACTCCCAGAACACTATAAAAGAAAATAAAATCCATAATTATATTGTAAATACCCATCATGTAGTGGAAACCTTAACCACTCTGCATTCCTTAATCATTCTTAAAAAAATAATCACGTACCCTAAACATTACCTTGGGATATCTCATGGCCATGAGAATACCCATTACCAACCTCGAATATGTTTTTTAACACATAAAACTCATTACCCCATGAGGTATTTGGTTTATTTAGTGATATACAGGTATCCAAAAACAATATACCTTTAAAAAACATGAAATATACATCAAAATATTCAAATAATGAATATATATAATCTAAAGAAATTATGGCAGGGGGTCATAACTGTGATCTATTAACATTTTTAGGGAACCAACAATGGTCATACTACCATGTATCTTGAGGCGGATAATCACTACTGGTGATGTGTATTCCCAATCTCGATGGGTTATCAACTTCTCTCAAGGAATCAAAATATACGTAATTGGGAATGATTTTACCCATAACAAAAATGAAATGAATACCACCACCAAAAGATCAAAATGACCTCCCCGTATTTAATAGGACCATACACATTACATTATAGTTTTAGAGATCAAACCCAACCAAAAGATTCATAATGTCATGGAAGAAAACCAACAATATATAAACTCTTTAAACACCACAACCAAAAATCCCAACATTTACAAAACAATTAATACAAATATTTATATTGTTTAAGTATTAAAAAAATGGGGAGGTCACAGTTTCATTATACAAGATACAAATGAAAAATATATAAAAAAAAGGAAACCCAAAAACATCCATCTCAAAATGAATATTTATCACGATTCACCTACCACTTCTGTGGCACCCAAAACATAAGATAGTGACTATATCCTATATTCAATTGGTAATCATCCGAAACAATCATCATAGGTCATAATAATAATAAACACAAATTATGTATGTATATGGGTGTGAGAAATAATTTATATTTCGTATCCTACCACAACCGAGTAATATTCTAAAAAAATTGATCCATGAACTACTAGTTTGAAATAAATTTACAAAATTATATATTTTTTTATGATTTAAAAATAACTAAATAGAATAATTATCTAAAATAATATTTTTTAAAAATATTTATGTTATCCATTTTTAACTAAAACATAATATATAATTCATTAATTTCGTTTGTCATTATTTATTCGAGAAAATGTATAAAACATTACTTTAAAACAGTCCACGGTTGTTTAAGCATAATAGATATTGCAAACATTACCAAGTAATTAAAACTTTTTATTGAAAGCATAGTTTATTTATGAATAGAAATTTAAGGAATGAACTTCTCATCAATATAGATCAAATGTGATAGAAAAGTTACATTCGATGAAAATTTTCAAAACATTATCAAATACCACTCCCCTAAACGAAATCAAAAAATATTTTAGGAACATTCGCATAAATCCCAAATAGAAAACATAAAAAAAGTGTGGAATTAATCAATAACAGGTAATATTATAGTAAATAAAACCTAAAAAACAAAATGAATACTATGTATTATATAAAAAATCTTGGAATAGATAGTCACATAATCCTTCTAATTAGAATCCCCAATGTGATCTAACTACCTAAACACTCAGGTCTAACCACTTGACCTAACCAAAAGAAAAAATACAAAAAACATAGCAATTTCCTACCATGGGGTCCACTATATGGAGTCTCATAATTCCTAGTGAGGTAATCATAAATAGATCTCCCACCTTTCTACACAATTTTTCATATGGCATAAAAATGGGGGTGACCGATAATTTATAACACAGATCAATATAAGAATAATAGTTGAAAAAAATAATTTAATAAAGATAAACAGAATCAAACCTATGAGTTACCATTAAAGAACACACCCCATAAAAAACATTTCAATATAAATGTTCTACTCAAACATCATGAATAACCATTAAAATCAATTGGAACTAACACTGACTTACCAAAAAATTCAAGGGGACTGTATTTATGGTCAATAAAATAAATGATATAGAAAAATTTATCAAAACAAATATAATTGGGTTTGAAAAAATTAAAACATATATAGGTTAATCATTTAACACCTTTAAAACACATTTGAAAGAATTTATATTTGTCAAGAAAATATAAGATTAAATTTCATTATTAATGGAAAGTGTTACTTTAAAGATACCCAATCATTGTCTTATCCTATAAAGATATGTATAAACACATAATATAAATTAATTATAATTTTTGAGTAACCAATATATAATTTTTTTAATTTTATCATGAAAACCCATACATGAAATTTTATTGAACACCTTATGTTCATTATTTTCATGGAATTAGGTTTGTGTGTGTTTTAAGATACAAAATCCACATCAAAAATAAAAGAACATTAAAGTTACCAATGGAAATATATTGATGCCCTAAAATTGATATTATAATAAAATAACATGACTTGAAGAATCAACCACTTAAGGATAAATCAATAAATGTGAATCCTAGGAGAGAAATACATGATTTAAAAAATATATTATATAAGACTCAAACCAACATAATTGAGAAAGAGTGGATTTTAGATGTCAATTTCAAATAATATAACCAAAAAAATCCCCATAAAGGAAAATTTATAAGTAAAACACCAATGAAAATGTGTCCATCGGGACTAGATAACAAGAGGAAAGAGGTGGGGTGGGGGGTTATAGAATGGGAATGATAAATAATTCAATTAATTAGGGGTGTTCTTCCCTTATGGAGTTTATTTAATGACGAAATTGAATAGGGATAAGATTTATAAGGGTGTAAATGTCTATAAAAATTATAGGGGAGTTATGGAGTAAAATGGAGGATGTAATGATTCTTCCTAAGTAACCCACCCTTTTCAAAAGTAATAAAATTTAAAAAATTATTATATTTAATTGGACTTTTTCATGTGTAGGGATCTTGTGTAGTCTAAATTATAAAACCACTTCCCCCATTGAAAAACCCTTAAAAAACTAAAAAATATGACCTTAATACGAAATAAAAAACAATAATTAATAAGTATAAAATTTAAATGATAAAAATGTCATAGTGGGTGTCCAAAAGTGGGTTACTCTTTAAAAGTCCATGTAATGATTTCAACAAATTTAAATTCTTATCCGTGAGAAATATCGAAAACCAAGGTGAATAAAATCACCTAAACATAATATCTCATCAATTCTTTGAGAAATAAAATCACCCTAGGAAATTATGGATAAATTTAAATTTTATTTTTTTCAAACTAAATAGCCACTAAATTATTTTAACCATTCCTGAACGGTCTTGATAATATATAAGATTCATATGAAGATTGTTGGAATTATATATTTATCAAATGTAAATAATAATGGTTAATTTAAAAGTTTTATATATTTTATTTTTCAAATTGAGATAAATAATATGTTAAACATCAAAAATATTATTTGATTTATTGAGACTACTTCCAATTATACGTGTTATTTTTTTTTACATTTTTAGTGGTGTTTTCAAGGTCATGACACAATATATTTTCTTTCTAATTGGTATATTTTCTCCTAATATTTTTTTATTGATGAATTTTTGAGACGAGAACATGGTTTTTATGTTTCAGTTTAATCTATGATGTTATCAGGGTAGTAAATTAATATTTTTTATCGTTTATTGATGAGGCTCTTACATAGAATCTCATTTGTCAAGATTAGTGTATTTATCATTCTGAAACTTTTGATTAAAGTCCATAATAATTAATAGGAACATAGATATCTTACTAAAAATATTATGGTATTGATAAATATTTATCCAAAACCATTATTATTATTCTTTAATTTTTCTATTATTTATATTCTATATTACCTTCATGCAGTTTATATTAAGTTTTTGTTATATTTTACATTATGAATTTGCATATATAAGTTTCTATCAATATAATAGTTTGGATATATCATTTTATTTTCATTTTGAACAATATTCAAGTAAGTGATATTAGAATATCAAAAATTATTAATTTATTTATTAACCCCCATTTGAAACATAATTACCAGGATAACATTGGATATCAGATCTAGTATCCATATTTTCATTATAACATCATGAAATAGTGAAAAATAATATAAGAATATAGTCTTATTGTAAAATAAATTTAATTCCTAAATTACAACTAACCATCAATATTTTATAGCACCGATTATGATTATTAGAGAGGCATAATGAAAACTACTTGTATCAAAATTAGAAATAATAATCAAATTATTCGTCTTAGTGAGTATAAGATTCTAAAATAGGTTATAAAAAATTCTAAACTAAAAATAATAATTTTATATTAAACTAAATGTTATAGAAAAATATTTTATGTAAAATAAAATTGAAAATATATATATTATGGTTTTTTCATGTCATAAGTCCAAAAAAATATCAATGAAATTAGAGGTTACCCTTTTTTGAACCGTTGATGTTATTGATTCTAGAAGAGATATTTTTAGAGATAAATATCTGTATTTTTACATTACAACCATGAAAAATGTAGCTTAAATTTATTATAGAATAATGAATATTTTGAATAGTTTCTGTTATTTCTATGGAAAATAAATAAAGTATATGATGACAGTTGAAAATATCATTGATATACTTCTTAGAGAATGGGAATGTTAGAGAATGACTATTTAGGATACGAATAATATTATAATTCTAAAAGTTATTGATCTTATATGATAGTTTATACAATATCTTAACATCTTTTGATATATAGATAAAAGGGGAAAAATAAGAATAATTGATATATTTTTAACAATATAATAAATAATCATTTATATGATTGTGATATATAACTCAGTAAATGGTTTTTTTCAACTTACTAAAATAATGATCATGATTTTATAGAGGAGAGAACCTCTAAAAACAATAATAAGAAGGAAATTAATGAAATATTTGAAATATAAGGTAGAAAATAAGAACTAAAATATTCATGTACTTTTATTTGTTATCAATACCAGAAACAAGGTAATATCAAACCATATTATACTAGAATTAATAATAAAAATGGAGATTTGAGAAGGAAGAATAAATATAAATGATAGAATTGTTTAAATACAGCTTAAACATGGAGGTATATTTAATAATTGTCATCTAGATGTAGTATAGATAGTGATGGAAACCAAAATAAATCTATATTTATATCCACTATAGTTCAAAATCATTGAATGTGATTTATGTTCAATTTCTGTCCTGATTTAACTACCAATTATTCTAATTATTTTAATTCATAGGATTAATTAAAAGATAATTGTATAAAAATATATTAAATGAATGAATACGAAGAATAATTTCAATGTTCCAAATTTAATATAGCTCGAAATTTATGGTAAAAAATCAGATATGACAAAAATAATGAAAGTGATTCTAAACTAACCATAGAACTAAATAAAATACATAATATTTTGGTTCCTTCATTAAAATATCTCATCCATGTTGTAAAACAAAATTATAAACTAAAAATCCTCATGAAGGATCTATATAACATTAAATTTTGGTGAAAAAATATATATATAATATTATATAATTTAAAAAACACTAAAAGGAAATGTTAAATGTGGTATTTTATTGATCATGAATTTTATAGTTTTAAAAATATTTTTTTTTACAAAATTGAATTTTTTTAAAATAATTATCATTATTGTGACATGATTTTTTACTTGTAGTAAATTTATATAGTTATATATATATTTCCATAGCTTGGTACTGATACAACATGCGATTATGAGGCTTAGTGTGCCCGAATTAATTTTATAAACTTATTAAATTTATTATATATCAAGCACATTAATATTTTTAAATTTTTTTGGATAAATTATAAATAGAAGGTTGGATCAAAAATCAAAGACCACAATTGAGTTTCGAACATGTTTTTTACCCTTGGAGCGACCTAATGTAGATCAGAATGGTGAATTATGATTAAAAGAACATTGGTGGTATGTTTAGTGGATTAATTAATTAATTAATTAATTCATTCATTTAGAATATTTTTATTTTAGTTTAAATGTATCATCATGGATAATTTATCAGGGTCATACCCATAACCCTGGAATCACCATGTGACATTCTTCCTCCCCTTCCATTGTCTGAATCACCTTAGTTAATGATGAAACTATGAATCCGACTAGATTGGGATGTAAAAAACGCAAAACAATTCATTAAAAAAATATATTGAATGTGTTCTTTAATTCTAAATGAACTAATATCAAGGTAGGGCTTGTAATTTTTTTGATTATTCCATTTTTTATTAAATTGATTGAGTAGATCAATCTCGTTCATTGTTCAATGACAACTATGGCCTTTGTATGCACCCGTGTACTTATTGTAAAGCCCCGACCCTAGAAGACTGGATTCGGTGCAGTATTTTATTACATTGGTATGATTACAAGGAATAGTACTGAAAGACCTATCGGTTTAGTAGTCTTAGAAAAAAGATCACATACATTAATGTTACATTACACATTAGAAATTAAAACACAGCATAAATGATCCTCTTATAATTCCATTAATCTCATATCTTAACCCTCATTATCAATCATAATACACTTCTGGGAATTTTGGGAAAATAAAACATAAGAAAGGGGTGAGCTCGGATGTTCAGTTAGGATAACAATATAGTGGAAACTTTCATAAATAATCATAAAAATTTAATTCAATGTATAATACTAAAGAAAAATGATTTTAAACATAAAATTCCGCATAATGTGGTAAATATAAATCAAATAATTCCATTTACTTATTCACATGGATATTCTACTAGTCAAATAATCACATGTAATTTCAATATCCAATTTCATCATGATGGAATTCATAATTCTATACTTCATAACAACATAGTCATGGCCTTGTTCCCAGACTATAAATAATATTTTCTCAAGTATTTGTTCCAAGACAGTAGTTTGTCTCATGAGATCTTCTGATGCATCGAGGAGCTATAGCGGGCTCCACCCATTAGTTAATATGAAGTGCATTCCTCATATGAAAATGTTTAAAAATAACATAAAAATTCTTATTAAAACTAGCATATGAAATGTCAATACTTTATCTATAAACCTTGAATGGTGTCAAAATAACACATCCACAGTCAAACATATGACAAAACCTTCAGTACAATACGGAATATTTGTATCATAATAAATCAACTTCAAACATGTTTAAAATCAATCCAAGGATGTTGTCATAGATAAAATGAAAACTATTTGAAATATATACCACTTTCTATTTTGAAATCATTTAAAAGTAACAAAAATATAAAAGAAAAAATTTATTTGGAAAATATTCTCATAAGATTGTATGGGATGCTTCGATGATGATATAACGATAGAAAATATCCACACCCACCATATATGCTAAAAAATACATTCTTACATTAAGTTTGTCGAAAAGGTTATAAAGTACCTTGTTTGGAAAACGACAGAAAGATTCCTTTCAAAACATTTTATAAAAAGTAAAACAAGTGTATAAATGAATTTATCCCATATTCTAGTAAATAATAATTTTTTTGAAATAAGTCTTTAAGAAACATTTATATGCATGATAAAGAGGTCCCTGTAGATACTTACATAAAAACAACCTATGATAATAAAAAGATTGTGAAATTAACCCTTACCTTGCACTTTATTTTGGTAGAGGGTACATTTACACTCATATATAATGACCATTGTATGTTATTAAATTATACCAGAACCATATTCATATTTATTATATCATACAAGATTAACTTGTGACTTTATAAAACCGATTTAATGATTATTTTCATGTTAAATTAACATTTCGGGTATTAATTGCTTTCTTTATCGTAAATGTTTTAACTTTTTATTCTCGATCGTATCATTTAGATAATGATTTACATAATTCAATAATATAAAACATGATTTATATATCATATATATTTAGAAAATTAATATGTATAATAGGTAGATATATGAAATGGGAAACACCGTTTATGGAGACGGTAGGTTGTACATACGCATAAACGCTGTTTCCATTTTCATATCGCATTGAATGGAAGTAAGTGAATAAGATATATGTAAGTAAACACATAAATATAAATATATATATATATATATATTTATTACATAGCATTATTATATCATATATTACATACTTATTTATAATATATATTTTTATAATCATCGTTGAATGTTGAATGTGGAAATGAATTTCATCGTGCCGTGGAGACGGTAATCCGTACGTATGCACGAGAAAAAATATAATTATATTGAGGGAGAAGTTATATTTAATTGGATGTTATATCATATATAAAGAATCATTAACATGTTTTATTTATTATTTAAATCAGTTATAATCAGTATTATACCCATCCAAATAATGAAGTGTTTGAATAACAAACTACACCACACCGTCGAGATGGTAAGTCGTACGTATGCACGTACGGTGAAATTGTCATTTATAGGATGCATAGTTTAATGAATATGGTTGTAAAATATTTATAATAACATCATAGTATGTAGGAGTTACTGGATTTATTATTTTGGTATGTAAACAATAACGAAAAAGGAAGTGGAAGAAGAAAATAACGTGAAAGAGGGTGGTGAAATTAATACCTCTTCTTCTGGTGTTTCCTTTTTACTTGATTAAAAGGGCCCCATATGTTAGATTTATGATCAAATAAAGGACTCTAGGATGACTTTAAGGAATTTGGAATGATATTTGGGTAGGTTTTGGCTGATCCAATTGGCTTTTGAGGTGTGATTTTGAGAGATAAGGATGTTCCCATTTATAAGAGGGGTGAGAGTCACTTTAGGAAAAGATTAAAATATTAATTTATTATACAATAATATATGGTTTATAATTGATCCAAATGAATTCATTTCATTCCTTAGGTGATAATGGGTAGAAATAATCTCAACCAAGAGGGTTTAGAGAAGTTTAGGTTACCATTGTAGCTTTATCTTTTAGATTTAACTCTTAGTTAAATAGTTTAACTTTTATCGTGTCTTCTTGTATTCTTACACTATATGGTTAATAAAAATATTATAAACATCCAAGAAAACATAGAGTGGTTCATTAATGATAAATATAATATTATTTAAGTCCTTTGGATGAACCTTAGATTTTGAGGAATATCATATCAACCAATAATATAGTATTTGTTTTAAAAATTAATTTATGTCGATTTTGACACTTTTTGGTATTTGGTTTTTGTGAAAGTCATAAAAACCTAATCACATAGAAAAAAATTATATAATAAACCCTGACATGTCATGTTAACCTTTAAAATTAGTGGAATTAATCATAAGCATCAATTTTTATTTATTTGGATATTTATAATAACAATTATTTTAATATTTCATTAATAAGGTAATTACTAAGTCATCACTGTGTCATAAATAAATTAAATTATTTAATGTATAAAAATTATAAATAAGATACAATTATGTATGAAATTATTTTATCTTTATAATTTATATTTATAGTCTAATTTATATTGTGTGTAACCCTATTTTAAAAATGGGTTAGTTATTAAACTTTTAATTTAAATCTTTTAACTCTTCTTTAAATAAAATAATAATAAATGTTCTAATCTAATCTATGTGGGCCGAAGAGGATCATATTTTTTTCCTAAGGTTTTTGTTCGTCTAATTAATTTTATCCAATAGAATTAAGACATGTGTTAGTGTAATCATAATATCATTTTTACCCTTAATTACATTATTTACTTTTAAAAGTGGTAAATCAAAGTCAAAAGCTACTTTTCACCAAAAAAATATTTTCATCTTATTGAACAAAATTTAATTTACTAATTTCAACCATGTCTCTTTTATTTTTTAAATTAAACTCACAGAATTAGTAAAATTATGTTTTTTTTACAAATTATCAAATGCTTCTAAAACGTTGGTAAAAAACGTTAAAAAGATAAATACAATTTTATACATCTAATTTTATCATAAAATGACACCAATGAATTAAATTGAACTTATATAGGTTTAAATTTCAATTTTGAATTAAAATAAATTAAAATAAATTGATTAATTATTTATATAAAAAGTCAGTTTTAAACAATAACGCAATGTTTTTCTCTTTTCATCAAAAAATTGAAGTTTTCAGAAAAATACAAAAAATTCACCCTAAGATAATTTTTATATTCTTAATTAAAAAATTAATTAAATTTTAAAAAATTCAAAACATAGATTTTTCATTAATTAATTTAAAATTAATTCCTGTTGTAAAAACCAAAAATAGTGATTTTTAAAAGGTAAAAACTATCAAAAGATTAACATGTGTTTATGTCAAATTTAATTGTGAATTTCTTTTAAAATGACCTAAATTTATTTAAATGATAAAAATATAGACTAATTATACTTCCAAAACATTAAAAATGATAATATATCACTATAAATTATTTATATTAAAAAAGTTGTTTTCAATTAAAATTTAGTATTTTTCACTATTAGTTAAAATATTAAAGTTATCAAAAAGTACCAAAAATTTATCCAAACTAAATTTTTATGTCCCGATTCTAGAGAATAATTTAATTTAATTGAATTGAATTTATAAAAGTGTCAAATATTGGTTTTAAAATGGGTTCTCCAATAAAACTTGTAAAATTTCATTTTTTTGAAAAATACTTCTTTTATATGAAAAAATGAATTTTTTGGCTTATTATGACTTAGAAACACATAATATGGGTGTCAAAATTATATAGAGTATAAAATATTCAAAATGTAGTAAATACTATTCATAAATGATTTTTGAATGGGTAGTTTGGTAAGTTTTGGTGCTTTCGAACTCAGTATTGCATGTAGCACAATCTATTGAATTATTTTAATAGGATAAAGTACTATGAAATATTGGGTTGTTACATTCTACCCTCTTTTGACAAATTACATCCTCGAAATTTGAAAGTTTTCTTAAAAAATAAATGGTTAAAAATAAAAATTACCTTTGTGGAAAACCCACATCGAAAATTGGGTTAATAAAATTTAGACTTAATAAGAATGAAAGGGAAATGAAAAAGTCACCACCAAATTATGATCTCGATTAGAAGAAAATTAGTGGAAATTAGAAACCCATAATTGGAGGGAAAATTTAAATGTTTATAGAGAGTGATTGAAATCATCAATAACAAACAGGTGTAAAATTGAAGGCCTCAAAGCCATCAATCTATGATGATTTAAAATATAATCAGTTCAACTAAACATAAGGTATTAGGATAACACATTTTTGGTTTTAAGATCCCTGACCTAAAGTTTTAGAATTAATTTATTCATAGTATAAGAGGGGAAAAAATATAATTGATATGTTGAGTTTCATCCTTCAACTAATTTCTATGACAAACTCATCATTCATTCCAAAAGATAACAGAATTCAAAAATATTCTATTTTTCCTAATAGTATAGGGTTTAAATATAATGAATTTATAATTATTTTTTCAAACTATTAAAAAACTACATTATAAAAACTAGGACATCACATATGTCATTTGTAGGTGATCCTCCCTTATCACCCTTCGGTTGCGGGTTCATGTCTCGTGGTCTTTCCGGATGCGACGGGTTGTCGCCCTACCTCTGGGTTGTCCTTTTTATGATAATCCAAAAAAAATCTCATGAAATGATTTAACCTTAATAATAGTATCCATTTTCAAACTTAATCAACTCTAACCTTTAGAATTATCCAAAATACTTTTTTCCAAACCTATAGTCCAAAATTTATAAGGGAGGTAAACATAATAAAGATCATTTTTTCCATATAATAACATGTGAATACCTTCATCATGTATTCTTTTATGACACTACCACACCCTGAAATTACTATAAAAATTTATTGATTACATTCATGCTAGATTATTCCTTATAGAATACTTGATATTATCCTTCTATCCAAAAATGTTGTAAAATCCAACAATAATGAAATATAAAAATCATTAAGTAGTTTCAATGTTGTCAAGAATCACTACTGGAAAATGGACCTATCCCCACGGTTTTCCACAAAACCGTGGGGATAGGTCTTGAAAATTGACCTATCCCCACGGTTTTCAAGAACCGTGGGTATAAGGGTACCTATCCCCATGGTTTTGAGGAAAATCGTGGGGATAGGTATAGGATAAAAAACCTATACCCACGGTTTTGAAAAACCGTGGGTATAGGTTTCCCATGTGTGCGCGGGAAAATTTTTTTTTCCGCGGGAAAGAATTTTTTTTGGCGGGAGTCCTATACCTACGGTTCTTCCCTCTATACCCACGGTTTATATAACTATATTTAACTAAATATAAATATATATACACATAATTGATAGTAGGGTAGTGGTTAGACACGGTACTTTGCAGCGAAGAGGTCGTGGGATCGAAACCCGCCTGCAGCTTTATTTTAGGATCTATACCCACAGTTTTGAAACCGTGGGTAAAAGCCATTGACACCGTGGCAATTGGGAATGTTTTGTTGACATGGTGGCAGAACACCTATACCCACGGTTTTGGAAAACCGTGGGTATAGGCTGGGGACCTATACCGATGGCGTTCCAGCCCACGGTTCCCAAAACCATGGGTATAGCCTATACCCACGGTTTTGGGGGCTATACCCATGGTTTTGAACCGTGGGTATATGCCTTTTTTCCAGTAGTGAATATCCAATATAATTTATCCAAATCAATCTGATATTATTCCAAAATCACTACCTCTGTATCAGAACCATATTATGGTTTATCTTTCTCTCAGCCATATATTTTACAAAATATTTGACCTGTGATTGATTCAAATTTCATGGTTCCACATAATCTCAAGTCCTTAAGGAATTGGTACTTCAGTAAAATCCATATATAATTTATAATTCTTATAATATTTACATCATTAATACAATAATCAAATTAAAAAATTCGTTAATAACAAAATAAGAACACTAATAATTCCTTTTCATCTTCGGTAGTATCATAACATTATTATTATCCAATAGCATCATTTGGGGTATACTCTGATGATTTGGACATTGATTCGTGTAGTTTCCCAACTCTTTGTAGATGAAGCATTGGACATTTGAAACCATTTTCATACCCTTGAAATCATGTACTTGGTGTCCTTTTTCTCCACACTTATAAAAAACATTCATTCCCTTTAAGCATTTACCAAGGTGATTCTTTCCATAGTTATCACATATGAGAAAATCCGCCTTTCCCCTCTTCCATTTATCCATCTTTCTCTCTTCTATCCTTTTCTTCTCTTGCTTCCCTTCAAATCCCTAAGACTCAGAGAATTCTATACTTATCTTATTAACACAGGATATTATTTCTTCATATGATGAGAATATGTGGGAGAATATTTCCCCATTAAATTTTGGCTTAATACCATGAATGATATGATCCTTCTTAATCTTTCAATAATGTGTATTCCTAGATTCTCATTTCATTTTCTAGGTGCCATTTCTAACCAATGGAATACACTAAGCTAGTTTATGAATCACAATACATAATTCCAAACATATATAATACATAACGTAAATTGAAAATATTATTCATATAATCTATAATCATAAAATGTTTTCTTTGAGGATGTATTTACACCCAAATAATTCATAATGTCTTGTAATGAAAATGTGAATTACCTTAAGTATATCCCACAGGAGTGTCATAAACAAAAGTGCAGCAAGGACCCGTTGTCATGTACCAGGATTCCCTGAGTTAATACCGAAACTCCTTGTACGATTTTTCACTCCTAGGTAAATATATACCTGAGCTGCCTCTACCAAATCATATCCAGATAGAGATTTATTACTTGGAAAATTTACAAAAATTTTACATTACCAAAATTCTCGAATGTTCTTCTATAATAATCCTCAAATTCAATCTTAGGGTAATGTTCTATAATCAATTTTTATCTAAATCTATTTCCCAGGTTGTCTCTAAACATCCTTTGAAATCAACTATAACGCCCCGACCCCAGAAGCCTAGATTCGGTACATTATTTTAAAACATTGGCATGATTACAAGCAATCAAGTCCCTAAATACTGATCAATTTAGAAGCCATGGAAAATATATTACATACTTGAACGTTACATTACACATTAGAAAATAAGACACAACATAAATGATCCTTTGATAATTCCATTAATCTCCTAGCATAACACTGATTATCAATCATAATACACTTCTTGGAATCCTGGGAAAATAAAACATAAGAATGGTGTGAGCTCAGATGCTCTATAAAGATAACAATACTATGGAAACTTTCATAAATAAGCATAAACATTTAAGGAAATGTATAAGACTAAAAACCTTTTTAAACATAAAGTTCATCATAATATAGAAAAGATAAATCAAATAATTCTATTTAACTATTAACATGGATATTTTACTAGTCGAATAATCACATGTAATATCAATATCTACTTCTATAATGATGGAATGCATAATGCCAGACTTCATAACTACATCATCAAGGCCTTGTGCCAAGGCTAAAAATAATATTTTTTGAAGGCCTTGTGCTAATACAATATATTGTCTCATGAGACCTACCAATGAATCTAGGAGCTATAGCAAGCTCCACTCGTCACTTACTAAGTCAAATGCATTCATTATATGAAAAGGATAAAACATAACAGAAACATTAATGTTAAAACAAGCTTACAAAATCTCAATTCTTTATCCATAAACCATGAATGGTATAAACATAACACATCCATATTCAAACATATAACAAAACTTCAATACAATATGGAAGATTTGTATCATAAAAAATCAACTTCAAATAAAATTAAAATCCATCAAAGGATGTTTACATAGATTAAATAAAAACCATTTGAAATGAATACCTCTTTATATTTTGAAATCATTTAAAAGTCACATAATTATAAAAGAAAAAAATTATTTTGAAAATATTCCTATAATATTTTTTGGGAAGAAAAAATGATAATATAATAGCAGAAAATAGCCACACACTCCCTATAAGTTAAAAAAAATACATTTTTTCCTTAATTTGGCCAAAAAGGTCATGAAGTACCTTGTTTGAAAAACGAGAAAACGATTCAATTCAAACCCTTTTATAAAAAGTCAAAAAGGGTATAAATGACTTTAGAACATAGTATAGTAAATAGTAAAACTGTTTTGAGATAAATTTTTAAGAAACATGGATGTGAATGATAAAGAGGTCCCCGTAGATACTTATATAAAAACATACTCGAATAATAAAGAGATTGTGAAATTAACCCTTTCTTTGAACATTCCTTTGGTCGAGGGTATGTTTAACCTCCTGTATAAAGACCATAGTATGTTATTAAATTATACCATAACCATATTAATATTTTTTATATCATACATGATTCATTTATGAATTTATACAACCCATATAATAATGATTTACATGTTAAATTAACATTTCAGGTAATAATCGCTTTCTTTATTGTACGTGTTCTAACTTTTTATTATTCATCGTATCATTTAGATAATGATTTACATACTTCCCAAATATAAGACATGATTTATATATCATATATATTTAGAATATAAATATGTATAACAAATAGATATATGAAATGTAAAACACTGTTTATGGAGACGGTAGGTCGTACATACGCGTAAACGATGTTTCCATTTTCATATCGTATTGAATGGAAGTATGTGAATAAGATATATGTAAGTAAATATATGTATATATATATATTATGTATCATTATTATGTCATATATTAAAGACTTATTAATAATATATTTTTATATAATCATCGTTGAATGATGAATGTTGAAATGAATCTCAACGCGTCGTGGAGACGGTAATTCGTACGTATGTACGAGCGATAATATCATTATATTAATGGTAAAATTGTATGTAATTAGATGGTATATTATATATAAAAAATCATTACAATGTTATATTTATTATTTAAATCTGTTATACTCATTATTATACCTATCCATATAATTAAGTGTTTGAATAACACACTACACCACAACGTGGAGACGGTAAGCCATACGTACGCACATATGGTGACTTTATCATTTATAGGATGGATAGAATAACGAATATGGTTTTAAAATATTTATAATAACATAACTGTATTTAGTAGGTATAATAGTGATTAAATCATTATGGAAAAACCAATGAAAGAGGACATGGAAGAAGAAAATAACTTGAAAGAGGGTGGTGAAATTATTACCACTTCTTCGGGTGTTTCCTTTTGAGTTGATCAAAAGGGCTCCATAGGTTTACTTTTTGATAAAAGTAAGAACTATATGTTTATTTAAGGGATTTTGGGAGGATATTCATTCAGGGTTTGGCTGAGCCAAATGACTTTAGAGGTGTGATTTTTAGAGAAGGGGATATTACCTTTTATAAGAGGGGTGAAGGTCACTTTTGGATTTATATCAGTTTAGGTTACAATTTTAACCTTATGTTTTTTATTTAACTCTCAGATAAATAGTTTAACTTTTACAGTGTCTTCTTGTATTCTTAAACGATATGGTTAATAAACTTACAATAAACTACCAAGAGAATATAAAGTGGTTCATTAATGACATATACAATATTATTTAATCCCTTTGGATAATCCTTATATTTTTATGAATATCATATCATCCAATAATATAGTATTTGTTTTAAAAAATAATTTATGTCAATTTTGACACTATTTGGAATTTTGTTTTTGTGAAAGTCATAACAATCTTATAACATCGAAAGAAAATCATTTATTAGACCCTAACATGTAATATTAACCAATAAAATTATTGGAATTCATTATAAGTCTCAATTTACATTTATTTGGATATTTATAATATCATTTATTTTAATATTTCATTAATAGTGTAATTACTACAGCATCATTTTATCATAAATAATTTAAATTATTTAATGTACAAAAACTATAAATAAAATAAAATTAAGTGTGAAATATTTTTAGGTTTCTAATGAATATTTATGGCTGAATTTATATTGTGTGTAACCCTATATTAAAAATAGTTTATTTATTAAACATTGAATTTAATACTTTTAACTCTTGTTTAAATAAAATATTAATAAATGATCTAATCTAATCCAAGTGGACCAAAGAGGATCGTATTTTATTTATAAGGTTTTTTCTGGTTGAATGACACTTATCCAATAGAATTAAGACACGTGTTAGGGTAATTATTATATCATTTTTACCCTTAATTACCCTATTTACTTTTAACTTGGGTAAATTAATGTTAAAAGTTACTATTCCCCTAAAATTATTTCCAACGTATTAAACCACATTTGACTTATTAATGTAAACCGTGTCTCTCAGAGTTTTGAAATTCAACTCACAGTAGTGGTAAAATTACGCTTTATGCAAATTTGCAAATGCTCTTAGAAGGTGGGTAAAAGATCATTAAAAAGTTCAATAAAATTTTATACCTATAATTTTATAAAATAAGGACTCTAATAAATTACATTGAACTTATATCGGAATTATATATCCATTTTTACTTAAAATAAATTTAAATAAAATAAATAATTATTTAAATAAAAAGTTGGTTTAAAACAATAACGTAGTGTTTTTCACTATTCCTAAGAAATCAGATGTTTTTAGAAAATCACCAAAAATCCACCTTAATATAATTTTGATATTCTGAATTCAATAATGAATTCAATTTTACAAAATTTAAAACCTTTATGTTTCATTAATTAATTTTAAATTATTTCACGTTGTCAAAACCAAAAAGTGGGGTTTTAAAAGGTGAAAACTATCAAAAGATTGACATGTGTTTATGTCAAATTTAAATGGGAAATTACTTATAATGAACTACATTGTATTAAATGATAAAAATTTAATCCAATTATAGTTACAAAACATTCAAATTCATAATTTATCACTATATATTATTTCAATTAAAAAAGTTGTTTTCAATTAAAATTTATTATTTTTCACTTTTCATCAAAATATGAAAGTTATCAGAATAGAATCAAAAATTTATCCAAACTAAATTTTTATGTCCCTATTATAAAGAATAATTTAATTTAATTAAATTTAATATATAAAAGTGTCAAATATTGGTTTTAAAAATGGTTCTCCATTAAAAGTTGGTAAAATTTTATTTTTTGAAAAATACTTCTTTTATCTAAAAAAATTAATATGTTCTCATATTATGTCTAGGAAACCCATAATATGGGTGTTAAAATTATATAGAGTGTATAAATGTAAAAATTCAGTTAATACTATTCATAACCGCTTTTTGAACGGCTAGTTTGTAAGTTGTGGTGCATTCGAACTCAGTGTTGTGTGTTGCATAAGATATTGAATTACTTTAATGAGATAACGTACTATGAAATCATTGGGTGTTACACTTATTCATTAATTAATCATTGGTTTATATTATCCCATATATCCCTATTCTTGATCTTTTTCTAATAATTCTTGGAAATTATTGATATACTCTTGTTCTTTTGTCTTCATCACTTAATTGCATTGCGTTTATAATCAGTAGGACCCCAGGATACCGGTTTGACATTTTTGGGTGGTAATGAGCCCAATAGGACCCTATAATTGGGATAAATATGAATATTAGGAAAGGATAGATGAAACAATGAAAGATCTATGATGTTTAATATATGTGAATATTTTTTGGAAAACATATATCAAATCATCAACACTTGTTGAAGTTGAGGCTTACAGGATGGACTGACGAACCACCATGGGGATAGAAACTGATTACCTACCAACAGATTCCAAGAAATGAATTCTTTTTTGAAAATATCCACTAATATTTGGTAGGGACAATGTGATTTCTGTGGTGGAATATAAAAATATAAAATTTGGATCTTAGATATGAAATTATGTAAAAAACCCTGACTATACAGCTTGTACATTGAAAAACACGTGACGTGTTGGGCCCGGGCTATGATGACTTGGGTATCAGTAGATTATATGTATAACATAATATGTGGGAACCATACACAATTTGTACCTCATTATAGAATACATGGAATGCAAACTAGGAGTAAACATGCATGGGAGTAACCAAAAATTTCGTGTCCCAAAGTACACAAACACATGGATGATAAAAGGGCATGCCCAAGCACACTGGTAGGACATCGAGTGGCAAGGGAACACCATGTATATCTCATAAATTGTATTTATCCCTATATGGGTATAAATTCATGTAACTACAGGGACAAGATAAGGTGATGGAGTGGGACCACGTGACGTGTGGGTCCCCGCACACTTCATATACCCATGGATCTATTTTATGAAACTCTAATCATCTACATATCCTTTATTTGAACTCAAATTTTGTCTTATGAGTATCATACACCAAGTGATTTTCCTTATAGAACATGATGGTATCCTCTATATTGTTTTTTTGGATTTGAAGTGTAATGTTCTAAGAATGGTGCTTATTTAGTCAATTCCTGACGAAGATGGCGATCAGGAGTATAATAACCAGAGACACTAGAGTTGAAATCTACATCATCTTGGGAATAGGTCCTCTACATACTGAGTGAAAACCCCCCATTAGATAAGGTGCCGGTCCTTGATGACTATAATGGAGACCCCATATCACATCAGGGTATGAGTCCTCAATAAATACTTATAGAGAGAAACCTCTACTAAAATTCTTCATGAGTCCTCAAAATTTTGACTGGAACCCCCTATCAGATCAGTAATGGGTCCTAAATGATCAGTGTGGAACCCCTATCTCACTAGGTTGTGGGTCATTAACCTATAGAGTTGACCCCATCAGGTGTCTTGGTAATGAGTCCTTTATTTACCTTGTGGACCCCCGGTCGGGTAGGGAGAGGCTATTCATGACACTATAGTGAAACCTCCCATTAGCGTGGGCACATGTCCTCTACAGGTATATACAGAGTAGAACACCCTTTACACAAAAAGGCTAATGTCGTCTACAAGGATTTTCTCCTCTATTATGAAACACATTGGGATGGTGTGGGTCATCACATTGTTTATACTAGGAAGATATATGAGATTATGTCATCATTGTTGGACTTTTGGAAGTATTGGAAACATGTTTTCCTAGGCTGGTTTTTGAGATGGAGATCCACTTACACACTTTTTTGGGATTCTTTGACCGATAAAACACACACAAACATATCCATACCATTGGATTTGGTTGCACTCCAACCATGGGTTTCATAGACACATAGGGTATTCCACATGTTTGCATCTTTTTAGATTCTCATGGTTGGATGTGTTTAATATTCTTCTATGGGTGGGAATGACTTGATGTATAGTTTATCTAGTCAATTTGTTGAGCCCCCTATTTCGGCATAAGGTAACTCCTTCTATTACATTGTGTTGAGTGGTATCCTATTTACTATATATTGCCTTTTTATTTCAATTGTATCACTTAATTCTCCCCCTTCATCTTTCATGGAGTTTAATAGGGTTTTTATATACCCAACCATTAATGGGTTTTTACTGTATGTGTCTTGTATTATAACGATGACGGCTATTTCAGTAGTGATTTCCAAGGATCCTAGGGATAATGAGTGTTTTGGATCACATATTTTGTTCATAGTTCAGATATATAAAGGTTGGATCTCTCATCAGTTTACTTTTATTTTTAGTCATGCTGGGAAATCGTTCTTATTGGGTGTGTATTATCCCCATTACATTTCATTTTACACTATTTTCTCTTTTTCTTTATAGAAAATTTATATTCATGGTTGTAACCGTAGAATTTTTTTATAATTTAATATTATTCAGCATCACTTCTACATCAAGGTGAATGTGTGTGTGTGTACGGGTTCCTAGGTAAAGTAATCCCCATGTTAGTTACATCTACATTGATGGTCGCTATCCCCTGTTCTATAGAGGAGACCATAAGGTAGTCATGGATAGAGCCCCAGTTTAGGTTGAGTCATGGCCGATTGGAATCAGAGGTGGTTCAATTCTTAGGTTGGTGTTTGTATTAGTCCCCATATGAGGATTTCGATGGGATTGGGGTAATAGTTTGAAATTATCTTGAGTATGGATCTTGGACCATATATTCCAAGGACAGTACGATCATCCAACATATCCATTCACCAGGACATTGACTACCTTCTTAAAAACTTGACATACTGAGACATTGGTTATAGGGATCAATGGTACACTGATCATATAATATTTATTATTTTACTTTCCTTTTTTATTTAACCTCCCTATTGTTGTAATATATATATATATATATATTCTCATATGACCATGGTATGTCTTGATTAAATTTCAGGATTCCTCCAAGACCAAAACCATCTAGGATACTAGTTCTTGATCATGAGGTTGATCTGATGAAGATCGAGACAATAGATCAGGGTCTAAACCATAATATTTTTACTCTAGGTGGGAAGGTAGAAGCACCACCACCAATCGAGAAGACAATTATAATAACTAATTAGGGTGAGGATGTGAATAAGCTCAGTGAAATATGTGAGTTCAAATGCCACCGGCCACTATGAATTCATAGTTAGAACGAGCCTTCAGAATTATTTTATTGGTTAGATTTTGTGGTCTATTTATTCAGGTTCATCCAGACTCTGATGTGTCAGCTGGTTTCACTGACAGGTATCCCTTTCTGGGGAGTACCTAGGCACTAGTGGATTCTTTTTACCAAGATGCACGATGAACTTCCTCTCTCATGGATGGACGTCCAACATTTATTTAATTAGAAGTAATACCCATATTTATTGCACTCGGTTCATATTCATAAGATTATAGAGACGATTAATGGAGGAATGACAATGAATTAGTATGAAATGAGCTTCATAGACAATATCTAGTTCTCACGTGACATTATTCGATGTTGCAACTTCTGAGCAAGGAACATTGAATTGGGATTTTTTATAGAGATTTCCTCCAACATAATTCCCTTGTGCATCACCACTTATTATGGGGTGTTGGATCAGGTTCTGGTGGTATGGATCTTACTGATAGAGGGACACTGTGTAGCTGGAGTGGGTACTAGGTGTGACAATACATAGTCATCTACAGTGTCCAGTACGTTCCCAATGATGAGATCTTGGTGTATGATATCTCCCCATTATCATAATCAGTAATGTGTTCAAGGTTTTTGATGTGGGATAGATTATATCGTATATGGGAGATTCTATTCTTATGATGAGAGAGATCAAATTTCATGATAATGTCTTACCAGACATGTTGAGGAGCACATGCATATAGAAGATAGACTGTCACGATAGTGGTAACACCAAGAAAAGTGATATCCCACAATAGAGTTCGAAGGTCCCCTATTTGGTGAGGCTAGAAGAGGAGTATCTATAGGTGGAGGAAGAAACTATTATATCCTTCCACCACCACCAACAAATAGCCCAAGTTGGGCTTAGGGAGATGGCGTTCGAGGCCACGGACAACCCATGCTCTAGAGGATTATGACACCTCACTGCAGAAGACAATCAGTGGTATGATATGTGTGTTTTATAATATTGAATTAATATTAGTAGAGAATGTTTTCAACCATTAATTCATTTTTATATTCTTTGATCAAGATCTGGAGATCCTAGTTGAGGTGTTTTCCCAAAATCTTTTTCCTGTAGCTCCAATAGGGAATTCTTTCTATGTATAATTTATCTATTGATAGTGAAAGCTATCACTTGTTCACGAGAGGTTCATGTTGTACCATTTGGTTGTCACTATGAAACCCAATGATTCCATATTGGGTATGGTTTGGTTTTCGATGTTCCAAGAGCAGATTTAATACCACCATAAATGAGGCAGATTCCTTCTCATTGATGGGACGAGATTCACCTTTTTGGGTGAGAGGTATCTCATAGTGGTATAAGTGAGTGCTATGTGAAGAAAAATATACACCATCACCCAATATTTTGTGAGTATATCCCTTTATTTTGAAATTTCTTTATGCATTTGGATTCCTTAAACTATGGAATATTATATATATGTACTCACCAAGGTTGTTATAGGGATAACTTCGAGTTTGGAGGTGGAGTTTTGAATAAAAATGCATTCTAAGGCGGCTTTGATATATTTTTTAGTATATTAGATGGAACCTACTATGATTTGGGAGCTGTAGTTGTAATTTGATGGAATTTTATATAAGGGTTTCATTAGGACTATTATGTCCCATTGGTTATCTCTAATATTGTTCATGAAAAAGGAGGATGGGATCTTGTGACTTTTCATATATTTTTATCACCTAAAACAAAACATGATTAAGAATAAGTACCCATTTCTGGGGATTTAAGGAATATTTGACTAACCAAAAGGCATGATATGATTATTCAAGATCCATCTATGTTTTTAGCACTAGATGAGAGTTCACATGGATGATATTCCAAAGCTTATATACTGATGTCACTAAGAAAACTATGACTTATTAGTGGATTCTATTTGGTGTGAAGGATTCCATTTCCATGTTTTTGGATTTGATGAACTATATATTTTGGTCACACTTGGAATAGTTTTCGGTCATCTACATTGATGACATAATATTCTAATCCAAATTAGAGAAGGGGCATGTATATCACATGAGGATGTTTCTATTTTTTTTGAGAGCACTAGATTTATGGGAATCTATTAATGTTCAAGTTCTATATTCATGTGGTTCACATTATAGGGATTTTCTATTCTAAAAATGGTTCATGCATAGAAACAATGAATATTTTTATAGTCATTTCTTTTGATCCACCCAAGAGTGTGTCATAGATTCTATGTTTTTTTATCTTAGATGTGTACTAATGGAGGCCAATGACAGAAGTCTCTAGAATCACATTCCATTTGAAAACCCTAATGTGGAAACAAAATATGTTTATCTAGAATGAGAAATGTTATATATGATTCAAGTAGTTGAGGTTGAGGTTGATGAGTTCTCTTATATTGAGACTACCATAAGAGGGCATGGAGTATGTAGTGTAGTGTGGTGCCTAAAGGGTTGTGCACAACTACCTGTTGAGATAACGAAATGAAATTATCACATACGTGTCAAAACATTTGCAACCCTATGAGATGAACTATGAAACTCATGACCTAGATCTAGAATTATAAGTCTCCCCCTAAGGATTTAGAGGCCCTAACTCTAAGGGGAGCTCGTTGTGGTTTACTCAGACCATCAGAGTCCTAGGAATTTCATTAGGAATAGTGACTTAATCCCGAGACAACAACACATGTTGGAGTTATTGTAGGAATATTACATCAAGATAGTAAATATCCAATGAAATTAAAACATGGTAGAATATTTACCTAGTAATAATATATAACATCTCTTGGTTTATAGGCTACAAAGCATTCATCTTCCTCGTAGGGAGTAAGAGGGTACCGCCTTTATACAGTCGAGGGTGTTGACCCCTCTACTGATAAAAGGTGTGAGGGAGACCTATATGGGATACATCAACTGTGAGGTATTTTGTGACCAGATATCTAGAGGGAATTCAAAATAAGTATATTTTGAAGGTGGGAATAATTTTACCTTTTTTAGGGATGGATGACAGTTCTAATCTTGACAAGGGAGGACATGTTTCCAGATTTCAATACATCTCTCCTAGTTGTAAATCTTTGTGTGGAGAATGTTTATGTATACCTTCATTGGTATATTTTTTTGGATCTACTAGAGATTAAGTCTTTCCATGTTTGTCTCTTGGTGCCTCACCATTCCACAAGTGAATCCTAAAAACATTTTCCAAAAGGACTATTGTCGCCCCTTGAGATCTCATAGTGGAAGTGGGAAAACCTAAATGTTCACATTGTTATAATGATCTTGTGGATAGAGAATGTAAATTATTCCATTTGGATGATATTGGAACAACTCACAATGTCATAAAACTTCCCTGTTACCAGGTATAATAGATTGGTTATGTTTTTGGGACAGTTGAATGTGTGGGAGACTGTTCGTCTCCATGGAGTTCCCTCAACGATAGTCTCTAATCATCGCATGTAGTTTAGATCATGATTGTGGGGAGGACTTCCGGAGGAATTTTAGAAAAAAATGAGGATTATTACATCCATTAAACCATAAAGTTATGGGTATACCAAGTGAACTATCTATGTCATGGAGGATATATTGAGGATTTGTGTGTTAGAATTCGGGGAGATAAGGGAGGATCACTTGCCCTCAGTAGATTTTGCATACATCAATAGCTACTAGTCTACCATTGGAAATAATGTATTTTAGTCCATATATAGGTAAATATATTGGTAACCATTATGTTGTAAACATATTGTTGAGACATCTCTTTTGGGCCCTGTGATGGTGCACGTACTGCTGAAGACTGTACAGGTCATCTGTGAGCTGTGGAGGATGGCCAAAGTAGTCATTAATCTTTCTATAATAACCATCATAGGCCATTGTATTTCAATAAGGGAGACCAAATTTTCATGAGAGTCTCCTGATGATGAGGATTGTAGAGATTCATCCATGTAGAAAATCTATCCATGAGGTTCATTAGGTCGTTTGAGATCATGTAGAGGGTTGGTGAGGTTTCCTACCACCTCAACCTACCCCCACATTTGGAGAGGCTGAATGACATATTCATTATGTCACTAATAAAGAGATATGTGTATGACCCTACACACATCATCGACATTGATTATATGGAAATAGGGGATTAAACCTCCTTTGACGATAACTCGGTGGAGATCGAGGATCGAGAGGAGAGGACCTCATTTGGACAAAAATTACCCTTAATTCAGATGTTGTGGAAGAATGAGAACATGACGAAGAGCTCCTGAGAGAAGGATGAGAAAATATGGGGTCAGTATCCATATTTTTTTCATTCAGTTTCTCTTTTTAATGTTGAAAATCATGAATGAGATAATGATTTATAAATATAGTTTTTTTTCCTTTTAAGACATTTATATATTTCTATATATATTTCTATAGACTGGAACTAAGATTCCATGGGATTTCAAGGCCTAGTGTTCACAAAATTTTTATTTTTAAAATATTCAATATATTTTATATCATGTTCATATTGTTTCTTAAAGAATATATGTTAAATATTAAACAGAATATTGGATCCGAAATCTGAGACCATGTATGAGTATGTAATGCATTGTTTACCCTAGGCGTGAAATAAAATTAGATAGTGCGGGCTGTTCAATTAAAATTGTTGTTGGTGGTACATTAAATATAATAATTAATAAAATATTTAATTAGTTTGATTATTAAATTTACTTATTTCAATTTTTCATTAAATTTATCATAATTTAAAATTTCTCATTGCCCTCAGAGCCCTAGAATCACCAAGTGATGTTCTTTCTCTCCTTTCATTGGAATAATCAACTCGGATGATGATGAAACTCTGAATTTGAGAATATTTGGACACAATTTATGCAAAAAAGTCCTTAAATATTATTGGAATGAATTATTTTAAGTTGAATGACCCACTCTCCTTGTATAAATCATCAATTTTTGGAATATGACCATTTTGATTTAATTTATTGAGCATATCAATCCCCTTATTTGATATATACCAATTTTTGTTTTTGATGTGTTTGTATACCATTAATTCAATTAATATTTAGATTATGTGACCCAAAATATCCTCATTCATGATTTTCATCCATGATATCCTTATAATGATTAATAATATATTTTTCTTATTCCTTCCTACCTCAATTTCTTCACATTATTCACCGATCAAGCCCCGTGGTTCCGGTTTGACATTGTCAGGTGGTACTGAGTCGGATCAAACCCCCAAAACCACAATAAATCTACTTTTTAGGATAGTGAAGATGAAACAAGGAAATATATGGGATATTTATGGAATTTCTGTGAATATTTTAACAAATGGAGATAAAATCATCAATTTCGATTGAAATTGAGGCGTATGAGATCGATTAAAGAAGCATTATGGTGATGAGAATTGGAATTCAGCCACAGAATGCCTGAAAATGATAGATACAGAGTAGATCCAATAGTCTCACTATGAAATGATTCAATATCTGAGGAGGAATTAACAGATTCAATGTGTGGATTGTATATATTAAATTCCTAAAAAATGAACTAAACACCATTTAGTTTGAAGAACACACATTGAGTTGGGACCTAGTTATGATGACTAGAATTTTAGTGGATTGTAGGTATCAGACACATTTTCAAATCCACACCAACCTAATGAATGTTTCTGGTGGAGTCACCATGTACTTCAAGAGTACACATGCATAGGAATAGGAAAGAACATCATCTGCTAATGTACATAGGCCTAGGGTGGATACACAGACATGACTGAGCATAATGGAGGGACCCCACGTAGCAAGGGAATGCTGTGTATATCCATTATATGCTATGAAAAGGTACATGGTTGGTGAGTCTTGAAAATCTAGGGATACATATCAAGGATATTGTGGGACCAACACCATGTAGATACACTCATACATCGTATACTCCTTGTCTCTTTTTGAGGAAACTTCAATCTTCCATATCAATTTCATTTAAACCAATATTTTTGCTAGAAAGTAGCCTATCCTGAGTGTGTTTTGATGTAGAACATTATGGTTCCCTATATTGTGTATTTTTTAATACAATTTGGAATGTTCCGGCCATAATTCTTATTTTGGTGATGCCTAATTATGGCAGTGATCATGTAGAGAAGCACCAGAGACACTAGAGTGGAAGACCCCCACCCATCAGCATGTCTGAGGTTCCTCTTCCTACCAATTAGAACAACCTATCAGATATAGATTTCCTAGTAGATTACTATATTAGAACCCCCATGTCACATCATGTCACAATTCCTCTGTAGATACTTATAGAGTTGAACCCCCCCTTTTGCTTGGGCATGGGTCCTCTATAATTTTAGTGGAACCCACCTATTAGATAGGGTGTGAGTCCTTGATGACCATATTGGATCCTCCTATCACCCCATAGTGTGGGTCCCTAACCAATATAGTATATCCCCCATCATATTGGTCCTAGGTCCTATACGTTCTATGTGGAACTCCCATATCAGATAGAGTGCAGGTCCTCGTGACACTATAGTGGAACGACCCCCCAGTGTGGGTGTGGGTCTTATAGGCATACCTATAATGTAGAACCCCAGATGAAAAAGGATGATGTTCCTCTACATAGATTTTGTGAACCATTGTTTGTGCATCACAACTATGAGGCATGGTTCTGCAAATAGTTTCTAGAGGGAAATGCGTGAGATATTGGACATCATTGTTAGACTTATGGAACTGCTGGTGACTATTTTTTAGTGGTCTGGGTTATGAGATATAAATACCATTTCTCTTTCATTTGGGATTATTTGACTGATAATATATATATATATATATATCCATACCTTTTTATTTGGTTATTCAACTTCCATGGGTTAAAAAGACACGTGTGGTATTCCACGTTCATTACTTTTTTAGCTTCTTATGGTTGGATGAGTGTACTCCCCTAATATGGGTGGAAAATAAAATACATGTAGTTCATCTACTCCCCGTGGTGAGATCCAGGTGCATGGAAAGGTTTACTCTTTATATTTCATTGTGTTGAGACTAATCTTGTTTACTATCTACTTACATTATATTCCCATTGTATCTCTTACTTCTCCCCCTTCATCTTTCATGGCGTCCTTCTGGTTATGTATATTCTCATCTATTAATGGATATTTACCTTACGTTTAGTATCTCATGAAGACGAAAGATAGGTCAATGATGATTTCAAAATATCTTAGGGATACTAGATGTTTTGGACCACATATAATGGTCATAGAGAGGATATCAGAAGATAGGCTCTCTTAGTAGATTACCTTCTTATTTTGTCACATTGGGACATATTTTTTGTTGGGAATTTATTTTTCCACTTTACTTTTCAGTGTACATTATCATAATCATGTAATGTATTGAGGATTTACATTCATGGTTGTTACCTTATTTTTTTATCCTTAAGTATTATTCCTTTTCACTTATGCATCGAGATGTTTGTGTGTGTGTTTGGGTGTAGGTAATGAGGCAACGACATCCCCATGTCAGTTACGCCTTTGTTGATGGTTTCTAGCCACTGTTCTATGGAAGTAGACATGGGGTAGTTGTGGTTCCATCCCTAGTTTGGGTTAGGTCATGAAAATCACACCCTAAGACACAGAAGAAAAATATAATCGTTTATAATTACATAGTTATCTAATATAGAAAAATATTATATTTCTAGGATCATTTAGATCCTTAACATAAGAGTGTTAAGAAATTTTGAGTTTTAAAAATATTAATTTATAATATTTAATTTCCTAGGAATATTTAAGTCCTAAAATATTTGGTTTTATAACATTAATAGTAATGTTTTGCATACTATTTTTATGAAAAGTTAGTATGTGGATAGTGGTTTCTCTATATTCATGATACCATAAATGTATAATATTAGATAATTGACAAACATTTAAGGGGGAAATTTTATTTTAAAATACATTGTGAATAGATAGATTATATGATTTTAAGATATATACATAAATTATAATACATTAATTTATAATTTTGTTTATATATTAGGACATAAGAACAACCCCATAAATATAATCTAATTATTCGATAATGGTTACATTGTGATGTTGGATTATTATAAATATTTTTTAACTAGGGCATTATATATTATATACTAATCAGAATGATGATTTTTATAATAAATATTTAGAGGAATTTTCCTCAAGAAATATTCTTCCTTACAATATAAGATAAATATATATTTTCGTAATAAATTATTAATAAATTATAATATTTAGACCATAACCAAAATTTACAATAATTAACTTGATAATTAAATTCCATAACTAATGTATTATAGTTAAAAATTTAACTGTGATTTAAATTAACTCACTTTTTCATGCGGTATTTATTCTTAATTTGTGTCAATCAGTTAAGAAGAAGAGTATCCTGAAAGGAAATTAAATTAGAAAATATTGATTGTGAAATGAATGGAGTTTCTAAGAAAAGTGTCACTTTTTGGTGAGTCAGTGGGGATTATAAAAATTACATGATTATTTTTATGTAATGTAAGATACCACCATGGATTTTATGGAAATGAAATGAAAGGGAACTATGTAATAATTTAAGAATCAAGGAAACCCGATCACATGATAGAAACATGATTGTTGGAGTGATATTTTTCTTCCATTAGATATGGTTAATGATCTATAAACCTAGAAAAGGACATATGAATATTAAATATATTGCTAAAAGGTATTGCATATATATATTAGATTCAATAAGACCTAAATAATAATGGGTAAATCATTCTTTTTAGTATTCATAATGATGTATTTTATAAATACATTACAAAGAAGAATGAAATTTGTGCTGATTTCTTGTACATATCTTCAAGTCCATGAACTTGTTTTTTCGAGAATACATTTTCTATATAAATTTTCAGGGGTGTTTAAATCAATAATAATCCTTATATATATATTTTGTGGTGTTTAGTTTGTTTAAAAAATTATAATCAACAAATATGGGGTTTATTAGTCATCATATGTGTCATTTTATAATGAAAATGTTTTATTGGCTACTAGTGTATGTTATAAAAATATAAGACTTGAAGAATCTGATAAATACATGTTTTCATAGGTGTGTCTCAGTTGGGAATAAGTATTATCAATCTAAGAATAGTTGTGATGAATGCAGTACACATGTTATCTATTTTTGTGTTGGATTCAACCTATTGAGTCTATGTGTGATGTGATCAATGTAGTTTTGAAACCATTACTCATAGGTGTCATTCAATACTTTGAAAAGTTTTCATAAATAGATAAGTATATTTTTGTAATGTTTAAAAGTGGTTCAAAATTCATGTCATGTTAACAAAGATCTCTATGAGTTTCATAAAGATAACCATATTATTGATAATCTATGGATTGGTTATATAGACCTATGTAAGGATCATTTCACATGATTTATGAACTTAATAAGGGGAAGAAATGACCTATGAAAAGGTAATCATAAAATAATTCTAATCAGTTTTAAGAATACCATATATTGTGAAGTATGAAATATCCAGATGAAGATTTTGTTATGTTCTTCTTGAATTAATCATCATAATCATTATCCCGATTCATGATTCAAGATAATATGAAAGGATATTAAACCTATAAAGGACATGGTGTTAATGAATTTTCTCCACTGTGTTTAAATGGAGACCATGATGTATGTTGCTATAAAAATATAATACCACACTATATTGGGTTTTTAGTGGGGTTCAGTTGCTTTAGTGGCTAGTATTTCTGGTGAGATGTTTACCTATGAAAAATTAGAAGTCACCTCCATGTTGTAGTTGATTCCATGGGGTTATGTGATTCATGATAACTTCGAACAACTCTAATAGATATATGATTTTTTATAGAATTTAAATGATGGGTAGGGAATCATATTTCAACATATTATATGGAGAATAACATTAAAAAATATTTTTTAACTAGATTTATAGGAAGAGGTGAATAATACAATGATTGCAAGATTTTGATTTTAAAAGGTAGAGATTTTAGAAATAAGAATTCCAAGAATAATGGAAACTAAAAGGACAATATATTCAAGATACATTATAATACCCCTATATTTTTATGAGATAGAGTTTTTTTAATTTCTTTTATGTCCTAGGTTGTATGCAACACAATGATATGATTGAGAAATATGTAAAATTTTCATAGCTTTTGGTAAAAAAACATTATTTTTTATTATGTTACACACATGTTCAAGTTATTTTGATATAATTCATTTCAAGGAAGACCGAGTATATGTGAAAAACAATATATAATTAATTTACCTTATAAAATAGCTTTTAACATGGAGTGAATGAAAAATATTAATTTATTTATGAAAATTTTATTTAAAAATATATTTAATTAATTCTACTGTGAAAAATAATTTATAAATTATTATAATTTTTTTAAATAAAATGAAAATGTTTTTCTAAAAAACTATTTAAATAAGAATAAGTGAGTTTATAAAATAATTAAATCAATATTTATTGATTTTTATTAATTACATATTTATATATATAATATTTAATGTAATGTTTAAAATTCATCATATATGTTTTATATACATGATATAAGAAAAAAATCATTTTTTTGGAAAAAAGATGTATTAAAAAAATATCCTTTTGATGGGGAACCCATTTTAAATTTATTTTTTTAACACTTTTATATGTTATTTTTGATAAGTTAATCTTTTTTCCTTGTAATAGGGATACCAAATTTGATTTGGTTTAAATTTTATATTTTTCTGTGAAAATTCATGCTTCAATAAATAGTGGAGAATACTACATTTTAATTCAAAAAGAAATTTTTGTATAATTTATTTGCTTTGATAGATTATATTTTTCTTTGCTTTTAAAGGATATTTATATTTTTTTATCATTTAATTCAATTATGTTAATTGGAAGTAATTTCAATTTTAAATTGTATATAAACACATGTCAATCTTCAAAAGGTTTTTAGTTTTAAAAAAATTCGTTTTCTCGATTTGAAAACAGAAATTAAATTTAAATTAATTATTAAAATTTA
The DNA here is from genome assembly GCA_963277665.1 of Viscum album. NCBI lineage: Eukaryota > Viridiplantae > Streptophyta > Magnoliopsida > Santalales > Viscaceae > Viscum > Viscum album. The sequence continues at coordinate 776,499,201 of OY728120.1, read as the reverse complement.
TGTGTATGGAATTTAGAAAAATTGATTCCATATTTTGAATAAGTAGGTCCAAATTATTTAAATAAGTTACTTATATTATTTTGGACATTATGAATAGTATCTTGTGTAATTTTTATTTACCATGGTTAAAGGTAAATCAATTAAATTAAGGTGACATATAACATGATAAGGATAATAAAATTACTCTAAAACATTAAAATATCCTATTAGATGAATAAAATTATACCCTAGACACATAAGGATTAAAATTGATTCTTTTAATGTACTTTTTTCCATGAAAGTGAGGTAATTATTATTTAAACAAATGAAAGTGACAACATGTCACTCTCTTATGTGTTATAAGCATAAAAGTTTTAATGTAATGATAAATATGATAAAAATATAAACATTAGTAGTATAATAAAGTCTAATGAAACTATTTACCTCATGTTAATTTATTTATAATTTTTAGTGAATAAATTATTACCATAAATATTGACATAATAGTGATACAATAAATATTAAATTATGATAAATATAAAATAATTGATATTATAAATATTAAAATAAATATTATATGACATAATTTTGCCATAAAACATATTTATAGGTTCTCATGTCATGTTATATTACTATTAAATATATTTTTTCTAAGTATTCATTCTGTATGATTTTTATTTTAATTAAAATAAATGAATATTGTAAAATTTGAAACTATTGATTTTTTGAAAAATAATATTTTTTAAATTATTTAAAAATAATTAAAACATTTTAAAATCACAAAGTGAATATGATAGGATATAGAAGACTATTAACTGTCCAATTATGCGAAATTTACCCCAAATAAGTGAATTTTATAACCACTTAATACTTAAAATTTTGGTAAACAATAAGAATTAAAAGATAATATTTAAGTGTAATCCAAAAAGATGTAGTTTAAAATAAAATCAATACATGTATAAAATTTTTTTATGAGAATATTTAAAACTTTAATCGTCTTATATTCATCATATTTCAAATTTTAATCTTTTAGATTTAAAAAAATAATTTATATTAATTTAATAATTTAAAAATTTCCAAGGGATCCCTGCAACTCAATAATAAAATGGCATCTCCTCCCTCATCTCTTAAATTCAATTTCAGCCTCAAAGTTCAGCCATCCCATGTCCTTTTACATTACCAACTTCCTTAGTCACATAATATTGGTTATGGACTTTTCAAAAGACCAAATCTAGTGCCTTTAATTGGAGATTTAGAGGAAGCATGTCGATGAAGAGGCAAACTCTTCAACCGATTCTTTCAAGATTATTTCATCTTGTACATCCTATTTGTGGGTTATTTCCATCATAAATTAATATATCTAGTATCAATGTCAAACATATATTTTATTAAGATCTTGGTAAAACCATATTCCACCTTCTATCCATCTAATGAAAAATGAAATCACCACGTGTACATACGTACGACTTACCGTCTCCACGCCGTAGTGTAATATTTTTTCACCACCGCCTTACATGAATGGATATAATGATGGAAATAATAACTATATATGATTATTATAACATGATACAGATTATATAACAACATATGTACCACCCAATTCCATTCCATTTCATAATTACTAGAATTATATCATCACTTGTGCATACGTACGGTCTACCGTCTCCATGATGCGATGCGATTCATTTTACAATATATCCATTATAAATGACTATATAAATGTAAATAATGAATAAATATGATATTTATTATGTTAGTATCATTTTTAATGATATAAATATGACCTAAGTGTAACATACCAGGAAAATAAAGAATATTACTATTTCATATTTATTAATATTTGTGAATAAAATAATAATATTACTTTAAAGGGAACGTTATGCTCAATGGCATACCCAAAACGCAACAATGAGTTTCTTTGAAATCATACGTTCCACTCACATAATAAAATAATATTATTTTAAATGGTAGATAACGCCTAGCCATTGTATTGGCGGGAATGAATAAATATAACTAAAATATGATTATATATGTTTGTTAAATATTTTTACATTTATCCAATAAAAGATAAAGGCTTAAAATAAGAAAAGAATTAAATTTTAAGCATTAATACTCTAAAATTAACTAAAAGGTTGATTTATCGCCCTTTGATGGTGAAACCTCTTTAATTTAGTTTTGGTCACTCTTATACATTATATTGGAAAAAATAAAATTCTTCGTTAGAATCGGGACATCAAAATTTACTTTGTATAAATTTTTGGTATTTTTTCCGATAATGTTCATTTTTTATGAATAGTGTAAAATGTTGTATTTTAATTCAAAACCTCTTTTTAATATAAATTTTTTATATGATTGGATAATATTTGGAATTGGTTTTAAAGTGAAATTAGAATATATTTTTACCATTTAATCCAATGGTGGTCATTGTAATTAATTTCACATTGAAATTGGACTTGAAGTAGTGTCAAACTTTTAATAGATATTGTTTCCTAAAAACACGCTATTTGTTCTGAATACATGAATTAATTATTAAATTAATTAATGAAACTTATATGTTTCAAATTTTATAAAATGGACATCATTTTTGAATTCGGAATATCAGATATAACTTAAGGTGAATTTTTGGTATTTTTCTGAAAAACTTAAATTTTTGATGAATAGTGAAACCACTAAGTGGTAGTTAAAAAACTGATTTTTCATTTAAATGAATCTTTACCACTTCTGTGATTTTAATTTCAAAAATATGACATACATGGTTGTCATTAGGATGTAAAATGTGGTTCAATGAGTTTAATATAATTTTTTGGTGAATAGTAACTTTTAAGTTGTATTAATCGCGATTAAAGGTAATTAGTGTAATTTAAGGTTAAGATAATGTTATAATAATATGAAATGACCTTGACACATGTCCTAACCTTATTGGATGAGTCATTTCCGACCAATAAAATTCACGGGTCAATGTGGGGACCCCATGGAGCCACTTTGGTAGGAGAATGACATTAATAACTTTTTATTTAATGTTAAAATTAAAATGTCACAAACATGCATTGTTTTACTAAAACAATTTTTACATGGGGTTATAAAAGTCATATTTTTTACTATAAATATTAATTATAAAGATAAAAAGATTTTATACATCATATTTTTTTTTATAATTTTTAGACATTAAATAAACTAATTTATTTATGACACCATGATGATGCAACGATTACCTCATTAATAAACGATTTAAATAAAATCAGAAGATAAGGTAAAATCTAAGACATACACTTGTAAAAGACCTATTTGATGGGTTTATTTCGAACCATTATCACCTTATCCTCTAAAGATATAATTTTTTGACCTTTAATATCCGAAAATCATTTTATAATAATGTAACTTTTCAAGACATTCCAAGAGTGCGCCTTCTCCCTCTTATAAAAGGCCCCCACCTCTACCCCCTTACCCACAACTCTCAAGACTTTGGCTCGACCAAACTATACTCATTTAATCTCTCCTAATACTTGTCTTCATCCTAGAAGCCTTACCTTAGGTAGAAAGCTCTTCAAGAATCCCTTTTGGTTCAAACCAAGAGGAGTTACCCGATTTAAAGGTAAAGACTTCTCTAATGTTATTTTGTTTTATTTTGCTTCTACAACCCACTAAACTATTTTTATTACTTTATTTTGTAACAAAAACAGTATAATAAATATACTAGTTGTTGGATCTGAATCTACGGATTATACACAAGAGGGGGGTGAATTGTGTCTTTTTCAAATTATTACAATCTCTTCAATTTAGACAAATTCTGTTCACTATGCTTTTGCACGATTAAATATGCAGCGGAAAAAGTAAAAGCATGAACACACGGATGTATAGTGGTTCGGGGAACAGAAGGCCCCTAGTCCACTCCACCAACGCTCAAATCCACGAGCTTGGCGATTTTCACTATCTGGTCCTCGTTTCCACAGACCCGTCCACAACTGAGTACAGGCAGTTGACACCTTTACAAGATTCAGGCAAACACAGCCTTCCTGGTTCAAACACGAACCCACACAGCTTAGAACGAGAAGCTGATCACTCAAAAATAAAAGGGTTTCGATAAAGAAACACTTCTCCAGTTGTTCTTCACAATTGCAACAGAATGCAATTGACAGTAGATAGATCGTCGTCTTCAGAAAATAAAGATCCGTAATCAAAACAGTTCTGAGTCGATCCAGTTGCAATAGATATTACCAGAAACTTCACAACTTCAGCAGCAGTAGATTCACAACAGGTAGTCGATGTAGAACACGTGAATCTGCTATCAAGATCTTCCTTCAGTAATAAAGGTCTTACGCTTCTTCTCGATCACCAGAAAAGAACGCTTTTACACAGTCTCTGTTTTCTTGCTCGTCAAAAAGATCAATCATTCTATATTTCACACACTTTCCCGTGCATATATATATCCGAAGTTTCCAAGATAGAACATATATATTCAAATATGAGAAAATCTTCCGCATAAATAGATCCATGAAAATCTCCTTTAGATTCGCGATATTAAATGAAATAACAGAGCCGTTGTAACTCCCCTGAAGAATCGGCATAAAAAGCTCCGTTTAAATCAAACATTAATCCGTTGTAAACCGTCTTTGATTCAGTCAAAGTCGTATTTAAGAATCAGCTCGAAATCCGCCTAATAATCCGCTTGATTGACTAATTCAAAAGGAAATATCGTCTGTCAAAAATATCCCGACGCCAAACGTAGGGTTGATGACCTGGCTCCAAACGTAGGGTTCACAAACGTAAGGTTCAGAACGTAAGGTTGAACATACATACTTTCTCTTCAGTATTCAAACGTAGGGTTGATCATCCATACTTTGTCTTGCTTCAACTCTCCAAAGAACGTACGGTTGATTATAAAAGTAAGGTTGATGATCCATACTTTTGAGAAACAAACTCAACACTGAAAACTAACGTACGGTTTCTCTTCTATACTTTTCAACAATGAAAACGTAAGGTTCCTTCCAAACGTAATGTTCTTCTTCCATACTTTTCAACATAACATAAAAAGTAAACTTTTCATCCATACGTTACGTTCATCAACGTAGGGTATGAACAGTGATTCCAGTACGCGCTAAAATTGATCTCGCGCTACAGTGATTCCAGAACACGCTAAAATTGATCTCGCGCTACAGTGATTCCAGAACACGCTAAAATTGATCTCGCGCTACAGTGATTCCAGAATACGCTAAAATTGATCTCGGAATAAATGAAGTATAAAATCTCGTTATATAAAATAAATTCCTGCAAAATACTCAACGAAATAATTAGTAAATAATTAAGGGTATTTGTGAGCATCAAAATCATCATAAAGAGACAGAGTATTATTTAAAATAATCTCCCCCTTTAAAAAACATTATTTTGATTTGTTTAAAAACAATACATTGCTCAACAATCTCCCCCTTTTTGATGATCACAAAACCCATAAAATAATAGAACTAATTTAATTGCAACCTTGATTGAAAAAAAAGTTTTATAAAATTTTAGAATTTTGAAAGGATTAAAACAATATTTAACTATAAAATTTCTCCCCCATAACTCTCACATAAAAATAAATTTTCAAATAGATAAAAGATAAATGTCGTATATATCCAAATGCTCCTATATATCCAAATTTCTTCATAGGAAACGAATGAATTTAAATGTTGTGTTTATCCAAATTCTCCCCCTTTTTGTGATATCAAAAAGAATGAAAAATTACGGATTTGAACACATTCAATATTGCACTGAACTATAAGTAAATGCTATAATTAACTGGGTATGAATAAGTGAATTTTGTATACTGGCTAACTTAATCATAAATCAATAAATAACGAAACAAAAAAAAGATAAGAAAAGAATTTTCATTCACAAGCTATTATATAAAAACGACAGTGATATACAGGGGAATCAAGGTGTAGGGATAAGACAGGGAAAAAGGTGTCTATCTCCTTTGAATTGCGGTCTTGATCTCTGTAAACTGTTCTCGAAGCCTCTTCATCATCCCATCTCCTAACTTGATGATAAGATCCCTATTCTCCTGAGTCATATGAATATCTTCAATCAAATTAACTCTGAAAAACTCATGCATTCTTTCTTCTTTTTCAACAAAAAGAGCCAGCTTTTCTGATAACTGATTCAAAAGAATCCTAATCGGTTGCTCTCCAGATGTCAACTGATCTACCAAAAATTTCTGATTATCCAGCAAAACTGACAAAGGGGCACTATTACACTGAAGATCGTGTAATCTGTCACTCATATTGCTCAGTGCTCCAGTAATTGCTTGAAATCTTCGAATCAAATCAGGTGAAGAACCTGATCCACTCACAGCATTGTTTGCAACAGATTCAAATTTATTCTCCATGTAAATCTTCATCTCAGACAAATCATCTTTCGTTACCATCTCTGATTTCAACTGATCAACAGCATGCAACATATCAGTTTTAAACAAATCTACTTCCTGTCTTGAAACAGTAGATTCTTTCAGCTTCTGAAACTTTAACTGCTCCAAGTTCAGAGAACTTCTGAGACTAACATTCTCAGATTCTAACTGAGAAATACGCTTGTATAACTCAACAACTTCTTCTTTTCTCGAATCAGGGGCACCCTGTGCTTGATTCTCATGTCCAGAATCAGATTGACGAAGTAGGACAAGGGGTAAAGAATCTGCATCTGATTGTTCTTTGTCCTGAAAAGGTTGATCCACTGAACTATTCTTTGAAGCTTGAAACTCTTCCACTGAAAAATCTTCCTGAAGTACTTCTGTATTAACTTCAGAAGTGTGTTCATCACGAACAGTAGTCTCTCTGACTTCTACTGAATGATCAAGAACAATATTTTCATGAACTTCTTGAGGTCGGGCCACTTCTTCACCAGGCACTGCCTCCATAAGTTGTTCTTGTGGAATTGCTTCTTCAACAGCCACAGCAGCAGTTTGAGGTTCTAGCTGAATTTCCGGTTGAGCTACTGGTTCCTCTATCGGTGCAGTCCTCTCCACAACAGCTTCTCTCACAAATGAATAAGAAATTACAGGTTCAGAAGATTTCAAGACAGGAGAGATAATTTCTTCATCAATTGACCTCTTCCTTCTAGATTGAAGTCCTTCCTGACTTCTCTCTTCCTCAACTTCCTCCATCTCAAAGCGAATTCTCCTTGCCACTGTACTAACCCTTGCTTCTGCTTGTCCCTCCTTGGACTTAGCAGGTTGAGCCTGAGCACTCTCCGAGTCTTCCTCAGCTCCAACAGGTAAGAGTTTTCCTTTAATAGTGCTCCAGAAATATCCGACTTTCCTCAAAGTCCCAGCATTAAAAACATTACTGTGGTGACATTTCACCCCAGCACTTACCAATCTGATCATTCCTCTTTTAAACAACAACAAAGAAATGAACCTTCCATATGGGAAAAAGGTCATTCTTGCTTCACTCTGACAGCAGTATCTCAGATATCTTATCATAAATCGAGGAAAATTAAACTTAATATCACTCATCAAAAGATACATTATATACATGTCAGGGTACAGAATTTTCTCCATCTCAGCCATCCTTGGTGCTAAACCAGTCTGAACAAACTTTACCAAGATTTTCTGATCAGGCTCCAAATCTTTAATAAACATCTTCTTTAGCACTTTGGTTCCAAACAGAAAAGACATAATGTCTTCAGACTTATGTACAGAATCTCCAATATTCCGTAAATCAAAATGAAAAACTCCTTCATGAGGGCAGTTAAGAATTTGACTTATCTCTACAGATGATATGGAAAAGTCCTTATCCTCTATTTGAGCCAATAAACTATCCTCCGTATCTCCAAGGCTAAACTGAACAGTTCTAAAGAAAAGTCTCATTTCTGCCTCATAAAGAAACTCAGAGTTTTCACTATTAAAAGCTTGCTCAAGGCCTTGAAACGATAGCGCTTGCTTCAACAGCAAATTAGTTTCAAACAGCCATTCTAAATCGATGACTTTACCTTGCAGTATCTTCCGACCAACTACTTTAGATTTCTTTGCAGCACTGCTCTCGGCTTCATCTGGACGCTTAGTCTTTGCCATTTCAACAACGATTTCTGAAGGTTCGTAAGTTTAGGGTTTGAAGATTCAGAAAAGGGTTTTGGAGCAGATGTGCGGTTTTAGGTTTTCGAAAGGGTTTCCGAAAAAGGTGAAAACAGGTTAGAAGGTGAAACGGTTCTGACAGCCTTGATTCCCGTGTAATCACTAATCATTACTTTTATTTAAAACAAAATAAAATTACTTATAGCGGGAAACAAAAAAAATAAGTAGAATTCGAAAACCGAATAAGATTAAAAAGAAACTATTTAAAATTAAATAAACCTAACTCCCCCTTAATAAATTCAAACCTTGCCGTGGGAAGTGGTTTAGTAAAAATATCTGCTAATTGATTTTCTGTATTTACAAATTCTAAAAATATATCCTTTTTTAACACATGATCTCTTAAAAAGTGATGTCTTATATCAATGTGCTTAGTTCTAGAATGACTAATAGGATTTTTTGAAATATTAATTGCACTAGTATTATCACATAAAATAGGCGTATTATTGAAATTTAATCCAAAGTCCATAAGAGTGTTTTTCATCCACAACACCTGTGCACAGCAACTACCTGCAGACACATATTCTGCCTCGGCTGTTGACAGGGCAACTGAGTGTTGTTTCTTACTAGACCATGATACTAAAGACTTTCCTAAAAAGTGTCATGTTCCTGAAGTACTCTTCCTATCTAATCTACAGCTTCCAAAGTCTGCATCTGAATATGAAATTAAATTAAAATCAGAGGTTTTTGGATAAAGAAGAGATTGATAAATAGTACCTTTTAAATATCTAAAAATTCGTTTAACAGCAGTTAAATGAGATTCTTTGGGATTTGATTGAAATCGAGCACAAAGACATACTGAATACATTATATCTGGTCTACTAGCAGTAAGATATAACAAACTACCAATCATACCTCTATATAACTTGTTGTCCACTGATTTTCCAGTTTCATCCAAATCAAGTTTTATATTAGTACACATAGGAGTTGTAAATGTCTTGCTGTTTTCAAGTCCAAATTTCTTAAGTAAATCAGTAATGTATTTGCATTGATTTAAAACATTTCCAAAATCTTTTTGAAATATTTGAAGACCCAAAAAGAAATTTAATTCTCCCATCATACTCATTTCAAATTCTTTTTGCATTAATTCTGAAAATTCATGACAAAGAATTTTATTGGTCGATCCAAAAATTACATCATCAACATAAATTTGAACCAGCAAAACATTATTTTTCACAGTTTTCTTAAAGAGTGTTGGATCTGCTAGTCCAACAGTAAAATCATTTTTCAAAAGAAAAGAACTTAGTCTTTCATACCAAGCTCTTGGTGCTTGTTTAAGGCCATAAAGAGCTTTAGTAAGTTTGAAAACAGAATCTGGTTTTTGAGAATTTTCAAAACCAGGAGGTTGCTCAACATAAACTTCCTCCATTAAATAACCATTTAAAAAGGCAGATTTAACATCCATCTGAAATAATTTAAAATTCATATAAGATGCATAGGCTAAAAGGATTCTAATGGCTTCTAACCTGGCTACAGGTGCAAAGGTCTCATCATAATCTATTCCTTCTTCTTGATTATATCCTTTAGCTACTAATCTTGCTTTATTTCTAGTTATTATCCCTTGATCATCCTGTTTATTCCTAAAGACCCATTTAGTTCCTATTACTGGATAATCATGTGGTCTTTCAACTAATTCCCAAACCTTATTTCTCTTAAACTGGTTCAATTCATCTTGCATTGCTATTACCCAGCTCTCATCATCTAAGGCTTCTTCTATGGTCTTAGGTTCTTGTTGGGATAGGAAAGCAGAGAATTCAACTATGTTTCCAAAGTTTCTTCTAGTTTGAATACCAGTCTCTAAGTCACCTATCACAGATTCTAAAGGGTGATTCTTTGAGGTTCTAGACTGTCTAGGCATTACATTCAAAGGCTCTTCAGTATCATGTTCTTCTGAACTGGACTGAATTTCTTTTATATCATTTTCAAAATCATTCTTTAAATTCTCAGGTCTCATGTTTTCATTAGAATCAGGTTCATCTATTTGTTCTATCCTTTTCTCAAAAGGATCAGATTCATCAAATTTCACATGAACTGATTCTTCAACAATCCTTGACTTTTTATTATATACTCTATAAGCTTTGGAGGTTGCAGAATATCCTAAGAAAATACCTTTATCAGATTTTGGATCAAATTTACCAAGATTATCTTTGGTATTCAGGATGTAAACCTTGCATCCAAAAACTTTAATGTAATTTACTTTAGGTTTTCTGTTATTCCATAGTTCATAGGGTGTCTTTTTCAAAATAGGTCTTATTAAAATTCTATTCATTATATAACAAGCTGTATTAACAGCTTCTGCCCAGAAATATATAGGTAGGCTATATTCATTTAACATAGTTCCAGCCATTTCTTGAATAGTTCTATTTCTTCTTTCTACAATCCCATTTTGTTGAGGTGTTCTTGGAGTAGAGAAGGTGTGTTTAATACCCATGTTTGAGCAAAAGGAATTAAATTCCTGGTTCTCAAATTCTCCACCATGATCACTTCTCAATGAGATTATATTAAAACCTTTTTCATTTTGAATAGATTTACAAAAACCTTCAAATAAACTAAAAGCTTCACTTTTAAATTTCAAAAAGAAAATCCAAGTAAATCTAGAATAATCATCAACTAATACATAAACATATAATTTACCAGCTAAACTTGCTACTCTTGAAGGTCCAAACAAATCCATATGGATAAGTTCTAGAGGTTTAGTTGTAGCAACTTTATTAACAGATTTGAATGATGATTTGTGTTGCTTGCCAAGCTGACATGCATCACAGAATCTGTCATTTTCAAATTTGAGACTAGGCAAATCAGAAACTAAATGTTTCTTAGATAATTTATGTAAAGCATATATATTGCAATGACCAAGTCTTCTATGCCAGATCCAGGATTCACTTATATTAGCAGTTAAGCAATTTACTTGTTGTTTACACAAGGAATACAAATCCAAAGTATAAAAATTATCAGTTCTGGGTGCTCTAAACTTAAACAGTTTATCTTTAGAAACAGTACAACTATTGTTAGTAAAATCAACAGTGTATCCATCATCACAGAGTTGAGAGATACTTATCAGATTGTGTTTTAACCCTTGTACATAAAGTACTTTGTTGATTGAGACTGTTTCTGGATCTCCAACTGTTCCAATACCAATAATCTTTCCTTTGGCATTGTCACCAAAGGTGACAAGTCCTCCTTCCTTTCGAGTAAGAGAAGAGAAATTAGCTGAAGTTCCACTCATGTGTCTTGAGCAGCCACTGTCCATATACCATATTTCTTTCTTTCTTTGGTGACCTGCTACCTGCAAAGACATTTAAACAAATTGCTTTGGTACCCATATTTTGTTGGGTCCAGGAGTGTTAGCAAGCAGTGATCTGGGTATCCAGATTTGCTTTGTTTTCTTAAAATTGATTGAATCATATAGATCGTTGGAAATATAAGCTTTCTTAATTCCACATATCTGAGGTTGTCTTAGAAAACAGTTTTTAGCTATATGACCTCTTGTTCCACAGTAGTTACAAATAACCTGTTTAGTGCTAGGAACAAAATAATTTTTGTATAAATTAGGTTTTTCTCCTTTACTTCCAATTCCAAACCTTTCCTTTTTAATTACAGTTTTTCCAAGTATCTCATTTAAGGTGTTTTCTCCTTTTGTAAAAATTAATGCAGCCGTTTTATAAGATTCTACTTCATCCTGTAGAGTTTTTATTTTTGATTCAAAATTAACTTTATTTGATTCAGCAGAATTGTATTTGTCAATTAATTCCTTATGTTGTTTTAGCAAAGTATTTCTCTCATCTGAAATAGCTTTGTACAAGTTCTTTATAGATTTATATTTATTAAATAATGAGTCATACCTTTCTTCAAGCATATTGCAGTAAGCTGCAAGTTTTTTATTTGAGAGGCTTGTTTCAGAGTTTGATTCATTATTTGAGTCAGAGGAATAGTATGAGTGTACCTCATCAGTTTCAGCCATGAAACACATATTTGCTTTTAAATTGGCTTCCTCCTTCTCTGAGCATGATTCAGAAGAATTACTTGAGTCTTCAGAAACACTCCAAGTAGCTTTCATAGCATTCTTGTCTTTCTGCTCATAATCATCTCTTTTGAAGAATTTCTTCTTCTTTGCATCTTTCAATTTTGGGCAATCTGGTCTGATATGTCCCATCTTTTTGCATTCATAACATCTCACTTCCTTGCTATCCTTTTTAAAGGATTTCTTGAAGTCTTTCTTCTTACTATAGAACTTTCTGAATTTTCTGGCTAGCTGTGCCAGTTCTTCATCCGAATTTGAAGAATCAGAGCTTTCTGATTTAGCACTCACTTCTTTGTTCTTCATCTTTCTATCCTTTTGTTGAGAAGTCACTTTCAAAGCAGTATTTTCCCTTTTTATGTAGACTTTATGCTCATTTACCTCATCTTGCATTTCAGCTTCGTACATCATCAGTGTACCAATCAGTTCTCTCATAGTTAGATCTTTAACAGAAGTTGATTGTCTGATTGCTGCAGAGATTCCATTCCATCGAGTAGGAAGTACTCTCAGTACCTTCAACGCTTGATCAGCCTGCTTGATTGGTTCTCCTAGAGCTGTTATATTATTGACAATTTCTGTCAATCTTCCATTCATCTGAGTGATGCTCTCTCCTTCAATCATTCTGAAAGTATCGAATTTTAACTTAGCAGTTGCATACCTCATCTGTCTTACATTATCTGTTCCTTCATAAGCAACAGCTATTGTTTGCCACATTTCATATGCAGTCGGGCATTGAGATACTCTGTTAAATTCGTCTGGTCCTAGACCACAGATGATTGCATTCATAGCTTTTGAATTTATGTCATACTCAACCTCTGTAGCAGCACTCCATGTATCGGGGTTTTCAGGAATTTCATAGGGAGTCAGAATCTTTGAATAGACTCTGTAACCAAGATTTTTCAGATAAATAATCATACGTGATTTCCAGAAGCCATAATTATCTCCATTAAAGTAAGGTGCTCTGACCATTGACATTCCCTCTCTCATATCAGCCATGATACACTATGTATAATCTTTAAATACTTCTAGCTTGATAGGACTTTAGAAATAAGAAGCTCCTCCTCTGATACCAATTGTTGGATCTGAATCTACGGATTATACACAAGAGGGGGGGTGAATTGTGTCTTTTTCAAATTATTACAATCTCTTCAATTTAGACAAATTCTGTTCACTATGCTTTTGCACGATTAAATATGCAGCGGAAAAAGTAAAAGCATGAACACACGGATGTATAGTGGTTCGGGGAACAGAAGGCCCCTAGTCCACTCCACCAACGCTCAAATCCACGAGCTTGGCGATTTTCACTATCTGGTCCTCGTTTCCACAGACCCGTCCACAACTGAGTACAGGCAGTTGACACCTTTACAAGATTCAGGCAAACACAGCCTTCCTGGTTCAAACACGAACCCACACAGCTTAGAACGAGAAGCTGATCACTCAAAAATAAAAGGGTTTCGATAAAGAAACACTTCTCCAGTTGTTCTTCACAATTGCAACAGAATGCAATTGACAGTAGATAGATCGTCGTCTTCAGAAAATAAAGATCCGTAATCAAAACAGTTCTGAGTCGATCCAGTTGCAATAGATATTACCAGAAACTTCACAACTTCAGCAGCAGTAGATTCACAACAGGTAGTCGATGTAGAACACGTGAATCTGCTATCAAGATCTTCCTTCAGTAATAAAGGTCTTACGCTTCTTCTCGATCACCAGAAAAGAACGCTTTTACACAGTCTCTGTTTTCTTGCTCGTCAAAAAGATCAATCATTCTATATTTCACACACTTTCCCGTGCATATATATATCCGAAGTTTCCAAGATAGAACATATATATTCAAATATGAGAAAATCTTCCGCATAAATAGATCCATGAAAATCTCCTTTAGATTCACGATATTAAATGAAATAACAGAGCCGTTGTAACTCCCCTGAAGAATCGGCATAAAAAGCTCCGTTTAAATCAAACATTAATCCGTTGTAAACCGTCTTTGATTCAGTCAAAGTCGTATTTAAGAATCAGCTCGAAATCCGCCTAATAATCCGCTTGATTGACTAATTCAAAAGGAAATATCGTCTGTCAAAAATATCCCGACGCCAAACGTAGGGTTGATGACCTGGCTCCAAACGTAGGGTTCACAAACGTAAGGTTCAGAACGTAAGGTTGAACATACATACTTTCTCTTCAGTATTCAAACGTAGGGTTGATCATCCATACTTTGTCTTGCTTCAACTCTCCAAAGAACGTACGGTTGATTATAAAAGTAAGGTTGATGATCCATACTTTTGAGAAACAAACTCAACACTGAAAACTAACGTACGGTTTCTCTTCCATACTTTTCAACAATGAAAACGTAAGGTTCCTTCCAAACGTAATGTTCTTCTTCCATACTTTTCAACATAACATAAAAAGTAAACTTTTCATCCATACGTTACGTTCATCAACGTAGGGTATGAACAGTGATTCCAGTACGCGCTAAAATTGATCTCGCGCTACAGTGATTCCAGAACACGCTAAAATTGATCTCGCGCTACAGTGATTCCAGAACACGCTAAAATTGATCTCGCGCTACAGTGATTCCAGAATACGCTAAAATTGATCTCGGAATAAATGAAGTATAAAATCTCATTATATAAAATAAATTCCTGCAAAATACTCAACGAAATAATTAGTAAATAATTAAGGGTATTTGTGAGCATCAAAATCATCATAAAGAGACAGAGTATTATTTAAAATAATCTCCCCCTTTAAAAAACATTATTTTGATTTGTTTAAAAACAATACATTGCTCAACACTAGTATGTTTCTATAAAGAGGATTCGAGCTACACTTACTCACACATCCGTCTAATGGTTAAAGAACATACTGTTTCTGTGGATGGCGAATTACTGCCTCACGAAACAATGATTGTTCAATATTCTTTTAACACCTTTAAAGGTGGTCATTATGATGTCACTATATTTTATATATGATATATATCATATTAATTTTTTCTATATTCTTCTTTATTTTATAATTAAAAGATACCTTTATTCATTTCATGTTGTGCAAATGCGATAATTTCATATGAGGAAGTGTGGACTACCGCACCCTCAAGTGATGTGACTCATTCATGCAAAACATGGAATGTATAAAGAATGAAATTAATGAACTTATGTGACCTATATAACATATATATTTTAATGTAATTATAATATATATACCTCTCAATTATTTTTAAATCCATTAATATGCCAAAGAAATAAAAGTAGCGTTCATGCGTACGTATGGCCTACCGTCTCCATGAACGGTGAATTTCATTTCTTTTTATCTCCAAATGTTATGGAATTGTATAAAATTAATATTTACTGGTTATATGTGATATTTAAATTATTAATACTATTCTGGAGATGATGTAATTATAACTACATGGACAATTCTTTTCAATCAAGTTCAATTTTGGCTCATGTACCAAACATCGACACAAACATCTGATATGGACTAACATAATTAACTAATTATTATAACATTATAATATGTGATATTAATGGAATAATAAACATTAAAGGAGGTCATTAAGAAATTATAATTTGAAAAAAGTTTATTATTCAGGATTATAAAGAAACGAAGAAGACAAGTTGGACTTGAGGTAAGGGATCCTACCTCACTCTTTCTTTTTAAGTACTCTATTTTATGTCATTTCTTTTAAAGATCATATTTATTATGTTTGGGGATGTTATTTTATATTCCTAATTCTGTAATTTTTATGTTCATATTATGAGTGACCCTCTTTGATCTCATAAATACATTTTTGGAAGTTTCAAGTGGCGTTGTTAGGCTGCCGAGTTTTCGTAAGGGATTTTTTCATCTCACTTTTATTCCCGTGAGATTTATGCTATATTTTACACCATTTCATTTAAGTGGTGTATGTACTACCCATTATTATACACATTGTGTAATATATATTATTATAGGAGTATTTAAATCATTTTTGTATAGTCCTTATTTCATGAGGTGTAAAATTTGAATGTTACCCATGTCGGTAACGGAACCTTTCACCCTCCTATTTTTAAAAGACTTCTTTTTGTTTTTTCTTTTAAATTACATCTTATTATGTTGGGATTTGTTCTTATATATCATTATTTCTGTAAATTGTATGTCCAATTGATGAGATACCCTTTATCTATTTCATATAATCTTTTTCTAAAATTTTATGTGACGCCGTTATGCTATCAAATTTTTGCAAAGGAACTTCTTAACCCAATTCCATTTATTTGGGTTAAACCTCTACTTCTTGATTATGTCATTCTATGAATATGTGTTGATTATATATGATTGTTTTACACTAAGTATCCACTTATATTTAGTGTATTTATATCTTTCACACATAATTATGAGATTTATTTATCCTTAATTTAAGGATACCTTCTTTATCAGGGATTTCATCTCATTTTACATTTCTATTGAGACATCAGTGTTGTTATGCACCAATTCAATCTTATATGGGGTATATACTGTCTTTTGGAATATTATATCATGAATCCCTTTATTCTCATGATATTATAATGTTTTGATTAAATGTTATTCCTCAATTATTGTATTCAAGTGTCTCTCTTTTTGTTAAAAACACTTTAACTAAAATATCGTTTTAAATGTTTTAATGATTTATTCTTATAAATATTTATAATTAATATTCATGTTTTAATAATTGTTTTATGTATTTATTTATATGGATATTAATGGTTTAAAATGATAAAATCTTCAAAGTTGTATGGGACACTTTGATTCAAAAATCTCTTTATTAAATGTTTTAAATGGTTTTGAAAATGGTTTTTAGAATGGATTCATTATTTCAATATCTTAAAATGTTATATTGTTATTGAAATATGGGAATGTTATCTTTCTTTTATGCATAAGTTATGTGCTATGATTATTTTATGGTTCATGGGAATTGTTTATGAAGATGGGTGGTTCCGTGAAAAACTAAGGGCGGGTGATCCCGATATAGCTCTCCAATGCATTGGGTAAGATGAAGGGGTTGAATGCTAAGGTTTCTATGAAGAGATTTAGGGAATATATGTGATGGGTATTCCAAACGTAACCATGAGGGTTACTCCACATGTAAGAATGTTATGAATGCCTCAAGTTACCTTTATGTCTTATTATTTATATGAGTTATTAATAAATCTTTTGATTTCATGAGGTATGTTAAAGTGCGTATGTTTTATGAGTAAAGTATGATTTCATTGATTCTTATGTATACACGGACTGATGTTTTCTTTCCGTATTGTTATAACCCTTATTGAGCTTTTTATGCTCACAACATGTTTTTTTGAAATGTTTTTCATAGGGCTGAATGTTGAATAGGTCCATGGATGGGATCAAGGAAAAGTCATGCTATCTTAAACATGGAACTAGACACGACTCTTTTTTTAGAGTCCATGTTTTTTTTAAAAAGTGACTTTGTAGAAGTGTCTACTGTGTAATATTTTGAGATGTAATAGTTATGATGTAATTCTCTAAAATATAAACCTGAAAATATCCTCAATGTGAATTATTCATTTAATTCAATATTAAGTGAGGTTTAAGGCTGGGTCCTTATACTAAGTATGATAACTTAATCTTATTTTACAAAATATGCATAAGAAAATGAAGCATTTTATACCTGAATAACGAGTAATAATGAAATATTTCTACCAAACGATTGATTATATGATCATATATGATATCATAAAAATTAATATGATTCTATAATAAGTCAATGAAATCAATTAACACATTACACTATAGTTTAGGATACACACAATGTACATCATAATTAAGTTAAGGGATTATTTTGTTTCACTTTTATTTCTATGGGACTTATGACTTATACACCACCTATATCTTTTGGGTGGTATTTATTCATACCATGAATATTTTATGATTATTATTATGAAGGTTTTGATATTTATAAATAAATATAATTTTATTTATTCTATGAGGAATATGATTCGATTAATTATAAATTTTAAGGGATAATTTCACAATCTCATTATTATCAGATATTATTTATACATAATTATTTATTGAGGTATATTTATTATCCATGTCCAGATTTTCCAAAAAAATGTTTTCATAAAATTTTTTGTATTATCCTATGTATATTTAAATTAATTTTCCCATTTTTAATTTTAATACATGGTTTTGAAGGAATCTTTCTTTTATTTTCCATATGAGGTACTTTTTGAATTTTCTAGAAAAAGTACGAGAATGGTGTTTTTTTATCTTATAAGACATGAATTGTTTTATACAGTTTCATAATGACTTATTTACATGAAGATCCCATCACAATTTTAATGGTTATATTCAAATATATTATTTTCTTTTAAAATCATGTCGCATTTTGATAAAGGAAAACTTATTGGAAGAAGAATTGATATTTTCCACAAGAATTAATTTCATGTGTTATATCAAAAGTAATTTCCATATAAAATTACATTATATATATATTTTTACATTTCTATTCTTTAATAATATGATTCGATTGTTTTGGGATTGAATAATATTTATGAAATCCAATTTTTTTAAATGGATTATATTATGAGGGATTTATTTTTAAGAAACCCATTTTATTCCTTGGGTTATGCTATAATGAAGGATTAATTTTTTTTGGAACCCATAAGAATGTTTTCATTATGAGATGGGTGGGACCTATATCTCCATATAATGAATTTTTTAATGATTTATATCTCATGATATAGAAATTAATGGAAGGAGTGTCAAACCGTTTTAGAAATACAAGGATAGAATGAGATGTAAACCTATTCAGTGATACAGGGCTAGAATGATAGGTAAATCCAGTTCAGTAATACAGGGCTGGAAATGAAAGTAAACTTGGTTTAATAATATAATATTTCCACTATTATTCTCCTGTAAATTATCCTTCACTAATATGAAAATGATTTTCTATTCTTATTTATTTCTCATAATTCCAGGTTTTATGTCAATTCTATCTTGTCACGGTTAGTGTTCATTTTTGACTTACGCCTTATGAACTACCAAGATTTATTTCATGACTCATGATTATGATATAAATAATTTATGTTCATGTTTTTACATTCTTTTGTTTATAATTTTTTTATGTTATTCATGTTTACCCTTACTGTGAATTTGAGAACACATTTTTTATTTCTTTTCCCATGTTATAAAGAAAGGTTCATGGCAGGGAAACTAAATGGGAAGATATGTATGAGAGATGTTGAATATCTCTCACCAATTATGAAGAATGTGTTATGAGTTCCCAAATACTCTAAACTAATATGGCCATTGTGTGTCAATTTGTGTAATGTATTATGTATTTTACGAAACAAATGTAATGTCCTTGTACTTCATGTTTGGGTTGTTAGAGTTGGTATTAGAGAGAAGGTTTAGTCAAACTTTGGAAACTTGGACGTGAAAACATTAGTGAGATCCCTAGAGATATTTATAAGGAAATGTATATTGATTTCAAATGGATAAGTCTACATATAAGTTAAAATCCTATGGTTTTGGTGTTAATCATGACTAAACATATGTTAAACCAAAGATAGCATATATTAAAATATTATAAGTAATTTAACTTACTTATGTGTTTCTAATATCTGATATGTTTTTATCAGAAATTTATTTAAAGTATTCATCAATAGAAATAACTATATATAAATTATTTAACCATTTAATGTTTTAGATGTGGAATGTATATCAATTTTAAATATCAATTTCCCATAAGGAAATATCATGAAAATAGTCATGATGATAGTGTGAGTATTGGTTATACAACTGAAGATAAAGAAATCACAAATTAAATGTTAAATGTATGTAATGTTCTTCTGATATTGTTTACATTAGATATAAGAAGATTTAGGTTTAGATACATTGATATATTATTTATATTTTAGGAATGAATATGATGATGGATCATGTGTAATCATTTAATAATAATGTAGGATGATTTAGGTATATATGTCTCAGAATTCATAGATTATATTATATGAATCATGAAATATATATGTGTTTTTAGTATATGTTTTTAATTAAGGATTGGAATGGATATTTTGAATATTTATTAGGTGAAATAATTTATTTAAGGATATGTTTATATACTTGGAGAACACATGATTATAGTAAAGATAACCCTTAATATGTTCCTTTTTAATATAATGTTGTTTGGATAAAGATATATTGGATTTGAATAAGTAAATTGGATAATGATAATTTCTTGGGAAATAATTATGGAGTTGGTAACAATAGGGTTTTGATATCATGGATGATGCATAAAACTTTTTGGGACTTAAGTAATATATCTAATAAGTTTCGGAATAAGGAAAAATGCATGTTTTCAATAAGGATAACTGATAACTAAGGTTTTTATAGAAACTCTAAAGAATAGATGATGAAGGTGTTCACATTTTATGAATGTGACCAACTAGTGATAAATTATGATATATGGGATATAATATTTATGCTTAGTTAGTGAACCTTTTTATATAGTTTTGTATTTTTATCTTTCATAAGGATTGTTATGTAATCATATTTTTGAAAATTTTTATGTTAAACATCTGATGAAGTATGTTTGAATAAAGTATTATATCACCATATATGGACTTATGTATGTATGATAACTTATTATAACCTTCTTTTGAGAAATATAGATGGAAAGACCTATCATTGAATTTATGGATCACATGATCTGTTAATACTTCAGGAATGAAAAATTCAACATCATTTCTTTGAATAAGATATTATGTTGGAAGTGTTCATGGAATGACCAACAGTGATATTGTAATGAAATTAGGTAAGTATTTATTCACATAAAATGTTCTTCAACTATAAGAAAAGGATTTTGAAACCAAAAATATCATCATAGTACCTTTTTATCCAATGAATCTGATTGTCCCTTAAATCATCACAGATTTATGGATTTCTGATTGTTAAATTTCTCTTAAACTTTTTCTCTATCACTCTATATCATAACTTGACGGTTAGATATTTTTCATCCATATCCATGTTTTTACTTCCCACCTATGTTCTCCAATGTTGAAACCTCGTGATGAGTTACTTTGGGTAACCATTATATTTCTAAATTAAATATTAAAATGATGTTTTAGTATTCCTTCTTACGACGTGGGTTGCTATGAAAGAAAAATTCAAGTAGAAAAAATTTTATAACCCTGATGAATTTTGAGGGAGAAATTAATTTTAAGGGTGGTAGAATGTAACACCATACACAACATCATCTTAGCTTCCAGTATACATAATGCTATTCTTGGCTTGTGTTACACACAAGTTCAATGTCTTTCTATATAATTCATTTCATGCAAGATCGAGAATAAGTGAACAAATAAATATTATTATTTTACCTTATAAACTAGATATTAAAATGGTGGTAATAAATAATATTAATTAATTTATTAAAATATTGTTTACACATGTATTTAATTAAAAAATTTCTGAACAACTATTTATAAATGAAAATAAAACCTTTTTTAATTAAAAGGAATCGTTTTTCTGAAGAACTATTTAAATGAAAATAACTGAGTTTATAAAATAATAAAATTAATCTATATGGATTATTATTAATTAAATACATATCTTATATATTCAATTTAATGTTTAAATTTCATTATACTTGTTTTTTACACCTGATATAAGTACAAATTCAATTGTTTAGATTAAAGAAGTATATTTGAAAAATATATAGTTTTATTGTTTTTAATGGTGACCCATTTTAAATCTAGTTTTTTACACTTTTATAAGTTTATTTTGAAACAATAAACCACTTATTTGAAATTGGGACATAAAAATTATCTTTTTTTGAAATTTTGGTATTTTTCTGAGAAAATTCATCATTTAATAAATAGTGAAAAATACTGCATTTTAATTCAAAACTACATTTTAATCTAATTTATTTTTATTGATATATTATATTAAAATTTTGTTTTAAAGTATATTTATATTATTTTTTTATCATTTAATACAATTTTATTACTTTGAATTAATTTCACATTGAATTTTGATTCAAACACATGTAAATCTTCTGATGGTTTTTACATTAAAAAAACTTGTTTTCTCTATTTGACAACATGAATTAATTTTAAATTAATTATTATAATTTTTATTCTGAATTTTTAAAAATAGATTCAGTATTTGGAATCAATAGGTAAAAATTATGTAAATAGGTCCCTTTTATTTTTTTGGACATTATGAATTTTTACTTTGGTAATTTTTACTTACCATAGTTAATGGTACCTTAAGTAAATAAGGGTAACAAATAATATGATAAGGATAATAAAATTACCCCAACACATGAAAAATACGTAATATATGAATGGAATATTACCACTAACACCTAATGATCAAAATATATTCGTTTAATATACTTTTTCCCATGAAAGTGATGTAATTATTAATTAAACAAATGAATGTGACAACATGTCACTCGCTTGTCACTTATAAGTATTAAACATTTGATGTAGTGATAAACATGATACAGGTATGCAAATAAGTGGTCTCCATTAATTTAATGAAATTATAGACATCATGTGAATTTATTTATAATTTTCATAGAATATACACATCCCATAAATATTGACACAATAGTGATACAATAATAATTTTATTAATAGAAATAAAAATTTAATCATATTATAAATATTAAAATAAATTATATATTACTTAATCTATGCCATCCAAGAATTTTATTTGCTACTATGACATGTTATATGACTATAAATCTTTTTTGGAAGTTATATCTTTTTATGATTTTTATTTAAACTCATTGAAATGAAGAGTCTAATAATTGAAATTATTGATATTTTATAAAAATGATATTTTATTAAATTATTTAAAAAAAAAATTAAAAATCACAATATGAATATTATAAGGTCTAAATGTTCATTACGTTTCCTTTATATGAAATTTACCCCATATAAGTAAAATTTATATCATTTTAATTCTTAAAATGTTGTCACCACAGTTAATATTAAAAGATAATGATTAATGGTAAACCAAAAATTAAGGAATAAAATAAAATAAATACATCTTAGAAAATTATTGGATGAGATTATTTAGAACTAGTATCATCTTATTTTAGACTTATTTCAAATTTGATGTTTTTAGATTGAAAAATAATGTTATATTAATTTATGATTTTATGAATTTCTAAGGGTCACCCTCACCTCAATTGTATAAGGGAACCTACCCCCCACTACATATTCAGTTCAATTTGTTCATTCATGATAGGCCATAACCTGAATTTTTACCTTACTACATTCTTCTTATACTTCCAATTAGTGAGTATTTTCAATTATAAATTGATTAATCCAGTATTAATTGTATTCCATGATTTTATTGAGATCATGTAACAACCATATTTCACCTTTTATCTGTCTTTCGAAAAAGTAAATCATTACGCGTGCATACATACAACTTACCATCTCCACGCCATGGTGTAATCTTCTTTTCACCACCACCTTACATGGATGGATATTCTGATGAAAATAATATTTATATATAATTATTATAAAATGATATGGATTATGAGAATATATATATATATATCATCCACATCCACACCATTTCATAATTATTAGAATGATATCGTCACTCGTACGTATGTACGACCTACCATCTATACAATACGATGCAATTTATTCTACAATATACCCATTAAATAATGGTTTTATAAATATAAATAATTAATAAATATTATATATTTTAAGATAATATAATTTTGTAATGATATATATATTACATAAGAAGGTTACCAAGAACATATTTTTCAAAACATGCATAAGAAAATGAAGCAGTTTAAAGTAGAATAACGAGTAATAATGAAGTATTATTACCAAATATATGATAATATGATCATATATTATATCATAAAAATGGATATCATTCTGTAATAAGTCAATGAAATAATTTAAATCATTATAAAGGAAGCTCAGATACACATAAAGGAAAATATACCTATGGTATGAGATTATTTTGTTTGACTTTTATTTCCGTGGGACATATGCCTCACACAGATGGCCTAGAACTATTCTTAAGGATTTAAAAAGGCTGATTCGGAATTTTATTTGGACTGGCTCAATTCATGAGAGGAAGATTGTTACAGTTTCTTAGTGTGAATGTATTTGGCCTGTTGACATAGGTGGTATGAGGATTAATGACCTTATTCTTTTTAATGAATCTCTCATCAAAAAGATTACTTGGTAACTCAAAACCTCTAGTGATTTCCCTTTGGAGTTTCTGTTCAACAGATTTGGATCCAAGTTTCTCAATGGGTATTCCCTTTATGTCCCTTCCTCGATATGGTCATCAATCAAGTATTCTTACCTCAGCCTTGCACAATCCTCTAAATGGGTTGTCTGTCAGAACTCTTCTTTGAATTGTTGGGGGACTTTTTGGTTGTCATGTCCTATTTCTGAGAATACTAAAATTCCATTTTCATTGAAGGATCATTCAATTTATTAATTTCATAATAATGTCATGGCTCAGGGGTTGCTTTCTGAGTCTCTGAAAATGGAGTTGGTCCGTTATCAATACTCTGCGATGGATACTTTAGTCTAGTTGCCCAGTCTTACTGGAACTTTCAGCACTATGGAGGATTATTGATTCATGTGTACTAAGCCTTTGATGGTCCCTTCTTGGCTGCTTATGTTTCATGCTACTTATATCCCACTGGCTCAGTATTTTCTTATATAGAGGATTTGGATGTGTAGATTACCTCTATAACAGATGATACATCGTGCTGGATTTTCTCTTGTACCTGTTTGTTTTCGTTGTCTTGCTACTGATGAGACTATTGATCATGTATTTATATCTTGTTTATCGGCCTCTGGTTTATGGAATTATTTGTTGGCTGTTTTTGGATGTCATATGAACTTGGAAGGTTTTGGATAGCTTATGGATTCTATTTGTCGAGATGATTGCAGTTCTCAGGTGAAACCATTTCTCATCTGTGGCGTCTCAGCGACTGTTTCTTTTATTTGGAGAGCCCGAAATGCTCTGGTCTTTGAAAACATAAATATTCTTATTTTTGTTGGCATTCAAGAGCTTCATACATGTTTTCTTTCTCTTTCACTGCATCGAAAGGGAGTCATCCAGAAGGATTTTTCCGATCTGGTTATTTTGTGAACACTTGGTGTTCCTGGCAGGTGTAAGAAGCCAATTGTGATGAAATATATTCGGTGGATTCCTCCTAAATTTCTATGTTGGAAGGATAATGTGGAAGGAGTAGATTCAGGTTCACCGAGGCCTTCTGTATGTGGTGGGGTTTTCCGCACTTATCGGGGGTTTTTTAAAGGTTATTTTTACCACTTATTAGGAAATGTCTTGGCTATTGAGGCAGAATAATGGGCTATGATCAAGGATATTCAGTATGACTCTTTTCATGGTTGGATGACCTTGTGTATGGAGTCTGATTCAATTATGGTGGTCAATATTCTTCGAATGCATTCAAGGAATGTCCGCTGGAAGATGCTTCCTTCTTGGGATGACTGTCTCAGGCTTGCGGATCAGATTTTTCTGGTTGTCACTCATGCTTACAGAGAGGAAAATCTGGTTGCTGATGCTCTATCTAAGCGTGCGATTGAGGAGGGTTTCTCTTTATGGTCCTTTGTTACACAACCACTTGTTATGGTTTGGTTGATGTTGATGCGCGTGGTGATGTGTTTACATGTCTTTGTTGAACCTATGCATCTCCTCTTTTGTTGTATTTACTTTTTTATATATAAGCTTTCTGGGAGGAGGCTTGCCTGCTCCCAAGTCTTCTGATATAATTGGTATGGGTTAATTTCACAATCTCATTATTATCCAAGATTGTTTAAATGAAATTATTTACTTGGGTATATTTATCATCCATTTACATGTATTCTAAAAAAATGGTTTCATAAAATGTTCAAAATCCTAATATATATTTTTAATGTCACTTTTACCCATTTTTTACATTTACAACATGGTTTGGAAGGAATCCTTATTTCATTTTCCATACGTGGTAATTTTTGACTTTTCCAACAAAAGTTTGAGAACTTTGTTTTTTAAACTAATGTGACATGATTGAATATTTATGGTTTCATGACTCTTTAATTCAAGGAGGCTTACCTTAGATGTTTTATGGTTATTTTAAAATATATTATTTTCTTTTACAATTGTGTGGTGTTTTGAGAAAAGATAATGTATTTGAAGAGGAATGATTATTTTCTTCATGAAATAATTTCATTTCTTATATCAAAATTACGTTCTATATATGATTACATTATTTAAATAAGGTTATGTTTATATTCCTACCAATCATATTATATTATTTTTTTTATTATAGAATTCCATTTATGAAATATATTTGTATTACAAGGATTATTTTATGATGGAATGATGTTAGAGAAACCCATTTTATCCCTTGGGTTATGCTATTATGAATGATTTATGTTTTTTTGGAACACATAAGAATGATTTAATAATGATATGGGTGTGTAACACCCGATATTTTATGAGAAATATTTTGTTTTTATGTGTAATGTTATATAAATGAATATTTCACTACACACAACACTGTCTTGGCTTTCATTACACGCAAGAGCAACCTTCCTCGATAGCTTGCGTGGTAAGCAATACTGAGTTTCACTAAACAACGATATGTTATTAAAATATTATATAAACTAGATGTTATGAATAGTAATACCCAATTTTTGAAATTTTATAAATTTTATCCTTCTAAATGGACTTCATTTTGGAATTTGGAGTACCGAAATTAGCCTAGGGTGAATTTTTAGTATTTTTCTGAAAACATTCAATTTTTGATGAATAGTGAAAATACTAGGTTACTATTTAAAAACCGTCTTTTTAATTAAATAATTAATTATTTTATTTAAATTTATTTTAGTTAAAAATTGATACATAATAACAATATAAGTTTAATGTAATTCATTGGAGTCATTTTATAATAATTATATATATATATATAAATTTTATTGAACTTTTCACTGTCTTTTACCCACCTACTAGGAGAATTTGAAAATTTACATAAAACATAATTTTAATGCTTCTGTGAGTGAAATTTTGAAAATCCAAGAGACATGGTTAATATCAAGGAGGAAAATTTGGTTCAATAAGATAAAAATAATTTTTTGTGAATAGAAACTTTTTTACTTTTATTTACCACGGTTAAAAGTAAATAGGGTAATTAAGGGTAAAAATGATATTATTATTATTACCCTAACACATGTCCAAATTCTATTAAATAAGTTTAATTAGACAAAAAACAACATTAGGAATAACATATGACCATTTTGGTCCCCTTGGAATAGATTTGGACATTTATTATTATTTTATTTACAGAAGAGTTAAAATAGTTAAAATAAAAGTTTAATAAATAAAACATTTTTAATATAGGGTTATAAATAAGATAAATTAGACTATAAATATTTATTATAAAGATACAAAGATTTCATAAATAATGGTATTTTATTTATAATTTTTAGACATTAAATAATTTAATTTATTTATGACACAATGATGATGCAGTAATTATCTTATTAATGAAATATTAATATAATTGATATTATAAATACCCAAATAAATGTAATATGATACTTTTTATGAATTACACTAATTTTATAGGTTAATATAACATGTGTTTATTTATTTAATTTACTTTTTTTGAACTAATCATGCTGTTATGATTTTCACAAAAATCAATTACCAAATAGTGTCAAAATTGACATAAAATAGTTTTTAAAACAATTATTATTTTATTAATTGTTATTTTATTCATAAAAATATAAGGTTCTGCCAAATTACTTAGATAAGGTTATATATTTTAATAATTAACAACTTGAAGTTCTTTTGTCTTGTTATAGTATGTTTATTAACCATATAGAGTAAGAAAACAATAAGACATGGTAAAAGTTAAATTATTTAACTTAGAGTTAAATCTAAATGATAAGTTTAAAATAGTAACCTAAACTTGTCTAAAATATATTTTTTGAGAGTATTTTGACCCATACCTACCTTAGCTTCGAAATAAATCAATTTTGAGCTATTAAAAACTGAATATGACTTTATTATAAAATAATATTTCAAGTTTTTCCTAAGGTGCCCCTCTCCTCCCTTATAAAAGGGAACCTCCTCCCTCTCCTCATCACACCACATTGAGCCTTCAAGATCGGCCAAACCCTGACAATTTCCCTTCTACACTTCCCTATAAACATCCTAGAGGTCCTGGTCTTATTCAAATACCATCTTTAGTGCCCTACGAGGAGGTTAAGAAGAGGCGCTTCAAAGAAGAGGTAATGTCCGTTACCGATTCTTTAAAATTTATTTCTACTTATACATCCTCTTCATTAGATTTTTCATTATGAATTAATAACATAAGTATCACTAATATAATGATATTTTATTTTAAATATGAAACAACCCTATTTCACTTTCTATCCATCCTACGGAAAATGAAATCACCGCGCGTGCATATGTACAGAATACCGTCTCCACGCCGTGGTGTAATCTATTTTGCACCACCACCTTACTTGGATTGTTATAATGGTGTAAAAAATAACTATATATTATTATATTAAAGTGATATTGATTCTGAAATTTCATAAATACACTTGAATATAATTCCACGATCATGGGAATGATATCATCACTCATACGTACATACGACCTACCGTCTCCATGATGTGATGCGACTCGTTCTACATGATCTTCATTGAAAAATGATTATATAAATAAATTTAATGAATAAATATGATATATATTATACTACTACCATTATTTAAATGATGTAGTTATAACCTAAAAATAGGAATAAGAATTTATTTGACAGGACATGCATAAGAACATAAAGGAATGAACACCCGAACAACAAGTAGCAATCAAATATTACTAATAAGAAGATAAGAATATGACCATGTATTATATCATAACAATGAATATGATTCTATAAAAAGTTAATGACATTATTTAAATCATTATATAGGAGGATCAGACACGTAAAATGCATATTAGACCTAAGGTAATAGAAAATATCAAAATCTCATTTTTATCCGAGATTGTTTATACTTCAAAATATACTAGGGCATATTTATCATACACATCCATGATTACTCACTATGTAATATTATTTCTACCCTCCTACAATTTATTAAATCCAATTTTTACTATTGTTGATTTTTTTTAAAAGATATGAAAAGAATATTTTGTCATTTTTAGTATGATGTACTTTTTGACTATTTCGGCCACAGTACGGGAAAAAAGTTTTTTTCAACTTATACAACATAAATGGATTTATAGGATTTCATAGAACATTATTTCCATGAATTTTACTTTACATGTTTTCAAGTTTATTTTTAGTCAACTTCTTTTAGTATAAAATTGTATGACATGTTAAGAAAGGAATTTTTTTTTTGAAGTAGAAAGGATATTTTCCTCAAGAATGGAGTTCACGAATTTTATCAAACTTATTTTCCATCTAAGATAATAGAGGGTTCTGTTTATATCCCTATTCTTACATTTAATTGATTATGTTATGATGGAATTATTTTTATGATGTCCTTTTATCTTATATAGATTATGTTATGATGTTTAAGAATCCCATTTTTATTACATGGGTTATGCTATGATGTATGATTTATGATCTTGGGGAACACATAATAATGGTATCATTATGAGATGGGTGGGAACTATATCTCCCTCCAATGTATTGGGTAAAGATTTATATCTCATGAGATAGACATCGCTGGAACGAAATGTTAATCTGGTTCAGTGAAATAGGGCTGAAATGAGGAGTGAACTCTTTTAAGAAATGGACTTTGTCTGCTATGACAGTCTTGGGAATTAGTCTTGACTACTATGAAATGATTCTCTATGATTATGTGTGTATGAAACAATGGTTCATGTTTTATGTTTTGATTATGTGGGTTACCTTTCACTATTATGATTGATCCCATGTCATGATATTATGATCTATTTTGCAAGATAAGATTATTAAAATGATATATTCTCATGAATATGATATGATTGATATTTTCTTTGTTTACCCTCACTGATCATTTGGGCTCACCATTTGTATGTTTTCTTTTCCCTAGGCTTGGAAGAGGGGTATTATGTAAGATATGCCAAAAGGAAATCTAGATATGATAAAATAAAAGGGAGACAATGTAGATTATTTATGAACTAGTTGTTTATGTTTCTCAGTTTCTAAAGACACTATACCTATACGGTCATTTAATGGTTTTGTTATATGTTGTAATAATTGTGCTTCAATTTTTATGTAATAACAATGTATGTAAAGTATGGGTCATTATTGTTGGTATCAGAGGAAGGGTATATTCAATCTTTGTAAACTAGGATGTCAATTCCTTAGTAAGAACCCTAAGGATAAGTCTAAGCATAGAACACAATCATAGTGTTTTAGTAATGGCTATGAATAAACTATTATAAGACCTTAAGTGTGAAATTTTATTCTTGATTATGTGATTTTCCTATTATGATTATTGTTTCTCACACTATGTTTATTGGTTTTATTCAATGGATGGAACCTGAAGGAACCGTGTTAATGCGGAATGTGACGGGCAATGCAATGATTGTCACCCTGAGAAACCAAACGTTATGGGAGCTGGAATGAAAAATCTTGTAGCTATGCTCACACAAATATTTCAAGCTATGAATCATGAAGGAATTCTAAACGAGCAAAGGAAGGAGAAACATTCTGTTGAATCCTTCATGAGGCAGCATCCACCCTCATTCAGCGGGTCTACTAATCCATTAATTGCTGAAAAATGGATTATTACTACAGAAAAGATATTTTTAGTTCTACAATGTTCTGAAGATGATAAAGTCATCTTAGCAGTATATCGTTTGGAAGGTGAAGATGATCAATGTTGGAATATTTTCATGAATACGAGGCAAATGGATGAAATTGTGTCCATGGAATGGGATGAGTTCAAGAACTTATTTTTCAATAAGTACATCCCTTGTATTCTTTGAACAAAGATGGAGAAGGAGTTTCTTGAACTAAAGCAAAAGGATGATGAATCTATTGGTATCTATAAAGAAAATTTTACAAGGCTTACAAGGTACGCTTCTGGGATTATTATCCAACCTAAGAGTAAGATCAATCAATTCTTTAGTGTCTTAAAACCAAGTCTTCGAAGGGTGTTAGCCATAAGGGACTTCAATAGCTACGAGGAAATCATCCGATGTTCTCTCATGGTTGAGATGTAGATTGTAGTAACCCATCAGTCATATGCGTTGGATAAGAAAAGGAAAATGGAATTTAAAGGAAAATATAAAGAGCACATTGAAAATAAGATGAGTTTTCCCTTATGCCCAATGTGTGGAAATAAACATGGAGGTAATTGTATTAAAGGGACAATTAAATGATTCAAATGTGGAAAAGAATATCATCGGACATTTGAATGCTGCAATGATGGGAAGAAGATGTCTAGTGATGCGAACAAAGAAAAGGCTACACAGAGTGCACCTCCTACACTTCAATGTTACAAGTGGAAGGAAATGGGGCATTATGCTAATCAATTCCCTAATCCAAGGATTGTTGATGATGATCGATGACAAAAAACTCTTAAGGCTAAAGAAAAAGGAAAGTCACATGCAATTTCTATCAGCGATGTGGAGTATGATAACGAAGTGGCGAAAGGTACACTTACCATCCACTCTAAAGTAGAAATTTTTTTATTTCATTCTGTATCCACCCACTCTTTTATTTCTGAAGAATTTTGTAAGGGTATCACCATACTACCTCAACAATTTGATGTTGAGTAAGCTGTGACAACCCCTAATGGCACAACAATAACATCAAAATTTTATAATTCTTCTCCGATTGAAGCTTGTTGGAAAGTGCTTCATGAAAATATTTTGATCCTTTCTATAGTGGAATTTGATGTGATTTTTTGCATGGATTAGATTTCTTTATATTTATCTCATATCAATTTCCAAAGAAGGGAAGTCACATTTCATATTCCAGATCAATCTATGATCATCTATTGATGCAAGGATGAACATAACCTTCCATTGGAAATTTCATCCATATTATGGGTCTTGATTCAACTAAACGAATGTTATTTATCTCAAATGGTTGGAGAGAAACTCATGATTAAGAATATATCCATTGTATGAGAGTTTGATGATGTCTTTCCAGAGGAATTTTCGGGTCTTCCACCAAATTGTGAAGTTGAGTTTTCAACATAACTCGTACCGGGTTCTTTTCCTATTTCAAAGACACCTTATAGAATGGACCCAATTGAGTTATAGGAATTGAAGAAGCAACTCCAAGAGATTCTTGGTAAGGGATTCATACGCCCTAGTGCGTCACCTTGGGGAGAACCTGTTCTATTTGTTAAGAAGAAAGATGGATCAATGAGACTCTGTGTTGATTATTGAGAACTTAACAAGATCAATATCAAGAACAAATATACTCTCCCACGAATTGATTACTTATTTGACCAACTATGCGGAGATCAATACTTCTCCAAGATTGATCTTCATTCAGGGTATCATCAATTAAGGGTCAAAAGGGAGGATATACCAAATATGGCTTTCCTTAAAAGGTATGGACACTATGAATATATAGTAATGCCATTTGGTCTTACTAATGCTCATGTTATCTTCATGGATCTAATGATTAGAGTCTTTAGAGACTATCTTGATCTGTTTATGGTATTCTTTATAGATGATATTCTTGTCTATTCATAGATTAAGGAAGAACATGAAAATCACATGACAATTGTATTAATGACCCTAAGAATGGAGAAGCTTTGTTCCAATTTTACCAAATGTGAATTTTAGATTCAAAAAGATGCATTTTTGGGTCACATAATCACAAAAGGGGATATTTGTGGATCCAACAAAAACAGAGGTTATTGAAAGATGGCCGAGAACAAAAACAATAACTGAGATCCGATGTTTTCTTGGTTTGGATGGATATTATCGATGTTTTGTGAAAGATTTTTCATGATTATCTTATCCACTCACTAGGTTGAATCGAAAAGGAGATATGTTTTTTTGGACAGAGGAGTGTGAAGAGAATTTCAAAGAGTTTAAATGAAGGTTATCCAGTGCACCTGTGCTCACATTGCCTTGTAGAGGAGAAAGGTTTGTGATCTACAGTGATGCATCCAAGAAGGGACTGGGGTGTGTTCTCATGCAAAATTATATGGTGATAGATTATGCCTCACTATAGTTGAAAATCCATGAGAAAAATTACCCAACTCATGATTTGGAGTTATCTGCGGTAATCTCTGCATTAAAGATTTGGAGGCATTATCTTTATGGTTAAAGGTGTGATATTTATACAGATCATAAAAGGTTAAAGTATATTTTCACACAAAAGGAGCTGAATATGAGCCAAAGAAGATGGTTGGAGATTATTAAGGATTACAATTGCTTAATTCATTACCACCCTGGGAATGAAAACAAGGTGGAAGACACATTAAGTTGACAAGACCATGCTAGCTTATCCATGATGAGGATCCCAAAAGATCCAATATTTATGGATTTACAAAGGATGGATCATGGGATTATAATGGAAGGGGAAAATTATTATCTTTCTCAAATGAATGTTCAACCATCTACACATGCGAAGATTAAAGAGGCATAGAATGAAGATGCAGAGTAACAAAAGAAGGAGGGAAATGTTCCTAAATACAACCTTTATTGTGATGGGATAATAAGGTTCAAGATTCGGGTTTGTGTTCCTCCCATCCTAGAATTAAAGAAGGAGCTGCTGGATGAGGCTTATAGGTCTTCATTCTATATTCATCCTGGAAGAACGAAGATGTATAGGGACCTGAAAGAGTACTTCTGGTGGGATGACATGAAAAGATATGTTGCTGAATATGTCTCTCGATGCTTGGTTTGTCAGAAAGTTAATGCTGAGAGACAGAAGTCTAAGGGGATGTTACAACCATTAACCATACCAAAATGGAAATGTGAAAACATAACTATGGACTTTGTCACTGTACATCCTAAATCATCCATAGGAAATAATTTTATATAGGTTATAGTTGATCATCTTATGAAATATGCACACTTCATTTCTATTAGAGAAGATTTCTCTCTGGATCAACTTGTCAGGATATATGTAAAAGAAGTGGTAAGATTTCATGCAGTACAACTTTCCATTATATCTTATCAGGATCCGAGGTTTACCTCAAAATTTTGGAGAAGTCCTCAGCATACTCTAGATACAGAGTTGAGTTTCAGCACTGCTTATCATCCTCAGACAGATGGTCAGTCTGAGAGAACAATTCAAAGTCTAGAAGACATGTTAAGAGCTTTATATTTGGATTTCAAAGGTGGTTGGGATCAACACCTACCTTTGGTGGGATTTTATTATAATAATAGCTTTCACTCAAGTATTCAGATGGCTCCTTATAAAGCTCTCTATGGAAAGAAATGCAGGACTCCAACTTGTTGGGATGAAGTTGGGGAAAGAAAGCTATTATGACCTGATCTTGTTGATGAGATGGCAGAAAAGGTCAGATCTATTAAACAACACATAAGAGCAGCTTAGATTCGACAAAAATGTGATGCCGATAACTGAAGAAAAGACCTAGATTTTGAAGTGGATGATAAAGTGTTCTTACGAATATCTCCATGGAAGAGAGTAATGATATTTGGAAAGAAGGGAAAGTTGATCCCTAGGGATATTGTTCCATTTGAAATACTGGATCATGTGGGAAAGGAAGCTTACCGATTGGATCTTCCACCAAATCTCTCTCAAGTTCAGGATATGTTCCATGTATCTTTCCCGTGAAAGTACATACCTGATCCTTCACATGTACTCAGCTCAGAAGTTGTACCGCTGGAGTAAGATCATTCTTATGAAGAACAACCGATAGAGATTCTAGATCGTAGAGAAAAATTCCTACGGAACAAGAACACTCTCTTGGTGAATGTTTTTTTGGAGGAACCACAAATTAGAAGAAGCTACATGGGAGATTGAGTATATAATAAGAGAGAGGTATCCACATCTGTTTGTTACGAAGTGACGAATTTTGAGGGATAAATTTATTTTGAGGTGCGTAGAATATAACACACGAGATTTTATGAGAAATATTTTGTTTTTATGTGTAATGTTATATAAAGTAATATTTCACTACACACAACATTGTCTTGTCTTGCGTTATATACAAGAGAAACCTTCCTCAATAGCTTGCGTGGTACGCAATACCGAGTTTCACTAAACAATGATATGTTACTAAAATATTATATAAACTAGCCATTATAAATAGTAATACCTAGTTTTTGAAATTTTATAAATTTTATCTTTCAAAATGGACTTAATTTTTGAATTCGGAGTATCAAAAATAGCCTAGGATGAATTTTTTGTATTTTTATGAAAATGTTCAATTTTTGATGAATAGTGAAAACAATGGGTTACTATTTAAAAACTAACTTTTTATTTAAATAATTATTAATTTTATTTAAACTTATTTTTGGTCAAAATTGATACTTAATACCTATATATGTTCAACATAATTCATTGGAGTGATTTTATAATAATTTTAGATATATAAAAATTTTATTGAACTTTTCACCGTCTTTTTTATCCGCCTCCTAGGAGAATTTGAAAATTTACATAGAAGTTAATTTTACCACTTCTGTTAGTGGAATTAAGAAAATACGAGAGACACGGTTAATATCAAGGAGAAAAATTTTGTTCAATAACATAAAAATAATTTTTGGTGAATAGTAACTTCTTACTTTTATTTACCACGTTTAAAACTGAACAGGGTACTTAAGGGTAAAAATTATATTATTATTTTCTTAACACATGTAATAATTCTATTGGATAAGTTTAATTCGACCAAAAACAACCTTAGGAATAAAATATGACCATTTATCTCCACTTGGAATAGATTATGACATTTATTATTATTTTATTTAAAGAAGAGTTAAAATAGTTCAAATCAAAGTTTAATAACTAAAACATTTTAAATATAGGGGTATAAATAGTATAAATTAGACTATAAATATTAATTATAAAGATAAAAATATTTAATACATAATAGTATTTTATTTATAATTTTTAGGCATTAAATAATTTAATTTATTTATGACACAATGATGATGCAGTAATTACCTTATTATTGAAATATTAACATAATTTATATTATAAATAATCAAATAAATGAAATTCGAGACATTATAGGAATTAAAATAATTTTATAGGTTAATATGACATTTTATTATTGATTTAAATACCTTTTTTTGAACTAATCATGTTGTTTTTATTTTCACAAAAATCAATTACCAAATTGTGACAAAATTGACATAAAATAGTTTTTTAAAAAAATATAATATTATTAACTGTTATTTTATTCCTAAAAATAAAAGGATCAGCCAAATGACTTATATAAGGTTATATATATTAATAATTAACAACTTGGGGTTCGTTTGGCTAGTTATTGTATGTTTATTAACCATATAGTGTAAGAAAACAAGAAGACGCGGTAAAAGTAAAATTATTTAACTTTGAGTTAAATCTAAATGATAAATTTAAAATAGTAACCTAATCATCTCCAAAATCTATTGGTTGAGAGTATTGAGACCCATCCCATACATATATTCTAAATAAATCAATTTGGAGCTATTAAAAACCGAATATGACTTTAAAATAATATATCAAATTTTTCCTAAGGTTCCCCTCTCCTCCCTTATAAAAGGGCACCTCCTCCCTCTCCTCCTCAAACAACTTTGAGCCTTCAAGATCGGCCAACCCCTGAACATTTCTCTTCTCCACTTCCCTAGAAACATCTTAGAGGTCCTTTTATTCTTCAAATATCATCTTTTGTTCCCTAATAGAAGGTTAAGAAGTGGAACTTCGAAGAATAGGTAATGTCCGTTACCGATTCTTTCAAATTTATTTCTTATTATACTTCCTCTTATTTAGTTGTTTCATTATGAAGTAATAACATAAGTATCACTAATATACTGATATGTTATTATAAATATGAATCAACCCTATTTAACCTTCTATCCATCCTACGGAAAACGAAATTACCGCGTGTGCGTACGTACGAAATACCGTCTCCACGTCGTGGTGCAATCTATTTTCCTCCACCACAATACATGGATTGTTATAATGGTGTAAAAAAATCACTATATATGATAGTTTTAATGTGATATTGATTATGAAATATCATACATACACTTCAATACAATTCCACGATCATGGGAATGATATCATCGCTCGTGCGTACGTACAACCTTTCGTCTCCATGATGTGATGTGACTCGTTCTACATGATCTTCGTTGAAAAATGATTATATAAATAAATTTAATTAATAAATATGATATATATTATAATACTACCATTCTATAAATGATTTATCTATAACCTAAAATGAGGAATACAAATTTATTCGACAAGACATGCATAAAAACATAAAGCATTGAACACCCAAATAACAAGTAGCAATCAAATATTACTAATAAGAAGATAAGAATATGACCATGTGTGATATCATAACAATGAATATGATTATTTAATAAGTCAATGAAAGTATTTAAATCATTATACATGAGGTTCGGACACATACAAAGCATATCGGACCTCACGTAAGAGAAAATCTCACAATCTCATTTTTATCCGAGATTGTTTTTACTTAAGAATTTACTGGGGAATATTTATCATCCACATCCATGATTCCTCAATATGTAATATTATTTCTATCCTCTTACAATTTCATAAATCCAATTTTACCTATTGGTGAATTTTTAGTAAAAGACATGAAAGGAATCTTTAGTCATTTTTAGTACGAGGTACTTTTTGATTTTTCCGGCCAAAGTACGAGAAAGTATTTTTTTTAACTTATACGGCATGAATGGATTTTTATGATTTCATAGAACATTATTTCCATGATAATTCCTTTACATGTTTTCATGTTTATTTTTATTCAACTTCTTTTAGTTTAAAATTTTATGACATGTTAATAAAGAAAAAATGTTTTTTGAAGTAGAATGGATATTTTCCTCAAGAATGGAGTTCAAGAATTTTATCAAAATTATTTTCCATATAAGATATTATAGGGTTCTGTTTTTATCCCTATTATTAAATTTATTTCACTATGTTATGATGGAATTATTTTTATGACGTCCTTTTATCTTATATGGATTATGCTATAATGTTTAATAATCACATTTTTATTACATGGGTTATTGTATGATGAATGATTTATGATCTTGTGGCACACATAAGAATGGTATAATTATGAGATGGGTGGAACCTATATCCCCCTCCAATGCATTGGGTAAAGATTTATATCTCATGAGATAGACATGGCTAGAACGGTTGGTTAATCAGGTTCAGTGAAACAGAACTGAAACAAGGAGTGAACTCGGTTCCGAAATGGACATTGTCTGCTAAGATAGTCTTCGCAATGAGTCTTGACTACTAAGAAATGATTCTCTATGATTATGTGTTTATGCAAAAAATGTTCATGTTTTATGTTTTGATTATGTGGATTACCTTTCACTATTATGATTGATCCCATGTCATGATATTATGATCTCTTTTGTAGGATAATATTTTTAAAATGTTATATTCTTATGAATATAATATGATTGATATTTCTTTTGTTTACCCTTACTGAGCATTTGATCTCACCCTTTGTATGATTCTATTTCCCCAGGTCAGGAAGAAGGGTATTATGTAAGATATTCCAAAAGTGACTCTAGATATGATAAAATAAAAGGGAGACAGTGTAGGTGATTTATGAACCGGTTGTTTATGATTCCCAGTTTCTAAAGACATTATACCGATATGGTCCTTTCATGGTTTTGTTATATGTTGTAATACGTGTGCTTCAATTTTTATGTAATAATAGTGTATGTAAAGTATGGGTCGTTAAAGGGTGAGACCTATATCTCCCTCCAATGCATTGTGTAAAGATTTATCTCTCATCAGATAAGCATAACTGTAATGACATGTAAATCTCATTTTGTAACATAGGTCTAGAATGTCTAGTAAACCCCGTTCAGAAATATAGGGTTGCAATGGTCGGTAAATCTCGATCAGTAATGCTGGGATGGAACGACATGAAAACCAAATTTAGTAATAGAATTTTCAAACAATGATGGTCTTGTAAATGAGACTTGGCTAATATGGAAATTATTTTCTATGGTTATGTGTTTTCTACAATTCCATGTTTTTTTTAATCCTATCATATCATTGTTCATGAAAATTTATGATTTATGCCTTATGAACATTCAAAATTTGTTTCATGAATTGAGATTTTGATATTAAAATTTTATGTTTATGTTTTTACATTATTATGTTTTTTTATTTCAATATTATTTATGTTTACCCTTACTAAGAATTTGAGCTCTCCCTTTTTATGTTTTTTCCTGAGGTTATAAAGATCATTTTTAGGAAGGGAAACTAAAGGGTAAGATCTTTATGAGATATTTTTAAGTTCTTTAACTATGTTAGAGGAATGTGTTTCAAGTTTCTAAAGACACTTAACTAATAAGATATTTGGGTCTCTATTTGTGTAATGAATGAACTATTATGAAAAATAAATATAATGTCCATGTACAACATGTTTTGGTTTTTAGATGCACTATATATATAATCTGAGAAGGAGAATGAAAAGTCAGACTCCTTGATACTTTTTTCACCAACGATATTATGAAAGTTGATATAAGGAAGGGAGACCCATTTTTATTCCAGTTTATAGTGGAATAAAAAGTTATATACATAAATCTAAATATTTATATTTATATTATGAAGTCTAAGATATGATATGTAGTGCTATATATAGTGGTTTTATCTTGTAATATGAAGAAAGAGAATATAATTTATAATATAAGAGAATACATGGACATGAATGCTATGGATCATATTATGGCTAAGAAGATGAGGCAGCCATATCATAGAACTGTATAGTATATGTCTAGAGAAAGACGATACATCACCTAAGATTTATGAAACATGAGGTAGAACACGTGATTACTATATAATAAGAAGAAGATATATTGATACAGTCCTAGATGGAATCAAACCAAGAAAAGGGATCTTTTTGGATCTAAAATTACAATTTCATATACAAAGGGATAAGAATCATTCATTTCCATTGAACATATTCATTTTTGGGATAATGAGTTCAATATAACATGATTGGTAAAACATTATTTTATTATGAGATCGAATTAGTCCACATAGAATAATAACCACATTTTACTGGGGGCATAGTCATCCTTAGGAAGGAAAGCATCATTAATAAACCACAGTGTTCTCTTGTGTTTCTTTCCTATTTTATATCTATTTATAGATCATAGTAGTGATATAAAGATCTATATATCATCTTTTAAGATGTGGAGATGTCAAAATGGATATAAATTTAAATTTGGTAAAAGAACACTGACATGAATTCACTCCAACCCAGTGTTCAAAATATACCTATATGATCCTATCAATTGGCATTGAATCTAGACACAACTCTATTAAATTATCACATTTCTTGTTTTATTTCATGTTATGAATTTATTTTTCAATGGATATATAGAGTTAACATTTTAAAAATCATATGGATTACCAGTCAAAGAAACCATGGGAGATATGTCTATCAGGACAGCGATGAACTAGAATAAATGAGATGAAAATAAGTTGATTAATGAATCATAAAAGATTGATTAATATCCACTGCATGAAGGTAATTAAACTAGATGTATTTTTATTACATCTATTATTATGCCTCTTATTGAAAATAATCAAAATACAACCATAAAAATAAAATATTGAGTGAAAATAATTTACCCATGAAACACTTATTAATAAATCTATAATTTTAGGTGATGATATATCGGTTATACCCACCACCAAAGAATTGGAAAATAACCGTGAACCATGTAGTTTATCAGCAATACATGGAAAGGGGTTATAAAATTCTTAAAAAAACATTCCAGAAAAATAGTCATGAATAAGTAGGTATGTTAAAATTCATGAACATGTGTTTGATTTTGAACAAGATAATTCATGTGCTTGTTTGATTAGGACCCTCTAAAACATTCATGGAGAAGTTTTCACCTTAATTTTCATATTTATTAAAATTATGTAGGAGGAGATCCACCAACATGTGGAATATTCATATATTTTGGATAAATCCTTAGAAAAAAGGATTTTGAAGGGTATAAATCTCTCCGAACGAGAAAGATCCATAAAAATAATGAATTAGAAGATTTAAGAAAGAAGATCCAGTATGGAATGTGAATGTATCAATATGATTATTGAGAGAGAATAATCCATGAAAAATATAAAATAAATAATTCGTACGTCTAATGTATTTCTTAATGTTAAAGTGTTTAACTTTTGTTAATAGGAATGACTATTAATGATATTTACCATCTACTACAAGAAAAGTGTAAAATGCATGAAGTTCAAGTTGAAGATAAATGAAATTAATGTGAATAAAAAATGAAATCACTAGAAGATTAAATAATTTTCTTCAAAATGAAAGACATGGATAAAAAAATAAATTGATGAATATGGAGTTTGTTCATGTGATGCATTCCCAGCAATCTAAAAAGATTTTTTTCGACAAAAATTAATAAGGATTATTCTTATGTTATAATACCTCCATATTATGGAAGAATAACTATGATATCATTTAATACTAGTCTAAAGCTCCCACATAAGGGAATATATCATCCATATTAAAAAAATAAATTATGTAAACACTAGTTTTAATTAGTGAATATCTGAATATGAAATATTTAAAATATAAATGAGGAAAAGTTTTTGATATTCAAACACTATATAAAAAGTAGTTGAAATCATATACAAGAGGATTTGTTACCAAAATTAATCCCAAATATTTATATAAAAAGTTATGAAACTAGAATGACACATGTTTCGTAAGATCTGCACATCATGTAATATAGAGAAGAAAATATGGGGTTTTTGGTTTATGTTTTATAATGTGTTTAAATACAATGAAAATTATTTGGGAAATTTATTTTCAACTTATAGGAGGAATTAAGAGAAAACAACAAGGTGGGGAAAAGATGAGATGAAGAAAAACTCTTAAAATATGGTCTAATATTTATACACCATTAATAGATTAGAAAATAAGAGATATTTTTGTAATGTTTTCAATGAATGTTGTCACAATGAATATAAATGAATTTATAAATGATTCACGAAAAAAATTATACAAAATTGAGAAATATACCATATAATATGATAAAGGAAAGGAATAAAACTATTTGAATAAATATATAGAATGAAGCTTTATATAATTATAATAATAATAAATTAATGAATAAAGGAGGGACACCCATAGTATATAAGATAAATAAGCTTCCACAAATAGATATTAGAAATATTATGAATAATAAAACCCCAATTAGATTAAGGTACTTATTTTTACAAAAATAGGAAACACCATAGATTGTTGAAAACTAGACCATGGGGAATTGGACAAATAACTTATGCATAAATAGTATGGAAAAGTAATAAAAAAAATCAAATAGAATGACATGCTAATTAGAAATATTCAGAAAACATATAGAGGAACTAAAAGTATTATCACATTTCTCATATTTTTTTATAAATTTGGCCAACTTAATTATATAAATCAAGAGAAATAGAATCATATTAGAAGATATGAGGAATACAGAAATTAATGAATTCATATGAATAATAAATCTAATCTCATTATTAGTTTTCAAAAGGAAAAAACCTAATATCACATGAATATATGCATGGTATATTCAATAATGTTGGACATAAATCAAATTATTTTATTAAAATCATATCATCCTAAGAATAAATCTTCATGAACATGAATGTTTCACCATTTTATGTGATTTACATGATGGATCATGTTTTAAATAAAATCCCATATTATTAGAGAATAAAAGAACACATGTTTGAAAAAGAAAATTAAGACATGAAAAAATATGTGCAAGCATTAAAAGTCCTTCCAAATATAGAGTTGATAATTGTTCTCAAATGGGAAAATTGTTGAAATGTAAGCTAGAATAAACAATTAAGATCTAAAAATGAAACTATATTTTTATGAAATATAATATGCTATACTAAATAACGTCTATAGAAAATAAAAATAATTATGAAGGTGGTTAGGATTTCATAACTTGACATCAGGGTTATAAAATTATCTATCTGTGTAGAATGAAAATATATGATATCCTAGAAGGGTGTCAAAATTAGTGAATCTTCTGTAATGATGAAAAAATGAATGATTCAAATTTTTTATCACAAAAAATTTAATCATAATTCTTAGTTGATTATAAGATAAATCATTCTAAATTAAATGTGGAGATAATCCCTGTAGAGGGTGTATATATTAAAATCTAAAGACTCATTCAAATCATATAAATATTAACGTTCTATAAGGATCATGAGAAATTGTCATTTTAGATGGTTTATATTTAAATTCTATCATCTATGGTTCTCATGGATCAAATATGATGTTAATGGGGATACATTCATTTCATTAGTGACAATAATGATGAAAACTAAAGGATTTCTAGTGTTTTTTCAAATCCAAACCCACTTATTATACTTTAAGGTTTTAAATCTATTGGTTGAGTTAGTGTATGAAATTTACAGTGAAAATATTTGAGAATATTTTTTATAATTGATATCATCAAGTAGTATCAGTATTGATACATATGATCAACCCCTAAGGGAGATAATTTATAAAGATAATAGTTGGTATTTTATTATACTGACCATCAAAACCCATATCTTCTAAATCAAAATCTCTTATTTTGTACATTGAGAATAGAATAAATATAATTATTATGAAATTATTTATGGAAAATTACTTGAGAATGAAGTGATACATTCCTATCTCATATATTTTGTGATTATTTTAAATATGGGGCTGAGAGAAGGAAAATGGATTTGGTATTCTGAATAAGTACAAATGGGAGACTGATAAAGCCACATTATATTGTGGAAAATTAAGTTATAACGTGTGTTAATAAGTAAAGAAGAATAATATTGTGGGAATAAGTTGGAATAACCATTCTTGATGGTGAAATTTAAAGAGTTCCCATAAATAGTGTCACTTTTAGTTTAGTGAATGATAATTGGAAGCATTCCATGAATGTTGGATGTAATGTAATCTACCACAACAAACTGTATATAAAATAAATGAAAATTAAAGAAGTATTTCAATGGGAATCAAGGAAACTGAAAAAATGATGGCATAGATGAGTATAAGAATTAGTTTTTATATCCATTGGATATGCTTGATGATCCATTCACCTGGAAGTGGTAATTTTTGGTTTCATAATACTACTATATGGAATTCTAGAAAACTTGAATAATGGAGGAGAAAAGATTATTTATAGTATTCATAATGATGAATTTTATTATTTATATATAAATATTTTAATTAATTATGATTAATTTTTGCATAGATCATCAAGTCTAAAGACATGTAGATTTCAATAATTCAATATATATAACATATTTAAATGGAGTTTGATGTGCTAAGAATCCATGGTTATTTTTTTGAGGATGTGTTGATGTTTTTTGAGAAAATATGTACTAGATATGTGATTATTAGAGTTATGTGTATGTTTAATTGCAAACATTGTTTGTGAAAGTTGATATATGTGTATGTGGGAAGATCTATTGACTTAAAG
The DNA here is from genome assembly GCA_963277665.1 of Viscum album. Taxonomy (NCBI): domain Eukaryota; kingdom Viridiplantae; phylum Streptophyta; class Magnoliopsida; order Santalales; family Viscaceae; genus Viscum; species Viscum album. The sequence goes on along the minus strand of OY728120.1, from coordinate 776,454,466 downwards.
AATATAGAAAGCACATTTCAATGTAGGTTTTTTCTAGTTTAGAATATGTGTTACTGAGCTAATAGTGGGTTTGATTGAATCGATGATGATGTCTTCATTAATGAAAAATGAGCCATCCTACAGAGCATATATGTGAATAGATTAGTATAGGTGTCAAAACATTGGGTGTAGGTGTCATTTGGAACATATATAATTTTATAAAAACACATCAAGGTAAATATATATAGTGTAAAGATGATTCAGAGGTTTCATAAAGTTAACATAAGATCTGTACGAGTTTCATAAAAGTTACACATCTTTTATGTTATATATATACAGGTAATATAGACCTATATAAGGGTTATTACACATGTTTTGTGAGATTTATAAGGGTTAGAAATTATTTTCATAAAGGTAAACCTAGAATAGTTCCACTGACATTCTATAATACCATATATTCTAATGTACCAATAATTATATGGAATATATTTTATGTTCAAGATAAACAAAATTTCATGATCATTCCCATGGATCCAAATTCAACCTAATTTAAATGGACAACTAGTCGAGAAAAGAAATAGTGTTTTTGAAGCTTTACACTACGTATAAATGTATACCATTGTATAGGTGGATTTAAATCAAAGAAGACTATTTAGTAGTATTTTTTCCATTATGTGGTTGGGAGAATTTATGAAGATATTTTTACTGGAGAAAAAAAACAAGACACCCCCATTCCAATATTGATATTTGGGTGTTTTTTTATTCATGATTATGTGGGAAAACTAAAATATATGCACAATTTTTTATATAGAATATAAATAAATAAAAATATATGATATTTATATATATCATTGAGAGGTGAATGAAGCAATTGATTCTTCTGATGGATTTACCTGAAGAGTGTAATGAAAAATTAACTTAATGATTTTGTGTTTGAAATGATGAGATTTAAATAACAAGAATGTTTAGAATACGGGGAATTCAGAGATATATTTTTTCCAGGAAAATGAATACATATTTTGGGAATAAGAAGAAAACTCAGTTTTCTCAACTATACGTGCACCAATGATATGGTGTAAATTGAAAATAAGTAAGATAGACTCAGTGATATTATTTTTGACTAATGAAAAATGAATAGGGAGTATAGACTCTATATATAACTACTTGTCATGTGAATCCAAATAGAGAAGAAAACTATCCAGTGCTACTTATAATAGTTATTTTCTATGTGCTGAAGAAATAGAAGAATAAGAAATAAAGATAGGACTAGGTCATTAGTACTACTGATTATATTCATGATGAGAATATTAGAGAACCATCCTAGAAAACAATAATATAGATTTCTAAAGAAGTTTGAGATAAAACTGATGATTTTAGAATATTGAGGCCCCCTATAGATTTCTATAGAACAAGATGAATGTCTATATATAGTTCTAGAGGGACTCATGAAAACACATTTTATCTTTCTATGAATATGTGAAATTCAATTATATTTTACAATGGGATTTTAATCAATAAATTTCTTCATTCTTGGTTGGTTAAAGGATAACATGTTCCAGGTTACACTATCACATTTCATTTATTTTATAATAATAATGAAATAATACACAATGGATCATAATCATGATGTACTAGGGATTTAGTTATCATTTTTAAGGTGAACCTAATTAAAAAACCTTGGTGTCATATTTTTTTAATTCTAATTATATATCTCCATGCTGACCAAAGGATAGATATACAGAGTTATTTTCTCATTAAATATTTGATGATAATGAAAGGGATAAAATGAAAAATTTGAGTAAAATTATACTAACACTGATTCACCCCACACCACTCATAATTAGACACATACCTATATGATCATAAAACCTTATTAATTTAAAATATAATACATAAAAATATTTAATCCATTAGGTGTTGTATCTACATTTAGTTATTTTTAGTTAATTCATAGAGATCGTCTGAAAATAACTCAAACACTAATCAACGAATGTAAACATTATACATATATCCATACACAAGACTACACATTATTTACCAAGTTTTTATATATCACACATAAATTTAAACCACAAAATATATTTGAAATATTTTTTCTCTAGTTTGAAAAGTGAAAAAAATATTATATAAGGAATATTTAGAGTTATTATGGATGACAGTTTTAGGATATTGATTTTCAATCATTTTATAGTAACAATTTCCTTAAACACAAAATTTTAGTAATTAGAAACATAAAATAAAATATCATTGTTAAAAGAAAAATTTTAACTCATTACGAGATATCTTGGACAATCTATTGTGAAAATCATATATAATTTTTTTTGGGACTAAACCTGTGATTCTTGCATATTTTATTATAAATATTATATTTATGCATCCTTTATACGATCAAATAATTTTTTTTATTTATCCATTTTAAGATCTTTTAGTTGAATTATGTTTATTTTATACACAAATCATAATCATTCAATGTTCAGATGAAAATATAATAATGGAATTTTTCTTGGTTATTCTACATAAGTATAACTTATTTGGTATGTGATTAGTGATCACATAATGTTGAAGAAATTGTACATGTTCAATTTAATGAATTTTTTTCTAATCTCTTTCTAAATGTTTTGATTATGGGAGTGATTCATAAAATATTACAAAACCCCCATTATTTTATTAAATATTGTGGTTGAAACAAAGGTACCAAATATCACTAAATGGGAAGAAAATATTATAGAAGGTTATAATCTATAGAAGTTCAATAATCATACTATTCCGTTGGAAACTATAGATTTTAAAAAGATAGTCATATGTAGAATATTATTGATAACATTATTTGAAAGATAAATAAATAATTTCACCTATAGAATGATTTAATAATTTATAAATTCTTATCTCAACATTAATATAAATTGATATATTATGTTATAGGTTAAACAATTTGGATAATTTCAATGAAAGAAAGACAGTTACTTCAATTAAAATAATGTATGATCTTTGGTTACAAAAATTGATAATATTTATATTATAATAACTAAATTTTTATTTTGAAAAAAATGTGATTCGAAGGGAATTATAGTTTGAAATAAGTAAAGGATTTTTTTAAAGGATAAAATCAAAAGGGGGTCTAATATATAAATTCCTTTTTATTTGTTAATAGTAAAAGAGTAAATTTGAATCCTACATGCCATTAAAACATATCTTGATTTCATTTTACTTCAAACAAATTTTATGAATTATTTCCAAGTTTTTTTATTATGCATATTTTTGTATAGAATAACATTTATATTTTATAAATTGTCAATTTTTGTATCATATATATAATCCTATTAAAAAATATTATAGGAAAAAATAAGCTTGAAGATCCTGGAATGATAATTTATAAAGTTTATATATTTAATTAATATTTATAAATATAATTTAATATTGAATAATATAGATCTGGAATGTATTTATGGAATAATTTTCATAAAAATAAATGTTTTTTAAATTATTTTTAGAGCCACCAAAAAATTAGTTGCATTTTTTTAATAAAATCATAAATCGCGAGTTTATGATGAGTATGATCAGTGAAATCACTCTCATTATTAGATTCCAAATATCTTATAATCAAATTGGAATAATTTTATCTCTTCACTAATACATCATCTAATTTTTAATTTTTTTTATAATGATTTTTGTATTAATACACTGGTAGATAATTCTTCTATGCTCGATATTGATGACCCTAAAAAAATGGAAAAAATTATATATCTATGATAAAAAGCTTAATTTACTTTACTACAATTCAGGTATATATTAGATTTTATACATGAATTTTTTGAATATTTTAAGCTTATATTAAATAATTTCATTTGAAATCCATTAAAATAATTTTTCAAAGGGAACGTAGAACTTTGATGGTTCTATCCATTTTTATATGATATTTTACTTGAATGTAATTCATTTGCAATTTTTGGAGTATATAATATTTATGGATTGAAAATATTTAGAAATATGTATATCTGAGTAGAAAATTTATTTTAATGATCCTGTAATAAGAAACATTCTATTACAAATTACACTAAAAGAGTCAAACATATAATAGATATATGTTTCTTGGCACAGTAATTTTTGACCAACCCCACAATGACTGATTTTATAGTTAATTTTATTGAAACTTTTATTATGTCTAAAAACCATGGTCCATTTCACTTTTAATGTATTTTTAACCTCAATATTTATCTAAAACAATGATGTATGTTACCCGTTTAGTAGTGAACATATATTAAAGGGAAATATATTAATTTAATTTATCAAAAAATGGATGTTAGATTACTTATATTTTCATTAAAACTATTCATTAATTTTTTTAATAAATTAAAAAAATATGATAACGATAAAATATAAGTTATAATATTCTCATTTATTATTTAAACAAACTATACTAAAATCACATTGAGAAAGGAGGAGGGAATTTGTTATATAGAAGGTTGTTATTCATTACAATTATTAACTTAAAAAACATCAAATATAATGTAATCATATTATTAAAGATGGATATTATTATATAACCGTTTTAAATGGGTGAATTAATTTGTAATAACAGTAAATTTATTTTAGATTGATTCTAAATTTCATTGGTAACCTGATATTATAAATAAAGGCATAAATTTTAACGATAAATACTAAAAATATAATTGTTTTATTTCTTTTTCATCATTAATTTAGGAATCAAATTGATCTATATATGTATTTTTAAATAAAAATATCATATTCACTAACTTTTCCTATATAATTGATAGTTGACCTTACAAATAAACTGTGTTTATTTTTATATAATTACCTACTCAATTTACTCCCTCTCCCTATATTTATTTAGGAATATTTTAGGGAATTTATAATGACTCGTAATTTTTCCCTTAAACTTATGTTTGGCTGTGTAACTTAACCAAATTTTAGAGACAAAATATTCTTCAAAGTTCACTAAAAGGGAGACCAATTATAAAAAACAAAGCAATCAATAGTGGTATGATGATTCTGAATACATAATTTCAGGATGTTAGTATTAATTTCTTTACCATATAAGAACTATTACCCTTTATATCTTTTATAATTAATTAATTTAATAGTACAATAAGTTACAATATGGATAAGGGTGTTATGAGAGAGAATTTCATGATTTATGATAATGAATTTTCTAAAAAATCATGAATAATTCTATAATATTGCAGGTTTACTTGTAGATGAATAATTGTTTTTAGTTTCAAAAAAACATATGAAAAGGCTCAAATAATTAAAAAATTATGAATTTATAGTTATAATACCTCATCAGGAAATAACTCATTAGATATTAATAGGATACTAGATCATGGGATTATATTTAAATAATTGAAAACCATCATAATACCAAGTAAATGGGATGTTTATATAGATACAGTTTCATATATATAAATATATATATATATATATATATATTCTGCATTTATCTTTTGATATAGACATGTTTAATATCATTATAATCATATAAATGTTTTTTTAATCTATCGATATTTGTTTTGTTAAGTAAATTATAGTACCCTATTACAGATTCTTAAATAGAGTTTTGTTAAAATTTATTTATCTATAGAATAATTTAATACATAGGAAACTTAAAAGTCTATTCAAAAATATTATAAATGATGATAACATTAAAGAGATGGAGAAATTTTTTATTTTCAAAGAGAAAGTATTTTTTTACAATATTGAAGATGTTTTAAAAAATTTAGAATAAAATTATTTTTTTAATAGTATAAAAATGATTTTACTAAGAAATCATGGAATGATTTGAATATAATTCAGGTTTGAAGATGAGAAAATAATAATTTCCTCCAATAATAGTAAAAGAATATTAAATTCAAATAAGATATGCAAAAGGATGGAAATTTGAGGGATGAAATTACATTTTATAGGAAGATAAAAATATTTGGAATCATTGTTGAGGGTGATGATAAACTTTACAATATAGAAACAAAGAATGAGACAAAATATATTGATATTAAACATCTTTTACTATGAAATTTAGAATTTAAAATAATGAAAAATGAGATATTTTTATATAAATTTAATGTCTAAACATTTATCATTAAATATAATAGGAATAAAGTGGAGGATAGGATGAAGAAGTAATAGTCCACCAAATCTAGAAGATCAAGGACATTCCCCTCTCTTTATGTTTCAAGGGTCATGACAACAAATAGAATGATTCTTCAAGGAATATGATTATATTTTCATCATCTCCCATAGAAAACATAAAAAAGGAAATATTATAAAAGGGAAAAAATTTCCACCATATAATTTTATTCTTAACATAAATCATGATCAAAGAAGAATACTGAATGAGGGGTTGCATATTTTAAAGATAGACCAAAACATATGCAGTGAATTTCGTTTTATGATTGTGTTAATACCTCAACAAAACCATTTTCATTAATAAATAGAATTTCATCATCCTAAAAATATTATTCTTCGGAAATAGAATAAGAATAAACTTTTAATAAAGCATATATTAAAAAATTATTTTTTATACTATCTTCCCATGCTAAATATATAATGTAACCAAATTTAGAGAAATATTATTCAAATGATATTTTTGGAATGGAAAACGATATAGAAAAATATGAATTGAATGATATTTATAATATTGGGTTATAAATGAGGTATGAATGGATTTGGCTTTTTTTAGAATGAAAACAATGTTCATTGTAAAGTAATTAGAGAAACTATAAATTCTCAAAAAAAAAATGGATTCAATGGTTCCAATATATTGAAATAGGAATATAAATATAGATATTTATTTGAAATTACATATTTTTCCCAATGTAAAATAGATGGAGTATAATTTAACATACTGTCTCCATAAAAAGATATATAGTTTAAAATGTTATTTGAGATTTTAATTAATAGTTAATCTTTCAGAATAATACAGAATAATATTGGTTGTTTCCACACAATTATGTTATGTGATACAACCAAAAACCACTATATTTTATTATACTTCATTTTTAAATGATGATGTATTCCATTTCTTGAATTATTTTATAAATATTTTTTATTTTCAGAAGTGTTTTAGTGAATTAAATAAAAATTAAGATGTTTGGTTATTTGAGGTGGAGAATACGATTAATGATCCTAAAAAATGAATTTCTCATCAGATAATATGTATAGAGAGATTGATAAATGGAATGAGACAATATAAAATAAGTATGAAATCATTGAGGAGGAAAACAGAGACATGACTAAGAATAATTGAATTCTAAATAAATGGATTAAGGATATGATTGAGAAACATAATTAAGTATTTCATCCATGAAATCTATTTTTATTAATTATAGTAAAAACTTTTTATTCATTTTATTCATTTTTAATATTTTATCTATGATTAATATATTTTTATTTTCAAGAATACAAAATAGAGAGAAATGATACTACATTGAATTTATATATTTTTCAAATGGTATAAAGGTAAAAATAGTGGAGAAAATTTTAAAGGGAAGTGTATTTATGAAATCCTAGTATGTGTAGAAGTAACAAATTGATGAGGAGTTACTTTTCATTATTATATACTTTTAAATCATCAAACAATATGTCATTTTTTCTTGTGATAATAAAAAATAATGATATTATTTAGTAATTATTGTAAATTAAATATATTATATCCTTTGTTTTGAGAAATAATAATACACAGAATCTATTTTAATAATGTTTACATGAATTTTGTTTTAGCTAAAAAAATTTATATGACGAATATTACCCTTTGGGCGACCTTCACTCATAACAAGACTCTTATTAAATGGTAAAAATACCATAAAGTTACATTATGATGTATAAAAACTAAATAAACATCTTATGATGGATAATGGAAGGAATATATTAAAGAGCCTTCATATTACTTCATTCATAATCAAATAGTCCAAAAAATATCAGACTCTGTAGAAGAAATATTTCATGTTAAATTTATGGAGAGGTTCATAAAATAGTTAAATCTTATTTCTTCTATTAAATATAGACCATGGATAAAGTGAAAAAAAAAACTATTAATATTTAATCATAATATATTTTGATTAGTCATATATGATTTTTCTACCATTAGTAATCTCTTTTTTTAATTCCATTCGACTTCCATTTTCATTATAAATGTACAAAACGTTTTTTCAGTAATGTTTTTTATTTTTTAATTTTTTATATCTAAAAAATCACTGGTTAATGACTTCATTATTATGAATTATGTGGATCAATGTATTTCCAATTAAAATAAGTTATTACTTCTGATATTTTATAGAAAAATTTCATTCTTAGACATATTTTGTTTGGATTATAGTATTGAACATTTTATATCATTGATCAAAATAAAAGAATATCTATATATATAAATTTATATCTCATAAAAAAATAAAATTTAGGTGTCTTACTGATTATTTATATGAAACAGAAACTGTAATTCTTTAAATATTTTTCTCCGTATTTTCAATATAACCTTTATATAGATTGTATAATATATTTTATTATGTTTACATTTATAATTTACATTTATTTTTCTATTTTAATATAGTAGTTTAGTGCTATCTATTAATATTCTATGAAACCTATAATCAAATAAGAGATATTAAAATTTAAACGTTTCTTAAATATACTATTCAATCCCTCATGATGATTCTCTATAGGGTCAAAAATATAAACTTTTAACATGATATTCCCACCATGGATTTATGATCATGGTATTATGGTATTTATTACGAAAGACCCATGATCCCTTAAGTGATCCTTCTAAAAATTAGTCCACATTACTCATTATCAATAATGCAATGAAATAGATTAACCAATCAATTTTTGGGTAATATATAGTTTTTCTTATATATCATGTTTAGTATATATTTAGAAGTTATATTTAAACTTCCAATATAAAATATTTTGGGAAAAAATACCACAAGGTGTCCTCTCAATATGTTTTGGGTGTGGTTGTCTTTGTTGAAAAAGCCAGATGACCGTAAATGAGAATCGTTGGTGTTTTCCGAAGATAGGTTTTTGAGGTGGCACAGTTTCCCAGGGATTCCTAAATTTTGGGGCCTCAAAATCGGGAGTTGGATGTTGGAAAGGGTAGGATTTATTCAATGAAGTGAATGGTAGGAAGGAAATTAAAGAAAAATAGAGAAGGATGAGAACCACATACCTTAATTCATGGACCATGTACCTTAATTCATAGCCCACGTACCATGTTACAAGAACGGTACACAGAGCGGCCAGAATGGTACGCCAGGGCAGTTTGAGAAATTGAAAATGGTTCATGATGGAAGGTGATGTGGTACATGAATGGGTTGAAGTCAGTGGAAGAGATTAAACATGTATGAGAAAAGTAGGTTCATAGAGTGCATATGAATAACAATTTGTGGGTGGCTTACAGTTAGTGGTGGCAGAAGGATCGATAATCGGTGAAGGATGGATTCAAGATTTGGTTAATCGTAAGTTACTGGTTTATGCAGATATCATTGACTGTATAGAAATAACTAATCACACTGATTACTGTTGAGATTGAATATCATTATAGAACACTTTTTTTCTCTAGGATTGTGGAAAATTCTAAAGGAAGTTCACTTGGGATAATCCCGTGAAGGCTAAAGTCGTTCGTGCAGAATATGTTCCTCCGAAATATTTAAGTGGAGAACTATAACCCGCATAGTACTCGGTATGTGGAGGATGATTCTTCAGTATGAGAAAGATATATTTCCACAAGCGGTATACAGAGGGGGAGGTCAGGTATGTATATGCGAAGGAAGTCTGCAAACAAAGAATAGTTCGTGGATATGAGGTGTTTCACAGAGGAGGTTCGTGGAATCGTTACTTGGTAGCAGTACACAATGACGACGGTAGAGGTAGTCAACTGATTAAGGGTGGTTCACAGCAGTGACATCAGTATGCAGAGATGGTGTTCCACATACCAAACTAGGTACACAGTACGCAGAAGAGGTAGGTGGTTCGGGAAACACACAAGGAAGCTTGAAAATGCTTTAAATCAGTTTGTGAAAAGATTTTCTGGTACTTAGCAGTACCTGAGAAGGTGGGATTCATCTATGGGTGAAAAATAAACATCAACAGAGCATCCACCTATAGTTAAGGATGAAATAATTCATGAAAATGAAGGGACCTACATGTCCATAATATGTGTTTGACCTACAAGCTGATAAAATGTGGGTGGATTTATTTCCAAGAGCATTGACTGAAGGAAGTGGAAGAAGGTGACCCTTTCCACCAATAGTGAGCAAGAGAAAGAGGAATTGTGAGTGACCAATGGGAATGTAGTGAGTAGACCCTAGACATTGTAAAGGCATTGATCCTGGGCATAGAAGATATAGCCTAAACATTTTACTCATTAATGGCAGTGAGCCATAGTGAATCTGGTACGTCATCACATTGTCGTTGTATGCTTCGTGGACGTAGCCCAGTGAGGGTGATCCATGTAAAAATCATAATATCCTATGCATGATTTCAAATATTTTCATATATTGCTATGGGAGGAAGAGAGAATTGAGATTTTTCTAACAATGAAACAAGATCCAAGTGATGGAATGTTTTAAACTATTAAACCATAATTCACCCCCTCTCAGAGTATTTGACCTACTAGACCTAACAATTGGTATCCAAGATAGGTTGAAAGTTAGTGTTTTTATCTCAAGAAGAAGAAATAGAGGTGTTAAATCACAAAGGAAATCCGATCTTTGGCAGAAACAATTTTCAACTACAGAATAATCGAATGTTGCACTACTTTTGATCAGTTGGGATGGATGACTTCACACCAGCAATGCATGGAATTTGTGAGGAAATTAATAATGGTGCTGTATTAGAGGCAGAAATAAGGGAATTGGATCTTGTTTCTAAAGGGACCAATGCTCTAAGGGGAGCCCTATCAAATGAAATTTATACTAAGGTGATGTCTATTAAAACATAATATGAAATGTGGGAGAAATTATTTAACATTTCTGAGGGAAAGACAAAAGTCCAAGAAGAAAAACTGCAGGTTCTATGAAACAAGTATGAGGACCTCAGAATGAACTCCAATGAGACATTTGATGCATTCTTTGAGAGTATTAATATTATTGTGGAAGACATATGGGGAATTGGAGAAGTAAATTATGATATGAATATATTGAAACGAATCTTGAGGAAGCATCCACCACGGTTTAATATGAAATTTTCAGTGTTGGAAGGAAAATACCTAAAAGTGCTGACACTGGATATCCTACATAGTACCCCTGTAGCATATGAAATGAGAAACAATGATAACGATGCAGTGTAAAAGGGGAAGTATAAGGGAGTGGCATTCAAGGCCATGAAAAATATATATATTGAATATAGACCTGAGGACAATATGGATGAAGTCATGTCATTTCTATCCTCAAATCTGTAGAGGGGAAACTGGAAGTTCAAAGGTAAACTTCCATTTCCATTATTTTGATATGGAATGATTGGGAATTTTGTAGCAATGTCTCCTATGTTGTTTGATGATGAAAATGACGAAATAGATGAAATTCAAAAAATGAAGTATTAATCAAATACGAATGTAAAGATAAGTACTAGGAGAATGTTCTTCAAAAAAATATTCTTTCAAAAGAGGATGAATGTTCAGAACAATGTGAGTCAAATGAGTTGGAGGGTTGTAATGATCCTAAAATATATTCTACAGTTGAATTTGTCAGAAATTCATTAAAAAGAGAAGAAAGTGATAATAAAGAAGAAGAAATTGAAGGGAATGTTGATCTTTAGGTAGAATTAGAAGCTACATTTGAAGAGGTAGATATTTTGAGATAAAAAAGAATCTAACATAGTTATTGATGATTGCAATCTCTTTTTGCAGAAGATGAAATAAGAGAATTCTGAGATGAATAGAGAAATTGAAATGATTGGGTCTTCAATCTGAGAAACCTCAGAAAATGTGGCTGAGTACAATGTCAAAATTGAATAATATAAAATTGAAATTGATATATTGATTGAAGCTGGAAAGGATCAAATAAAATTTATCAAACAACTAGAAGAGGAAATTTTCAGTCCACGAAGATCAATTAATGATCAGGAAAAACTACTGATTCTCAATTCAACATCAGGAAAGAAGATCATACATGCAACATGGAAGATAATAATTCAGAAGAGTGGTCCATCATAAAAAAAGTAACATTCAATTCTAAATAATAAGGTTTGTATGAGGCATGATCTAAAATAGAAATCAGTTATCGTTCAAGTCAGACCACTGGAACCCACTCCACGATTGAACATTGATTTGGGTATGAACCTTAATTAGAAGATTCTGAGAAACCGAGGAACAAATATTGTTTCATCATTGCCGTATAAGAATGTACCTCACATAAGATTCTATTTTTGTGGTAAGATGAGACTCTCTAAAAATGTGTGTTCCATAGAAAAGAGGAACCAAAGGGAAGAAGACACACAGTGGTGGTTGTAACGAGCTCAAAATTATTGTTCCTCATTTAATGTTCATTGTTTTAGGAGTAAAGGTCTCAGACATATGACAAGATATTTCACATAAACAATGCAGAGGAATGTGACAAGGTAGACTAAATTTGATGATAATAAGTAGCCAAATGTATATTAATGAGAGATGAAAATTAAAAATTTATTTTCATCTCTGCAGATTGATGTTGGATTGTCATATACTAAAAAATATCACGATAATCATTCAATTTCAATGAATTGGGTCAAAAAGAAAAGGTAAGATTAGGCAATGGTTATAGAAATTGCATTTTAGACATCATTGTAGGATCGAAATATGAATTTAGATAATCAATTACAAGTGGGGGTGAATAGTATGTTTTAAAACATTCTTTTTTAACCTTAAGGAAAATGTTTTCTAACAAGGTTAAACAAGGTAAATTCACAAGACCACATTTAGTTCTACAAACATGATAGGTTCTGGAAATGTGGTTCTGGAAATGAAACTTAAGGAATGTTTACAAGGAAAATATTATACCTCAAATCATAGAGAATATTACTTATCAGTGTATACAAAAGATCAAGAAAGTATAAGAAGGTTATAATTTCTTATTTTATCAAAATAAAATAGAAATAAGCATGAAACAAAACAATTATCAAGTATGAAATATTTTAACCCAAAGAGTAAGGTATCCAACAACCTTGGATAATGGACCCTTGATTTAAAATTTCATGAATGTTTGTCTTACCCACACTAGGGTAAGCCCTCATTCAGAATATTAGAATCATTCCTGATCTCCCCACAATTCCTCAAACATTTATGTAGTCGGAACCTCTGTCTTCCTATCCACGTAAGTCCTTGATATTTTAGGTAGTCAAAAGCACTAGCTTCTTATACATGGATGCCCTAAATTGTACATAACAACAATCAAAGTCACACAAAGCAAGATGAACATGATTTTTTGTACACATAAGGCATGAGAGTCTCTCTCTCTAGAAATCAATATTGCAGCATGAAATATCAATAGTGATCAATATGTCTTATATATTTTGAGCTCATTAAAATGAGATTTTATATATAGGCACATCTCCAATGGTCGGTTCCTCCTGAAAATATAATACTTTTTAATGAATTTTAGAGAGACCTATACACATATCACTCAATCAAAGATTAGTTAAAAAAATGTATGACATCGTTTCATAACAATAACAAGTGAAATAAAAATAAGGTTTCTTAACCAAGTCTGATTTTTTAGAGTCTAAGGAAAAATAATGTTTGGAATCTATCAAAATAAAAATTATTAGTCAATAACTCATGGTTGTTCAAATTATTAATTCTGTGAACTTTTTAACATGAATTTTGAGTTCTTTGGAATCTGAAATCTGTGTTATTCAGAGTCTGAATTATGAGGTATCAGAAGTCTGAATTATCATGAATTCGAAGTCTGAATTTTGAGGAATTTGGAGTCTGAATTTTGAGGAATTAGGAGTCGGAATTCTGAGGAATTTGATGTCTTCATTTCAAAAAATTTGGAGTCTGAATTTCAGATATTTAAGAGTCTGAATTTCATAGATTTTGGATATTGAATTTTAGAGAATTAAAAGTCTGAATTTTAGAGAATTTAGAGTCTAAATTTCAGAGAATTCGGCGTTCGGATTTCAACGAATTCAGAGTATGTTTGTAGAGATTTAGATGTATGAATTTCATAGTATTCAATGTATGAATTTCAGAGAATTTGGAGTCTGTATTTCATAGATTTCGTAGTCTGAATTTCAGAGAATTTGGAGTATGAATTTAAGATTATTAGGAGTCTTAATTTAAAGAAATTCAGAGTCTGAATTTCAGAGAATTCGAAGTAGGAATTTTAGATAATTTAGAGTCTGAACATTAGATAATTTGGATTCTGAATTCCACAGAATTTTGAGTATGAAATTTATAGAATTCGTAGTCAAAATTTCAGAGAATTTAGAGCCTGAATTTTAGATAATTCAGAACCAAAATTCAGAACCTGAAAATAGATTACTCTATATCTATGTATTTAACAGATTCAAAGGTTTGAGATGTGAAACCGATTTGAATAAAATGAGTTATATTTTGAGAGACTGTAAAAAGAATAATGAATACATAGTTATGTATAAATTTCCCTGGGGAAGGGAAATTTTCTTTATTATGACAATTCTTAGGGAAAATATTTTTTTCCATAAGATAGAGTGTTTTTTATTTTCAAAACATAGAGTAATAGAAAATTTATAAGGAAACCTTATTGACTCAACAATCATATCACACTCAAATATGGATCATTGATAGTGGATACAATTCCTATATGACAGGAAATAAGGATCAAGTGACCAGAATCATGTATGATAAAGAAGGAACTGTTATATTTGTTAATGACGAGGGATTGATAATTAATGATTCGGGAAAGGAAATACTTAGTGGAAAATACATGAGACAGAATATGTCTTTATTGTAGAGGGGTTTAGTCACAACCTACTTAGTGTTAGTAAATTGTGTGACTGAGGACATGCCAATAGTTTTTCCAAGAAATTATGCATCATTAAAGAAAAGGATGGTGCTGTTGTGCTCTAGGGAATGAATACGAAAGGGAACCTCTACCTCGGATATGGAGAAGAAGATATGATTCTTGTATCCATGTTTAAAGAAAACAAGTTATGGAATTTTTTCCTTTTCCACGTAAGCTAAGGTTCCTTGGAAGACCTGGTGAAATATGACGCATCTCGAAATCTCCCTAGATTATCATGTGATCGTACTCATACTTGTGATGCTTGTGCACATGGGAAGATTATTTGAAAGACATATAAGACAAAGATAAAAATTCATCCATATTTCTTGAGTTGGTGCATATTGATGTATATGGGCCAATATCACCAAGAGATATTGATGGGAAGATATATTATGTTATCTTTATTGCAAACTATATCAGAATGACATGGGTTTCAATAATCACTCACAAATATGAAGTGTTCAGTTTCATTACAAGATATCAACAAGTATGTAAAAATATGACTGTTCAAAGAATATGGACTATTTGAATAGATAATTGAATAGAGCTCATTAATATACAAGTAGATGATTATCTTAAAAACACATGATAAGACATCAGGTTTCAGCAGTAAGAAGTCCACAACAGAATGGAGTTGTAGAGAGAAGAAATCAGAATGTCAACAAAATTTCAACAATAATGCTACTTGAGAAAGACCTTCTAGAGAAATTTTGGAAAAAAGAAGTGATTATAGTAGTATACACATAAAATATAGATATATATTTTCCAAAAGAGGAGAACACTCTATAAGAGTTATGATATGAGAAGAATCAATCATTGATGTAATTTTGAATATAAATAAGTAAATGTTTCATTCTCAATAAGAATAAACACATAAAATTTGAATCCCGCGGGGATAAAGGAATATTTCATGGATACTCAAAAAAGATCAAAGCATATAAATTATGTAATAAAAGGCTAGGAAAAATAGTTGAAATTCATTATGTATCTATAGTGTATAATGAACAGAATATTTATAAAATACATGATCAAAATGGAGAGGACATTGATGAAGAGACAAAAGGTCAGGAGATTCTACAACATTAGAGGTTGATTTAGAAGAACAAATCAGATGATGAGAACAAATCAGTTTCTTCTTAGATAGTATTGAGAAGAGCTGAAATTGATTGGGAAAAAATAATTGGTGATCAGACAACACCTGTGTAGACAAGGATGATGAAGTCTCCACAGAAAGCATCATACTTATCACATGTTGAGCCTAAATGCTTTGATGAAGTAGTTGGAGATGAGAATTGGGTTTAGGAAATGAATTAAGAGAATGAAAAAATTGAGAAGAATCAGACATGGGAAATTGTTTCGAGACCAGTAAAAAAGAATTTCATTGAAAAAATAGGTCTTTCGAAAAAAAATGAATGAAGATGGTGTTGTGATTCGAAACAATGAACACATAGTATGAAAAGGGTACTCCCATATAGAGGGTATTGATGTTGATGAGACATTTTTGCCCGTTGCAAGGATGAAAAATTCAGATTATTCATGGCCATAGTTGTGCAACGAATGTTTAATGTTTTCCATATGGATGTCAAGTCAGAATTTTTAAATGGAGTTATAGAATAATAAGTTTACATGGAGTAGCCTGATGGTTTCCTCATTCATTAGGATGGGAATAGAGTCTTTTAGTATAAGAATGCTTTATATGGATTGATGTAAGCACCAACATCATGGTATTCAAGGATTGATCAGTTTCTAAAGAAACTAGGTTTCTAGATTGGTGGTGTTAATTTCAATATGTATTTCAACAATGGAAACAGTCAAAGGATGATGGTGCTGGTTTATGTTGATGACATAATCTTTGGCATATCAGATGATGCATATTGTAGATAGTTTTCTAAATTCATGATAAGTGAGTTCAAAATGTTGATGATTGTTGAGTTGACATTTTCCTCCGTTTATTGGTGATGCAAGGAAGGAATGATACATTCATCTATCAATATAAATATACGAAGTAGGTTTCGAGATGATTTGGAATGGATAATTTCGAAGAGATTAAGACTTCAGTTTCTACACAACTGAAACTATCACAGGATGATGAAGGCAAGGTAGTTAATATTAAGTAATATTGGAAAATCATTAGAATTCTGTTGTACATGAAAACAATAAGGCCTGATATTTTATTTTACAAATTCCAATAAATGAGGTATTAAAGCAATCTCAAGGAGGTCCACATGATTATAGAAATAATAATTCTTCTGTATATCAAGGTAACAATGGGTTTTGGCAAAATTTATAATGAAAAATCTTAGCTAGGGTTATTGGGATATACATATTTGGATTGGTATGGTTCAATAGATGACAGAAAATCAACATCAGGAGGTTTCTTTTATCTTGGAAGGTTGTGTATTTCTTGGTTATGCATGAAACAAGATTTTATTTCCTTGAGAACTATAGAATATGAATACATTACAGCTACTCAAGCTTGGACAAAACTATTTTGGATGAAACAACAACTTGATTATATGGGAATTGAAGTGAAGTATCTGATTGGAGTCCATTGTGATAATTCAAGTGTGATAAATCTGAGAAAAAATCCATTTCATCATGAAATTGCAAATCACATTGAAATAAAATATCATTTTATCAAAGATAATGTAGATAAATGACTTGTATAGTTGGAGTATATGCCTATAGAATACCAAGTTACAGATATTCCTACAAAGGCCTTACCCAAAGAAGTGTTTGAAAGGCATCGAATCGATCTAAGAGTCCAGTCGAATTCCCACACTTGAAAAATGTGTGGATATGGATCCCCCTCACCCTGAGGTGTGGTGTTCTTTTCCATAATGTTCTAATCTGAATTTTTTACCCTATTGAAAAAAACCTTGATGTTCTCTTTGGGTTCATTGACAAAGGGGAGAAGGTGTGGCTATTCACTATTCCAATGGGAGAAAGGACTCGGTGAAAAGATGCTAAGTGGAGAAGAAATAGAGGGAGAGTTGAATTTGGGATGAAGATAATCTATTGGAGGAGCTATAACATAGGGGAAGCAGAAAATATGATGACCCTTGAACTGATCAGTCAATTATTAGATATCACAATGGATGGGGTTCGTGATGAAATCAATTTATTGGTGTCAGCATGATATCAACAATTGATGATCTATAATGAAGTGATTAATTGATGAAAATTCTATAAAAATCTTGTTTCTCACGTCGACCATGGCTCATGTAGTATTAGAGTATGTGTTGAGTAAATCCTTCATCGATATCTTAATCGTGCGAAGTGAATGGTGGTGAAAGTTGGAAGATGTTTTAATGAGGTATCAAAATGTGAAAGCATTATTCTGAGAAAAGTTGACAATAAACCTCAAGGGGGATATTTTTGGGAAAAAATTCCTCAACGCATCCTCTCGTTATGTTTTTGGTGTGGTTGTGATTTTTGTCAAATCCAAATGACCATAAATGATTATAGTTTGCATTTGCTGAAGACAGTTTTTTGAGGTGGTGTAGTTTCCTAGTGTTTTCTAATTTTTTGGGCCTCAAAATTTTGAGTTTGATGTTGGAAAAGGAATATTTTCTTTATAGGAGTGAATGGTATGAAAAATTGTGAAGAAAACTGCAAAATGGTGAGAACTGCGTAACTTAATTCATGGACTGTGTACCATGTTTTGGGAATTGTACACAGAGGTGTAGGAACGGTAAGCTGGAGCGGTTTGTGGAACTAAAAACAGCTCAAAGAGGAAGGTGATACAGTACGATAATGGGTTGATATTGGAAAATGAGATCGACCACATTGGGGAATAGGTGGTAGGTAAAGCATTTATAAAAAAAGGTACACTGGTGGCTTGTGGTACGAGGAAGTAGAAGGATCGGTAAGCAGTGAAGGATGGATTGAAGATTTTGTAAATCTTGGATTAGCTGTTTTTGCAGATATCTTTTCCTATATAAGAATCTCTAATCCCACCAATACTGTTGATATTGATTATAATTATATAACACATTTGTTCTCTGGGTGTTTGGAAATGTTCGAAGGAAGTTCGTGAGGGATACTCCCACAAAGGCTAAAGTGGTTCGCACAGAAGAAGTTCTGCGGAAGGATTTATGCATAGAATTGTAACCCGTATAAGACTCGATACACAGATGAGGAATCCCCAGTATAATAAAGAGATATTTCTACAAGTGGTATGTGGAGGGGGTTCTCCATTACATGGAAGTGAAGGAAGTTTATGAACCAAGAATAGTTCACAGAAAGGGGGGGTTTCAGAGAAGAGGTTTGCGGAATTGGTAAGTGGTAGCGGTATGTGATCATGAAGGTGGATGTAGTATGTAAATGAAGAGTGATTCGTAGCAGTGACAAAAGTATGAGGATGAGGTGTTCTTCATACCAAACCTATTTCAAAGTACGTGGAAGAGGAATGTGGTTCGCGAACCGCAAAAGGAAGCTTTAAAAATATTTAAATCAATTTTCGAATGGATTTTCTGGTACCTAGTAGTACTGGAGACGGTAGACTTCATCTACGGGTTAAAAAGAAATGGCAACAGAGAATCTACCTATATTAAAGGACGCATGAATTCCTGCTTATGAATGGACCTAGATGTCCATAAAATCTTTTTGACCTACAAGTTGATAAACTGTGAGTGGATTATTTTCCAAGAGCAGTGAGTGAAGGAAGATGAAGACAATGACCATTTCCACCGGCAGTGAGCCAGAGAAAGAGGAATAGGGAGTGACCCTTTGGAATACAATGACCAGTCCATAAAATTTTTAATGATAGTGAGACTAGGAAGAGAAATGTATCCTTAACATGGTACTCATTATTGGTAGTGATCCTTAGTGAATTTGGCACATCGTCACATTGCTCTTGTATGCTGCTTGCATTTAGCCTAGTGATGGTGAAACAAGTAAGAATAGTTATCCTGCGCATGATTTTAGGTCTATTCATATATTTCTAATGGAGGAATATAAAATGGAGTTTTTTCTAATAATGAAACAATATCCAAATGAAATAAATTTTTAATCTATTATACCCTTATCCACCCACTCTTAGGGTATTCGACCCAACATACCTAACAAAATAATAGTTTAGACATACTATATTACTATTTATCCAAACTGTAAAAAAATTATGAAGATTAATCATTCATGATATTTTATATTCTTTAATATTTGTATTATGATCATATTCTAATTCGTGTGAGCATTAAACAAATTCATGAAAATCACGGATGAAGACCACATTAGTTAAAAAATCACATTAATTTCTTAGGGTGTAGAGGATTTATTTATGCACATTTTGAATGACCTAGGTGATAAAAAATAGGTGTCTGTGGTGTTTTAAATCTGGATAGTGTGTCATACAGGTGTATAAATCGTTATTTCTTAAAGGGTTTAATTTTTACACGAGTTGTAGTGTGTGAGTCATAGCTTATCACTGGTGATGTATACATTTATTTAGAGGAATCCATGTATAGGGATCTATATCAGTTGAATCCACATATTAAATATCATTATTGAGATATAAAATGGAAATATATGGAATATTATTCTTGGGAGCCCTATTATAGAGATAAAGATACTTGCATTTGTGTTATATTGAAGAAAAAACCAAGCATTATTAGAGACATCTATATTCTTGGAAGTGGAAAATTTTGACATGAAACCATGATGAGAAGTCCACGGTTAATGAAAATAGAATCCTTCTCAATTCTTTGATGTTGCACCACATTATTATATTATTTCATTTTTTTATTAAATATATATTGATCCAAATTGATTATTTCATAGGAAACAATAAACTAAAATGAAAAATCATACATTTTATCAAGATAAAATATTATAATGAATGTTATAAAATAATACAATATGAGTATTCAATATGAACATCATTAATAAAAATAAAAATATATGAACATAAATGATTTATGTAAAAGGTAATAAATATGTTTATTTTTCTAAAATAAATTTTGATTGTATATAATTTTATTACAAAATAAATTAAAATATTTCTAAGTGTGAAGGGATTCATGTTAATGTTTTCTTGTTCTCAATTTCAATTCATCGAGACTTATTATACTTTTTGTATATATTTTTATTTGAAAAGGTATATTTCTTGCCCTATTGATTTTTCATTTCTTATATATATATATATATACTTTTATTATTTTTAATTACAATTTAATATTATGTTTCCCTTTCCTTTTTAATTTATTCATACATTTCCTTACCCATAAGTCCCCTTCTCTCATAATTTTCTTTCTTTGATATATGTTTTATTTTATGCACCTATTTTATTTTTTATGTTACATATACTATGTTATTAATATTTTATTAAATTGTTTCTTATTTATTCATGGTATTTAATTTTCTATTTCATGTTCTAATTTTCAATCAGTTTTAATTTTAATATTACAAAATCTATAAGAAAATTATTTAAAACATTAATATTAAAATATATGATGTTTTTACAGAAAATATTCTCTTCCATGTCTATATAAATAATTTTTAATCAATAATGATATTATATACACTTATAATATTGATTATATATATTTTTAACTATATTTAAATTTGTTTTAAAATGGTTTGAAATTAATAATCTTTAAATTTTCTGTATGGGTCACATTTAACATTCGTTAAAAAAGTTTGAGAAGAATGTTTTTTAACATTTAGTAATTGACTACATTTTCAAATTTTTATAAATATTATTCATTTTGAAGATTACATTATTTGTTGGAATGTATTTTTAATGAAAATACTATTTAAATTATTCTGTGATTATTTCATATAAAAAATAATGTCAATTATTTAGAATGAATTTAAAAATGGGTTTCATTCTAGTTATGTATTTAACTTCCTTTTCACATTTCATATTTGTAACTTAATTTAATTTCATGGTTTATTTATTGAAATTATGACTAAAATATATTTCTAAATGATCTATGTATAAATCTAAATATAGGAAAACATTCAATTTTTTGTTAAAATAAATTGTGAATAAGATCCTATAAATGAAATCCATGTCTACATACAAAAACGATAGCCCATGATTGGACATAGATTAAACTATGGGTAATAAAACTAAAAAGGTCTGTTAGTTTTTAACTGAATATTCAATTAGTGAATAACTAGTGGGAATACATTCGCAGCTGGTATTACACTCCCAAGGGGTATGACTTGGATATTTTACATACTTATTAACAAAAAATTTAATTTGTGTTAAAATATGATCCCTCTATTTATCACTTCTTGTGTGTTTCCAGTAAAAATTGTTAATTAACCTTTATTTTCATAAAATTATATGTAATTTAAGATCAAAATGGTACTTTTTTCATTACCCATGTTCTTACATTTTTTCGTAGTAATAAAAAGGAAATAACTATATGAGAAACGATCAATCCTTAACTTTATCTTTACTAATTATCCCTTAAATATAAATTAACATTTTCTTCAGATGAATTTCATCTATTAACACCACATTTTACATTTTTCTATTAATTGGTGTTGAAATTAAAAACCATACATTAATTTATAGGGGACATTTTGACATCCTGTATAATTTTTATAATAACATTTATTTTTATCGATTAAAAGATAAAGATGAAAATGTATTGTTTTTTCATTCCATTAAGAAGATGAATTTATTGGACATAATTAGTTATAGCTGGAAACCATAATTATATATCCCCTTGAAGAATCATTATAACTCAAGAGATAATATAGATTAATAATTGGGTATATACCTTAACTTATTATGAATGATGTCTTGGAACAAAGCCATGATGGTAAAATTAAAATGTTTGACATTATGCATTCCATCCTTATGAAATCAATTTGGGTTTTTCAAGTTATTATTTATAATATTACGCTATCCATGGATATATTATAAGATCATGTTATTAATTATACTTTTTTTGGTAATTATTTGTTTCTTACATATTAGTTATTCTTTTTTATTCTATGATTAATTTTATTTTTTTCTACCCCTTGATAAGTATTTTATTATACAATATTGTTTTGTTTTTCTAGGTTTTGAAGATGTATATTAGGTTTTAAGTTTCTATAAATATGTCAATTTTAGATATTTTTTTTGAAAATTGTGGAATAATTATTGTGGAATAATATGAACATGTTATAATGAGAAAAATTACCATTGGGTGGGAAATATATGAGTGTTATTACTTAATTGTTTTTCTTAATTATCTAAAACCCTAAACATGGAATGTATTGGGTATGTAAGTGACTTAGTTTCTAATACTAATATTTCAGATATTGTTAAAATAATATGGGTTGTTTTAGTTGATATTAAATCAAGTATTTGACGATTATGTTTTTTTTCACTCGAAATGGGTGTTTGGATCATAGTCCTATTTGAAACAATCCAATATTGTGGTGGAAACATTGATTCCTTGAACTGGAGAGTGGATATGTAAATATTTTATCCAACTATGTAATAATAATAAAATAAGAAACAATTATAATCAATTTTTTAATTTCCCTCTCACTTGGGGATAATTTATGTCAATGTGATTAGTTTTATCACAGAATGTAGGATTTTTGAAATTGTAAAAGAATCTATATTTTAATGTGTTAATGAAACTGGAAGAATGTTTTAAATAAAATGTTCACCATGTAATATAGTTATCTAATAAAATTCATCACATAAAGGGCACATGGATCTACATTCTTCTTCTACAAAGAGAGATATAAAATTATGTACTTTTTAGATTTTATGTAAATGATATAACCTCTAAATAAGATAAAAATACAATTAAAGGGACATTAAGATAAGGATTAAGTAGCCTAATAAATTCCCCATGTGTTCAATATATTAAAATTGGAATGGTTGTTCATCAAAATGTTAGGAATTTGATGATTTTTATGAAATTTCAATTCTTAAATATATTCACTCATGTGAGATTAGAAAGGAAACTGGTAGAGAAAGCATTCCTATTATATATTGAATTAAATTTATTAGTGAGTGTTTTGGAGGAGATTCATGTAGCTAATGATACATCTACAAATGACTTGATTCTGTAAAGAAACATCCATTTCAGCTTCCTTTGTTATGGTGAGTAAAAAAATGAGAGGCATGTTTTGGTATGGCTGAAATGGTGTACTTATTATAAAGGTCAAGTGTACATTTTAGTTGATTAAAAACAATGATTACTAGTAAGGAAACACATTATAAGGTGAAAAAAAGAGACTCCAAATGCTATATTTGTAAGGCATCATAATGAAATTGTTTAAGGATATTTATTTTAATGAAATTGAAAAAATAAAAAGAATATCATATACATAGATATCTATAATTACTAACAAATCAATTAATTTAATAATTAATAGATATTGGTCACATTATTAGTTTATGTAACACTAAGACATCATTTTTTCAAATGATATTTTATACAAAAACATTGATTCCTATTTTGAGAAATAATGTTACTTCAATAGTCTAAAATGACTTATTTTTCAGATAATCTCGATGGAGGATTCATATAAATTTATTCACGTAAGTTACCATAAAAAATAATTACTGGAATATATTTAATAATGAGGTTAATTTTTCTTAAAATCTATTTATTTGGTCCCTCAATGTAGTGAAATTAATTATTTGGAAAAAATTCAACAATTTTCATTAAAAATATTTAATTAAATCCACTCAAAACCAGTCAATCATTGAAATTATACAGAAAAAAATAATATTTTTCAAAAACTGTATTGACACATATATAAATAATGGTATGTTTTCTTATGTATAATCTCACATGAACTTATGTATTTTTATATTTAAAGTAGTAAAATCAACTGGTATAGGTACCTGTCAACAAGAATCACCTACTAATTTATTATAAATTGTGTGTTCAATTTCCTTTGATCCAATATGAAATAACTGGTGATCACATTCTAAAAGAGAATATAAATGAAAAAACATTGGTGAAAAACAATCATTAGTCAATATATATAAGCTCGAGTTGGTCAAAATATCATTATGACTTGGAGAAACACTTTTGTAAACATAATCCTGATGATAAATAGATTTCGTGGACACTGTTATAATTTCAAATTGGAGGAACTATTTCATTAAAAATAGTACATGATGAGGAATATGGGAGAACTAAGTATAAATAGAAGAGGAAGTGGATTCATAAGAAATATAAAACATGGAATATGGGGAATAAATATATTGATGATTGAACGAAATACTAGTGTTACTATTAATTTTATTTATACACATGTGATGATTTGATGGAGTGAATGTTATAGGATAAAATGGTGCAAAATTATAACAAAAAAATATATAGATTTTAATCTGATGTGTCAAATGATTTATGTGATGCCCTAAATTACTAAAATAAGAACATTTTATTCGATAAATTGTACGACATGAAAAACCATGTGTATAATGGAATATTATATCTCAAGACATTATAATATAATTACTATATTAAAAAATTTTAATCTATATCATGAAATGAAAGAAATGATGAGTTATCTTGCGTTACACATAAAAATGAATTTTTACGATAGCTTGCATGATATGCATGACCGAGTTCTACCGAAAAATAATATATTATTAAAAATATTATTATTTATAATATGATATAAACTAACCATTTAATTAGAAGTTATCAATAGTATTAAATAAATTTTCAAAATTTTATTTTTACGCAAATATAAAATTAATTTATTTGTTATTAATTAATAAAAAATGAATATAAGTACTAATTGAATATAAAGGGAATATATTATAAAAAAATGATTTTTATGCCAATAAAGCTATTTTATCATAATAAGATATATTAATTACAATTAAACAGTGATATTAATGAAATATATATTTATGTATTTACAATAAAATATTCTTGACATTTATATAATATATTCGATAGTCAGAAGACAAGATAAAACTTTATATTTTGCATAAAAGGACTATTTTTAAAGGCACTTTTACTGTCTTTTAATGATGAAAATATTTTAAATATAGTTTTTGGAACTTTTATAAAATATATATGTTAAAATAAAATTAATTTTTGATATCGAAAAATAAAAATTAAGTTAGGTTGAATTTTTGGAATTTTTCGGTGAAGTTTCATTTTTTGATGAATATTGAAAAATACTGAATTTTAATTCAAAACCCATTTTTTGTCAAGTTAATTTATAATGTTTAATTAAATTTGTTATTTGTTTTTATGTTTAATTATAAAAATTTTACATCAATTACTCCAATTTAAATCATTATAATTAATTTAACTTAGAAATTTAATATAAAATCATAGAAATTTTTTGAACATCTTACTTTAAAAGTCTACTTTGTCATCTCGTTTGAAGGAATAAATTTAAATTAATTTCTTCCACTTATATGATTGGAATTTTTAAAAATTTATTCCTTAATTGGAATTAGAATAATTTGTAATTTCTAATAATTCTAAATTTGTTTTTGAGAAAAAATATTAATGAAAAAGATTAAAATTAATTATATTGATTAAGAAAAAAAATAGGTTAAAATGGACTAAAACAGAAAATTATTGATACAAAGGACCTATAAACTTGTCTAAAATCCATTTTCTGGAAATTTTTATATTCTATAATCCCTTTTATTGAATTTTTTTCACTATTGGTGTAAGATTCCATTTTTTTCAGGTGATTTTCACTAAATGTTCCTTTCATTTAAATCTTAATAGACTATTCATGTTCAGAGAGAGTGATAATTTTTTGATTAAATGACCTAACGTTCAGGTATTTTTTATTTTTTGAATTTATGGAGTCTATGTATTAATGGGTTAAGTGTTGAAAATGGGTTCAGAGTGAGTTGAGAGGCATTGTAGGAAAATGGGTTGAATTGGAACTACATAACATTTATATGTTGTATAGGGGTATAACATGTAATGTATTCATTCATGGACTTTAAATAAATAAATATGAGGTGATATTTTTTTCGGAATCCTTAAAAAATAATTCCACGATGTATAGTGGGATTACAATTTTTGTAATTTTCGGAACTACAATTTTATCCATGTTGTTCAGCTAAATTATCTGCTATTTCTAGATATATATCCCCTCTATTAATCCTAGTATCCTTAAGAATTATTTCCTAGTTTTTTTATTATGAGTATTTTTTATAGAATAACATTGGTATTTTATAAATTCTCAATTACTATTTCATATATATAATCCTATTAAGGAATATTATTAAAAAAAATAATCTTGAATATCCTGGCATGATAATTTATATAGATTCTACATTCAATTAATATTTATAAATATAATTTAATATTTAATGCTATAGATATGGAATGTCTTTATGGCATAATTTTAATTCAAATAAATGTTTTTTAAATAATTTTTAGATCCTCCATAAAATCACTTGCAATTTTTTTAATAAACTCTTAAATTGTGAGTATAGGATGAGTATGATCAGTGAAATCACTTTCACTATTAGATTCCAGATATCATATAATCAAATAGGAATAATTTTATCTCTTCATTTATACATCATCTAATTTATAAAAATATTTTTTTACTATGGATTTTGTATTAATACTCTGGTAGATACTTCTTTCATGCTCGATATTGATGGCCTAAAAATAAAAATTGGATGAAATTATATATTTGTGATCAAAATAATTTTTTAATTTACTACAATTTACTTAAATATGAGATTTTATACATGAATTTGTGGAATATTTTAAGCTAATATAAAATAATTTCATTTGAAATCCATTAAAATAGGTTTTCAAATGGATCATAGAACTTTGATGGTTCTATCCATTTTTATATAATATTTCACTTGAATGTTATTCATATGTGAATTTTAGAGAATATAATATTTATGGATTGAATATATTTGGGAATATGAATATCTAAGTAGAAAATTTAATTTAAAGGTCCTGTAATTGAAACATTATATTTCAAATTACACTAATAGAGCAAAACATATAATAGATATATGTTGTTTGGCATGATTATTTTTGACCAAACCCACAATGACTGATTTTGTAGTTAATTTTTTTTTGAAAAGTTAATTATTTCTAAAAAACCATAATCCTTTTAACTTTTAGTGTATTTTTAACCTCAATATTTAGCTAAAACATTGAAGTATGTTACCCATTTCATAATGATCATATATTAAAAGAAAAATATATGAATTGAATTTATAAAAAACTGAATGTTAGATTAATTATATTTTCATTAATACTGTTCATTAATTTTTTTAACACATAAAAAAATATGATAACAAAAAATATAATTTATAGTCTATTATTTTATTATTTATACAAACCGCATGAAAATCACATTGAGAAAGGAGGACAAATTTTTTTATATATAATGTTCTCAATAATTTCATTTATTAACTTAACAAACAAAAAATATAATGGAATCATATTATTAAAAAAGGATATTATTATATAAACATTGTAAATGGGTGAATTAATTTTTAATAACACTCAATTTAGTTTATATTCATTTTAAATTTCATAGGTAACCTGATATTATAAATCATGAAATAAATTTTAAAGACACATACTTAAAATATAATTTTTTGTTTTATCCATCATCAATAATGTAGGAATCAAATTGATCTATATATGTTTTCTTAAATCAGATTATCATATTCAATAACATTTCCTATATAATTCATAGTTGACCTTACAAATAAACTGTGTTTATTTTTATATAATTACCTACTAAATTTACACCCTCTCCCAATATTCATGTAAGATGAATTAAAGCATTTATAATGTCTCTTAATTTTTACCTTAAACTCATGTTTGACTGTGTATCTTAAACAAATTTTAGGGACAGTATATACTTCAAAGTTCACTAAAAGGGAGACCATTTATTAAAAACAATGAAATCAATAGTGGTATGAAGATTATGAATACATAATTTCAAGATGTCAGTATTAATATCTTACCATATAAGGAGTCTTACACCTTATATTCTTTTATAATTATTTTTTTTAAAGTAAAATATGTTACAATATGGATAATTGTGCTATGAGAGATAATTTCATGATTTATGATCATGAATTTTCTGAAAAATCATGAATATTTCTATAATATCACAGGTCTACTTGTAGATGAATAATTTTTATAAGTTTCCAAAAAACATATGAAGAGGATTAAATAAATAAGAAATCATGAATTTATAGTTATAATATTACCATAATAAATAACTCAAACGATGTTAATATCATACTAGATCATGGGATTATTTTTTAAATTGTTGAAAACCCTCATAATACCAAGTAAATGGGATGTTTATATAGATAAAGTTTCATATATATATATATATATATATTATGAATTTATCCTTTGATATAGACATGTTTAATATCATTAAAATCATATAAAAAATATTGAATCTATCAATTTTAGTTTTTTTAAGTAAATTGTAGTAACCTAATACAGATTCTTAAATAGAGTTTGGATAAAATTTCTTTATCTATAGAATAATTTAATACATGGGAAACTATAATATTTGTTAGAAAATATAATAAAGGATGATAACATTAAAAATATGGAAAAATTTTGTAGTTGTTAAGAGAAAGTATTTTTTTACAATATAGAAGATGTTTTAAAAAATTTAGAATAAAATTATTTTTTAATAGTATACAGATGATTTTAATGAAAAATCTTGTAATGATTTTAATATAATTCAGGTTTGAAAATGGGGAAAAAATAATTTCCTCCAATAATAGTAAAAGAATATAAATTTCAAATAATAGATGTAAAAGGATGGAAATTTAAGGGATGAAATTACATTTCATAAGAAGAAGAAAAATATTTGGAATCAATGTTGAGAGGGATGATCCACTTTACATTAGAAAAACAAAGAATGATACAAAAGATCATGCTATTAATAATATTATACTATGAAATTTATAATTTAAAAAATTCAAAAAGGTGATATTTTGATATAAATTTAATGTCTAGAAATTTAGCATTAAATATAATAGGAATAAAGAGGAGGACAAGATGAAGAAGTAATAGTCCCCAAAATGTAGAAGATTTAGGATCATTCAACACTCTTAATGATTCAAGGGTGATCACAACAAAAAGAATGATGTTGCAAGGAATATGATTATATTTTCTATATCTCCCGTAGGAAACATAAAATAAAGGAAATATTATAAAAGGGGAAATATTTCCACCAAATAATTTTTTCTTAAAATAAATCATGATCAAAGAAGAAGACTGAATGAGGGGTTGCATATTTTAAAGATATACCAAAACATATGAAGTTAATTTCTTTTTATGATACTCGGAATACCTCAACAAAATAATTTTCATTAATAAATAGATTTTCATCATCCTAAAAATAATATACTTCTGAAATAGAATAAGAATAAACTTTTAATAAAGAATATTTTAAAAATAATTATTTTTTATAATAACTTACCAAGATATATATATAATGTAAACAATTGTAGAGAAATATTATTGAAATGATATTTTTGAATAATAAAAATAAAAATAAAAATTTCAAATGAATGATGTTTATAATATTTATTAATAAATGAGGGATGAATGGATTTGGATGTTTTTAGAATGAAAACAATGTTTCTTGTAAAGTAATTAGACAAACATGGAATTCTCTTAAAAATGGATTCAATGGTTACAATATAATGAAATAGGAATATAAATATTTATATTTATTTGAAATTACATATTTTTTCTAATGTGAAATAGATAAAGTATACTTCAATATACTGTATCCATAGATGGATATATAGATTAAAATGTTATTTGAGATTTTAATTAATAGTGAATCATTATTTATAATGCAGAAGTATATTGATTCTTTCCACACAATTATGTTATGTGATACAACAAAAATCCTCAATATTTTATTATATTTAATTTTTAAATGATTATGTATTCCATTTATTGAATTATTTTATAGATATTTTTTATTTTTAGAAGTGGTTTAGTGAATTATTTAAAAATTATGAAGTTATGTTATTTGAGGGGGAGAATATGATTAAAGATCCTAAAAAAGGATTTTTTTCATTAGATAATATGAATAGGGAGATAGATAGATAGAAAGAGACATTATAAAACAAGTATGAAATAACTGGGGAGGAAAACAGAGACATGACTAGGAATCATTGAATTCTTGAGAAATGGATTGAGGATATTATTGAGAAACATAATTCAATATTTCATCCATGTATTCTATTTTTATAAATTATAGTGAAACATTTTTATTCTTTTTATTCTTTTTTTATATTTTAACTATTATTAATATATTTCTATTTTCAAGAATCAAGAATAGAGGGAAATGATACTACATTGAGTTTATATATTTTTCAAATGGAAGAAGGGTAAAAATAGGGGAGAAAAATTGGAGTGGAAGTGTATTTATGAAATCCTAGTATGTGTAGAAGTAAAACACTAATGAGGAGTTACTTTTAATTATTATATACTTTTAATTCTTAAAACAAAATGTTATTTCCTTGTGATAATAAAAAATAATGATATAATTGAGAAATTATTCTAAATTAAATATATTATATCTTTTGTTTTGATAAATTATAATACACATAATATATTTTAATAATGTTTACAAGAATTTTTTTAGCTAATATTTTTTATATGAAGAATATTTCCATTTGTACAACCTTCACTCTTAACAAGGCTCCTATTAAATGGTTATAATACCATAAAGAGACATTATAACCTATACAAACTAAATAAACACATAAGGATGGCTAACTGAAGGAATATATTAAAGAGCCTTCATATTATTTCATTCATAATCAAATAATCCAAAAAATATCAGAGATTTGGTAGAAGAAATATTTCATGTTAAATTTATTGACAGGTTCATACAATAGTAAAATTTTACATCTACCATTAAATAGTGACCATGGATAAAGTGAAAAAAACTGTTAAACATTGAACAAAATATATTTGGATTAGTGAGATATGCTTTTTATTCAATAAATTAACTATTTTGTTTAATTCCATTTGAGTTCCATTTTCATTATAAATGTAAAAAAAATTCTATGTAATTTTTTCATTTTATTATTTTTAATATCTAAAAAATCACTGGTTAATGACTTTATTATTATGAATTATGTGGATCAATGTATTTACAATTAAAGTAAGTTAATACTTTTGATATTTTCTAGAAAATGTTTATTATTTTAAATAGTTCATATGGATTATAGTATTGAACATTTTATATCATTGATCAAAATAAAAGAATATCTATATATATAATTTTATATCTCATAAATAATAAAATTTATGGGGCTTACTGATTATTTATCTAAAACAAAACTATAATTCATTACATATTTTGTTCTATATTTTTAATATAACCTTTATATAGATTGTATTATATATTTTATTATGTTTACATTTATAATTTACATTTATGTTTCTATTTTAATATAGTAGTCAAGAGCAATTCATTTATAATTTATGAAACCTATACTCAAATAAGTGATACTAATATTTCAGTAATTCTTAAATCTACAATTCAATCCCTCATGATGATTCGTTATAGGGTCAAAAATATAAACATTTAACATGATATTCCCACCATGGATTTATGATCATGTTCTTATGGTATTTATTACAAAATACCCATGATCCCTTAAGTGCTCCTTCCAAAAATTAATCCACATTACTCATTATAAATAATGATACAAAATAGATTAACCAAATGATTTTTGGGTAATATATAGTTTTTATTATATATCATGTTTAGTATATATTTAGAATTTATATTTAAACTTATAATATAAAATACCTTTATAAAAAATACCACAAGGTGTCCTATCGATATGATTTTGGTGTGGTTTCCTTTGTTGACAAAGCCAGATGACCTCAAATGAGAATGGTTGGTGTTTTCCGAAGACAGGTTTTTGAGGTGGCAGAGTTTCCCAGTGCTTCCCAAATTTTTGGGCCTCAAAATAGGGAGTTGGATGTTGGAAACTGTAGTATTTATTTAATGAAGTGAATTGTATGAAAGAAATTGATGAAAAATAGAAAAGGATGATAACCACATACCTTAATTCATGGACCATATACCATGATACATGAATGGTATATAGAGCGGCAGGAATGGTATGACAGGGCAGTTTGCGGAACTGAAACCAGTTCATGGAAGAATGTTATGAGGTACACGAATGGGTTGATGTCAGGGGAGGAGATTGACCATGTATGGGAAAAGGTAGTTCACAGAGTGTATATGAAAAACTGTTTGTGGGTGGCTTACGGTTTGTGGCGGTATAAGATCGATAATCGGTGAAGGCTGGATTGAAGATTTGGTTAATCGTATGTTACTGGATTATGTAGATATCTTTTACTATATATAAATCACTAAACACACTAATTACTGTAGAGATTGAATATCATTAGAGAAAATATTTTTTCTCCAGGAGTGTGGAAAATTTTAAAGGATGTTCACAAGGGATAATCTTATGAAGGCTAAAGTTGTTCGTGTGAAAGAAGTTCCGCTGAAAGATTTAAGTGGAGAACTGTAAACCGCATAGTACACTATATGTGGAGGAGGAATCTTCAGTATGAGAAAGAGATATTTCCTGAAGCGGTATGCGAAGGGGGAGGTCCAATATGTAGAAGCGAAGGAATCCTACAAACAAAGAATAGTTTGTGGATATGAGGGGTTTAGTAGAGGAGGTTTGTGGAATCAGTACGCAGTAGCGGTACATAATGACGAAGGTAGAGGCAGTCTGCTGATGAAGGGTTGTTCGCAGCAACGACATCAGTATGTAGAGAAGGTGTTCCACATACCAAAATAGACACACAATATGCAAAAGAGGGAGGTGGTTCATGAAACACACAAGGAAGCTTGAAAAAGCATCCAATCAGTTTGTGAAATTATTTTCCAGTACCTAGAAGTACCCGAGAAGGTGGACATCATCAGTGAGTGAAAAAGAAACATCAATAGAGCATCTACCTATAGTTAAGGATGCAAGAATTCATGAAAATGAAGGGACCTACATGACCAAAATATCTGTTTGACGTACAAGCAGATAAACTGTGAGTGGATTACTTTTCAAGAGAAATGAGTGAAGGAAGAGGAAGACGGTTACCCTTTCCACCAGTAGCGAGCAAGAGAAAGAGGAATTGGGAGTGGCCAATGGGAATTTAGTGAGTATACCCTAGACATTGTAAAGGCAGTGAGCCTAGGAATAGAAGATCTAGCCTTAACATTGTAATCATTATTGGCAGTGAGCTATAGTGAATCTGGTACATCATCACATTATCATTGTATACTCCTTGGATGTAGCCCATTGAGGGTGAACCAACAAAAATCATTATGTCCTATGCATTATTTCATAAATGTTAATATATTTCTATGGGAGGAAGAGATAATTGAGTTCTTTCTATTAATGAAACAAGATCCAAGTGAAGGAATGCTTTAAACCGTTATACCCAAATTCACCCCTTATGGTATTTGACATAGTAGACCGAACAATTGGTATCAGAGAGAGGATGCAAGTTAGTGTTTTTATCTCAAGAAGATGAAATAGTGGTGTTGAATCTAAAAGGTAATTTGATCTTCGATGGAAAAATTTTTTAACTATGGAATAATCGAATGAAGCACTACTTTTGATCAGTAGGGATGGATGACTTCACACCAGCTATGCATGAAATTTAAGCTGACATTAATAGTGGTGCTTTATTAGAAGCAGAAATAAGGGAATTGGATGTTGTTTATAAAGGGATCAACGTTTGAGGGGGATCCCTATCAAATGAAATTTATATTAAGGTGATGTCCTGTAAAACATTACAAGAAATGTGGGAATTTTTTTTTAACATTTTTGGGGGAAACACAAAAGTCCAAAAAGAAAAACTGTCGGTTCTATGAAACAAGCATGTGGAACTCAGAATAAACCCCTATGAGATAGATGATGCATTCTTGTAGAGGATTAATATTATTGTGGAAGACATATGGGGACTTGGAAAATGAATTTAAGATATGAATATTTTGAAACATATCTTGGGGAAAATTCCACCGTGGTATAATCTAAAAGTTTCGGTGTTGGAAGAAAAAGTCCTAAGAGAGATGACACTGGATAACCTACACAGTACCCTTGTTGCATATGAAATGAGAAAAACTGATAATGATTCTTTGGAAAAGCGGAAGTCTAAGGAATTCGAATTCAAGACCATGAAGAATATATCTATTTAATTTAAACTTGAGGCGTACAATATGGATGATGTCATGTCATTTCTTTCCTCAAATATGTAGTGGGGAAAATGGAAGTTCAAAGGTAAACTTCAATTTTCATTCTTTTGATGTGGAAAGATTGGGCATTTTAAAGAAATGTTCCCTAAGACGTTTGATGACAAAAATTAAGAAATAGATGAAATTCCCCAAAATAATTATTAATCCAATGAGAAATGAAGTAGACGTTCTAGGAAAATGTACTTAAAATAAAAGAATCTACTTTGAAAAGAGGATGGAAGTTCAGAATAATGTGATTCAAAAGAGTTTGAGGGTTGTAATGATCCTAAAATATATTCTCTAGTGGCAGTTGTCATGAATTCATTAACAATAGAAGAAATTGACAATACAGAAGAATAAATTGACGGTAAATTTGATCTTCATGTATAATTAGAAGCTACACATGAGGAGGTAGATATGTTAAGAGAAAAAAAATTCTAACAAAGTTGTCCATGATTCCAAAATCTTTTTGCAGTAGATGAAAAAAATAATTCTGAGATGAATGCCGAAATTGAAAAGCTCTGGTATTCAATGTGAGAATGCTCAGAAAATGTGGTTGAGTATAATGTCAAAATTGAATAATAGAAAATTGAAATTGATAGTTTTAATGAATATAGAAAGGATCAAATCAAATGTATCGAACAACTAGAAGAGGAATTTTTCAGTCCTCGATGAACAATTAAAGATAAAAAAAACTACTAATTCTGGATTCAAAATCAACAAAGAAGATCATACATGAAACAGAGAAGATAAGAATTCATAAGAGTGGTCCATCAGAAAAAAAAGTAACAATAAATTCTAAATGACATGGTTTGTATGGGGCTTGATCTAAAATAGAAATCAGTTATGGTTCAATTCATACCACAAGCACCCACTCCAAGATTGAATATTGATTTGGATATGAACCATAATTAGAAGATTCAGTGAAACCGAGGCACAAATAGTGGTGCATAATTGACACATAGGAATGTATTTCACATAAGATGCTATTGTGTGGTAAGATGGGACGCTCTAAAAATGTGTGTTAAATAGAAAATAGGTACCAAATGGAACAAGAATAACATAGGTGGTAGTACCGAGATCACAATTTTAGTTCATCATTTGATGGTCATTGTTTTAGGAGTAAAGGACTCAGACATATGACAAGATATTTCACATAAACAATGCAGAGGAACATGACAAAGTAGACTAGATTTGATCATAATAAGCAGCCAAATGTATCATCAAGAGAGATGAAAATTAAAAATTTATTTTCATATATATATGTTGAAGCTGGGTCGTCATATACTGAGAAAGATCAAGATTATCATTCCACATTAGAGACTTGGGTCAAAAAGAAAAGCATAGAGTAGGAATTGGATACAGAAATTGAAGTGAAGACATCATTGTAGGATCTAAATATGAATGTAGATACTCAATTACAAGAGGGTGTGAATTTTATGTTTAAAACCATTCTTTTTTAGCCTTAAGGAAAAATATGTTTAACAAGGTTAAAAAAGGTAAATTCACAAGACCACATTTAGTTCTAAAAACATTCTAGGTTTTGGAAATGTGGTTCTGGAAATGATACTTTTGGAATGTCTACAAGGACAATATTATACTTTAATGCATAGAGAATATTACTTATTAAAGTATACAAAAGAACAATAAAGTATAAGAAAGTTATACTTTCATCTTTTATCAAAATACAAAACAAATAAGCATGCAACAAAACAAGTAAAAATTATTAAATATTTTAACCCAAAGAGTAAGGAATCAAAAAATCTTGGATAAAGGTCCCTTGATTTATACTTTCAATAAAGTCTGTCCTACCCACACTAGGGTAATCCCTCATTCAAAATATCGAAATCTATCTTAATCTCCCCACAAGCCCTCGAACATTAAGGTAGTCGGAACCTCTTTCTTCCTATCCACGTAAGTCCTCTATATTTAAGGTAGTCGAAACCTCTTTCTTCCTATCCCTGGATATCCTCAATTGTACACAGCAACAATCAGAATCAAATAAAGAAAGCAGAACAGGACTTTTTGTACACATAAGGCATGAGAGTCTCTCTCTCTAGAAATCACTTTTGCAGCATGCAATCTCTAGATTGATCAATTGTTCATATCTTTTTTGAGCTCATTCGAATTAGCTCCTATTTATAGGAACTTCTCTAATTGTAGGTTCCTCTAATAACTGTCATATTTTTTCATGAATTTCCGAGAGACCTATACACCTGTCACTCAAACAATGACTAGTTTAAAACAAAATGTACAACATCGTTTCTTAACTATAACATGTGTAAGAAAAATAAGGTTGATTAACCATATATGATTATCAGAGTCTAGGGAAAAACATTTTTTGGAATCTATCAAATTAAAAATTATGAGAGAATAACTCATGGATACTCAGATTCTGAATTCTGTGAAATTTGGAACATGAATTTTGAGGACTTTGGCATCTGAATTCTAAAGTATTCGGGGGTCCGAATTATGAGGTATTAGGAGTCTGAATTATGAGGAATTCAAAGTCTGAATTCACAGGAATTTGGAGACTGAATTATAAGGAATTAGATTTCTGAATTATGAGTAATTATAAGTATTAATTTCAATGAATCCAGAGTCTAAACTTCGATCAATTCAGACTCTGAATTTCAGAGAATTCAGAGTCTGAATTTTAGATAATTAAGAGTCTGCATTTTAGAGAATTCGGAGTTTGAATTTCAAAGAATTTGGCATTGGAATTTTAGTGAATTCAGTGTTTATTTTTAGAGAATTCAATGTCTGAATTGCAAAGAATTTAGAGTCTGAATTTTAGAGAATTTGGAGTATGTATTTCATAGAATTTTGAGTCTGAATTTCAGATAATTCAGAGTCTGAATTTCATAGAATTCGGAGTCTGAATTTCATGGAATTCAGAGTCTGAATTTTAGAGAATTATAAGTCTGAATTTTATAAAATTTATAGTATTAACATTAGAGAATATGGAGTATTAATTCCATAGAATTTGGAGTATGAAATTCAGAGAATTCAGAGTCAGAATTTCATATAATTGTCCGCATGAATTTTAGATTATTCAGAATATAAATTCAGAACCTGAAAATAGAATAATCTATATCTAAGTATTTAACAGATTCAAAGGTTTGAGATGTGAAACCAATTTGAATAAAATGAGTTATATTTAGAGAAAATATAAAAATAATAATGAAAACATAATTGACTATAAATTCCCCTAGGGAAGGGAAATATTCCTTATTAAGATAATTCTTAGGGAAAATATAATTTTCCTTAGGTTAGAGTGTTTTTGATTTTCAAATCATAGAGTAATTGAAAAGTCATAAGGAAAAATTATTAACTAAACAATAAGATCGCTCTCAAATATGGATCATTGATAGTGAATAAAATTCCCATATGATAGGAAATAAGGATCTATTGACCAGAATGAGGTATGATAAAGAAGGAATTGTTATATTTTTTAATGACAAGGGATTGAAAATTATTGTTTCAGGAAAATATATGTTTGGAGGAAAATACACGAGACAAGCAGTTTTCTTTGTTATTGAGGGGTTTAGTCCCAACCTTCTTAGTGTTAGTCAATTGTGTGACTGAGGACATGCCATTAGTTTTTCCAAGAAATTATGTATCATGAAATAAAAGGATGGTGTTGTTGTGTTCCAGGGAAAGAATAAGAAAGGGAAGATCTACTTTTTATGTGGAGAAGAAGATATGTGACTTCTATCCAATGATGAAGAAAACTGGTTATGAAATTAGAATCTTGTCCAAGTAAGCTAAGGTTACATGGAAGATCTGTGGAAATATGATGCAGCTCAACATCTCCCTAGATTATGATGTGATCATACTCATACGTGTGATGCTTGTGAACAGGGGAAGATTATTCGAAATACATATAAGCCAAAGAAAAAAAGTCAACTATATTGATTTATTTTATACATATTGATGTATGTGGCAAAATTTCTCCAATAGATATTGATGGGAGGAGATATTATGTTATCTTCATATTTGACTATAGCAGAATGACATGGGTTTCAATAATCACTCACAAATATGAAGTGTTCAGTTGCATTACAAGATATTGACGAGAATATGAAAAGATGCATGTTAAAAAAATATAGACGATTCGAATATATAATGGAATAGATTTCATTAATATCCATGTATTAAATTATCTTAAAAACATAAGATAAGACATCAGGTTCCAGAAGTAAGAACTCCACAACATAATGGATTTGCCGAGAGAATAAAATGGATTGTCAACCACATTTTTAAATAATGCCACTTGAGAAAGGCCTTCTGGAGAAATTTTTGAAAAAACAAGTGATGAAAGCAGTATACACATAAAATATAGATTTACTTTATCCAAAAGTGGAGAAGATAATATATGAGCCATGGTATGGGAAGAATCTATCGTCGAAGTAATTTTGATTATAAATAAGTAAAGGTTCCATTCTCAATAAGAATTAACCGAAGAAATTTGAATCATGTGGGGATAAAGGAATATTTATTGGATACTCAAAGAGGATCGAAGCATATAAATGATTTAATAAGAGGGTAGGAAATTTTTTTGAAAGTCATGATGTAACTATAGTGGAGAATGAACAGAATATTCATAAAATACATGATCAGAATCAAGAGGACAGTGATAAAGAGACAAAAAAGTCAAGAGATGCTTCAAATATAGAGGTTGATTTAGAAGAAAGATCAGATGATGAGAACAAATCGGTTTCATCATAGAGATTACTGAGAAGAGATGAAATTGATAGGGAAAACATAATTGGTGATCAGACATCACCTGTGCAGACAAGGATGATAAAGTCTTTATAGAAAGAATAATACTTATTAAAAGTTGAACCTAAATGTTTTGATGAAGTAGTTGGAGATGATAATTAGGTTAACACAATGAATTAAGAGCTTGACCAAATTGAGAAGAATCATACATGAGAAAATGTTTGGAGGCTAGTAAACAAGAATTTCATAGAAAAAATAGGTCTTTCTAAAAAAATGAATGAAGATGATGTTGTGATTCAAAAAAAAAACACACATGGTATGAAAATGGTATTCCCATATAGAGGTTATTGATGTTGATGAGACATTTGGGCCCATTTCAAGTATGGAGACAATCATATTATTCATGTCCATAGTTATGCAACAAAAGTTTAATGATTTTCATATCGTTTCCAAGTCAGCATTTTTAAATGGAGTCATATAAGAGTAAGTATACATTGAGTAGCAAGATGGTTGTCTCATTCATGAAGATGAGAATAGAGTCTTTCGGTAGAAGAATGATTTATATGGCTTGATGTATTCCCCAAGAACATGGTATTCAAGGTTTGATCAGTTTCTAAAGAAACTCGATTTCTAGTTTGGTGGAGTTAATTACAATATGTATTTCAATAATGGAAATAGTCAAAGGATGATGGTGCTGGTTTATGTTGATGAAATAATATTTGGCATATCAGATGGAGCACAATGTAGACAATTTTCAAAATTCATGAAAGGTTAGTTCAAAATGTTGATTACTGGTGAGCTGACATTTTCCTCCATTTATAGGTGATGTAAGGAAGGAATGATAGTTTCATCTCTCAATCTAAATATGCGAAGTAGGTTTTGAGAAGATTTGGAATGGATAATTCCAAAGAGATTAAGACTCCAGTTTCTACATGAATGAAACTATCACAGGACGATGACAGAAAGGTAGTTAATATTAAAGAATATAGGAAAATAATTGGAAGTTTATTGTACCTGAAAAAAATAAGGCCTGATATTGTATTTTCCACATTCCATGCACTAAGTTATCAAAGAAATCCCAAGGATATCCACATGATTGATGAAAAAATAATTCTTTAGTATATCAAGGGAACAATGGATTTTGGCCAAATTTATAATGAAAAATCTCAGCCAGGGTTATTTGGATATAAATATGCAGATTGGGATGGTTCCATAGATGATATGAAATCAACATTATGAGGATTATTTTATAATGGAAGGTTGTGGATTTCTTGGTAAAATAAGAAACATGATTTCATTTCATTGATAACCGTAGAATCTGAATACATTGTAGCTACTCAAGCTTACACGATACTATTTTGGATGAAACAACAAGTTGATGATTTGGGAATTGAAGTGAAATCTCTGATTGGATCCATTGTGAATCTCAAGTGAAATAAATCTGAGCCAAATTCCATTTCATCACTGAATAACAAATCACATTGAAATAAAATATCATTTTATCAACGAGAAAGGGGAGAAAGGACATATGACGTTGAATTATGTGCCTATAGAATAACAAGTTTTAGATATTCTTACAAAGGCCCTACCCAAAAAAGCGTTTGAAAGGCATCAAATGGATTTGGGAGTCCAGTAGACTTCCTGCACTTGAAAAAAGTGTGGATGTGTGGCCCCCTCACCATGAGGTATGATGTTTCTTTCCCTAATGCGCTGATATGAATTTTTTACCATATTGAAAACACACTTTAAGTTCTCTTTGGGTTCGTTGACAAAGTGGAGAAGGTCGGACTATTCACTATTCCAATGGGAGAAAGGAATTAGGAAAAACAGCTAAGTGGAGCAGCAATATAGGTTGGGTTGAAGTTCAGCTAAAGATAATCTATTGTATGAGCTTTAACATAGGGGGAGCATTAAATCTGATGACACATGAAGTGATTAATCAATTGTTAGATATAACTGTGGATGGGGTTCGTGATGAAATCAATTTATTGGTGTCAAAATGGTATCAAAAATTGGTGATCATCAATGAAGTGATTTATTGAAGAAAATTCGATAATAATCTTGTTTGTCACACCAAACATGGCTCATGTA
The DNA here is from genome assembly GCA_963277665.1 of Viscum album. NCBI lineage: Eukaryota > Viridiplantae > Streptophyta > Magnoliopsida > Santalales > Viscaceae > Viscum > Viscum album. The sequence continues at coordinate 776,412,494 of OY728120.1, read as the reverse complement.
TTCTTAGTGTATGTGTTGAGTAAATACTTCATCACTATCTTAATCGTACAAAGTGAATGGTGGTGGAAGTTGGAAGAAGTTTTAATGAGGTATCAAAATGGGAAAGCATTATTATGAGAAGAGTTGTCAATAAACCCCATGGAGGATATTTTTGGGAAAAAATACCTCACTGAATCCTCTCAATATATTTTGGGTGTGGTTATGATTTTTGAAAAATCTAGATGAATGCAAAAGATTAAATTTGGTGTTTTCCGAAGGTAGATTTTTGAGGTGGCACAATTTCCTAGTGTTTTCTAAATTTTTGGCCCTTAAAATTTAGAGTTTGATATTTGAAAAAGAAGAATTTATTTATAAGAGTGAATGGTAGGAATAATTTTGAAGAAAATGGGCAAAGGGTGAGAACCACATACATTAATTCATGGACTGCGTACCATGTTTTGGGAAATGTACACAAAGCTATAGGAGCGGTAAGCTCGAGAATTTTGAAAAACTGAAAACAGCTCACAGTGAAAGGTGATACAGTACGTGAATGGGTTGAAGTTTTTAGAGGAGATCAACCGCATTACAGAAAAGGTGGTACGTGAAGCATTTATGAAAAATGGTACACATGTGGCTTGTGGTTCACGGCAGCAAAAGGATCGGTAAGCAGTGAAGGATGGATTGAATATTTTGTAAATATTGGGTTAGTATTTTTTGTAGATATCTTTGCTTATATATGAATTTCTAATCCCACTGATACTGTTGTGATTGATTATAATTAGAGAAAAAATTTTTTATCTGGGACTTTGGAAATGTTCTAAGGAAGTTCGTGAGGGATAATTTAACAAAGGAAAAAGTGGTTCACACAGAAGAAGTTCTTCTGAAGGATTTATGCGGATAATTGTTACCCATATAGGACTCGATACATAGATAAGGAATCCCCGATATATGAAAGAGATATTTCAGAAAATGGTACATGGAGGTGGTTCTCCATTACACATAAGTTATGGAAGTTTACGAGCCATGAATAGCACATAGATAGGGGGGTTTCACAAAGGATGTTTGCAAAATCAGTACGCGGTAGTGGTATGCGATCATGAAGGCAGAGGTAGTCTGTAGATGAAGGGAAATTTATGGCAGTGACAAATGTATAAGCAGTAGGTGTTCTGCATACGAAACCTACTCAAATTACATGGAAGAGGTGGGCGGTTTGTGAACCACAAAAGGAATATTTAAAAAGATTTAAATCAGTTTTCGAAAGGATTTTCCGGTACCTAGCAGTACCCGAGAAGGTGGACTTCATCTACGGGTCAAAAAGAAATTTCAACAGAACATTTACCTATAGTTAATGATGCAAGAATTCCTACTAATGAAGGGAACTACATGTCCATAAACTATTTATTACCAACAATTTGATAAACTATGAGTGGATTCCTTTCCAAGGGCAGTGAGTGAATGAAGATGAAGACATTGACCCTTTCCGCCGACAGTGAGCAAGAGAAAAAGGAATATGGAGTGACCCTTGGGAATGCAATGATCAGTCCCTAAACTTTGTAAATTCAGTAGGCCTGAGAATAGAAAATAAAACCTAAACATTGTACTCATTATTGGCAGTGAGAGATAGTGAATTCTGTACATCGTCACATTGCTCTTATAGGCTGCTTGGACATATCCTAGTGAGGGTGAACCAAGTAAAAATCATTGTGTCATGTGCATGATTTCATATCTGTTCATATATTTCTAATGGAGGAATATAGAATTTAGTTTTTTCTAACAATAAAACAAGATCCAAACGAGAGAAATTTTTAATCTGTTATACCCTTATCCACTACCTCTTATGGTATTCGACCTAGTAGACCTAACAAAATAATAGTTTAGATGTACTATATTCTTGTATATCCAATCTGTATTAAAATTGTTAAAATTAATAATTCATGGTATTCTTTATTCTTCAACAGTTTTATAATGATCATAGTATAATTTGTGTGAGTATTAAAATGATTCAAGAAAATCACTGATTAAGACCACATTAGTTAAAAAATCACATTAATTTGTTAGGGTATATAGGATTTATTTATACACATTTTGAATGATCTAGATGATAAAAAAACACGTGTAGGTGGTGTTTTAAATCTGGATAGTGTGTCATACTGGTGTATGAATCATTATTGCTGAATGGATTTAATTTTTACATGAGTTGCAGAGTGTGGGTCATAGATTATCAATGGTGATGTATACATTTATTTAGAAGAATCCATGTATAGGGATATATCTCACTTGAATCCACATATAGAATTTCATTATTGAGTTATAAAATGGAAATATATGGAATATTATTCTTAGGAGACCACTTATAGAGAGATAAGTACTTACATTTGTGTTTTATTGAAGAAAAAAACAAGGATTATCAGAGACATCTATATTCTTGGAAGTGGAAAAGTGTGACAAGAAACCTTGATGAGAAGTCCACGGTGAAAGAAAATGGAATCCTTCTCAATGCTTTGATGTGACACCACATTATTATACTATTTATTTTTTTATTAAATATATATTGATCCAAATTAATTATTTCAAAGGAAACATTAAAATACAGTGAAAAATAATACATTTTATCAAGATAAAATATTATAATGAATTTTAAAAAATAATACAATTATAGAATTCAATATGAAACATCATTAATAAAAATTAATATAGATTAACAGAAAATATTTATGTAAAAGGTTATAAAAATGATAATTTTTATAAAATAATGTTTTTTTGAATCTTATTTTATTACAAAATAAATTAAAAATTTTCTTAGTGAGAAGGGGTTAAAGGAAATGTTTTCTTGTTCTCAATTTCAATTCATCGAGACATATTATAATTTATGTGTCTATTATTATTTGAAAAGGTATATTTTCTACCCTATTGATTTTTCATATCTTATATATATATTCTTTTATTCTTTTCAATTAAAATTTAATTTTATGTTTCCCTTTCATTTTTCATTTATTCATACATTTCCTTAGCCATAAGGCCTCTTCTCTCATAATTTTATTTGTTTGAGATATTTTTTTCCTTTACGCACCTATTTTATTTTTTATGGTACATATACTATCTTCTTGTGATTTTATAAAATTTTCTCTTATTTATTCATGTTATTTAATTTTCTATTTCATGTTCTAATTTTTAATGGTTTTTAATTTTTATCTTACAAAATATTTAATAAAGTTATATAAAACATTAACATTAAAATATTCGATGTTTTTACACAAAACATTCTCTTCCATGTCTATATTATTAATTTTTATTCAATAATGATATTATTTAAACTTAAAATATTGATTATAGATATTTTGAACAATATATTAAGTTGTTTAAATGTTTAAAAAGTAATAATATTTTAATTTTATGTACGAGACATATTTAACATTCTTTAAAAAAGTTTGAAAAGAATGTTTTTTAATATTTAGTAATTGAATATATTTTCCAATTTTTATATCTATTATTAATTTTGAAGATTAAATTGTTTGTTTATATTTATTCTTGATGAAAATACTATTTACATTATTCTGTGATTATCTCATATAAAAAATAATGTCAAATATTGAGAATGAATTTAAAAATGGGTTTCATTCTAGTTATGTATTTATCTTCCTTTTCACATTTCAAATTTTTAACATAATTTCATTTCATGGTTTATTTTTTTTGAAATTATTACTACAATATATTTATAAATGATCTATGTATAAATATAAATATAGGAAATAATTCTATTTTTTGTTAAAATAAACAATGCAGAAGATCCTATAAATAAAATCCATGTCTACAACCAAAAACGATAGCACATGATCAGACATAGATTCACCTATGGGTAATAAAACTAAAAAGGTTTGTTAGGTTTTATCTCAATCTTAAATTAGTGAACAACTAGTGGGAATAACTTTACAGAGGGTGTTACACTCCCAAGGGGTATGATTTTGATATTTTATATACTTATTTACAAACCATTTAATTTGTTGTATAAGATGATCCCTATATTTATCACTTCTTATTTTTTTCCATTAAAAAGTGTTAAATAACCTCTATTTTCCTAAAATTATATTTCATATATGATAAAAATGGTACTTTGTTTCATTACCCAAGTTCCTGGATTTTTTCAGTGTAAAAAAATGAAATAACTATATGAGAAATGATCAATCATTTCTATTATCTTTACTAATTAACCACTGAATATAAAGAAAAATTTTCTTCAAATGAATTTCATCTATTAACACTATGTATTAAAATTTTTTATAAATTGGTGTTGAAATTAAAGAACCATACATTAATTTATTGGGGTCATTTTGACATCCCATATAATGTTTCTTCTTAGATTTATTTTTATCGATTAATAGGTAAGGATGAAAATGTATTGTTTTTCCATTCCATTCAGAAGATGAATGCATTTGGACATAATTAATGATATGTAGACAAAATAATTACATATCCCCTCAAAGAATCATTATAACTCAAGAGGAAAACTAGATTTTGAATTGTGTATATATCTTAACTTCCTATAAATGATCTCTTGGAACAAGGCCATAATGGTAAAATTAAATTGTTTGACATTATGCATTCCAAATTATGAAATCAGTTTGGGTTTTACAAGTTATTATTTATATTTTTTTGTAATCCATGGATATATTTTATGATCATGTTATTAATTATACATTATTTTTGGTAATTATTTGTCTCTACCATATTGGTTATTATTTTTTATTCTGTGATTAATTTTATTTTATTCTACCCCATAACGATCATTTTAGTCTACCCTAATATTTTGTTTTCATTTTACTAGGTTCTGAAAAAGTATGTTATGTTTTAATTTTCTAGAAATATATCATGTGTACATAATTTTGTTTTTCATTTGTGGAAGACTTATTGTGGAATAATATGAACTTGGTATAATGAGAAAAATGTCCTTAGGGTGGGAAAGTTAGGAGTGTTTTTACATAATTATTTTTATTAATTATCTAAAACCCAAAACATGGAATGAATTAGTTATGTAAGTGACTTAGTTTCTATTACTAATATTGTAGATATAGATAAAATAATATGGGTTATTTTAGTTGATATTAAAGCAAGTATTTGAAAATTATGTTCTTTCAGCACTTGAAATGGGTGTTTGGCTCATAGTCACATTTGAAACAATCCAATATTGTGATGGAAACTATGATTCCTTCAACTAAAGATAGGATATGTACATATTTCATCCAAATATGTAATAATAATAAAATAGGAAACAATAATAATACATTTTTTAATTTCTCTCTCACATGGGGATAATTTTTGTCAATGTGATTAGTTTTATCACCTAATGATAGATTTTTGTAATTGTAAAAGAATATTAATTTTCATGTGTTAATAAAACTAGAAGAATGTTTGAAATAAAATATTCACCATGTAATATAGTGATCTAATAAAATTCATCACTTAAAGGTCACATGGATCTACATTCGTGTTCTGCGGAAGATAGAGATACAATTATGTACTTTTTAGAATTTATGTAAATGTTATAACCACTAAATAAGATAAAAACACAACTAAAGGGACCATGATATGAGGATTATGTAGCATAATAAATTTCACATATGTTCATAATATTAAAATTGTCCTGGTTATTCAACAAAATCATAGGAATTGGATGATTGTTATGAAATTTCAATTCTTAAATAGATTCACTCATGTGAGATTTGAAAGGAAACTAGAAGAGAAAACATTCTTATTATATAGTGTACTAAATTTTTTGGTGAGTGTGTGGGAGGAGATTAAAGTAGCTAATGATTCATCAATACAGGTTTGATTGGGTAAATAAACATCCATTTTAGCTCCCTAAGTTATGGTGAGTAGGAAAATGAGAGGCAGGCTCGGGTAAGGATGAAATGGTGTACTTATTATAAAGGTCAAGGGTAAATTTCAAATGATTAAAAATAATGATTTTTGGTACGGAAAAAATTATAGGGTACATAAAAAATTTAAGAGACTCCAATTGCTTTATTTATAAGGCATCAAATGAATTTTTTTAAGAATATTTATATTAATAAAAATGTAAAAATGAAAAAAATATCATATAAATAGATATCTATAGTGAATAATGAACCATATAATTTCATATTTTAATAGATATTAGTCACTTTAGTTGTGTATGTAACACTAAGACCTCATATTTTCAAAGGATATTGAATACCTTGGTACCTATTCTACGAAAAAAAATTAGTTCTATAGTCTAAAATGAAATTTTTTTCAGATAATATTTGTTAGAGGATTCATATAAATTACTTCCTGTTATTTACCATAAAAAATATTTATTTGAATATATTTTATAAAGAGGTTAATTTTTCTTGAAATCTATATAATTTGGTCCCTAAAGGTAGTTAACATTATTATTTGGGAAACATTTATTCAATTTTCATTTAAAATATTTACATAAATCCACTCAAAACCAATCAATAATTGGAATTATATAGAAAACAATAATATTTTTTATAAATTGTATTAAAACATATATATATATATAATGGTATGTTTTCCTATGGATAATTTCACATGATCTTATGTATTTTTATATTAAAAAGTATTAAAATCAGCTGTTATAGGTCCCTTTCAACAAGAATCACCTACTAATTTATTATAAATTTGGTGTTCAATATCCATTGTTCCATCATGAAATAATTTGTGATCACAATCTAAAAGAGAATATTAATGTAATAACTTTGGTGAAAAACATTCATTAGTGAATATATAGAAGCCTGAGTTGGTCAAAATATCATTATGACTTGGAGAAAGATTATTGTAAACATAATCTTTAATATAAATACATTTCTTGGTCACTCTATTATAATTTCGAATTGGAGGAACTGTTTCTTTAAAAATAGCACATAAAGAGGAATAGGGGGATACTAAGTAGAAATAGAAGGGGAATTGGATTCATAAGAAATATAAAACATTAAATAAGGAAAAGAAATACATTCATGATTCAAATAAATACCCATGTTACTATTAATTTTAGATATAGTCATGTGATGATTTGATGGAGTGAATGTTATAGGATAAAATGTTGAAAACTCATAACAATAAAATATATATAGCTTTTAATCTGATGTGTCTAATGATTTATGTGAATCCCTAACATTCTAAAATAAGAACATTGTATTCGATAGCTTGTATGACATAAAACACCAAGCGTATAATGGAATATAATATCCTGATACTTTATAATATAATTACTATTTTAAATAGATTTAATCTATTTCTTGAAATTAATGAAATGATGAGTTATCTAGAGTTACACACAAAAATGAATTTTTTCGATATCTTGAACGATATGCATGACCAAGTTTTACCAAAACAATAATATATTATTAAAAATATTATTATTTATAATATGATATAAATTAACCATTTAATTAGAAGTTAGGAATAGTATTGACTAAATTTTGAGAATATTTTTTTACACTAATATAAAATTAGTTTATTTGTTACTAATTAATAAAAAAGGAATATAATAACCAATTGAATATAAAGTGAATATTTTATAAAAATCTATTTTGATGCCAATAAATCTATTTTATCTAAATAATTTATATTAATTATAATTAGCGAGTGATATTAGAGATATATATATTTATATATATATACAAAAACATATTCTTGACATTTATATAATATATTCTATAGTCATATGACAGGATAAAACCTTATATTTGGCATAAAAATGAATATTTTTTAAAGGCACTTTTACCGTCTTTTAATGATGAAAATATTTTAAAAATAGTTTTTGGAACTTGTATAAAAATTAGATGTTAAAATAAAATTAATTATTATATTGAAAAATTAAAATTATGTTAGGTTGAATTTTGGGAATTTTTCGGTGATGTTTCATTTTTTATGAATAGTGAAAAATACTGCATTTTAAATCAAAACCCATTTTTTGTCTAATTATTTATAAGGATAAATTAAATTTTTTATTTGTTTTTAGGTTTAATTAGATAAATGTTACATCAATTACTCTAATTTATGTCATTAGAATTAATTTAACATTAAAATTAAATATAAAATCATATAAAAATTTTGAACATCTTACATTAAAAGTCTACATTGTCATATCATGTGCGGGAATAAATTTAAATTAATTTCTACCACTTATATGATTGGAATTTTTAAAAAATGATTCCATAATTGGAATAAGAATAAATTATAATTTCAAATAATTCTAAATTTGTTTTTGAGAATAAAAATTAATGAAAACGTTTAAAATTAATTACATTGATTAAGCAAATAATAGGTTAAAAGGGACTAAAAAATAATATTAATCATAAAAATGAACTATAAACTTGTCTAAACTCCATTGGGTAGAAATATTTATATTCTATACTCCATTTTGACGAATTGTTTCCATTATTGGTGTAAAAATAAATTTTTTAGGTGCTTTTCTCTAAATGTTCCTTTCATTTAAACCATAATGGACTAGTCATGTTCAGATACAAAGATAATTTGTTGGATAAAATGACCTAATGTTATGGTATTTTTTATTTTTTTAATTTATGGAGTCTATGTTTTAATGGTTTAAGTGTTAAAAATGGGTTCAGAGTGAGTTGAGAGGCTTTGTTTGGAAAATGGGTTGAATCGGAACTACATAACATTTACATGATGTGTAGGGGTATGACATTTCATATATTTATTCATGGGATTCAAATAAATAAATATAAGGTGATATATTTTCTGGGGGAAGCCTTAAAATATAATTTCATGATGTATAATGGGATTACACTTTTTATAATTTTTTGAACTACAATTTTATACATGTTGTTCAGCTAAATTATCAGCTATTTCTAGCTAACATCTCTCCCCTATTGATCACAATATCCTTTTTATGATTTTTAAGGCACGCAAACAGATCCCAATATTTTAAAAACCTATATTATTGTTGAGTCAAAAGTAAAATTAAATATTTTTACCATGAGGTTTGTGATTTTTTGTCATCGAGACCTATGTCTCTTTTACTCTCCTCATTAGAATAAAAGAAGGATGTTTACTTGATATTGTGTTTACATCTAGATCTAATATTGTTATAACTTTATTCGTTTGTTCTTTAATTTTGGACATGGATCTAAATTTCATTCTTGACTAATCTGCTTTAAATTAGTGATTTTTTTATTAGCGAGTATTCCCAACAAAATGAGTCTGGGGTCTAATGTTCAAATCTAATAGTCATGATTCTGATTTAGTACATTAAAAATCTTTCAATTTCAATATTTATTTAGAAATTTAATTTCCAAAAAAGAATTAATTAATCTGGTTAATTAATTAATTATAGGAATGTGAAATAGCAGGTTTTGAGAATAATTAACAATGTAAATTGATTATCTAATATTGACGAGTGAATTAGATAATTAATTAGAAATTAACTATTAGATAATTAAATAGTGTATTTGAAGAAACAATTGGAAAATTAATTTATTCAACATTGATATTTTGAAATGATTAATTAATTACTGAATCAATTATTGGTTAGATGAGATAAATGTGTAATATTTTTTTATTATGATATATGCTAATGGTAAATAGTGACAAAAACATTCAGCTAAATTTTATGAAATGTAACATTATCATTCAATTATTTATTGTAAAATGGTGAATGGTAACATTGAACTTCAGCCAAGTATTATGATTGGTATCATGCTCAATCAATTATGTATTTTAAAATAGTGAATGGAAACAAATACATTCAACCAATTATTATAAATGTTTACTTTCTCAATCAATTACATATTATAAAATGGTGATTGATAACATGGACATTAAGACAGGGAATAAGGATTGGAAACATGGTCATTCTGGCATGTGATAAATTTTGGTATCATTGCAATTAATTTGTGAAAATAATAGCGGTTACATGGTCATTCAATCATGGTATATACCTCAGGTATAACTCAGACTCCAGCATAGGATGAAGTAGGTATTGAGATATCGATGTTCATTGGAAACTGAGGTTTATGTGGTTAAATAATGATTAATTGATAATTTGATAGTTAATTATATATGCCTTTGAATTATTTCATTATAGAACTGAATAGACTATTATATGATAGGATATTTTTTTAGACACCATTGGTGGTGGAATAAAGATTTGTACTCACACCCCATTTAGGCTACCTGATCTGTACCTAGATAGACATTATTATTGTACGACAAATTATGGGAAAATGTCGTATATTGGACATATTTTTTGGGGATGTATATTGGATAAGGAATATAGACATATTACGGGACCTTCTTGGGAGTCATTGGTTTATTTATTTTTATTTTCATTTTATACACTTGACACATACTTTAGCATGGATCTCTTCTATTTTATTTGAATACTTTATTTACTATTTTGTTTATCATGAAATATTTATATTTCTTATTGAAAAATATTTCTTCCCTATTGGTTATTATTTCTAAAGGTGTAATACATTGATCAAATAGGGTATTGTATCATCATGGATTACTTATCAGAACCTTGTTGTTAGTCAGAAGTCGATGACATAAAGGGAGGATTTATTGATTTCATGTGACTGACTGGCTCAGGGCACCGACATGTGGCACCTGATTCGGGGCATTAAAAAATTGTATCAATGTATTTTTGGTTCCTTTTTTATTTCTTCTGTATTACTATTTGTAAAATGTAGACATTAGATACGGAAGATTAGATCCATGGTAATGATCTCAAGCATGGTAGTTGAAAACCCACATATGGGGGAAATCCATGTACTTTGGTTGGGACCATTTTTAATCTTGTTTGTTTTACAGTTGAATATTATTTTACCATGAGTGGAACACTTGTTATGTGTTTTGATAATTGTTTTTGATATTTTTTTCATGAAGTGAATTATGGATATGATGGAAGAATTATAAAGTTAACATGCATCATTTTAGGCACGCAGGATTATTTTCTGACATAGTATGCACATGAAAATGGGTTTCAGGTAAGTTTTTAAACATAAACTATTTTCTTGGCATGTGAAATTAAGTTGAAATTATTTCCGTATATGAAATAATAAATTGTAAAATGAACTAATTATTTGAATAAATTGGTTTCTATATGATAAAACTGAACAACCAAAACACATTTACCATGGGAACCAAGACCTATATGTAGGATGGTTGAGGGTGGTGTATGTGCCTCAGTTTTGACCACATGGAAAGACGTGGGGAAAATAAATAGCGTGACAAGTTTTATTTTTTCCCTTCCTTAAATTTGTTAATGTTGAAAACTATTTCCAAGGACTATTTTTTATAATTTTAGAGTTTTTCCTCAATGGTGATTCTTATTGAGGGGATTACTAGAGGACATGGTAGTGGATGATCCTCTAGTAGTGGAATTTAAGGGACCGATTGTGCTGAGTGAGGATATAGGGGAGAAATTATGAGATAAAATCACCCACTTCATGAATTTCATGGAAAGATACCTAGTTAAGGTTATGAAAATCATGTATGAACTAACGAGAGTGTTCTAGTTACAGAACCCGCTGAATTTCACTTGAGATGGTAGACATGAAGGATTGTGTTTTTCTTTGTTGTGGATCAAATGAAAAATGTAGTGAATTTGTTGCATAAAAAGGCTTTCATGGTAGAGAACCTTAGATTTTTGTTTGTGTGGAAGATATTATATTTTCATGGGGTGTTATGGACTATATTTTCTGATTATGATTCACATTTCACTACTAGAAAACTGGGATATATCCACGGACCTATAGCCATAGTGGACAACTGTGTGATCTATTTTCATGGTTTTCAAAACTATGACAATTGACCCCATATCGATAGTGTAAATTGTGGATATTATACTCTTAAAACATTTAATATAGGTGTATTTTTTGAGGTCTATTTCCACAAAATTTCTAAACAATAGCTACTGTGTTTTAAATTTATATAGCAATAGTTCATAAAAACCTTTGCTATAGGTCTCCCTCCCTTTCACAAGAAAAAAATTAACCCATGAAATAATGTCAGAAAGGATTATAGCCATGGTTTACATGCTATATCCATGGTTCTTAATACTGTATATAACAACACACACACACACTCAAAGGGGTTCGTGGTGTAGTGGAAAGGAGATAGGTTCAGATAGCGGAGTTAAGGTGGTTGAATTCGGTGGGCACTATTTATTCAAAATCTATAGCCACAATTTAGACGTGCTATAGACACGGTTTTACACCATGGTTATAGACATATATCCGGAATGGTTAATTGAGTGATCTATTTACATAATTTCTAAAACCATTCCAATAGACCCTATAGACACAGTTTAAACCATGTTTATAGGTTTTTGATATCCCTACGCAAATAGGTTCCATAACCAATAAAATCTAGGTTTTATCTTATAGTAATTGTTTTTACCCCTATAGCCACAATTTTGAACTGTGGATATTACCAAAGTTTCAACTTGTGTTTCACTTCATGGTTCTGTTAAGGCATATAGAAAGATAATTATAAATAGGTATTATTAAGTGAATCATTCCACCCACTAATAGATGGGAAATCAGAAATTACTATATGGGTACTAGAGGATATTTTAGAGGCATATGTGCTTGAATTTTGAGGATCTTCAGAGAAGCACTTGGCGTTCGTGGAATATTATTATAATAAAATTTATTAGGAAATTATAAAGATGGAAACCTAAAAATTACTTTATGGTAGGCTATGTAGATAACCGCTATACTGGATAGTGGTTGGTGAGTCAGAGTTTCTAGAATCAAGTCTTATTTAGGAGACATTAGACCGGGTTCAACTAATTCAGAATCATATGGCTATGACTCAGTGTATTCATAATTCCTATAATGGAAGTTGGAGATAAACCCTAGTGTTTATAGAGGGTGATCATGTATTGCTTTGTGTGCTACCTATGTTGGGTCACCTCAGGTTATGGAGGCTGGTGATGTTGTCACCTAGGTTCATTGGACTATTTATGGTAGGGAAAAAAATTATGTTAATGCCATAATGAAAGGCTCTTCCAGAGAATTATATCGATTTTAATGATGTTCTCTATGTACCAAAACATCCCCAAAAAATTCCAACCCTTCATATATGATTGATTTAGATGATGTTGATATAGAGAATGTTGTTTCCTTTGAGATGCATCTAATGCATGTGTTGGATTGTAGTGAGAAAGTGTTTTGTGGAAAGACTATGTCAATAATTCATGTATTGTGGAAACCTAGACATATACAAGAGGAAACATAGGAATATGAAGCAGATATTCAGGCTCATTGGACCAATATTTTTTACTCAAAATCATAGAGATTCTTGGAAATGTAGCTCAAGTATATGATTTATATGATGGGGATATTATAAGATCCAAAAATTTTCAGGTACTTTTCCCTCTAAGTTTATTTCATTTGAACCATAATGGTCAAGTATTTTTTGAAGATGAAAATCCTTTTTAGAGAAAATGACATAGTGTTTAGGGATATATACTTGTTTGAATTAGTGTAGTACGGGTATAAATGAGTTAACTATTAAAAATGGATTCAAGGTGAGTTGAGAAGATTTGAAGGAAAAATGGGATATAACTCAATTTCATAACATTTATACGTAATTTAGGGGTATTACAAATTGTGTAATTATTCGTGGGTTTTAAATAAATAAATCCATGATGACTTATTTTTTTATAATAAACCATTAAAAAAATTTCATAACGTGTAACTAGATTAAATGTAATGTAATTTACATACCTATAATTTTAAACATGTTGTGAGGATTAATTATCAATTGATTTTGGCTAACGCTCTACACCTTTGATCCTAGTCTCCTTTTAACGACTTTGGAGGCTCTCAATTAGATTCTAATATTTATTGATCTCCATTATTGGTGTGTCAAAAGTCGAATTGAATATTATCACCAGCATGTATGTTCTTTATTCTCATTAATATATATCTATATATTCTACTCCCCTTTTATAATAAAATAGGGGGTTTACCATCTATTGGATGTAGATATTGTTCTATTATCACCAGACATTTATTTATTTGATCTTGAATTTTGGATTTAGATAAAATTTTGATCTTCATTAAATTCATGAATGATTCTCTTCAAATTGGTGATTCTTAAATTGGTATGTGCTGTCAAAGAATTGAGGTCTGTGGTCTACTGTTCAATTCCCATAGTCGTTATTTTGATTTAGTATATGTAAAATTTTGGATTTGATATATTTTATAAGAATTTAATTTTATAAATAAAAAATAATTAATTTGATGAATTAATTACGTATAGAAATGTTAAATTGTGGGATTTATTAATAATTAACTAGATAAATATTTTGTGTGATCTTGATGAGTGAATCAAATAATTAATTTAGAATTAATTATGAGATGCCAAAATTTTCAGTTTGAAGAATCAATTTGTGAATCATTTTATTGAATATTAATATTGTGAAAGGAAAAATTAATTATTAAAATAATTGATCGGTGGTTGAGATATAAGTGTAATATTGTGTTGTTATGATATATGTAAATGGTGAATGGTGACATGGATATTCATCAAAGTATTATGAATGGTAACATTCTCATTCAATTATGTATTACAAAATGGTGAATGGTAACATCGGCATTCAGAAATATATTAAGAATTTTATAGTGTCCATTCAATTATGTATAGTAAAATGGTGAATGGTAACATGGGAATTCATACTTGTATTATGAATGGAAACATTATCATTAAATTAAAAATTGTAAAATGGTGAATGGTAAAATGGAAATTCAACTGTGGAATAAAGTATGGTAACATGTCCATTCTGTAGTGTGAATCAATGAATGGTGACATGGTTATTCATTTCTTAAAATAATAATAGTGACCTGGACAATAAAACGTAGGATATCCCTCAGGGATAGTTAAAACTCCCGCATGGTCCCAAAAAGGTATTTATATATGGTTCTATAATAGTTCCCAAGGTTTATATGGTAAAATAATGATTAATTTATAATGTGAAAACTTTTTAATGTTATAAATTTTAATTATTTATTTATATAACTCCATGAAGTATTATCTAATTGTATATTGTTCTAAACATGATCAGTATGGTCATAATAAGTATTACTCATACCCAATTTGGGCTGCCTGATCAGTATCCAAATAGAAATTTTTATTTCATGAAACATTTAGGGGAAATTCCCTTTTTTAGATGGCTTTTTTGAGGGAAGTGCTTTGATGAGTTAACCAAACAATGTTGGAGACCCACGTGGGAGTCATCGGTGTCTTTATTTTCTATATTAAATTTTTACAATTGACTCATAATTTATTAAGGATTTATTTTTATAGTTAGAAATTTTATTTAGTATTGTTTTTATCAGGAGATATTTATATTTTTTATTGAATTATATTACTTATATTGTTGTTTATTATTTACACTATTGTACTACTCTGATGAAATAGGGTATAGTCACCCCAGAAATGAATTATCAGACCCTCACTGGTAGTTAGTAGACTCTAGAATACTGGGAGGTGTGTTTGAGGTCTTGTGATAGACTATATTAGGGAACATGTATGTGTGAACTATGTTGGGATGCTACAGTTGGAGTCACTTTTCATAGGAAAAATGTAGGTGTAATTCCCTTTTAAAATATTCATAAGAATGACACTCCTCCACCACAATAAAATGGAACTCAACCCTCCAACATCCTATAACCTCTCAACAAACATTCGATCAACTAAATTATTCCCATGTATCAATTCAATATCCCACCCCATATTCTAGAAGCATCGTTTTGGGAATAAATCCATCCAAGTAATCTATTTGGTGCAAACAAAAATGAGTTTCCCAAAGAAGAGGTAAAATCCTTCCTCAAACTCTTTTGTCTTATTTTAATTCACCACCCCTTGAAATATTATTATTACTTGATTATGTGTTAATATAATTATCCTAAATATTCTGATATTTTTTTAGTTTTAGTGTTTTACCTACACTTACACACACTTCCATCCAATGGGAACGAATATGCCAATTTTGTGTATAGTGAACTAGCACCTCCTAAAATGATGTCCTTTAATCTTATTTTAACACCCCTCATGGTTGGGAACTATGATAGAAAAAATATTTATAAATGACATATTTGATATTTATAATGTCTGTATTATTTTTATAATTTTTTTTATAACACATACCCTTATTTTTTAATTTTTTTGTTAATATGATACCAACATTTTTGGAATTCTGGACACCTGCCTCGTCAAAGTGATGTGACTCATTCATTCAGTAAATGGAATGTATAATGAATGGTTTTAATAAACCTATATGAAATATAAAAAATTTATATATGATAATAGAATTATAATATACATTCATTCATACATATATAATTTAATCATCATTATTTTAATACATAGAATAAATGAAATTAGTGTGCATACATACGTAAAACCTACCATCTCCATGAATGATGCATTTCATTTCATGTCTCCAATTTTTAAGGATTATTATAAAAAAAATATAATATAAATATATATATTTGATATTTTATCATATTTAAAATTCTGGATATAATTAAATAATGATAGTACCAATAATTAACAAGTCAAAGAAACTTGAGAAACTTGGCAATAAACACACAAAATAATGAAAATAATGAACAATTACTAAAAAACGAGTAATAAAATATTATAATAAGATAATATATGATGTAATAATGATTAATATGTCTCTATGATAAGTTATATTTTTTTCAAACTGTTATGAATTAATTTAAATGATGTTCACTAGAAAGGAAATGTCGGGAAAGGGACTTTCATTAGACTTTTTACAACCCTATGATAAATATCATATTCAACACTTACAGATTTTGAGTGGTGTATCTACTAAAACTTTTTTCATGTTAAATGATGAATTATTTTATATTCATGGTATTTAAATTTTACATTTGGTTACTATTATTTTTGGGCTTTTCGGTTCAAATGTGGTCGTAGTTTTAAGGGACTTCATCTCAAATTTCATTATTTGAGACATACTTTATTATGGAGCACATAATTTCGTATATATGGTGTAAATACTAAAAATTTTACATATAATATCACGATTCATTCATTATTCATGATATTTTAATTTTAAAATTGAATTTTTTCATCTGTTGATATTTGAATTAAGCATTACCAGGTGGAAATAAATATTGGAACCCAATTGTTTCCCATTGGGGTATATTACTTCATATTATTGTCAATATTATAAGATTATGCATGTAATAACTTTTAATTATCTATTATTGTTATCCACTTTATTTTGTGGATTCAAATTTTATACACATATTATATTTATTGATAGATTATCACATCAAAATTATGGTCTTTTCAAGGGTTTACATCACAATATCATTTTGTTCAGGATTGTTTTACTTAAATTTAAATCACAAGAAATTATTCGATCATTTTTCAAAAAACAATTTCATTTTCCTCTCCTATGGTCATTAAGGAACATTATAAATTAATAATACTATTCTCCCACTCTTTGGTACGTAAAATATTTTAGAAAATATTTTCTAGAAAACCCGAATTCATTTCCCTCTTCAATAAAAGAACTTATATTATTCTATAAAACATATATTATAAAAAAGTTATCAAAAATGATTTTAACCTTTATAAAAATATTTATTAAATAAATTTTTACCCCTTTGTTTCCTATGTTATTTTTTTCAAATGAATATTATTATCTCATTATTAACAAGGAATTTTTAAACCTTTACCAGGAAAAAGGAATGTTATTTTTACTTTTTATGGCATGTACATATTTACATGATAAATTTTATTCAAAGATTCATTTTCAAATTATTTATGTTTCATATTCAATAATTTTTTTTCCAAAAAAATTTTCCAACAATTTTGTTGCAATTTTTTTCAAATAAAAAGGATATTTTCCTCATGAATGTTTTAATGTTATTATTTTAATTCCTCAAAGACAACTTCCCTTTATTATACACCACGTGTGATATTTTGTATTGATACCATTATTATTCTTCCACCTGATGGTTTAAGATTGATTTGGACAACAATAGTGTTGATCCTTACTTCACTAATAATTTTAATATCTCTATTAAAAATTTTCAATTTCTTAAGATCATTTGAAAATGAATTTTTCTTAATTATCCATATCATTTATGATGGATATGTTTATTGTAAAAAACAATATATCATTTTCGCATAAGGTGTTTAAATTTACATGTTTTATCATGAATATATTTATTCACATGAGATTCAATGTTTCATTTAATTTTGGGGGAATTATGACTCAAATTTTTCGTAGTTGTATGAGACACATTGGAATGTTTAAATTTTATATTCTATATTATTGTTTTAATGATCCTTTAATGGTTTTACTATTCATCAATGTCAAAAACCATTTTTTTTATTCATAATCCACTGAGGAATTATAGATAAATCATTTTTCTTATTTCAATGTAGATATTTTATAAGGATTATTTTTTATTAATTAACATGGTTAATTGACATGAGGAGTGATTTGGACATGAAGTTTAGGGTGGGGATTGAAATTTATATAGATCCTCGATGAATTGATAGGTTCTCATGTGAATAATTAGTTACACAAATTAAATTTATTTCTACTTTTATTTTTAAATTTTCTAAATGAATGATCATGATAGTATATTTTTCATGTGCATGAAAAATGAAATCCAATAATCATGAATTGCCTTAATTTTGATTCAGTTATTATTGATTCAATGTCTTGTTTTTTTGTCTCTTACATTTCCATATTGATTATTACATATAGATTTATATAAATGGAATGTGTTTTATTTATTTACCTTTTCATTTTATTTATTCACTTCTTTATTAGTTTATTGATTACATGGAATGTTTCATCAGTGAATAAATTTAAATATTTAATTTTTTCACTAATTTATTATTTCTTCCACAGTATTTACTCTTAATGATAGTTTGATATCACCCATATAATGTTTCCTTTCCCCCCTGATAACTTGATGTGTAATAATAATGTTATGACATGATATGTTAGATCAAATATAGTTATTATCCTTGAATGGAAAAAATTATGCCGTAATTAGTGTATTAATTTTTAATACAAGACTCAGGTATGTATCTTGTTAACCTAGACTAATATACAGATCTATCCTATGAGATTAATTTTCTTGTAATAATACCAATATAATGGTAGCATACACCAACTCCAGGATTTCTAAGGTTGGGTCACTACAGTTGGACTCAAAATAAGTTGAGTAGAAACATTTTTGAACTATTTTAGGGAAAAATTGATTAGAGAACATAACTCTAATATAGACATTGAGAATAAGTGTAAGAGAATTTCCTATAATCTTGGCATGGTAGAAATTATGTGTTCCATCATAGAAATACATCCATGCCCTGAAACAAAATTTGACTAAAAATTATTTTTTATTCAGATAAGCCCCCTTTTGAGGGTATAGTGGGAAACTGTCCAGACAACAAGGACATAAACAAGTTAAAAAAACACTAGTGATCCAAAAATTAAATGCCAAAAAACCCAAGCTATCTGATACAATCCCCTACCAACATCAAAATATATAAAACCAGCTTCCAAATTCCATCGTAGATCGGCTTGTTGTCCCATGAAAAATTGTGTGGGCATAGTAAAGATGGTTGTAGCCATACCCTTTAGAACATCCAATTCCGAAAAGTGATAGTACAATGGAATAAATTTTCCCTAAAGCTCATCTGGAGCATACTCAAGTAGACGACCTGATTTCTAAAAACCCTAAACTACAGACCACCGTGGACAAAGAAAAATATAGCATTGTGAAACCAGTCACAAGTAAAAACCAACTAATGTGAACCATAACTAATTCACAACCTCAACTTCACTAACTTCACGATATTCATACAAATTAAAAATGAATTTATTCTATTCCAGAATCCATCTTGAGTAGAAAACCCAAAACCAAAAATGAGTATCCCATTCGAAATCATAGAACACCCATATCAAGGAACCCCTGCGAGTAGTAGTTCCAAATTGGCATCCTCGGACCTTGACAACCACCACCTTGAATCACCACCAATCACCTCGAATCACATCATACATCGAAGAAGCTCATGAATAGCATAAAGAACAAATAATTTTTGATAAACTGGTCCTCAACCGAAATCAAATCCCCAGCAAAAATATTAGACCAACCCAACAAACTCAACCAGACTATCACCGTCTGTGAAAATTCCACAGGCCATCAAGAAGTCAGTAGAACAAACCACAAAATCTCATTTAAAACAATAAATAACAGGAAAAAAACCAGGGCATAAAACCATCACCAGTAGAAATTATTCCCGCCAACCAGAACTCCTGCAAAAGCCATGATGAAAATCTAACACACACACCAGAGATGAGGTGGAAACCTACAAGCTGCAGGAGCAGTATCTCGGCCATGTACCATCACCACGTTTCCATAGGGAACCATATCCACTGAGAAGGAATTGGGAGAAAAATATGACCAGAAATGGTGCGTGTAGTCTATACATTCGAGTCCACGAAGCACTCCACCGCAACTGGGTGTCCACTTCCATGAACTCACTGAGCATGAGGACAGACTCTGTGCCAGTCCGAGATGAAGTAAAGTGGTGACATGGAGGGGAAACCCTAGATATTAGACCCCTTACATGCACATCATTGATACTAAAAGTGGATATGGTTCTATTATAGATGTACCAAGGGGTAATAAATCCAACATGGTGTGTCAAACCTAATATAATCATAACCTATTACATGACAATAGTCCTTAATTTTCACATAGTTTGAAACTCCTACGGGATATGTTTTGGATAATTCAAATTTTATTTATATCCCATTATACGGGATTTTAATAGATAATCAAAATAAATGGATTACGTTAAACCATAGACCATGGAAGGAAATGTGTTAAAATAAATCAGTTTATGAATTTATGTATTGAAATTTTATTGAAAATCATAGTAAAAAGTATATTTAGTTATGAAACCTATTTTGAGGAAGTACATCATATATATTTTTTAAAAATTATATTAATATTTTTATTAAAAGTAAAAAATTTATTATGGGTGAAAACCAATCAAATCTAGAGAGTTCTCAAAACATTAACCCATGAATGAAGTATGATAATTGTTTAACAACAACCACCGACCTATGAATTTTCCTTTTAAATTTGTCATTATTTCTAGTTGAACCATTAAATGTAAAAATATTTGTGATAAACTAGTAATATAAATTTTGTGCTTTTGATATTAACATAAAAACCATTTTGGAATTTTATAATTATTATATACAAATAGTTATATGTTTAACTATTTTATGGCCCTTAAAATCCATTAAAAGTTTATTTTTGTGCTTTAAAAATCAATGTAAATTTTTCTATATCCATTACATGAAGTAATGGATGAATTAGAAAAATATCCAAGTAACAAAGGATGAATTCTATATAGAAGTAATGTATGTATGCTTATTTCTTTGTATTCATAGGTAAAAAAAGAATTACTCTTGATTAGGAAAATGATCAAAGAAGAAAATTGTATCCTAATACCTTTTTTTTAACTTATGTTCTTTTGAATCATCAACGTTATATGTCTCTCAAGCCCTAAACATTCAATTGATCATTTAATTAATTGGGATTGATAACACTCATATCTCTATATAAATATTTATATTTTACCTTCTTGTACGTATATCTACATTCCACTAATGTTTTCCTATATAGATACCGAGTTATATTTTAGTCCATGTGGCATTTTGTACTTACCATTCTAAATTTTCTATAGGACATTTTACAAATCCATATCACATTGTTGGATTTAAGAATAATATATATATAAAAATTATTTCAATGGTTGAGATTAAATTGATAGGAAAAAAATTAATTATGAGGGAGAGAATGTAACACCCCAAAATTCTGAAATAAGGACTTTATATTCAATAGTGCATATATCATGCAACACAAAGTGCATAAGTGGATTTAATATCCCAATTCATTAAAATATAATTAATATTTTAAAAATTTAAATAAATATATTTCAGTGCAATAAATTCCAAGTTTTCGTACAATAAACAAAAAAATACATTGATAGTTTTTATTACACGCATGACCAAATTTTACCAAAAAATAACAAATTTTAAAAAAATTATTTTTTATAATAAGAATTAACCTAACCATTTAATTAATTGATTATAAATATTATTAACTAAAATATAAAAATATATGGTTTATAGAAATATAAAATTAATTCATTGGATTCAATTTAATTAGAAATGAATATAAGAACCAAATGAGTATTAAACTAATGTTTTTATAGAAACTTATTTTAATACACATAAAGATATTTTATCCTAATAAATTAATTTAATCATAGTTATTGAGTCATATTGAAGATAAATTTATATTATATATTCTGTAAAATATTTTTTACATTTATAAAATACATTTTATATTTATAAGAAAAAGGAAAACTCAATATTTCTCATAAAAATCAATATTTCTCTAAAGGAACCTTTACCTTTTTTTAATGGATAAAATATTTATGAATGCAATTTTTGGAACTATTTTTAATTTTATACATAAAAATTAATCTAATTTTTAAAATAAAATAGTCTATATTATGTTAGGGTTAATTTTTGGTATTTTTCTTGAAATTTCATTTTCGGATGAATAGTTCAAAATATTGAATTTTAATACAAAGGCCATTTTCGGTAAAATTACATAATAAGGGTAAATTATGTTTTTCATGAGTTTTATTATATCAATTTTATATAAATTAATTCAATTTATGTCATTGGAATCTATTTCACTTGAAATTGAATATAAAAATAGAGTAAACTTTTGAATATCTTATTTAAAACCCCACATTTTCATCCCATATGTGGGATTAAATTTAAAATAATTTATTCAAATTATATTATTTGAATTTGGAAAATTGGATCCATATTTGGAAAAATTATAATTTCTAACTTCTAATAATTTTAAATTCTTTTGTGAAAAAAATATTAGTGAATGTGATAAAAAAAATTTTAAGCCATTAATAGAAAAATTATCATAATAAAGGTCAAAACCTTAATAATATAGGAAAAAATTGATTATGAAATTCCCCAAAAGACATTGGATGGAAACATATATACCTTATTATAAAATGGACTTAATTTGTTCCATTATTGGAGCCTCATTTCATAGAAAACATGTGGGAGGAATTCCATATTCCAAAAATTACATGAATGCCACTCAACCTCTTCTATAAAAAGGAACTCACCCCTCCCACTTTCGGACACCTCTTAATCCACTTTGGTATTTTTTAAACATGAATTTAAATTAGTGGAAATTATTGGATCATTTTTCAATAAACCCATTAATTTTCTTCTCCTTTTTTATTCATAACCTTTATCAAATAATTGTATCATATTCCCACTCATTGGTGCACAAAATGTTTTAGAAAATATTTTCAAGAAAATCCAACATCATTTATATCCTTATTTAGAGAACATGTTTTCTTCTAAAAACCCTATTTTTTCAACAATTTATTAAAAACTGTTTTCATCCATTACAACATGATTTATTAACGGTATTTCTACCCATTGTTATCCCCCTTTGAAATATCCAATTTCCAATGATCATTTGAAATTGAATTTCCCCTAATTATATATATAATATTTCATGGATATGTTTATTTCCTAAACATTATATAATTTTTACATATCATGTTTACATTTAAATTTAATATAACGAATATATTTATTCTCATGATATTCTATGTTTCATTTTATTCAAGGTAAATTATGATTCAAAAGATTCAAAGTTGTATGGGAACATTGGAATGATTATTGATTATTTTAATCAAGAATGTTTTAATGATCCTTAAATGGTGTATCCATTCATTTATTTCAATAACATTTATTGTTAGTTATCTTCTACTGAGTAATTACATATAAACCCATATTTTTATTTCAATATGGATATTTTATCAGGAATATTGTTTATTAATTAAATCAATTACTCGATATAAGTAACCTTTTAGACATGATGTGATGGGTAGGGCCATGAATATATATAGCCCCATCAATGCACTGATAGGGTCAAATTTGAAAATTAGTTATGGAAATCAAATAGTTTTTTACATATAGTTTTAAGCTTTCTATAGGATATTTCTTGATATTGGAAGTTTTCATGTGCATGAGATTGATGTACAATAATTAATAATTACCTTCATTTTGATTTAGTTATTATTTTCTATGATATTTTGTGTTGATATATATATGGATTCATTTCATTCATATTTTATTATTTCAATGGAATGTGTTTTTTAGTTTCTTACCATACCATAATTATTTTCCCTTATAAAATTATTTAATTATAATGTTTTTTTAGATATTAACCATTTTATATTATTTATTAACTTCCATCTCATTTTATTGATCACATAGAATTTGTCTTCAATTATTACCATTATATATTGACTATTTTCATTGATTCATTATTTCATCTTCTCTATTTACCATTATTGATCATTTATGTTCACCCTTATAATGTTTCCATTAACCAGGATTACCTAAATTGTACTGAAAGGAAACTCTATATATAATACAGTTATAAAACTCAAATGAAAAAATATGTTGTAATTAGAGTATTCATTTGAAATACATGAATCAGGTATGTATCTGGTTTACCAAGACTACTAAACTGATCAGTCATTTGGGCTTCATTTCCATGTAATAATGAAAATATAATGGTATTAGACACCATATTTGGGATTTCTAGGTATTGGTCACTATATTTTATATTTTTATAGTCATTATTACATAATAGGTAACTTTGAAAAAGTGTCGGAGGTTCACAAGGGTGATGTTTATTTATACCATGATAGGGATTAGAAACAATGCAAAATAACCATGTTTCTAAATATAATATATAGATGTGGGAATATTAAATAGAATATGATAATTTCATTTATAGGATAATATTTTAAAATGTATTAGTTTAGATTATTGGTTTCATATATATTAAAATCCAAAAAAATAATAATAAATCTAGATGGAAATAAAAGATCATATGTTATTTCAATAATATTCCTTTTCATTCAATAAAAAAATATATTTTTTGAACATTTTAAGATCATCTGTTCAGATATATTATATTGTGATAATGAAAAAGGATTTTCCTAAATAATAATAACCCATTTCTTTTGTTTTATATGAAAAACATTTTTTATAGTGATGTTGAACTATGTTTTAACAAGATGAACCAATGACTGAAGTACGAAATAGATTGAATTATTATTGAAATGTAAGTGTACTAATTAATATCAACTATAATCATCAACCGTAGTGATAAATAAAAAGTATTCACATTGAGTTGGAATCTTATATAGAACCCAAATATCCATATGAATTGATTCTAATGATGTTGATAAATGAGAAGTTGATGATATAAATGAATGCTTACATTGTATATAATAAGAAAAATTATTTAAAATAAATAAAATATGATTTATGTTGTGAGAGGACACCATATGGGATCAAGATACTCATCATGCATGTTAGGGTTGATGAGATAGATTTTGTATAGGATGGGTGTTGTTGTGACTTATGTATTTCGGCTATTGAATTTATAATTTATGAAAATATTGAATTCCATGGGACTTGTTAAAATACCTATAGACATGTTTTTGGGGTATTGTTATTATTTGTGGATGGAGATACCATGTGAAATGGAATTAATATTAATAATTAGGCATATTCCTTTATGAAAATTTTTGGATGTATCGTTTCACTCTTTCTCTAGATGATGTAGGTAAATTTACACACATGGTTGGTCAATCACGTGTGAAACATATTGTGAGTTGTGTATTGCTTGTTTTATAATATACAATTAATACATTGATATATATATATATATATTTACATTAGTTATAAACACCATTTGTGTCCTTATGAGTTCATAATCACATCCTACATGGGCCCTTCGAGACACATACTGACTTGATGTCTATTATCTCAGGTAAGGCTAAAATATCACTGTCAAGAAAATAGTATATATGGAAGTACAATTAGTTAATGAGCTGGTTTTCATATTCATAAATATTTTTTAGGAGGCTACTCACTATGGGTATATTACTTATTATTATTATTATTATTATTATTATTTGTATATATTCAATTCTCCTATGGGAAATAAGTTTGGTTTTTCATGACAGACATGGAATGGTACATATTTATTAAGTTGACGATATATATATATTTTTACCTGTGTTTTATTATTATATATTTTTCTTCCATTTCGTTATATTGATAATATTATTACATCAGTGGGTGTAATCTCCTAATTATCACCCCATAGATCCTTTTTTCTAGTTAGTAACCATTGGTATACAAGGAGGTATACCAAAGTTCAAGTAGCACTCCAATCTAGAAACATGGTTTGAACTAGTTTGGGGTGTTATAAAGTTGTATCAATGAAATTTAAGGTAAAATTATACCAAGTGAGTATTATATTGTTTTTTGGGTTATGGTCGACTAAATGTCTAGGAATCTGTTGGAACTTGGTACAGGTTCCCTGTTATGTGTGTAGATAGTGTAAGTACCTACGAATATCCATGTTTCAAGGAATATTTAGTTTTTTTATGAGGAATCATCTTTGTTATTTTTTTAATTATACATGTTTAGTATTTTTTATTATAGTTTTTTTAATCTTATATCATGTGGAATGAAGTGGCAGTTATGAATCATTTTATACACATAGGCATCAAATTCCATGTTTTTTATTCTACTGATTTTTATGTTGGATCTGGAATAAAGAAGTAATTTAGTTTTTTTAACTACCAAAAAAACACAAAAAAATTATTTTTCTATAATATATATTGGTTAAATTATACTCATATAACACAATAAGTGTAGTGGTACTAGGAATTAATAAGGGTCATAGCTATTTAAATATTTAGTAACGTCTTATATATCATATGGATTCATTATTTCATTATGCACTTCTATCAAGGGGATTTTTCTTTCGGAACTAAATTAAATTTAGTGAATTATACATTTTTATGATGTGTGTGTGAACTTACCCTAAAATATGTGTATGTGGTTCCATAATGATAAATAGTACATGACTTGGATGTGTTATGGAATTTTTAGGTTAACAGGTCACGATTCATGTTAATGTTTTACCTATTTGAAATATGCATTATATCATATCCATATTTAGTATGACATTTTATTTTAAAAAATATTATAGAGAACATTCTTTACATAAAATGATATCACTTTAGAAATAATGAATATTTATTAAAACATATAACAAAACCATGACAAGACCATATAAGTATAGTGTCTTTAGAAATTGGGAAAAATAAACAACTGGTTCATAAAACATCTACATTGTCTCTCATTTAATTCATCATAATGAGAATCCGTATTGGAATATCTTGCATGATACCCATATTTATGTCCTGGGGAAATGAAACATATAAAAGGGTGAGATAAAATGCTCAGTAAGTGTAAACAAATTAAATCACAATCATATCATATTCATTAGATCATAACATTTAAAAATCTTATCCTGAATATAAATGATCACAATATCATATCATGGGATAAATCATAAAAGTGAAATGTAATCAAAATATTTATAAAATAAGATAGGAAATTTTTTGGCATACAAATATAAGTATATAAAATCATTTCATATTAGTAAATTATCTTTTCCATGACCATCATAGCAGACAATGTTCTTTACTAAACCGAGTTCTCTTCACATTCCAGCCCTGTATCACTAAACCAGATTAAATTTTCATTCCTTCCATGTATATATCATGAGATTAAAATATTTAACCAATGCATTGGAGGGATATATAGGTCCCACAAATCTCATAATAAAACCATTCTTACGTGTTCCATAAAAACATTGAAACACTCACCATTGAAAAACCATGAAATCAAATGAGATTCTTAAACATCATTCCATTATAATTGATATAAAAAAATTGATTTACTAAATTTCATTCCACCATAAAGAAAATAAAATCATATTAATAATAGGGATATAAACATAAACCTATGTAATATTATTTGGAAGATAATTTTGATAAAGCACATGAGCTTCATTCCTATGAAAAATATCGTTTCATGTTTAAAAATATGTTATTTTATCTAAATGTTGTGTAATTTTAAAAGAAAATAATATATTGGAAAATATACTAGTAAATTTTTTGGAGACACTTCATGGATATAAGAAAATATGAAGATGCAAAAACCTGTGCATGTAGTATAATCTAAAAGAACCATTCTCCTCATAATTTTTTCAGAAATGTCAAAAAGTACCTTGTACGGTAAACAAAAGAATGATTCCTTCCGAACCTTGTAGTTAAAGTTAAAATTGGTAAAAATGAATTTAAACATACTTATATGAATATACACATTTTATTAAAATATTTTTAGAAAACATGGAAATGGATGAAAAATATATCCCCAATGGATACTAATAATTAAAAAATCTCAGATAAAACAAGATTGGAAAACTTATCCCTTACCTTAGGCCCGATAAGATTCATATGTATTTGAACCACATGTATAATAATTTAAATAATGTTACTGAATTTTTCCAGAATCATAATAATTTTTATGATAAATTTTATGATCATATTTTTATTCATTTGTTGGTAATATTTCATTATTACTCGTTATTCGGGTATTACCTACTTTATGTTCTTATGTATGTTTTTCCAGATAAGTTCTTATTCATCTCTTAAGGTTATAGTTATATCTTTTAAATAATGTAAATAGTATAATATATATCATATTTATTCATTCAATTCATTAAATTCATTTATATAATCATGGTTTAATTATGATTATGTATAACGAGTCACATCACTCCGTGGAGACGGTAAGTCGTACGTACGCACGACAGATGATATCATTTCCAAAATTGTCAAATGGTATTGAAGTGGATGATGTATAGTATCTCATAATTAGTATAAATTTATAATAATAATAATATATTGTTATTATTTCTACCAGTATACCCATCCACATAATGTGGTGGTGAAAAATATATTACACCACGACATAAAGATGGTAAGCCATGCATACGCACACACGATGATTTCATTTTTTCTAGGATAAATAGAAGGTGAAATAGGGTTATTTCATATTAATAATAACAAATATGTATATTAGATAAACATATGTTATTAATTTATAATTAAACAACTAAATAAGAGGAAGTAGTAGAATAAATAAATTTGAAATAATCGGTAGAAGAGATTACCTCTTCCTCTATTTGCCTCGTTTAAATTTCCTATTAGAGCACTAGAGTTGGTATTTTGAGAAGACCAGTACCTCTAGAATGTAACTAGGGATTTTTAGAAGATAAATGGATAGGGGATAGACAAAATTAAAGGCTAAAAATGTTGTTAAGTTGATAGGGGGTGGTTCCCTTTTATAAGGGAGGGGGCAAATTAGGAAACTCTCAAAATATTAATTTATTATAAATTACGTTTAGACTAAAAATGGTCCATTACTTATTTAATTCGAATATAATATTATATTAGTTCAAATACCCATAATCAAATAATATGTAGAAAGGTTATGAATTTTTTTATCCTTATCTATTTAGTTTAACCCTTATTTTAACATTTTTAATCTTACTGTGATATCATATTATTTACACCATGTGGGTTAGTACAATTACCATATCATGTCAAATAACCAAAATAATTAATTTATGACATATATGGAGTTATATTAACCATTTGGAGAAATATTAGCGTTTTATGAATTTAATATCATTTAATAAATTATTTTATGTTTTATGTTATGAATTATGTCAATTTTGGACACTATTCCTACATGATTTTTCTAAATATTTATAAAAACCTTATTACTTCAAAAATAAGGAATTAATTTAATTATAAAATTTCAATATAATATATCAAATTATTGGATGACATCAAAATAACAAAATTATATTTTTTATATTTATTATTTCATTTATTGGAATCATTCATTAATGAGTTAATCACTACATCATAATTGTATAAAAAACTAATATATTTATCCAACGTCTAAAAATTATTAATAAAATACCATGATGTATGAAATATATTTATCATTCTAATGAATATTTATAGACATAGATATCATTTATATTACCCTATATTAAAATCAATTTAGTAAAAGATATTTCATTAGGTCATAATTATCATTACTTTTAATTAATTCTTATAAAATGTCATTTTCACATCCAAGTGAATCCATGGGGTCCCGAAATCGTCCCATGGTTTCCCATGGTCATAAATATATCATCCAATAGGATTAGGACACATATTTGGGTATTTTAATATTATTAAATTATTTTTTTGTACCTTATTTAACAGATTTTTCCTTTAACCATGGTAAATAAAATAATTGCTGATGTTACTATTCATAATGTCAAAAGGTAAATGGTAGATATGCACACAATTTGAACCATATGATTCCAAGTATTGAATCAATTTTTCCAAATTCAAAACATAGAAGTCGCACTAATTAATTTAAAATTATTTCTGTTGTTGAATTGAGAAAATGAGTTTTAAAGGCTAAAGCATTGCAAAAGATTGAAATGTTATTACCTATGAATTCAATATAAAATTATTAATAATGAATGAAATTATATTATATAGAAAAATATATTCTATTTATAATTTCAATCCATTAAATATTATAATTTAACCATATATATTATCTCGATGAAAATGTTGTTTTTAATTAAAAGTTAGCATATTTTAACTATTCATCAAAACATGAATGTTATGAGAAAAATATAAGAAATATATCCAATGTGGATTTTTATATTCCACATCAAAATAAAATATTTACGTTTTCATATACAAATTATTAATTTTCCAAAATTTTAATTCAAATTGGGTTCACCATTCAATGGTGTAAAATTATCATTTAAATAAAGGTCTTATACATAATATAGTGTATTAATCGTACCCTATGGCTGAAATATTTCTTGTATTAATATAAAAAGTATTTTTTTTGTATATAACACATATATATTATTAATTTATTTACCAAAATTAATTCACTGAAAAATAATAATATCAAATTAATGTTTTTGAAAAATAATTAATTTCCCATGAATTCATAATGCATTTTCATAAATTAGTTATAATTATTAATAGTAACCTAACATCCATGATATAAAATTAATATTATATTAATTGAATCTCGTAGTTTTTTAAACTCCCAATTGTGTGAAAATCAAGCTACTTAAGAAAAGAAATTAAAGAAAATATTTCATAAAACATCTACGTGTTACATTCTACCCTCCTTAAACTAAATTTCACCTTCAAAATTAGTCACTTGTAAATAAAAATATGAGGATACCTCTCCCTCATAATATCCTCAAGTTCCCATGTATCTTCTTCCAATTAGTGATTCCTCCATAAATATTAAACCATGTGAGTGGTGTTGTTTTGCAGAACTTTTTTGCTACAATCCAGAATCACCATTGATTGTTCTTCATATGAAATATCTTGCTCCAGTGATACTACTTTTGAGCTTATTACATGTGAAGGATCAAGTATATACACTAGAACACATAATGAACATGAGGGAAATTAGGTGGAAGCACCTATCAGTAAGCTTCTTTCCCAACATGATCCAGTATTTCAAAATGAATGACATACCTAGGGATCAACATTCACTTCTTTAAAAATATCATTACTCTCTTCCAAGGATATATTATTAAGAATACCTAATCGCCTACTTTAAATTCTGGGTATTTTCATCGGTTTTCAGGATAATTGTTTTGTCGAATCTGAGCTGATCTTATGTGTTATTTAATAGATCTGACCTTTTCTACATTTTTTTCAACAAGATCCAATCCTAATAGATTTTCCTCACCAAATCCATCCCATCAAGTTGGAGTTCTTCACTTCTATGCTTATATGGATTCATAATGATATATATGAATAATATAGTGAAAAATATTATTTTAAGTTAATTCCACCAATTGTAGGTGTTTACCCCAACCACCATTCAAATACATAGAGAAAGTTCTCAACATGACATCCCGAGTTTTAATTGTCCTCTCAGACTGACTATCTGTTAGAGGATGATAAGCAGTGTTGAAACATAACTCTGTATCCAGAGCATGCTGATGACTTTTCCCGAACATTGAGTTAACCTTGGATCATGATTAGATATAATGTAATGTTGTACTCCATGAAATCATACCACTTAATTTACATATATCCTTTCAAGATGATCAACAGAGAAATTATTTCAAGAAGAAATGATGTATTCTAACTTTGTAAGATTATAAACTATAACCCTAATAGAATTATTTTCATGGGATGTTTTGGGAAGTCTGATGACAAAGTCCACAATGACGGTTTCCCATCTACATTCTGGTATGGGTAATGGTTGTAACATCTCCTTATACATTTTTCTCTCAACCTTAACTTGCTGAAAAACCAAACATCGAGAGACATATTCGGTGACACTTCTCTTCATGCCACTCCTAGAAGTACTCTTTCCGGTCTCTATACATCTTTGTGCTTCCAAGGTAAGTAGATAATGAATAAATATAAGCCTCATACAATAGCTCCTTATTTAATTATGGTATGTGAGGAACACCAACCCGATTCTAGATCCTTTTTATTTCATCACAATCAAGGTTGAATTATGGAATGTTTCTCACCATATTTTGTAACTCTACATCTTCCTTTTGTGCCTCTTTAATCTTCACATGTATAGATGGTTGATCATTCATCTATAAATACTAATATTTCTCCCCTTCTATTATAAATTCAAGAACCATCCTTCATAAATCCATAAATATTGGATCATTCATGATCCTCATAATGGATAACCTATCATGGTCTTTTCAACTAAAAGCATCTTCCACCTTGATCGATTTCCCAGGGTGGTAATGTATTGAGATGTCGTAACCATTAATCAACTCTAACAATATTATATGATGAATATTCATCTCCTTTTGTGTAAAAATATACTTTAAAAATTTGTGATCAGTATAAATATCCCACTTTTCACCATACAGATAATGTGTCTATATTTTAATGAAAATATTACAACATCTAACTCCAAATCATGAGTTGGGTTATTTTTCTCTTGGATATTCAACTGTCTTGAGGCATAAGCTATCATCATATCAATTTTCATGAGAAAACAACCCAACAGTTTTTTTGATGCATCACTGTACATCAAAAAACTTTATCCACTACAAGGTAGTGTGAGTATAGGTGCACTAGATAACCTTATTTTTATCTCTTTTAAATTCTATTCACATTCCTCTATCTAAAAAAACATAACACCTTTATGGGTCAAATTGTTTAGTGGATTATATAATCATGAATAATATTTCACAAAACCCTGATAATATTTAGCCAATAGAAGAAAACATCAAATCTTAGTTACTTTTGTTTGTCTCAAATACCTTTAAATAACACCTATTTTTATTGGATCCATAGGTATACCCTCTATTGAGATCGTGTTATCCAAAAATGGATCCTTTTGAAACCAAAATTCACACTTGGTAAATTTGGCATAAAATTTCTCCTTTCTGAGGGTCTTCAGTACAATTATCATGTGATATTCATGTTCTTCATTTCTATTTGAATAAACAAGAATATCATATACATAAACTATCAAAAACTGGTCATGAAATTCTTTAAAGATGCTATTCATTAGATCCATGAAGATAGAAAGGGAATTAATATGCCAAAAATCATCACTACAAATTCACAGTGTTCATACCTTGTATAGAATACTGTCTTTGGTATATACTCCTTTTTAACCCATAATTGATGATATCTTGAATAAAGATCAATCTTGGAAAAGTATTGAGCTCCCCATAGTTGGTACATTTAGTCATCAATGCACGAGAGAAGATATTTGTTCTTGATATTGATCTTGATATGTTCTCAATAATCAATCGCGAGTCTCATTGATCCATATTAATTATTATCAAAAAGAACAGGTGCACCCAAAGGTGACACACTAGGGTGTATTAATCCCTTATCAAGATTTTCTTGGAGTTTCTTCTTGAATTCTTGCAACTCAATTGGGGCCATTCAATAAGGTGTCTTTGAAATATGCGTAGCAGCTGGTATGAATTCTATTGAAAAATCAACTTCACGATTTGGTGGAAGACTGGGAAATTACTCTAGAAAGACATCATCAAATTTTTATATAATGGGTGTATTCTTAATGGTTAGTTTATCCACAACCATTTGAGATAAATAACATTCATTTATTGGTATCAAGACCCATAAGATAGAAGAAATTTATACTAGAAGGTTTTATTCATCCATTCATTGATAGATGGTTATATATTGATTTGGAATATGAAATTCACTTCCCTTCATTGGAAATTTATTTGAGCTTCATATGAAGAATGTAAATCCATGTAAGTAATCACATCAAATTACTCTATAGGAAGGATCACAAGATTTTCAGGAAGTACATTCCCAGAAACATCAATTAAAGAATAATTGTAAACTTTTGATGCAACCATTATGCCATTAAGAGTTGTCACAACTAACTCAACATATCATTTTTTAGGCAATATGATGATAATATTAGAAAATTATTTAGAAATAAATGATTGGGTATATCCATAATCAAATAAAACATTTTCTACTTTAGAGTGGATGGTAAGTGTACCTTTCACCACTTCTGTATCGTACTCTATGTCGCCTATAGTAAAATCATTTGACATTATTTTACGTTTATCCTTAAGAGTTTTTGGACATAGATCATCTTCCATAATAATTGGATTAGGTAATTTATTGGAATGATTCCCCATTTCTTGCAAATATAACATTGAAGTGTCAGAGGTGCATCCTGTGTAGCCTTTTCATTGTTCAGATCATTAGAAATATTTTTCCCATCACATTGGCATTCAATTTTCCGATGGACTTATTTTACACAATTACAACATTTACCAGTACATCTAAGATAATTACCTCCAGGTTTCATTCCACACTTTGATCATAAGGGAAAACTCATCTTTTTTTTTCAGGGTGTTCTTTAGATTTTCCTTTGAATTCCATTTTTCTATTCTTATCAAACGCATATTGCTGATGGGTTTCTCCAATCTTCATCTCAACCTTGAGATAAAATTGAACAATTTCCCCATAGATATTGAAGTCCCTTATGGACAATTCCCTTTTGGAGACATCGTTTTAAGACACTTAAGAATCGATCAATCTTACTCTTAGGTTGGATAATAATTCTAGAAGCATACCTTGAATGTCTTGTAAATGTTTTATTGTAGGTACCAACAGATTCGTCATCCTTTTTCTTAAGTTCAAGGAACTATTTCTACATATTTGTTCTGAGAATATGAGTAAAGTACTTATTTAAGAATAATTTCTTAAACTCATCCCTTTCCATGGACTCAATTTCATCTCTTTGCCTCAAATTCATGTTATGATTACACCATTGATCAGCTTCCCCTTCCAAAAAATATACTGTAAAGATAAATTTATCATTTTTAGAAAATTGTAGAACTAAAAATATATTTTTAGAGGTATTGATACATTATTTATCGACTAATGGATCAGAAGACCCGTTTAATGAAGGTGTACGCTACCTCAAGAAGGGTTCAATATAATGTATCCCCAACCTTTGTTTTTTTTAAGTACGACATGATTCATTGCTCGAGAAAGTTATCTGAACATGGCTCCAAGATTTTTGATTCTAGATCCCACAACATTTGGTTTCATAGGGGTACAATCATTGAATTTTCCATAGCATTTAGTATTTACACAATTCCTTAAGGTTCCAACCATTGATTAAAACCAAGAAGCATATTGTAAGAAACAATAATCATAAAAATAAATCCACATAATCAAGAATAATTTTTTAATTTATGACAATTTATGTTTTATCCTATGTTATTCATGTTTATTTGGAAAACACTATATTTGTATCTTATACATAGATACATCCTTAAGGCTTTATTATCATAGCTTCCAATGGATAGCTATATCGTTCCTCTGATACCAACTATTGAGAACCGTTCTTTACAAAAATTTACATCACTTTATAATTGAAGCATATTTGTTAAAACATATAAAATAATAATGATACAACCATATAGGTATATCATATTTAGAAACTGTAAAACATAAACAAATGGTTTATAAAACATCTACATTGTCTCAAATTTATTTCATCATGTCTAGAATCCTTTTTTGCATATCATACTTAATACCCTTATTCATATACTAGGGAAAAAAGTATATAAAAGGGTGAGATTAGATGATCAGTAAGGGTAAAAAAATTAAATTACAAACATATCATATTCTGAAGAACAAAACATTTGAAAATCTTATCGAACATATAAAAGATTACTATACCATATCATGGGATAAATTGTAAAAGTAAAATGTAATCCCAATATTCATAACATAAGACATGATATTTTGTTTCATACACACATAATCATAGAATATCATTTCATATGTTTCAAGGCTCTTTTCCAAGACCATCATAGCAGACAAAGTCCATTACTGAACTAAGTTCTCTCTTCGATCTAGCCCAATATCACTAAACTAGATTAACATGCAGTTCCAACCATGTCTATCTCACGAGATAAAAAAATCTTTACCAAAATAATTTGTGGGATATATATTTCACACCAATCTCATAATGAAACCATTATTACATGTTCCACAAAAACATAGAATCATTCACCATAACATAACCCATGAAATCAAATAGGTTTCTTAGACATCATTCAATCATAAATGATATAAAAAATCGAATTATTAAATAAAATTCCATCATAAACACAATAAAATCATAGTAATAAAAGGGATATAAAAATAAACTTATGTTATATTATATAGAAAATAATTTTTATAAAACACTTGATCTTCATTCCTAAGGAAAATATTATTTCTTATTTAAAAAACATTTTCTTTTCCCAAATTGTCGTCCAATTTTAAAAGAAAATAATTTATTTTATAATAAACTTGTAATCATATAGTGGAATATTCATGGATATAAGGATTTATTAATATGTAAAAAACCATTAATTTTGTACAATTTAAAAGAAACATTCTCATCGTACTTATTCCGAAAAAGTCAAAAAGTACCTTGTATTGTAAACAAAAGAAAGATTCTTTCCAAATAACATCGTAAAGCCAATATGGGTAAAAATGAATTTAAACATACCTAGAATAATAAAACACATTTTATGAGAATATTTCTAGAAATAATGGACATGGATGATAAATATATCCAAAGTAGATACATACGAATAAACAATATCGAATAAAATGAGAATGAAAACGTTATCAATTACCTACGTCTGATATGCATATTATGTATCTCAAATCCTATATAATTACTTAAATAATGTTAATTATTTATTCCAGAATCATAATAATTTTTATTATAACATTTATTATCAAATTTTCATCTATTTGTTTTTATTCTTTTATATTTACTTGTTATTCAAGTATTAACTACTATATGTTCTTATGAATATTTTGTCATTCAAGTTCTTATTCCTCTTTTTAAGTTATAGTTATATATTTTAAAAATGGTATTAGTGTAATATATAACACAATTATTCATTAAATTCATTTATATAATCATGATTTAGTGAAGATTATGTAGAACAAATCACATCGCACTGTGGAGACAGTAAGCCGTACGTACGTACAAGCGACAATATCATTTCCATAATTATTGAATGGTATTGAAGTGGATGGTGTATAGTATCTCATAATTAGTATAATGTTATAATAATCATATATAGTTATTATTTACACAATTTTACCTATCCATGTATTGGTGGTGTTGAAAAACAGATTACACCACGACGTGGAGACAGTAAGTCTTACATACGTACATGCGGTGAATTTATTTTTCGGAGGATGGATAGAAGGTGAAATCGGTATGTTTAAAATTTATAATAAAATATAAGTATATAATTGATAGTGATATTATTAATTTATAATGAAACAACTATATAATAAGTATACGAATAAATAAATTTTAAAGAATAGGTAAAAGACATTACCTGTTCCTCGACGTGCCTCCATTAAATATCTTCCTAGGGAACTAGAGTTTGTATTTTGAGAAGACCAGTAATACTAGAATGTAACTAGGGATGTTTTTAAGAGAAATGGTCATGGTTTTTCCGAGCATGAAGGCTCAAAGTGGAGTTAATAGGAGAGGGAGGGGGATCCCAATTTTAGGAGATGAAGAGGCCAGTTTTGGAAAATCTCAAAATATTAATTTATTTTAACTTAAATTTTGACTAAAAATGCTCAAAAACTTATTCAATTCGAAGATAAGATGATTTTGGTTTGAATAACCATCATCCGATAATTTTTAAATAATTTTATAATATTTTTTTATCCTTATATTTTTTGTCCAACCCTTATTTTACCCTTTTTAATCTTACTATGATATCATGTTATTTACACTGTATGGGTTTGTGTAAATACCATATCATGTCAAAAGAACCCAAAAAGTTATTTATGACATATTTGGACTTATATGAACCACTAGTCCCAATATTATTTTTATAGGAGTTTAATATCATTTAATAAACTATATTATGTTTTAAGTTATGAATAATGTCAATTTTGGAAACTATCCATACTTGACTTCTTTAAATAATCATCTCAACCCAACTCCTTTGA
The DNA here is from genome assembly GCA_963277665.1 of Viscum album. NCBI lineage: Eukaryota > Viridiplantae > Streptophyta > Magnoliopsida > Santalales > Viscaceae > Viscum > Viscum album. The sequence continues at coordinate 776,373,836 of OY728120.1, read as the reverse complement.
AACAAAGAAATTAACTTGATGATAATATTTCAATATCATCTATAAAATTCATATACGACATCAACATAAAACTATCTTTTGTTTAATATTTATAAATTAATTTATTTGAATATTTCATTAATGAGGTAATCACTATATCATAATTGTGTCATAAATAAATATATTTATCTAATTTCTTAAAATTATAAACAAAATAACATGATGTAACAAAATTTTCAGATTTATAATGAATATTTATTTTCATGGATATCAGTTAGACAACCCTATATGAAAATAAATTTATAAAAGATATGTGTTTGGTTTATAATTATCTTTACTTTTAATTAGTTCTTATAAAATGTTATTTTCACACCCAAGTGAGTACATGGGGTCTATAAATTGACCCAAGCATTCATATGCTTAGAAATATCTCATAAAATAGGATTTGGACACGTTTTTTGGTAGTTTTATATTATTAAAATATTATTTTTACCCTTATTTACCAGATTTAAACTTTAACCATGGCGAAGAAAATTATTACAGAAGTTACTATTCATAATGTCCAAAAATTAAAGGTACATATTCACACAATTTGGGTATTCTGATTCCAAATATGGAATCCATTTTTTCAAATTCAATAAAAATATTTCACATTATTTAATTTTAAATCATTCCCATTTTTGAAATGAGAAAATGAGTTTTAAAAGTTAATACATTGCAAAAGATTGAAATGTTTTTACATATGAATTTAATGTAAAATTAATGATAATGAAATAAATTATATTAAAAAGTAAAAATATATTATATTTACAATTTAAAACCATTAAATATTATAATTTAACCAAAAAAATTATCTCAATGAAAAAATATGTTTTTTATTAAATATTAGCATATTTTTACTATTTATCAAATCGTGAATGTTATCAGAAAGATATTATAAATATATTCCAAGAAAATTTTTATACCTTGCTAAAAAATGAGTATTTTTTCATATAGAAATAATAAATGTTACAAAAAATTAATTTAAAAAGTTTCTCTATTCAAATGTGTAAAATTAACTTTAAAAAACAGGTTATTATACATGAAATAGGGTTTTATTTATACCATATTACTAAAATATCCATTGGATGAATATAAAAAATACGTTATTAAGTATATACCACATATATCCTAGAATTTCTTTACCAAAATATATTCCATCAAAAATACAAATATCTAATTGGTTTATATTTTTCATAAATGATTAATAGCCAATGAATTCATAATGCATTTTCATAAGTTAGTTATAATTTTTCTTTCTAACCTAATGGCTGGGACATAGCAGTAATTTTATATTAAGGGAACTTGAGGTTTTTTTTAACTCACGATTTCATTCAATGCAAGCTATTGAAAATTAAAAATTATTTAAAGAAAATATTTCATAAAAACATCAATGTGTTACAAATATGCCACTTATACAGCCTCTATTGGTGAATTGGGATTACAGAAACTTGTTTCCCTAGAGTAATTCACTAAATGAATCCCATGAGTGAATAGGTGACAATAAACTATAAGTAGAGGATTTGAGATATTTTTGGTAGCCATAAAAAGATAATCAATTTTTTAAATGGATAGAGGAGAACACTAGGATAAAATTAGTTCAAGTTATATTATGTATTGTTAGTGGACCACAAGAAAATGAGCTTTATATGTAATACATGACATGGTAGTTATAGTCCCAACATTAACCTTTATTATATGGATAAGGTGTACCCCATGTGGTGGATTACTGGATCAATCCAGTATAAGTGATCATTAATCAAATTGAGTATACCCTAGATTATATAGTGTATATAGGAACATATAATACTATAAGACCATAAAAAACTAGTGGGATGTAATGTTCTATAAAAGTATACACATAGGGTTTATATGTAAGGAAATTAAGGTGCTGTTCTTAAATAAATTATTTTCATAGATATTGGGGGTGTATAGAGCATTGGAGTTCATGAACATAGTGTAGTTACAAACACTGTTCATGGATTATGATGCGTTGTTCAAATATTTACTATGGATTTCACTATTGTTTACAAGAGATGAGATCACTATGATGAGGTAATTTTAAGATGGTTAATGGAATACTCTCAAGGCATAGGAAAATATATTTTGGTTGAATTGTTTTTGATGTATAAAAAATGTTCTAATAATGGAGGATATCCTCATGGAAAAAAGCACACCCATCTAGACAGTTGTCTTGGGGAGATAATTTAAGTGGATCTCTAGGTATCTTGATGAGTGGACATGAGGAGATCTAATAGGGAAGTTTGAGTAGAGTTCTGATGATACCAAAAAAGTGTGGGTCATTAGTAGAGTGCTTCTAGTGTGAGAATATAGGTACATTTGAGATCGGTTTAATCAGCTTCCATATGACTGTCATTGATGTTTCAAGATAATACAAAAGGAAATTTTTTTAAAGGACCTCATACATAGCTGTGTGTCATGGATTAGGATCGAATCAAGAATTACAGAAGAAACAATGAGTGGTATTACAAGGAGAAGCACCCAAATATGGTATGAGGGATTCATTTTCTTGGGAAATATGAGGTTGAATACATTATTCATAGTAGTGTGGATGAATGTCAATAGTGGGTGTGACTCTGTTGGGAGGAAAGGCATCAGGAAATTAGATATTAGGCCATCTACATATGATCTAGCTTACTTACTTAGAGCATGTTAGATATATATCTATAGTTAGAGGTGTGTCATTAGCATGTTTTCTAATAACAGATCAAATCACCTATATCATGATATTTTCTTCTTTTGTCTTGACAACCATTATAGTAGTGTTCCTCTATGTATTGTGAAATATCATTCCATTGTACGACTCTTCATGATAGATTAGGTATCAACTCCACTTCCAAGGTTCCTTCATTATCCTCCCTCAAATAATGAAGGATAAAAATTTCCACCCCCCTAAAAGGGTATTTATACTCATTAGAACATTTTTTGAGCAATATATCATATATTGTAACCCCCTAGTATTTTAAAAGAACACTACGTTAGATATAGTATACAACAAGCAACACAAATATTAAATGAAAAATGAAATACGATATGATGGACATAACCTAGATATTGAATTTTTAGGTATGGATACTATTATCACCATCTTGAAATTTATATAAAGGGACAAATAAATATAAATTAATTGAATATTTTTTAGGAAATTTGAACTATACTTTAAATAATGAAATTATTTTCTTCTAAATTTGTTTTCCTCAAAAGTAGGGTTTTATTTCTTTTTTTATGTTTAAAAATTATAATAATTTTATGTAAAATATATATATATATTATTTTGAAAAATTTTATAACCATTTTAGGTCATCATTTCAAAATTATATTATAGGAAATTTTTTATATTTTTCGAGAAATGTTTGATTTTCTAGAGAATAGTGAAAAAAACTAATTTTCATTAAAATCTATATTTAGGATTCATGAATTGATAAAGTTAATTTTTTATTAAATGGGTTTCAATAAAAATTATTTATATTAATTTATTAATATTACAATTACGTTCATTAGATTCAATATTTTTTTTGAATTTAAAATAATTTTTTTTATACATAAAAGGCAATTTTCATAAAAACTGTTTCTACGTTTTTTTGTGTTTAAATCATAATTTATTTTCAAAAATATATAGAGATTGAATTTTTAATAAATTTATTCTATATTTTTAATATGTAGTTCCAAATTTGGTAAATATTTCTCTTTTATATTTGTTAATTATCATTGTTAACCATCGTAAATAATATTTACCACAATAATGGTAAATTAAGAAATTAATGAAAAAAATAATTTGACAAGGAATAGAAATGAACCTAACACTTACCATAATATTATTGGATGAGTTGATTTCATCCATTTCCATAAATGATTCAAAAATATGTAAACATGGTTCCATATTTCATTGATTTTGACCTTTATAATATTTTAGTAAAATATCAGACCAAAAATATGACCTTCTTAAAATCAGTATCTATAATATTTTTTGATAGGGATAAATACAAATTATGTTTTTTTATAAAATTTTATTTTTAATATTAATTATTTTAATATTATGGTAATTTATTTTAAATTTTAAGGGACTGAATATTTAGTATAAATTATTTTGAAATGCTAACACAATATTTATTAAATTAATATAAAAATAAAATATAAGATTTAAAAAATATTAAAAAATGATTATTTTCTGTGTTATATTATTTTTATTAGAAAATATGTAATGTTAGGTATTCTCGAAATAGTTATATTAAAATTCCCTCATTTATAAAATGTACATAAACTCATATTAAATCAACAGTGTCATAATTGACTTTAATTATATTTTATAACAAATAATATTTTATTAACTGATTTAAAATTTATAAAAGTATTATCTTCAGCCAATGTAATGGAATATGGTTTCAAATATCAACCATTTTCCATTTATTTGTATTTTTCTCTTTTATGGTATCATTCTTGACCAATAATGTATAAATAAAACTTAATATTTCAATAATTGTAAAAAAGATTAATTGTAGGTTAAAACTAAAAGATAAAGGTGAAATCATAATAAAATCATCCAAAAAAATATTTTCTAGAATTTTTAGAATCATACACATCTTATATTAATATTATAAATGTTTTTATACATTTGGAAAAAAAAAATATTTTAAATAACTTTTTTAGGAAATCCCATGATTGCCCCCCCCCCACTTATAAAAGGACACAATTCTCTCATTTAATGACACCACATTGAGAAACCTGCCTCTAAAAACCCCTTCCAAATTCAATATACATTTCCAATTTCTAGATATTATATCCTTTCCAAAAGGCTAACCCTGGGCCCCTTTATAGAAAATCAAAAGGAGGTATACCGAAGAAGAGGTAATTTTCTTTACTAACTCATTTAATTTTCTTTGTAATTATCTGTCCTCTTAATGTGTTCTGGCCATCCTAAAATAAAAGAATCATTATCATAAATACACACATATATTTTTTTTATTTTTTTAAACTAATTTCTATCTCTTTTCATCATTCAAAAATGAAAACATCTTTTTTGCGTATGTATGACTTACCATCTCTATAGAGTGGTTTAACTAGTTTCTTTGTAACATCTTTACATGGATTGTTTTAATTATTAAACTAATAAATATATATGATATATATTAAATAACTATTATTCTATAATTATAATATTATATATACTTTCTTACCTTCAAATCCACAGAAAAATAATAACTTTTCATGAGCATATGTGTTGACGACCACCTCCATAAAGTGATGTGATCCTTTTCTCATTTAAAATTTACATGGATTCTAATAAAGATATTAAATGAATATCTAATATATATATATATATGTAATAATTATTTTTTAAACGAGATTTATTATTTATATTTTTTTCATTCTATCAGTTGAAAAGTGATATTAGCATTCATGTGTATGTACGCCCTACAATCTCCATGAGCATTGTAATTCATTTATCTATATATTTTTGGTTGAATGATTTATGTAAATATATAATGAATTTTTCATTTAAATATTATCAATTATTTAAAAATGGTAAATTTATAAGTACCATAACTACCAAACAAAAATATATATGTAAAATAAAGAAATTATCACATCTAACAGTGATTTTATTAATGAATTATTAATAAATACTTGATAAAAGGTTGTAACTAAATCATATATGGTATAATATTTATGATTTGATTTATTAAATTTATATATAGTAAAAATATATTTATAGTACTAGAGTTTTTATCACATGTGAAGGAACTCATACCTGAGGTAAGGGATTCCATCTCAATTTACTTTCATTGAGAAATATTTTAATGTTTTGCTCTTATTTATTTAATATGGTATATCCACATAGTGGTATAATTCATTTCATTGTATCATCTTTACATTGATTGTTATTATGATTGAAATAATCAATATAAATGATATATATTAAATAAATATTATTTTATAATTATAATATCATATATAATTTCCTACCTTCGAATCCAACGATGAATAATAATGTTTCTCGAGTGTATGTGTAGACGACCACCTCCACAAAGTGATGTGACCCTTTTCTCATTTAATATTAACATGGATTATAATACATATATTAATTGAATATCTAATATATATATATATATATTTTCTTTTGAAGGTGATTTATAATTTATATTTCCTTTATTCTATAAGTTGAAAAGTGATTGTAGCATTCATGAGTATGTACACCCTACCATATCCATGAGTAGTGCAATTCAATTATCTATATATAAATTTCTGAATGATTTACGTAAATATATAAAGTTTTTTGATTTAAATCCTATGAATTATTTAAGGAGGGTTAATTTATAAGGACAATAACTACCAAACAAAAATATATATATAAATCAAATAAATTATTACATGTAACTGTGATTTTATTAAATAATTTTTATTAAATACTTGATAAAAGTTTATAACTAAATCATATATGGTACGCTATTTATGAGTTTAGTTATTAAATTTAGGTATAGTAAAAATATATCTAAAATACTTGAGGTTTTATCACATGGAAAATAAGTCATACCTTAGGTAAGAGATTACGTCTCAATTTCCATTCATTGAGGAATAATTTAATGTTTTGCTCCATTTTATATTATATGGTATATATACTACTATTTTATAGGTTAGATCATGAATAATTAATAGTTAATTGTATATTATTTTTTAATTTAAATTATTTCATCCAATGGGTTTCGAATTGATTGTTTCCAAGTGATAAGGGATTTATTAAACCATTTTCCATTCATTGGGCTATGCTTCTACTTCATTGACAATGTCATTAAATGATTATGTGTGAAATGACATATGATTTTATTATTTTTTATTTCAAAATATTCTTTTTGGTTTAAATGTTTCACACATAAATAATTCATTAATTAAATATCACTTTGATGGAATGGTCATTGCAAGGGTTTATTTCATAATATCATCAGTATTCCAGATTGATTTTGTAAAATTCATCAATAGAGGAATTATTTGATATTTTTATCTTACACCAAATATATTTTCTTATACAATGGTAATTTATATATGTTACATGTTACCATTTTATTTTATACTCTTTAGGTACCAAATAAACAAAAATCATTTATTTAAGGAAGACTACCTTTTTTCTACTCAGTTTAGAATATTTCTCTTCTATGTTCAAATTTTCCATAATGTTTTTAAAAAATATTTTTAATGTTATCCAATTATTTTTTGAATAATTTTTGTAATTTTGTTTTGAAAAATGGTTTAGAAGGAGTCTTCCCATCAGTTTTAGAATGAGGTAGTTTTTGAAATTTCTTAACAAACTGTTAAAGTAATATTTTTATCTTATATTTCATGAAAAAAATTTACTACTACCAAAAATATTTAATGTATTGTTGTTTAAATTAAATTTTAAAAATTTTATTTTCAATTAATTTTTTTCCTTAATATTTTTGTAAATTTGTAGATTTGAAATATGTGATTAATAAGTTAAAAGGGGTATTTTCCTTCATATATTTTCTAGTAATATTTTTAATGTATTTTAATCTATATCGAAATAGTTTATTGAATCATAGGATATATTAAATATAAAATTAAAATATATCATCCAAAATATTTTTATAGATGGTTTATGATAAATTATACGAGTAAAAGTATTGTTATTAATTATGTTACCTTTTCTAACACAGATAGTTATTAACTCTTTTTTAATATGATTACGTTGTATTATTTATTCGTATAATGAATGAATTGCAATTATTAAGTGGTGGGAGGAGACCATAATTATATATACCCTTGATGCATCAATAGGTCTCATGAGACAAATCAGTTGGATAACCATATTAAATTGGTTTTCTTAATACCATTCCATAATTTAAACTCCCCTAGAACAAGGCCACAATGGTTTGTTTTATATATACAGCTTTAAGAATTCCATCCATATAAAATTAGTTATTAATGTTCATGGAATTAATTTCAATAATATCCATGGATATGTTTCAAGATCTTGTGATTATTAATATGGAATTATTTTATCAGTATTTACTCCTTCAATATTATTTATAATTATAATGTTATTTATTAAATAACATGTATTTTATGTTATTTACCATTCCATATTTATTATGATATACTTTTTTCATATTATCTTCCATTGTACATAACCCTTACCGAGAATCTTAGAACACCCTTATTTTATTTCATTTCCCTATGATATGAATATGGAGTGTTTTAATATCCCAACCACCATCCTCAAAAGATAATGCAATGAGGGTTGTGAGAAAATGACCCCGGATTCCCTTGTCCAGTAGGCCTCGGGTTGGAAACTAGCATTTACGGTTCAAAAATCTCACAATATTGGACGCATTACCCTTTTTGAGGAAACAAGATCAAGAGATATTATGGTTCATCCATAAAAACTCCAACAAATAATATAAATAATTCAAAAACCATCCCACATGAATGTGTAAAATAAAAATGATGAAAAAACAAAATTCTCCCATGTAAATACCATAAGTAAAGCTAGGTAGTAACACATCGATTGTTAAGATCCAATCACGTGAGGTCCAACACAATCCACAAATTCCTCCTGGACTCTTGAAAAAAGTTTTATATACATAGGGTGAGAATATAATTATACTCATCCGAAAAACCCAATTCTACCATGAACATGTGAAAGAGGCATACTAATTCACCCGTCTAAAAATAGAAGAACCAAAAAACACATACGTAGGTATACTCGCCACCCATCATCGCTAAGGAACGCTCACCAAGTAATTCATGTTAATTAATATAATATAAATAACGTTGATGATAGTGTACCATGTACAAATTTCCCAATGATTATCCACTCTTACACAATAATGAAAAACATCTCGGTGCTCCAACCAGTTCTGAATATACAAAATCACTTCCCACCCACTCACACACATGAGCCTAAAAACAGATCCAACCCAAACACAAGTGGGCCTGACAACACATCCCACCCACACACACCTGTGCCTCACAACACTTCCTACATGCACACACCTGGGCCTCAAAATAAATAACAAATAATCCTAAAGACACCCGCGAAAGAACATCAAAACAAATCCTGAAGACACATAGGAAAAAGGCCACCTCACCCGAAAACACATGGGCTACCACATATCACCAAATAATGCCCAATTAAACTCAATCCCTCATCGCATAGAATAGGAACCAAGGAAGACTGTGTGGTCAACCATCAATCCTCCCACTGGGATGTTGTGAAATACACACTCCCCCATGGGAATGGGGGTGTTCGACACATAGTGCTCAAACAGGTTGTGGTGTATATATAAATCCAAAGAAAAATAAAACTGTCTACATATATAATAACAAAAATAAAATCCCATCATAATGGATCTAAAAAACATCTTAAAAAACTTCAATTCTTTTTGACAAATCTAAATGCACAAAACCACACATCAAGAAACAAAACCCATCTCAATTTCCGAACCAATTTCATCTAACCATTTCCATTTTTTTAACCAAGACAACCCAATCCATTACAATCTTTAATAATAAATATTTTATTCATCCCATCACTATACAAGAAATAACTAAGCATTATAAACAACAAGAATCATAAAATAATCACTTTATTAAGTGAAAGTACTTAATAAACGAAGGTGGTTTCACATAAAATACACATCATACCACAACTTCTCAGTATGAGGTGATGTATTCTTCATGTATCTCAGAGAGAATCTCCGGGTGAATTACCCATATGAATCACTATTTTCCTCCATAAAATTCATCCTCCCAAACCACTGTTCCCGCTAGAAAACCCCCACTCATAACCAAATCCAACAACATAACAAATCATAACTAGTTTCATATCCCTACTGCATGATCATAAAATCCTCATAACAACCTATATAAAACCAAATGACAACCACATACCCATAAGTACAAACCACAATTAATCACACATAACATCAGAAAAATAATTTCTTTAGGTTTATAAGAACATTTACCACATTCCCCTAAATTAATTTCAGGCGTTAGCATATGAAACAAATCATGGGGAAACCAATTCATTCGAAAAGTATATGTGGTTAACCAATTTTTATTTTAGGGTGATACCGAAAAAATATTCCAACAATGAAACAACTACACCAAATGTATCTAGCCCAAAAAAGTCCACCAATAACTACAATTTTTAGAAGGGCATCAAGATTTCACAATCACAATATCCCAAACAATATCAAAGTTGTAAGAAAAATGAAAATTAAAACCTATTTTCCCATCAATTTCAATTACCTGATTTACTGTCTTCAATTGTGCTAGAAAACACCATGATTAAAAAATAAATATAAGTAAAAACCTTCTTTTATGATACAAAATAGAGGGAATAACAGAAATCCTACCTCAAGGAATATATACAATTGTTGTTCATCGTAGGATGAAGAAGAACACTCGTGAATCACTACCACACTAGGAAAACTATGGATAAGACAATACCCCATGATAAATCTACCAAAACTCAACCCAAAATCCCCTAAACTAATCAAAAACCACCAAAGTGGATCCCTATGAGAAGAATAACAGAAAATGGATGAGAAAGATAAGATAACTCACTATGGATCAACCACAAATTTCCAAAGAACATCCACTGAGATTAATGGATTGAAGATGGATGAAGAATGGATTGATGGACTATCAGAACATATCCCATAGGGGCCCATGCTGTGACTACCCAAAGACCATCTTTAATAGGCCAGTGGCCAAGGACTAGTACCATGTAGGCATATCCCACAATGGGAGGAATTATCCTTAAGTACATGTACACATACACACATCTCCATGCCAGAAATTCTAAAATGTAAAAACACTATGTAAAAATGCATGAAAACATCTTTACCACAGAACTAGTGTACAATGGTAAATGTACTAGAAAGTAATGAAGGAAAAAATAAAACCACTAATTTTTTTTTCTAACCACAAGTCCAACCTGTAAGAAAAAATGTACTGGGGATGCTATCTTAACCATAGGAATACACCTTATATGTCCATCCTCTCTAAGAACTACCTCATATTGGTCCACCATGGTCTCTATCAAAGGGGTGATTTTCTTTACAAGACATGACACATGTGAGCTAATACCATGTAGGGGTGAGTATACAAATACTCATTAGAACACCCTAAATCCATAAGGGAAATACCATAAAGGAAATACCATGATGTAAATACAACAACATAAATACCATGATGGAAATACCATTTAGGTAATTCCACCAATGACATACTAGTCTGCTCCACACTGGTATATTTCAACAACCCATATAAGTGGAATATCATGATATAAACATAAGAAACAAAAATACATTGGGCGACCTTAAACAACTTCCAACCATAGGATTCTGCTCGAATCATGCTAGTTCTGAGAGATATCTCTCCTCAAGAATTGATATCATCAGAGACAATCATGATGTGGTCTAAGTCATTTGGGGCCCACCCAAAGAGAACTAATTTGTCAAGGAAGATTATGACACATAGGGAGGGGATCCTATCTAGAGAATACCAATAACCTAATCAGGATCAATATACAATATAGAGGATCCTTCCCAGAAAATACCACTAACCCTACTAATGCGGCTCATAACATAGGGGATCCTACCCAGAGAATATAACTAACCATACTAATGTGACTTTCTAGGCTGAGGACCAGTGATATTCTCTCAGAGGGTATATCAATTCCACAAAACTCTAATAGGGGTGATAGAGGTTCTACTTTAACGTAAAAGAGGAATACAATAACTATACCTAAGACATTCACTCTAGAGGGGACTATAATCCATTAAAGTGGATGTAATTCCATATTCAACATTTATAGAAGAGAGAAAAGGGAATATTCTCACCCTATATTGGTCCAAAATAAAATCTCACCATAATAAATGAAAATTATCATCTCATTTTTAGTGTTCCAATCCCACAGATGGCTCATCACAAGGACTCACCAATTGAATGTTATTGGGGGTATGAAGTTCCAAAGGAATGTGGTCACTAGGTTATGGGCCGACTGCATGGTCGGTCCACTAACCATGGTGGTCAACCATCCTGATCCATCACCCATAATTGTCACGGATACATAGTATCTAGAGAAACCATGCCACACAGTTGACCGTCATAGTTAACAACGGTCCAGTCCTGCTCCGGTCACCCCGAGTCTGACCCTATTCTGACCTTGGTTTGAATGGACCAGCTGGGTCTAATACAGAAAGTTAGACTTGGCTCATCCCACATGGTCTAGCCCATTCTCTTGGATTGGACCACTAATGTGTGGGCTTGATCATCTGTCCCGGTAAACTCAGCCCGACGCTACTTCTCTCAATGGGGTCACCCACTACGACTTCCACCGCCACACAAATCCACCCTCTGCGTCCCACAGCCACCAAACGTGGTTGGACACCATGTTTTTCTCATTCCAGGTTTTCCTACTCTACCAACTCCCACAATACTACCACTAAACCACACTATGTTGACACCTCTATTTGATCCCTTCTCCGTCATCTTCGATCACTGCCAATAATAATCATCGTGTCACCTCGCCGGACCACGGCCTCAACTCATCAAACTACTATGCCATACAAATGCCATTGGTCCCTTCTGTGGACCATCGAGCCACCCCTGATAACCATAATTTTATAAGGTCATAGATTAGGGATCATTGGGCCCTGATCTACACTGATTCAGCCTCTATAATCAATTTTCCTCGAATCTGGGGGTTTGATCATGTTTGGAGGACCCAACAAGTCAAACTGTGGCCACATAGTGTCCATGGAACATGAACGTGAAAAAATGGGGTATAAGAGCACAAAGAATGCCATGAGAAATTAACCTAATACTTTTTTCTTGTTTTCCTCAATCTATTTTTGTCAGAATAAAGAATGAATAAGAATAAAATTAATCTCCCAATAAACCCGTAGATAAGAATACATTCCCGCAACAACGATTGATCCACATGCCAATCTATTTGTTGATTGGCCTGAATTTTTCATTGAATTATTGTTTGGGAAAAGTCATAATGGAACAAATTCCATACCTCAATGGGTTCAATCTCTAACGAAGAACTTATTTGCATTGTTATCATTGGAATGATCCTTTGATATTTTCATACACTGATCATTGATCTGGGATGAAGTCATCATTCACTAATCGAAAATCCTCCAAGATATTCCTTTCATTTCCCTAGTGTTCCCATGATCATGCAGATAACCCTGGGATTTCTACATAAGGATAATTTTTAAGAAAATTACCCTTGTGTTAACAAAATAATTTTTATTTAAATCATTTAATGATGATTACATCATTTTTTCATTTTTTCGCATAAAACATGTCCTAACTAATGTTTAGTCACACATAGGGGAAAAACCCATTTCAAACACAAGTTTTGTCTCATATTTTCAGCCCAAATCACCATTAATGAGTTAATATGATTTTTTAATAAAACAATTTTATTTAATTATTTTATAATGGTTACGTCCTTAGTGACTTTTTCTGAAAATGAACTACATCGACCAATCTTCGGTTGCGACTTGAGTAAAGTTACAATTTAGAGCTCAGTAGTGCCTTATATTACAAATCTAGGCAATAATATAAGCGTTATTCATATTTTTCAAGAAAACCATGCAAAGGTACTATTAAAGGCATAATATTTTTCAAATAATTGTTTCAGGCACACTGCGCCTTAGAATCGCATGTCGTCTTAGTTCCTGGTAATATAATCAATCTATATAATATCTGAAAACTATACATGGAAAATATGAGGTGTTACATTCTCCCCATCATGGGGTTTTACATCCCCAAAATCCAAAAGTTGTGCTACTAAATAGATGAGGGTACTAAGCACGAATCTAATCCTCCCACTCCCCTATGATTTCCTGGAGATTCATGATCCGCCACCAAACACACACTGAATGAATCGATCACCCACAAAGGATTCACCCAACACTTAAAATAATACAACATGCAAGCTTATAAAATACCCTCTAGAACCTAAATGGTCCACTAAGTCTGGTCGTCCATATGTGGGTGAATCTTTATACTCAAGTGTAACTGAGTCTCATATTCCTTAGAAAATCTCTTAATCAACATAGAGGTAAAGTGATCATCCAAATTAGATCCTTCTTCATTAGAACTCCATGGATTCAAAATATATCCATCATTTAGATTCATCCCAAGATATCTACTGAACTCTACTCTAAGATAGTTAGAAAGTTGTTTGACTTTGAGATTCGTTCAATGATCACCTATATGGAATTGTGACCCCTAGACGTATGTGGTAAACTAGTCACAAAGTCCATAAATACCCATCCCACTTCCATTTCCAAACCTCAAGGGGTAGATCTAAACCTTCTAGAAGATGGTGATGAACCTTCACATGCTGAAAAGTGAGGCATTGGGTGAAAAAATATGAAACACCCTTATTCATCCCTAGCCACAAAAACTCACGTCAGAGGTCATGTTACATCTTCTACAAACCTAGATGTATCATAAAGTTGTACATATGAAACATTCTCAAAACCTCCTCCCACAATGTCACTGGTACTGTTGTGTGTCCTCTAAAAAGAACTATATCCTCCCCACCTATCGAATATCCATAAGGGGGAAACCATGTCTACATCTGAGCATGTAGCATCTCATGTCAGTATATCCAATTTGTGTGACCCTAACTTGATGTATGAGTAGATCTTTTATCACAATCTACTAGAGGTAAGATTCTCTATCTCTATCCACAATGGATAACTATAATGTCACCAACCATTCTAACACCCCTTTCATTTGCTGCAAACTAGATCTCCCGATGAGGGAATCTACCACAATGTTACCCTTACCAAGAGTGTATAAAATATCTATTTCATATTTTTTTAGGAACTCTTGTCATAAGCTATCTCTCAAGTTCAAATACATATAGGAGAAGTTATACTTAAGCCTTGTGTGATCAGAGTAGACGACAAACCACTCACCCATCAGGTTGGGTCGCAACATCTTAAATGCAAAGACTACCACATCTAGATAAATATCATGGGTCATGTAGTTCTACTCATGTGGTCTCAACTGGAGTGAACAATTGAAAATCAATATTCCCACCAGCATCAGTGCACATCCAAGCCAAATAATTAATGAATCATTGGAAACTATGTACATGACGCCTTCCACTAGTAAGTTCATAATGAAAGTGCTCTTTAACCTCTACCTCAGCTCCAAAAAGTATTGATCACCATTCATTCCCACATGAATGGATACCCCTTTTATTTAAAAGTGGATATGTATTATTATACTATGTAGAAGATAGGAACAAACATCTCATGGTATATTTCCAACCCAAGGAATTTCCAAACCTCTGTAGCACTATTTGCTGGCTCCAAAGAAAGAACCACTTCAACCTTCGATAGATCCACTATAACTCTAGACTATTAGATAATATATCCTATAAAATGGACATATCAATTTATAAATAGAAACATTAAGATACTCCCAGAAATTTGGTGCATTCAAGATGAGTCTAGGACCATCCTCAATTTTCTCGCGTGCTCCTCCATAGAGGACAGAAACACTAGGATATACTCGATGAATACCTACATGAACTGTTCTATATATTGTTGAAAGATCTGGTTCATGAGACCCATGAACACTGTTGGGGTTTTCTTCATGCCAAACAGCATCACCAAGTACTCATATTGACTATAAAAACACCTAAATGTCATCTCCAATATATCTTCATTCTGTACTTTCAAATGGTGGTAACATGGTCTAAATTCAATCATTAAGAACCATCACTCCCTTTTAAACTAATCAAAGAGGTCATTAATAATCGATAGTTGATACTGTTAGGGCCAATAGGGGCCAATATACCCTGAGAGGGGGGGTGAATCGGGGTATGGATATTCTTTTTCAAAGTTCATCCTACCCCACTGGATCTTGACCTCTTTATTACAGGGGTCGCTTTGTTTTCTCTTGTGTGTAATGTATGATCAATTCTTTACTTCTTTATCTAATTATGATGATTTTAATGCAATGTAGGGAAGAAAACAGGAAGACATAGTTATTTTTACTTGGTTCACCCTCACTGGGCTACGTCCAAGAAGCATACGCCGACAAGTTGTCGGTCGTACCAAATTCCACTATTCTTCACTAGATGTGGATACAATGTTTAGGTATAGTCACTTTGTCCAAGGATCACTGCCTTTACAAGATTTAGGGTCATATCACTACTTTCCCAGGGGTCACTTCTTGTATCTCTCTCTCTGGCTCACTACCGGTGGAGAGGATCACCTTTTTCCTCTTCCTATGCTCACTACACTTGGAAGGGATCCACTCACAGTTTATAGACCTGGAGGTCTCTTGATTATCACTAATGAATGCATCCTCCACTGTATGTGGATTCTCTAATGAAGTCTAAATTTCATCCACTGATGAATACCCCCTTTCCTATTAAACACTAGGAAATTGCTTTGGAAACACCTTCACAAAGCACCCTACTTCGCGAGGCTCCCAATTTCACAAAGCTCAAACAAGCCTTTGCGAAGCTCCATTCATTTCAAGAAGCTCACAATTTCGCAGAGCTCAGACCATCTCAAATCTCAAGCCTTCGCAATGCTTAGGCCGTCGCGGAGCTCAAGTCGCCGCAAAGCGACTTCCCTTGCGAAGCTCACTGAGCCAATGCGGAGCACACGACTTTCGCAGAGGTAGAATAGTCACCACAAAGCTCCTCTTTCGCGAAGCACACTACCTTCGCGAACTTCCTTCGCGAATCGGGAGAAAAGTATTTTCTCTGAAAATTCTCTCTACTTCTCTCGAGGGGGTCGACCTCTATTTATAGGTGATTCCACCGACCCTCGAACATTCCGTGTGAAGTCAACACCAGGTCATCTCAAATCACGAATCTCCAAAGTTTCTACCGGAATTCTGTCAAAATCGAGAAGCACCTCGGCAATTCATGGATCGCAGAGCTCTTCGTAATCGCAGAGAATTCCATCATTTACTTCGCACCACCTCCGCGAAGCTCCCTCATGTTTCCTTTCAACGCTGCCATCCGGAAAGCTCATCATAACCGCAAAGCATCACCGCCTCTATTCTTCTGCTCTTCGTGAAATCCAAACCATGCATCCTCTCTTCGTGAAATTCATGCCTTTTCCAATTTAAAATATGATTTCCATGGAAATCCAATTTTCGTGATGCTCACCAAACTCCAAATTTTGGACCCCAAAAATTTGCAAAAATACTGGAAAATGGCACCACCTTGTACTTCTCTTTTGTACTGCCTCAATATCGTCCTTTCCTTTGTCATCGTTCTTTGTTAACATGGATTGTCAATAACTTCTCTGGAACTCTACAATTCTCCATGAAAAATTGCTTTGCCAACAAACACAATCAACCCCAAAAATGCTGCAATGTTACCTTGAGGGATTTTTGCCCAAAAGATACATGTTTCTTCATAATCACCTGGTTCTAGTGCCAGAATTCTACACATAACATCATGATCTCATCTACATTCTTGGAAAACAAATATGGTGATACCCATGGTGAAACACTAGGTTTCATGAAGCCCTTTCTATGCAAGTCCTCAAATTGCACCCTTAACTTACGAAGCTCTGATAGATCCATATGATATTCTAGTGTATATATTAGTTCCATACTGAGGTGTTTATCAATGAAGAAGTCCATCTCCATGTGGGAGGTAAACCCATCACATCATTGGGAAGGATGTCCTCATAATCCACCACCACTATAGGAGAACGAGGAATCATATCATCAACTTTACTAAGGGTGATGCTATTAAACTAGAGAGTAATCAGATGCCCCCTAATATGCACGAGTCCATTCTATGCTATATGTATTTACTTTTTACCAAATAAAGAGAACCAGGATCCATCATTATGGACACGCCACACTCTTCACCTAAATCATTCAGTTTGGGAATGAAATGTGGATAACCAGTCAATAACAAGAATGAAATCATAAGGCCTTGATACTATTACCATGATATCCCAACTGAAACACTTGCCTATAGAGTCATTCCACACTATCGACAATAGTACATTATCATTGGGTATCCTATGGTAGGAGTCTCTAAGCGTGAGGGTTGAGCCAACCGTTCAATCAGAAACATTGAGTATTCAAAAAGATTCATGGAAAGTAAAGAATTAATAACACCTTTGTATATCAAAATAGTAGCTAAAGTAGAAAAGAAATAGATCATACCTAGAATAATTCCTAGATCCCATAGGTCCTAAACCACAACCGCATGTAGCTATCCCCTCTTTTGTCCTATAGCTCCCTGAGAATAGAATGGACCATCTAGGGTGGTGGGGGTAACATGTTCAACCATTGATGACTTCCAAAAACTCTATATGCTCCTCTACCACATCTTCCAACCTATATATTTGTATGAACCTGTTATTCTCTCTACCTTGGTGGTCTATCCACAGTCTCCCTATTTATGGTTTGATGGGTAGGAAAATCTCAATTGAGATGTCCCCTTCTGCCACTTGAATAACACCACCTCTTTTTAGGCTAAACGGCCTACCATGTGAGCCCTGAACTACATATCACCTATTTTGGTGCCTCCTCTTGAAACATCTCTCATGTAAAAGTCCCTAAGACTAATGTAAACTCCCTAATACTGAGATCACTACACCTACATTCCCACTTCTGAAAATACTTGGCTTTATACTCTAAACAAAGAAATGTTTGTCCACCAAATATTACTTAAGAACCCGAACATAAGTATGATTTCTCAAAGTGATAATAGTGGTTTGGATGTACCTTCTCATACCTCATTCGAATCTCCAAGAAAATATTTAATAATCACGTATCATATCCATCTTGTACTTGGAGTGGTTGGTATTCCTCGATTAATTCTTAGATACTGACATGTCATCATTTCAGAGGTGTAGATTCTCATAGATATGCATAGATCATTGCTTATAAGGTGAAAAATCATCTTTGAATTGGGTCTCATACTCTATAATCAAGATATTCTCCTAATTATATTATCGAGTAACTAAACCCCACCACCACCTTATTGATCCATGTAGAAGGATCAATGCTAGGATCACCATCCAATTTGTTGGTGCCACAACTAGACTGAAGAATCGGGTCACCACCTCAAGCTCGTCTGCAACCACATATGTGGTGGGATCACCTCAGAACCTGAGGGGTCTCTACTTCTAGAACTCCTGAAGCATTCTTAGATTTCTGACCTCATATTCTGGTACTACATGTTCTGTGTGCTGCTCTACAAGTCATGATATGGATGACAGATGACCTGGAGGTGCTATCTCTGGTATATGTCCCAGTACATATGACTTGTTATTCGGCGGATCATCCTCATAATCATGCGGTGGAATCCTGGATGGATGTCTATGTGGAGACATCCTAAAATAAAAAAGGATGTTCCATAGTCTATTTACTACATCTTGAGACTTGACTCAATAAGGATATATAAAACACATCCATTCGTATATGATGATTATACCGATATTTTTTCCCTGAAACCATTTTTTTCATGTACCGATTCAAAAATTAGGTCCCTAGAGTCTCAGTGTATGGATATGTTGACCACCTCACCAACATTGGAGTCCCTATCCTAATATACTAGCTCGAAACACTTAACATTGTTTCCTTAAAATAATCTCATACTCTCCTTGACCTAACGTTCAACTGTCATCATTTGATACCACTCTATCACAACCCTTCTCAGTGGTGCCCATGTCATGGCTTCATCATGCCCACCTCCAATTGGATAGGGGCTGGAGACTATCACTCAGTATGAATATCCCACAAATTAGAGGCATTAGACTAAATTACTATTATGAAAACACACATATCCATGACAAAGATTCTGAAATGTTAACACACTAAATAAAAATTTCATGCAAACCACTATATCCCACTACTAGAGTACAATAGTGAAAGTACTAGAAAGTAAACATCACCAAAACAAGCCCACCAAAATGTTTCTATAACCTCAAGTAAAACCAATAAAAAAGTGGTACTAGGACTATTATCTGAACCACAAGAACATGCCTAAATTTTCTGGCCTCACTAAGCACTGCCTAGTCCCAGTCCACCTAAGTCTCTGTTGAAGTAGAGATTTTCTTCACAATACATGACACATGTGGGAAAATAAAGTGCAAGGATGAGTATAAAAATACATATTAAGAAACCCTAAAACCAAAAATTAAGTACAAAAAAGGAAATACCAAAAAGGTAACACTACCAAGAAAATACCATGAAGTAAATACCACCAAAGAAATACCATGAAGGAAATACCATCATAAAAATACTAGTCACCTCCACATAGGTATATGTCAACACAAAATCTAATCAGAATATCCAGATATACTCATGAGAAACACTACACCAATGTGCGGTCTTAACCAACTTTCAACCATAGGATTCTAATCATATAATTTTAGTTATTAGAGATCTCACTCCTCGATCCATTATATCATTTAAGACCCTCAGGAAGAGGTCTAGATCATTATGGACCCACCTAAAGAGAACGCTTTGGTCAGGGAATATTATGATACAAAGAGAGGGGATCCTTCCTATATAATACCAATAAAACATTCTAGATAAATCTACAACTTAGGGGATCCTTCCTATAGAATTCCGCAAAACCTACAGATGTGGCTTGTAACGTAGGGTTTACTGCCCAGAGAATACCACTCACCATAAGAATGTGGATCGTTAGGTGGATGATGAAACCCTTTCTCTTGGAGGTTATGTAAGTTCCAAACAACTCCACTAGGGGTGATTGATGATACACTCCAGTCCCATGGATGAATACCATAACTCTATATGGGACTCGGCCTCTAGAGGCGTCTACAATCAAGTAATGTGGATGCAATTCCATATTAATTCCCTAAGGAAAGGAACAATGGAAGACCCTAACCCTATATTAGTTTAAACTAAAATATTAGAATAATATCTCCTAAGGATTTCCCCCTATTCACGGTTGCAACATTGTATATGGCTCATCAAACATACAGACTGTTTTAATGTTTTGGGGGTTTGAGGTTCCAATGGAAGGGGTCACTGGGATGTGGACTAACTGTGGATGTTGAATGCTAGATTCGACTGAGGTAGGGTCCCAATTCGATCACCCTGGGTATGACCTAGATCCCACCTAGGTCCCACCCAACCTGTTGGGTCTAATCCAACCAACCTAGGTATGAACCGACCTTCTGGACCCAACCCTCTATTGCGTAGGCCTTCTCATCCAGTGTGGTCCTGATCCAGTTGACGCAGTCTCCCATTCCGACCACCTTCTCTACACACGACCACCCACCGAGTCCCATAGCCGCTGAATGTGACTGCCTGCCACGTTTCTCTCCCACCGTCTTCGCCGACTCCCACGTAGGTCCCACACACTGTCGAAGCTACCACTATATTCGTTGACCACCACCGTCAATATCCACTGCCTCTCTTCACCAGACCACTACCCGAACTCATTTGACTGTCGTGCTAGACCCAAACCAATGGTCCATTTCATGGTCCACCGAGCATCCCCTGATTCCCAAAATTTAAAACAGTCATAGATATTGGCTCATTTCTTCCCAATATAAACAGATTAGTCCTCTGCTACCTATTTTCCACCATTCTATGGGTCCGATAAAATTTGGAGCCACTCGAAATGTCGAACTGTTGTCACAAGGGTCCAACAAAATAGAACACGAATAATGGGGGAGATAAAAGCATGAAGAACACCATAAAAAAAGAAACCAGTCCTTTTTCATGTTTTATTCTATACTTTATCATTAGAACGATGAACAAAGAAGAAAAAACATAATCTCCCAATAAACCCACAAATAAAAATCTCTTCGCGCAACAACAATTGATTTACAGGCTTATCTATTTGTTTTTTAGCCCACCTTCATCATTGAATTAAAGAATGGGGATAATCAAAATGAAAAAATAGCCCTAAATTATTGGGTTCAATCACTGATTATGAATGATGTTTCATCATGATAGTTGGTGATATCCTTTGATTTCATCACACACTGATCATCGATCCATGATCTGGTCATCGTTCACCAAGGGAAATTCCTCAAAGATCACCCAAGAGATTCTCTACCATTCCTAGGGTTTTGCATAAAAACTATGGACTTCTACATAATAATTATTTTAAAGGAAATATTTTCTACATCAAAAAAATAGTTTTTATTTAAATTATTTAATAATGATTACATCCATTTTGAGTTTTTTCACAGAAGACCTCTGCCGACTAATGTTCAGTCCCACCTAGGGAAAAACCACATTACGAACTCAATGGTGGTCTTAGATTTTAAATATGATTCACCATTCACAAGTTATTAGGATTTAAAAATAAAATATTTTTATTTAGTTGTAATATTTATAGTTACATCCTTAGTGAATTTTTCTACAGATGACCCGTGCCGACCAATGTTAAGTTGCAACAAGGGTAAATATACCATTACAAGTACAAAAATGACCTCTTATTTGTGATATGAGAAACCATTTAAAGGCTAATACACTATTTTAGGAAAACCATGTGTATTTTCTATTAAAATTTTAATATTTTTTAAAAAAACTCTTGTGCATACTGGGCCTCAAAATCACATTACATCTCTAAACCTGTTCTCGAATTCAAAGCATATAATATTTAAAAATGATACCTGTAGAAAAATGAAGTTACAAGGACACTTCGGGGAACCTATGGTTCTCATAAAATAATATAAAAAATGGAGCATGGTTAATTGAATGTGTGTTCGGCCGAAAAAAAATTAAAACTACTGATGATTGGGTAATTACATGATATGTAATCCAATTTCATGTCGTGTAATAAATGGTGTTAAATTTTTGCTGAAAAACATGTCAGATCATTATTTTATTTTATTTTTCTAACACTAAAATATTACATTTCATGAAACTCACCTTTATGCCATGATAAATATTTACACACCGTGAGATATCCTTGAAAAGTTGTGAATCCAAATTTCCTGGCATGTAATCTAGTTACACAACTTATAATTCCCCTTCTTCCTGTCTTTAGAAACCGAACATCTCCAAACTCTCTCTGAGACTCATACGAACACTTTCAATGAGTGAAACCAATAATGTAACAGACTAGGAAGTGATATACCATTACAACAGATACCTCTCACATGACTCTCTCCCTAAATAATCCAAAATGAAGCCTAGCGGAAAAAAAGAGTATGAACAACCACCTCATGAGATATCTCTCTATGATATTGCCAGTCTATAAACACTACCACTTGATAAAAATACCAAATAAAATGACCAAAAAGACAAGAAACCACCTCTCACACAATCACACTACCACATGACCAATACACAACCACCTCAACCTCCATGAAACCCAAACCGGCAACTGCTAAAACAAACAAACAGAAATATCCCAAAAACAATAATTGAGGAAATTCATCTTCATTTTCATGATAATATCTCCTCTTGGAAATTATAAATCTCTCACATGGGTCTAACCGCATCACAATTAATGTTTCCTGATTAGGAATCAGTTCCTCCACATTTCACACATCAGGACTTTATAGGAAATCACAACACATGTAATCATAAACAAATAAAAAACCCATTTCATAAAATAAAAAGGATCCAACATCACTTTACAAAGAAAATAGAGAAAAAACACAAAAAAACATCAGGTACTGGGCCTGCATTTATGTTTCATGATCACAAGTTCTTTTGTCATGGCCAACATACCTCCAAAACAAACTAGAGGAATTTTCTATCGATGAAACACCTTCTCTCGTTTATCCTGGAGCTCCTCTGACCCCTCCACCAACATTTTTCCATCCTTGATATCCAACTCTCCATAGTCATGGATATGGGAGTCATCGTGTAGATATCAATGAAGTTGATAGACATGGATGATGTTGTTGATCCTCTCCATCCTTGGTGGAAAAGCCAAATGATACTCCACCATGACAACTCGCCCAAACACCTTAATCAGTCTAAAGAACCTGGGAGAAATCTTACTCCCTATTCCAAACCTCTACTAACCTTGTTGATGGGAAACCTTCAAGAATATGTAGTCACAAACCTTGATTTTAAGGGCATGCTTCTGCGATCATCATATGACTTATTTTGGTCCGGCATTGCTGTCATCATATCACGAACAATATAAATCTTTTATGATGTTCTCTACATCACATCGGAACCAAGACCGGCTATCTCCCCCTCTTTGGTCTAGAACAACATTGAGAAATATAGTCTTATTTAAAAAGCCTCAAAAGGGGGCCATGAAAATGAAATAGTGATAACTATTACTATAATAGAACTCTACCTAGGGTAGGTGTCGAACCCAAGATCCACCATATTCCAAGATTCAAGCCCACAAAAAATCATATAACATATGGATAGTCCATTTCATTTACCCATATATCTGATGGTGTAAATTAGTGCTTATGTGTAATTGGGTGCCAAAAGCATGGTGAAATCCAATCCAAACATGTGTGGTAAACTGAACATCCAAATATGAGACAATGGACCTCAAAACACCATATAATAGTGCCATATCATCCAAGTACCTCTTATCCAAGTCATCCACTGCACCATATTCCTTTATCTCTTGGAAGTGGGAACATTTATTCAATCGATCCATGATCACCAAGATATAATCACAACTACATTGATCTCTGGGAAATCCTATGTAATGACCCGCCCATTTCTCATTGGATTAAGAGCTAAACGAGTCATTAATAGGCCTTAAGAGACATCCCCAAGATGCCAAAGTCTTGCAATATATTTCGAAGGGTTTCAAATACAATTGGAGGATGATTCACACTTTATAAAAATAAACCCATCCAATAACCATTAACTATACGATGAAAGAAACAATGAAAGACCAAACAATAACTTCATTTATATTAAACCACATCAGAGTACACAAAAGTGGAAGACCAAACCAAACATCAAGGTACACAGTGGAAGAACAACATGAGACTGTCAAAATACACCATGACTCCATGGCCCACAAGCTCCATGCTCCACAGCATCTCCCAAAAATCACCACAAGCCACTAGTAATGAGATGCTTTACCTTTTCCTGTGTCTTGGAATATAACATTTGAAAAAACACCAATGTTCCAAATCAAGGGTGAGTATAAAACTCAGTAGTTTTTCCCCAATTACATTCCTACTCATGCCACCAGGATAGAAGAGTTATCCAAATTTATATAAAAATGGTTTATATAAAAAAATTTCACCAAAGTAGTATATCACTAAATATAAACAAGTTTTCCAAAACCATCCACGCTCAAAAGCATAATAGTTTAATTTAATTCAGCTTTTACGACATGTTATTTTTCCAGAAAAATTACCAAAAAAATTACCAAACCATTTCACAACCATCCTGTTTTGGCATTCCCAACCATTTCACACACCCATGAAATCAACCATGCATGCATCGATTTGACAGTTCCATACTCATGAGAGGTCTCTCATTGATCTACCAAGTCGTCACAAGGTAATTGTTCCCATGTTCCATTACACCTTTGGAACCGAGCACAATGCCCTATTTCAACCAAGCCTCATACAAATAGTTACCATGTGCCATTAAAACATTGGCACCGAGCACAAGGTCCTATTTTAACAAAGCCTCGTACAATGAAATATGAACACACACTTCACATTTCCCACAATCATTCCAAACCTTCCTTTCAATAAAATACCTTTTATTGAAAACCATTTTCCATCATAACCAAGTTTGTTCAATAAATTCCATCCATTTCAATAAATCTGACTTTTAATTGAAAATCAACTCCCTCAAAACCATTTCAATAAAAAACACTTTTTATTGAAAACCCCTTTCTCATCAAACCATTTCCAATTTCAGCAATTTAAAAGTTTAAAACCAATAATTTAACTTCCAATAGCCAAGTCACTTTTCAAAAAATTCACTAATATTTCACAATTTCATCAAAACCATGAATCATCACTAAAGAAGATTTATTCCATGCTTTAAATAATCATTTACATTCAAATAACCAATTTGAAACTAAGCCAACCAATTATAATAAGAGGAGTCTAGATTGAAGCCACCTACCTCTACAAAATAGGCGAGACCAACCAAGAACTAAGTCAAAACACCACGAAACCTCCATAAATTCCATTCCCTACGACCAACAAGACCAAAACCCAACTTAGAAGTCATCCACTACCGTAGATCTACCCACCTATCGCGTAGATATAAGGATCCAACAATAGGGGATAAGGAGATCTAAAAAACAAAATAATAAAGATACTTATTGCGATCAACCGGCCTCTAAACGCCAAGTCAACCCTCCAGATTGCCTCCATAACAAATGACAAGTATTCTCCCACCTTCCCGATAGAGAAATCCCGAGTTAGGGCTGTCTAGGAGAAAAAAAGAGTGGGCTAAAAGATAAGATGGTTTAGACCCTAATAAATAGGATCTATGTTGACTTCATGCATGGTTAGTCCGCACGGTAAGTTAAACCGTGTGCTAACCGTGCGGTAGTCACTTCCAGAGAGTGGCTCTCTGCATGGCCTCCTCACACGGTTTTCCCAAGCCATGTGGACACCGTGCGGTCTCCTCTGTCGAATAGACCACCACCGGCATGGCTTCCACACGGTTTGGAAAATCGCGCGCAGCCCGTGCATCCCCAAATTTTATCCTTTTATGCTATAAAAGACTCCCGAACTTTTTACAATCATCTCCCATAAATTTCATGCACTTAAAAGGAAAAAAACAAGGGTTAATTAACTAAAAACGAGGGTACTACATTCTCCCCACCATTGGCCTTTCCACCCCAAAAATATAGAAAACCATCACTTAGATGAAAGAGTGTTGGCCACTGCTCTTTCATGTCTTTCTCACATTCCCAAGTGTCTTCCTGAATCTGACCACGTTGCCACAATTCCCGCACTAGACCGATGCTTTTCACACACAAGTATTTATACTGCCTATCCACAATCAGCGCTGGGATATGTACCAATGAATCATCCGGCTCTAGGTCAACGTGATCACATCCGATCACAAGGTGAGGATCGAGTTGATACTTCTTTAACTGAGATACATGGAACACATTGTGCACCGAACTAAACCGTGTTGGTAATTCCAACCGTTACATCAAATCTCTAACCCGTTCCAGTATCTCAAAAGGGCCTATATATCGAGGAGATAATTTCACCTACTTTCCAAAACGATGATGTCCAAGTCATGGAGAGATCATTAAGAAGACATGATCACCCACAACTAACACCAATGGTCTACGACGGTGACCTGCATAAGATTTTTGACGACTTTGAGCCATGTCCATCCTCTTTCTAATCAATAGAATCTTCTCCGTTGTTTCTTGGACAAGGCTTGGCCCAACTAGTGTTGTTTCACCAGTTTCCACCTAGCATAGTGGAGAACGACATGGACGCCCATACAGTGCTTCAAATGGAGCCATGCGTATCGAGGCTTCACATATGTTATTGTATGAGAACTCCACTAAGGGTATATGATCCTCCCATGAGCCACCAAAATCCATTACACAAGTCCGCAACATGTATTCCAATCTCTGTATCGTCCTCTTGGATTGTCTATCCGTCTGAGGATGATACGTCGTGCTCATATTCAACTGAGTCCCAAGGTCTTTTTGTAATGATTTCCATAAACGAGATGTGTACCTCGAATCTCTATCTGAGACGATAGATACTGGTACACCTTGTCTCTTTACCACTTCCCAGATATATATTTTTGAAATATCTTCTACCTTATGGGTTTCAGGAATTGGGGTGAAATGGGCCGACTTGGTTATACGCTCCAATATCACCCAAATGGCATCATGTTTTCAGACCATTTTTGGAAGACCTATAACAAAATCCATTACTATCTCATCCCATTTCCATACTTGGATAGGTAAAGACTGTAACATACCAGCTAGTCTATGATGATCTACTCTAACCTGAAGTCACGTTATGTAACACGAGATGAATTCTGCCACCTTTCATTTCATGTCGCTCCACCAAAATTGTGCATTTAGTGCCTTATACATCTTCTGTCTACCCGGATATACAACCCATCTTGAATGGTGGTAATAATTAAAGAGATGTTCCTGGGCAGCTAAAGGTACAACCATCCAATCTCTGAAACACAAAACTGAACCTGCTTCCAGTTTCCAGCCATCAATGGTCTCCCCAGAATTGAGTTTTGAACTCATTACTAGACATTCTACATCAGATGTTTGTGCCTCTTTGACCACTTTTACGAGATCAAGAACAAGCATAGCTAAAAATAAAGCTGCAACATCACCTCGGTCTTCACATTTTACATGCATTTCAGCTAAGATAGACATCAACTGCCATTCATTTGAAACATCCTTTTCCAACCGAGAATACGACTTCCTGCTTTATGCATCGGCCACCAAATTTCCCTTCCCTTGTGTAAACATTAAGTCAAAGTCGAACATTTGAAGATACTCCATCCATCTACTCTACCTCAAATTCAAATCCCGCTATGAGAAAATGTGTTTCAGGATATTTTGATCTGTAAACATATTGAACTTCTCACCAAAGAGATAATGACGGCAAGTCTTCAAGGCATGGACAACTACAACTAACTCCAAATCATGCGTTGGGTAATTCTTCTCATGAACCCTCTACTACCTTGAACCATAAGCAATAACAAGGTCTCCTTGCATGAGAACACAACCCAACCCTATTCTCGAAGTGTCACAATACACCACATACCCCTATCCTGATTCTGGGAAAATCAAGATGGGTGCTGATGTAAGGTGAACATTCAACTCTTGAAATTATTTATGACATTCCTCAGTCCATTGAAATATGATGTTTTTCTTTTCCAATGCTATCATAGGTGAATCTAGTCGTGAGAAGTCACACACAAAGTGTCGGTATTAACTAGATAGACCAAGAAAACATCGGATTTCAAAGACATTCTTTGGCGGATGCCAATAAAGAACAACTTCTATATTTTCTGAATCCACTGAAACGCCTTCCTCAGGAATGAAATGGCCCAGAAAACGTACCTCTTGTATCCAAAAATCACACTTTGATAATTTGGCATTCAACTGATGGTCTCGAAATATTTCCAACACTATCACCAAGTGTTTCTCATGCTCATCCCTTGTTCATGAATACACCAATATATCATTCACAAAAATACATAACAAAATAATCCAGATATTGCTAAAATATCTGAATCATAAAATCCATGAAGACCACTGGTGAATTCTTTAGACCGAAAGGCAGGAATACATATTCGTAGTGGCCATATCTGCTTCTGAAAGCTGTCTTTGGAAAATCCTCCTTTCGAACTCGCAACTTGTGATATCCTGACCGCAATTCAATCTTGGAGAACCACTAACCTTCCCTTAATTGGTCAAACAGATCATCAATGCATGGAAGTGGATATCTATTCTTTTTCTTAACTTGGTTATGTTTATGATAATCAATAGACAACCGAAGAGTTCCATATGCTTTCTTTACAAACAAAACTAGTACTTCCCACGGAGATATGCTTGGCCAAATGAATCCATTGCTTTTCAGATCCTCTAACTGTAGTTTAAATTCCTTAAACTATGTTGGTGAAATCATATAAGATGTAAGTGAGATAGGACAGGTCCCTGAAAGAAGATCAATCGTAAACTCCACTTCTCTCACAGGTGGTAACCCTGAGAAGTTTTCTGAAAAAACATCAGTAAACTGATCCACCACAGCTGGAAAACTATTTCCCTCACTCTCTTCCAATGATTCCAAATTCAAGGCTACCAATTGGTAATATATCGTTCCCGCAATTGATGCCAACAATCTCTTTGCGCCTTTCTTTATCATTCTCTCTCCTCCAAGATGATCGATGTCATCCTTAGTTGCGAAACTAACCGTTCTCCTATAATAATCGATGTGAGCTTTAAACCTTGTCAACCAATCCATACCCAGGATTACATCATAGACATCCATGACCAACATGGAGAAGTCCCATTTCATATCAGCTCCATCAACAGTTATAGGACATGCTTTACACACGAAGGCTTGACATTCTCTTTCACCAAGAGGAGTTTGCAGTTTCAAGACACAAGGCATCATTTCCAGTTTTATGTTCAGAAAATCTGTAATATGAGAAGAAAGAAAGGAATGTGATGCACCAGTATCGAACAACACTTGCATGAGGGTAGAATTAAAATGAATCGTTCCTCTCACCATAGATGGTCTAGACTGGTCATCTACCATCATCTGCTCGGCTGCATACAATTTCTTTGTTGTTGCACCATGATCCTGATTGCCTTGATGAGATTGTCGTGCCTAAGGATTCATGGTATTCCTTGAAGCACCCTAACTAGATCTGTTTTGCTGGCGAGACTGATTTTGATGTCCTCGCGCTGTCGAAACATATGATACTTGCGACACTTGAGATGTTTCCCGAACACCTGATCGTGGAGCACTATGAAAATACTGCTGAAGATTCCCCATATTGTTGTAATTTTTGCATGCTCTCGGTGGTACTCTACATACTTGTTTCATGTGGTCAGTCGAACCACATTGAAGGTAACATGCTTTGCTCTGGGGTTGTGGAGGAAGGTTGATTGATCCCGCCGTCTAGTTCTGATTCACACTCCCACCTTGGAAGTAGGTGTTCCTCTTCCTCTTGTTCCCATCATTGCAGTTCCCACCCGCTATCGTGGGTATCATCATTCCTCCTCCAATCGATCCTGAGATATCACGTTCAACAAGCGTTGCTTCGTTTACCATCTCTGTGTAATCCGTAATATAGAGCACCGCAATATCTGATCAAATCTCCTGCCTTATCCCCGATTCAAAGATGCGTGTCTTCAAAGAAGCACTTGATCTCAATCTTTGGTGCAAAAAAGACTAAATTCATGAAATTAGCCACATACTCTATGACAGAGAGGCTCTCCGGTTTCAAGCTGAAGAAGTCTATCATTTTCTGGATCTTGAATGTTTGAGGATAGAATTGTTTGTTAAACAATTCTTCAAAATCCTCCCATGTAAGGCCTTCATCAAATTTAGCATGCACAACTAAATCCCACCACTGATATGCAAGATCCTTGAGCATATATGTTTCCATATTTACTTTCATCTCCATTGGTGTTCCGATGAAATCAAATATACGATTCATCCTGCTTAGCCACACCTCCGCCTTGTCGGGTTCAGCATCACTCCTAATGTTCGGTGGATTCTACTTCATGAAGTGGATGGTATGATCCACATGTCATGGCTCATTGATCTAGTTCCCCATATCCACAACTTGAAAATATTGGACAATACTTTGAAACAGCTCTTGGTTCACACGTGGTTCAGGTTCAACTACATTCTCCACAGCTTCTTCGGGTTGGTTTCGAAGACGCCTACTGGGTGCCATTTTCTAAACCAGCAACAAACTTCGTCAATATCACTCTCTAGCAAATGTTGGATTAGTATTTCAATTCAATCACATCAACTATCACAACATTGTTCTCAAACAGCCTTTTTCCATGTTCAACCATTTTTGAGAATATTCAACATACTTTTTGAAAATCAATACATTTTAAAAATACACCAACTACCCTATTTTCAATGTCTTTAATCTGAAAATAAATTCTTCATTTTTCAAAAAATTACATCTTTGTAAAAAATCATAACTCATTCCTCACCATGGGATATGAAATCATAGTGGGAAGTCATTCCTCTACAATGAATTTCATGCTCGTCTCATTGGAAAAACCCATGACAATGAGATTTCTAACATTCTAGAAGTGTATCCAAAACACTGATGTACCCAACACCTTGTTAACTTGAAGTTCAACATAAATGGTTTAGATACGTCCTTTTATGCAATAAATTTCATGTTATAACAATCTTACTCCTATCTATGATGACCACCCAATAAATAGGCAAGATGAAATTTCAACTCCAAGACCAAGAACATCGACGACCTCTTGTTAGGCAAGGACCGAACAAGCTGATACCATTTGTAATATCCTGCCCATTTCTCATTGGCTTTAGAGCTCAACGAGTCATTGTTGGGCCTTAAGAGACATTCCCAAGACGCCAAAGGCTGGAAATAAATTCCGAATTGTTTTAAATACAATTGGGGGACGATTTACCCTTTAAGAAAATAAACCCATCCAAAAACCGTTCACTATACGATGCATGAAAAAATGAAAGACCAAACAACAACTTCATTTATTTTAAACCACATCAGAGTACAAAACAATGTAAGACCAAACCAAACATCAAGGTACACAATGGAAGAACAACATGAGACTCTCAAAAGACACCACGACTCCATGTTCCACATGCTCCAAGCTCCACAACATCTCCCAAACATCACCACAAGCCACTATTAATGAGATGCTCTACCTTTAGCTATGTCTCGAAATATAACATCTACAAAAGCACCAATGTGCCAAAGCTGGGGTCTGTATAAAACTTTGTAGGATTTCCCCACTGATTTCCCTACTCACACCACTAGGATAAAAGGGCTATCCACATTTATATAAAAACACCTTATATAAAACATTTTCACCAAATCAGTTTATAAATAAATATAAACAAGTTTTCCAAAACCATCCATGCTCAAAAGCATCAAAGTGTAATTTAAACCAGCTTTTACAACATGATATTTTTCCAGAAAAATAACCAAACAAATTTCCAAATCGTTTCACAACCATCCTGTTTTGGCATTCCCAACCATTTCATAGACCCGTGAAATAAACCATGCATGCATCGATATGACAGATCGATACTCATGAGCGGTCTCTCGTCAATCTACCAAGTCGTCACAAGGTAATTATTCCCATGTGCCATTACTCCTTTGGCACCGAGCACAAGGCCTTATTTCAACCAAGGCTCATACATAAAGTTACAATCTTCCATTACACATTTGGAACAAAGAACAAGGTCTTATTTCAACCACGCCTCTTACAATGAAATATGAACACACACTTCACATTTCCCAGAATCATTTCAAACCATCCTTTCAATAAAACTCCTTTAATTGAAAACCATTTTCCATTCTAACCAACTGTGTTCCAAAAATTCAAACCATTTCAATAAAGATACCTTTTTATTGAAAAAAAATCCATCAAACCCATTTCAATAAAACACACTTTTTATTGTAAACCCCCTTTCTCATCAAACCATTTCCAATTTCAACAATTTCATAATTTAAAAACAACAATTTAAATTCAAATAGCCATGTCAGTTTTCAAACAATTCACTAATATTTCACAATTTCATCAAAACCAAAAATCATCACTAAATAAGATTTATTCCATGATTTTCACAATCAATTCCATTAAAATAACAAATTTGAAACTAAACCAACTAATTCTAACATGAGGAGTCAAGAGTGAAGCCACTTACCTCAACAAAATAGGCGAGACCAACCAAGAACTAGATCGAAACACCACGAAACCTCCTTAGATTCCTTCCCCTATCACCAACATGACCAAAACCCAACTTAAAAGTCATCCACTACCTTAGATCTACCCACCTAGGGCGTGGATCTAAGGATTTGACCAGAGGGGAGAAGAAGATCTAAGAAAACAAAACAATAAAGAGACTTAACGCGATCAACCGACCACTAAACTCCAAGGCAACCCTCTGGATCGCTTCCAAAACGACGTGTAAGTGTTCTCCCACCTTCCCCAGATAGAAATCCCAAGTTAGGGCCGTTAGGGAGAAAAAACAAGTGGGTTAAAAGATAAAATAGATTATATCCTAATAAATAGGATCTATGTTGACTTTGCGCATGGTTAGTCTGCAAGGTTAGTCCGCACGGTTAGTTAAACTATGCACTAACCGTTCGGTTGTCACTGCCAGAGATGGGATCTCCACACAGCCTCCTCACATGGTTTTCCCAAGCCGTGCAGTCTCCTCTATCCAATAGACCCCCAGCTGCACGGCTCCCGCACAGTTTAGAAAACCGTGCACAGTCAGTGCATCCCCGTATTATTCCCTTTTACGCTTTAAATGTCTCCCAAACTTTCCCAAATCTTCTCTCATAATCTTCATGCAATTAAAAAGCATAAAACAAGGGTTACATACCAGAAACAGGGGGTACTATATCCTATGATGAAATCCATCGAGATGTCTTTACATTTCCACTCAAGAACATCCATTGTCTTCAACAACCAACCAAGAACATGATGCTCGACCTTTACCTACTGGAAAATGAAGAACTTATTCACAAACTATACCACAATCAGTTTCATCTCATGCCACCAAAACTACTTCTTTAAGACATGGTATATCTTATAAACTCATGGATATACATACATGGGTGATATATAAATCTCACAAAGGACTCCACTACAAATTTCCACCAGAAAAAATGAGCTTCTATGAAATAACTTTTGGTTCCTAAATTTTCTTAACCACCCCTCTAGAGAGTCACATAGGTCAACACAATCGTTCATGACCTCTGCCTATGAGAACCCCACTGATAATCCTCCACCAACTTTATCAAAGAATAATTCACCATCATCTGAAACAAATATCCTTTACCAACATCCATACATTCATCTAACTACAATACTTACAAATCCTCCATATCTTTCCAATCATCCGTAGATTCCCGAGCAACCTCCTTAAATGAATTTCTTCTCAAATCATTGACCACAACATTTATCATTCATTAGGGGTAGGATATCATAGAATCATAATCATGAAGAAACTCCACCCACCTCCACTATCATAGATTCATTTTAAGATGGGAAAAAATATACCCCAAACTCTTGTGATCCATTTAGACCACAAATATCTGCCTAAGGAGGAAATTAGACTACAAATTCTGTGTAAAGGCCACCACTGCCAACTACATCTCATGGGTGCAATCATTATTCTCATGGGTATGTACCTACCTAGAACCATAAGAGACCACTACCCACTCCTTCATCAGCACACATCCAAAACCCATATGGGAATCATAAAAAAACACATGAAACATCATGCCTTATTCAAGAAAATATAGAACTGAATAAATAATAAATATACACATCAGTTAACTAAATGCTTCCATAAACTGATCACTACCAAGAAAATATTGTTCATTTCTAGTCAATGATTTTAAAAGGACTAAAACTGAGAGAAATAAGGTACAATCCTTTGATAATAGCCTGTAAGACCAAGGAAACTTCCAACCTTTATCATGTTCTTGTGTACTACCCTAGAAAAATGCTTCAATTTTATAGGGATTTACTACCATACCCTACCAAGACACCACCTACCTAAGGAAATGAACCTCTCAAGTCCATAAATTACACTCATGTATCATTGCATTGATTTTGTGGCATTGATGAACCTTCAAGATATTTATGAGATTATCAGTGTTATCCTCCTCTAAAATCAAGTAGATTTCAATATTATAGATGAATTTGATGATTAACTGATATAGGAACTCATGGAACTCAGAGTTCATAATCCCCATGGACATGGATGGGGAGTTTTTCACATAGAATGGAATGACTAAAAATTCCAAGTGACCATACATACATTTGAAATAGTCTTCGAGATATAGACCTCATTCATGCTCAACTAGTGATATCTAGACCAAAGATCAATCTTATAAAACCAACTCTCCACTTTCAGCTGGTCAAAATAATCTTCTATCCATGGATGATGGTAACGGTTCTTGATCGTCACATGATTCAACCTTCGATAGTCCACGAACTACCCTAGACCCCCATTCACATTCTTTTTGAACAAAACTAGAGCACCCCACAATGCCAAACTAGGATGGATAAAGACCTTATCAATTCTATCATATATCAGAATCCTCAACTCCCACAACTCATAAGGTTCTATCTTATAGGGATCCATCAGAATCGGAGAAGCATCAGGAAGTAAGTATATCCCTAAATCAACATTATGTTGAGGAGGTAGCATCAGAACATCCTTGGGAAAAAATACATGAACTCTACAATAAACTAGGGAACCTCGACCATTTTAGTGTCCACTAATCCCACTGGAAACAAAAAAAATAATGAAAGAAGGGGCTCTACATGCCGAATTCCCACCTGACAAACCTACTCACCAACGGAGACAACACATTGACCATCCACGTCTGAAATCATGAATATCCTTTGAAATTAATATATAATATCACATACAAAATATAACCAGACGATTATAAGTATGAAATAAAATGGATTCATATTTATTATGAAGTGATCCCCAAGGTTCTGATGTAGTCAGATACTTAGTCTACACCCCCAACACACATCAAACAAACTAGTTTGGCCTCTGACTAGAGTACTTAACACTACAGGCACAATAAACATCTCTATATCTAGTCCTAGAGCATTAAATAGAGAAGGTAAAACAAAGGAGTGTGAATCTACTATATCAAACAATGACAATGATAGTGTATTAAATAAAATGATCATACCTCTAATGATCTATATCCCTGCTAAAATAGCTCCCTCCACTACGTGCAACTGACATTTCCCATTACCTCTTCCTCTCTACTAACGACCACCTAAACAAAAATGCTCGGGTCATGATCCCTAATCATGAGTGAAATCATGAGTTAAGCCTCTACCTGCTCTATATCCCCTCCTAAAAGAAAAAATTTGGTGTCCCTACTACTAATTATTTCACTAGAAACTCGTGTTGAGGTTGACGCTGAGCCTATCCACCTCCACCAAACAGAGCTCATGCAGCATCAAGTCACTGATTTCGTAATTGGATGAAAACCCCATAGAAGAAATACTTTGGCCCCTTGAATACTGGAAATCGATAAAAAATGATAACAGTACAAGGATGGAAAGGAAGCTGATGAGGTTGTCTCCATGCTGGTCGAAACCCTGACAGTCCTGGTACCAGAGATCTACCACTGAAAACTCTTCCTCTCAAAGAACTATGTTGGCTCCCCTCTTATGGTAGACCTCATCTTCAATGCATCATAAGAATCACCTCCGTCTTATGAACTTACAAATATGTTAGCAACATAAAATGAGTAACTACATACCATATAGAAGGGTGGAGGGCCTCTTCAAGACTTCTCACCTGATAATCCTCATTTGGAAATAGATCTAGGGAAAATCAAATAACGTCCATGAACATGATCCCAATCAATTGCATTGAAAATAAATTCTATGAAAGGGAGAGTAGCTAATGCCTCTTCTCATCCTTCATGGTTTACAAATGGAACTCATCCTGATGCTCCTTCTAAATGTCAACTCAAAAAACATCTACCTCTTTCCTCTTTCATTGATATAATGTCCACCACAGATGCACAAATCCCCACATATGACATACAACTAAAGGGACCCCAAACTCTATCGGGGACCAAATTAGACTGAAGGAAATATATAACTCCTATATCCAACCTTCTGTATCTACATTATTTACATTACCCTATTTCATTCCCAAATACATTCGTTGGAATACATGAAATTTCCACTTCCACTGAGCTTCCTCTTCATCCGGATCAACATCACAATAATAAATCGGATCGGTCTATGGAACATCTACATCCTTATTCATACGTGGATGAAGACTAGGACCAATAGTTTAAAGGTAAACAAATATTTCATTTTCCTAAGTAGTATGTAATTTTATTAAATTTTATTTTAATACATTTTAATTCATTTCATCAATTTTAACCTTCTCATAAAACCCAATTAAAAAAAGAAAACAAGTAATTA
The DNA here is from genome assembly GCA_963277665.1 of Viscum album. Classification (NCBI taxonomy): domain Eukaryota; kingdom Viridiplantae; phylum Streptophyta; class Magnoliopsida; order Santalales; family Viscaceae; genus Viscum; species Viscum album. Next base: position 776,336,164 of record OY728120.1, on the reverse strand, counting down.
TGATTAATGTACCTCTCTTAGGACTCTACCGTACAAGAAGGACCATCTTAAATGTAAGCTCAATGTTTGTTCATAAGATCCCGATGGGGCCAAAAATCACATATCCAAGCAAGACTCTCAGGCCTATTTCACAAATTATGGTCAACTGAATCTGCTTCCATACCATCCCATGCCATCCTCATTTTTCGTAACCCCAAACGTCATACTATCTATCAACATGGATATAATACCACTTTATCATGACCACCATCCAAATATACCACAATGAGGGGAGAGAGATAATGACCCCCCGAGTCCGGCCTCCAGTAGGCCCAGGGTTTGCGACTGGCACCAAAGGTGTAAAAATATCACAATATGGGAGGAATTAACCTTTATAAGAAAACAAGATATAAAGATATGTTTGGTCACACAAAGGAATCTCCAAGACATAATACAAACAGATCCAAAACCATCCCACAAGCATGTTTAAAATATAACTGATACAAATACAAAAGTCTACAAACTAAATAACAAAATTAATACTAGGAAGCGACACAACAACTATCAAGATCCGAATCAGTAAGTTCCTTAAAAATCAATGAAATCCTACAAGAAACATTGAAACATATTTATATACATAGTTTGATTATAAATTTATAATTATTTGTAAAAACAATGTCTCTTGTGCACATTTGATAGAGGCATACTAATGTGCCTGTAAGAAAAAAGACAAACTATATAGAACCAATGTAGGTATACTAGACACCAAACCAGACCAAGGTACACTCACCATGTAATGAAAGTTATGTAATATAATATATATCACATCAATGATAGAGTACCATGTACCTCTTTCCAAATAATTATATACTCAAAAACCGTAATGAAAAATGTCATCGCACTCCCACCTCTTATAAATAGGCCACATGACATCCTGCCTGCACACACCTAGGCCACACAACACATCCTGCCTATGCAGACCCTAACCTCACATAACATCCCTCCAGCCCACACTTAGGCCTCACAAAACACCCCACCCACATACACTTGGTCCTCACAACACATCCCTCTCACAGACACCGGTCCAAAAAACACATCACATATCATAAAAATGACACCTAGGAAATCAAATCGCAACTCATCCGAAATACATATGGTAATCAAACCCCCTCACCCAAAAATACATGGGCTTCCACATCTCCTCACATCCTAAAAAAAGATACATTAATTTTTATCACTTGGAGTAGGTATTGGGGAAGGTAGGGTGGTCATCCATCTATCCCCCCATCGAGATGTTGGAAAACACACCCTCTTGCATGACAATGGGGGTGTTCGGAACATAGTTCTCAACATGGGTGGGTTCGTATAGAACTCACAATAAAAATACATGTGTATAAATATATGGTACCAAAAAATATTGCCCAGCCAAATAGTTCTCATAAAAGAAAACCATCTCGCAAAACCATCACTGTTGATTCCACCTTTAAATATATAACACCACACATGCCACATCAGACCACAAAACCCATTTCTCATTCCCATCCCACTTCATCTATCCATTTCAGTTTTGTTAACCATGGAATCCCAAGCCATTAAATGATTTGATAATAAATTATTTATTCATCCCATCAATACATGGGAAACCACTAAACATGACAGGAAATAAGAAACACAAAAACAATCACTTCTAAAAGTGAAGATACCTAATAAATGAAGGTGGATTCACATAAAACACACATTATACCAAGACTTATCAGAATAGGGTGAATCACTATTCATGTTACACATAGAGAAACTCCGAGAAAATTACCCATACAAATCACTACTTTCCTACTTTAATTTCATTGTCTCCAAAACACCCTTCCAGCCAAAAAGTCCCCCCAATCACACCCACATCAACTAACATAACATTGAACAACCAATTCTACAAACCCACTGCATAATAATACCACAACCATTGTATACCGACTATAAAAACAAATTCTTTCCCATTATACATGCATAAAAACTACAAAAAATCATACATCACATCAAAAGGAAAAATTATACAGGTTTATAAGAACATTTACCACATTCCACTACTTTTCTTTGGGGCCATAGAACACACACCAAATCGTAGGGAATCCAATTCATTAAAAATGTATACATGTCTAGCCAATTTCTATTTTAGTGTGATAAAAAAATATTAAAATAAGGAAAAAACCAATGTAGATGTATCCAATGCCAAAAAATATTCAAATAGCCACAATTTTTAGCCGGGCATCAAGCCTGAATAATCACAATATCACAATCAAAATAAAAGATTTAAAATACATGTGAATCAAACCACATTTTCCCTTCAATTTCAATTAGCTAATTCTTTATCTTCAATTAGGCTGGATTACCCATGATTCATACATAAAAAGAAGTAAAACCCCAACCAAATTATTTATAATAGAGAGAAACAAGTGGAATCCATACTTAATGGAGGTTTCCAATTAATGTGCATCATAGGGTGAAGAAGAATTCTCTTGAATCAAAACAACATGATGGAAACTACAGATATACCTATACCACACCATGTATCCATAAATAATTAACCCAAAACTCCCTTAAACAAAGAAAACACCTCCACAATGGATCCCCAAGAGATGAATGGATGAAAATAGATGACAAAGAAAGATAACTCACCACACATCGACCATGGATCACCAACGACTATCCATTGGGGTAAATGGATCAAAGAGGGATGATAAAGGACTTAAAGGAAACCCTAGGACACCTAATGTTTTACCAAAAACATTGGAAGATGGTATAATAGCTGAATGTATGAGGATTAATCCGAAAAATACATTTAAAAATTTACATGATCGGAGTATTACATGACATGTAATCCATTTTCATATCGTATAATAATGAGGGCTCGAGATTCTCTGAAAAATGAATCACCTCTTAATCTAATTTTATTTTTATAGACACATAATACTAAACTCCATGGAACTCTTCTTTTAACCATGTAAAATGTTAAAACATCATCACACTGACAAGAAATAATGTAAAAAATGAATTTCACATCGTCTAATCTAGTTAAACGATGTGTAATTCCCCTTATTCAATCCTTTAGAAACTAAAATCCTCCAAAATCACTATGATAATCCTCGAAGGACTTCGAAAAACCATTACCCACAACTTAATGAACTAGGAACATATAGATTGTTATATGAAATGAGTCCACGGATGCAGAATATTTAATTTCACTATATTTTACTTTTGATATTTTTAAATATAATGGGATATTCAAGTATGTATATAGATTAACAAGACAAATAAATTATATGTTCTGTAGGGATGATATTTTTTGTATCATGTTATAATGTAATAATCTAACCAATAGATCTTGGCTACTAGGATTAGCAAATTTATAGTTAGCACCAAAGGATGTTTAGTATAAAACTCACGAACTAGATTTGGGAAATCATAGATTAGGGAATATAAAGCTATGAATGATTTTTAGGAAAACGCTAACTATAAGATAATATCTTAATGTATTTAAGGTAGATATTAAGTGGTTCCCTAGAAATAATTCAATGTTTCTATACTCTAAGTGGATGTTTTTTTGGTATAGATCTATCTTGGTGTAATATCCCCAAAAAGTGTTTTATGAGTATATCATGGCCATATTTCTAGTGTAAAATGTGTGTGGCCTTTTTTTATCACATAGTTTGGCACTCCTTGGGGAAATTATTTAGTTTATTGAAATTTTATTTATGATTCACTATGAATGATTTATAATAGATGATTTCTATGAATCACCTATGTTAAACCTAGGGTTTCTTATATTTAATGTAAGGTGTCATGATTTAGAAATACTATAAATTAGTTTCATGATTATATAGTTTCCAAATATTATTATTTTTTCTTCTAAAATGCTTTTTGTTTTAAATAAATTGATGGAACCATAAGTAACCCTATTCATCTTGAATGTGATGGAAAATTTTATGCTTATGTGAACCAAAATGCAATGATTACTAGATTAAATGATATTATGAATATTCCAAAAATATATATTTGATTATAAATCTACCCATTAACCAATTCTTGGAATCACTAAATAAAATAAGTAAATATTTTTCTAATATCCCCCATTGAGGACAAAATGAAAGAATGATTTATGAATTTCCTTCATGTCAAAAATTTCAAAAGAGACACCCTGGAGAATGTGTCATTGGAATGGGAAAATGTTTTATTTGTGGAAGAGAAGATAATAAATCAAAAAAAGTAAAAATTATGAATTGTATGGATGAATATAAATTTTATTCCATGGTACCATTTATAGTTTAATATCTTATTTTTTGGAAATATGTGCATTATCTAAGAGAATGACCTAATAAAAGAATGAGAAGTTATACTAAAGAAGAACATACAATATACCAATAACAATACTATATGGATTTATGTGTTTATAAATTTGGATATTATAAGTATTCTATAGAATTTTTATATCAATGATGTTTCAGATATAAGTATCATCATACATATAAGGAATGTTACCCAATACATTTCCTATTTGTTTTATAAAACATATGTTGAAAGGTACATATAACCATGAAAATTGATCTAGTGGTAGGTTTAGGATTCTTTTGTTTAATTAAATGGGATATCATTGGATCCATGAAATTGGTTAGTGATTTGATGAAATAGTTTTTTATTACATCATTGATGAATTTTATTTCACTTTTTGGATTTATAAATGTTATATGTGATTCTATTTTTAGAATAATGATTATCTTTGTTTTTTTAAGAATATATTTTTTCATATGAGGATAACTTAAGAGTTATGGATACCATCAAGGGGTTATAATTTTAATGTTGATCATAAGTTGATAGGCATAGATACCATTTTTTTGGTTCTATGTGATAGAATTTTGAGGTTATTTAAAACTTTTACTAGGAATTGGGAATAATAGACTATTATGGTTTTACTAAACCTATGGGATATTATATGATTTTATGTTAAGTAAATTAAACTCTATTGGATAGTTTTATATTGATAATAATTATAGTTAAAAATAAATTTATTAATAATGTGATATTTTCATATATATTTTATTCTAGAAAAGTATTAATTTCATGTTTGTATTTAAACCTGATTCATCATAATCTATTAAATTTTATTGCATTATAGGATTATATAATAATTTAACAAGGTGATTAATTATATTTTTTTGCATGCTTCATTAGGTTGATATATACATAACCTTTGTGTTTATCATGAGTTTTGACATGAAATATTTTTTTTGAATAACGCAATTAAAATTTGGGAATATAAGTTAAAATGTATGTGATAACAAAAGGGGTTAAAAATTATTTAATAATAAGGATATTTAGGTTAATTGGGATATAGGGTTATTTATTTGTGGAATAATATTTGTTCAACCATTGGTATTATTATGGAAATGTTGATGTAAAATGATTTATTTATTAATATTAAGGATTATATATTTCAGATATTATCTTACATTATGGTAACCATTTCTTTTTTGGTTAAAATTTAAAAACATGAGGAATATCCTGTTATCCTTTTTAGATTATATGATCTATTATAAGTTTATTTTATGCTGCAAGGATGAAAATTTCGTCCTGAATACTATTTATGTGGAGAAAAGGATGAGATTGTTGTCAAAATTGATTAAGGGATAAAATTATACTTATTAGGTAAAATATTAATTTATTTTCTTGGTTTTTATGATAAATAAATTCCTTAAATACAATAAAAGGACCCTAAAAAAATTTCATCCAATTATGATCATTTCTGATGACTTGATAGTCTTATCAACCATTACTCATTTCTGGTTTTATGGGTGTTAACATTGTTCTTACCAGGTTCTCTATCACTCTTTACTAGTCTTTGGGTATTAGTTTTATCATCCATGCACATATTTTCACTTACCATTAATTTTATTGAATTTTTACCTAGTTTTGCGTCACCCAAAAATAATTTTCGTATTTCCTTTCCCATATTTTTAAGGGACATTTTATTAAACCTTTTTAAGATTTTGGTTTTCTGAAAATTAAATTTTAAATTTGAATCCCTTGATTGAAGATAAAATGATCAAATTTATAGGATAAAATTTATTTATTGGAGGGGGATGTAAAAACCCGATATTTTAAATTAATACTTGTTTATTGCATACATGACATGAAAAAATGAGCATAAAAAAATAAAAAATATTATATCATGGTTATAGCCTGATAGTTGAATCGGGGGTGGGGGTATGAATATGATTGAACACATTATGATATAAATATATTGGACCTACTAAATAAAAATGTATTAAATAATTATTAGGTAATATGAACTAATTTTTTAATAAATATATTTTATTCTTAAAAATATTTCTTTGAAAGGCATTTTCATTTCTTCGTATTATCGCATATTATAATTAATTTAATTACAATTAGATATTTTATTCTAAAAAGGATATCCATTTTTAAATTTTTGAAAATAAATTATCTTATTTTAATTTTTTTTAATTTTTATAAAAAATTTATTTTCTATTTAATAGTTATAAATACCGGTTTTCGGTGAGTTTGATTCATTAAAATTATTTTGAAAGTTCCATTTCCATGTAAAATAATTTAAATGTAAAACTAGTACTCTTTTATTATTAGTCTAATTCCATTTTTAATATTTTAAATTCACCACTTTATGGTTGAGTGAAAACCTTACAATACTAGATTTCATAATTTTAGAGTAAATCAAGTGATTTCAAAAAGTTGTGGTCATAAGAAATATTACACCCCCACCCAAACCAAACTCAAATTCAAATTTCAATAATCCAACACACGATGTTGCCTTGATTTATGTGATGGCTAGATCTACATACTTAACAACACATGTCACTAAAATCATCAATTAACCCACAATGCTATTAAGGACCCTCCTAAAGACCATCAATATTTCCCCACAAAATCAATTTTAAAGTTTAATTTAGTATAGAACCATTTTTATGCCTGAAATGGAATTTTTATGAAAAAATGTTTTTCATTGAAATTTTTGATGTAATATTAAATTAATTTCTACCACTTATAAAAAATGAATCTTAAAAACTGGATTCCATATTTTGACTCAAGAGGTCCAAATATTGAAAGTAGGCCCCTTTTTAATTATTTCCATTATGAATAGTAACCATAGTAAATAATTGTCACCATGGTAAGGGTAAATGAATTAATTAAGGATAAAAATATTATGATAAGGAATAATAATTACCCTATCATTTGTCTTAATGTTATTTAATAAGTTAATTTATGAAATTTCTATCAATTTTTTCCATATATGGAATCTTGGGGTCATATTTCTATGATTTTTTACCTTACTAAAATTTATATAAAAGTTACACCAAAAAATGTCACTTTCTCAATTTTAATAATGCTGTTATTTTTTCCTAATGAAAATACTACTTATTTTAATTTATAAAATTTTATTTGAATTATTAATGTTTTTTATCATCATAATTATATTAATTTTTTGGGATTATATAATTCGCATAAATGTGTGCACAATGTTGAATCAATATTTATTCAATTAATAGAAAAATTAAATAAATGATTATTAAAATATGAACTGTTATATAAATTTCATGATTTCTTATGTTCCAAAAATTTTATTGACACATATAACATGATATGGATGTATGAGAGGCTAAATTAAAAATTCAACTTTGTCTCGAAGTACTTGAAGTCAAATTAAATTAATTGTGTCAAAAAATAAATCAATAGTATTTTTTAATAAATAATATTTTATAAAATGATATAAATTAATAAAAAAATATCCTTAGGGAAATTAATTTCATATGGTATAAAATATCAACCGTGGTACATGTATGGGTGTTTTTTCTATTTATGGTAACATTCATGATTATTAAAGTATAGAAAAAATTAATATTATAGTAATTGTTAAAAGGTTTAATGACATTTTAAAACTAAAAATTAATAGTAAAATATAAAAACATCTAAAATTATTATTGTATGATGTTATTTAAACCCATCCTCATGTCATATTGAAAAAATAATTTATTTATCAATTTTTACATAAATATAATTTATATTAATTTAATACTTTATGAAATTCAATCAATGTCCCACCCATAACTTATAAAAGGACACCCATTATTTCATTTTTACACCAATTTGACAATAATTTCTTGACCAATCATTAACTTATTCCCATCCCAATATCCATAGACAATTTATAAATTTTTTACTCTTACAAAATACCATCCATGATTACCTTAATATGAGATCTAAAGGAAGTCTGTCTAAGAAGACGTAATTTTGTTTTCCAACTCTTTGTTGTTTATTTCATCTTAATTTCTTTTACCCACAATAAAATAAAAAATATTGTATCTTAAATATAATAAGAACATATTATGATTATGGGAAAACATATTTTATCACTATTAATTCCTACATAAAATGGAAATGGTGTTATTTCATACGTACGACTTACCGTCTCCATGTAGCAGTGTAATTCATTTTTTATTTCCACTTTACTGGATGGTTATAAAGATTTTAATAATTAATATATATTATATTTATAACATAAATATTATTTCAAATTATTATATCATATAAAAATTATCACCTTACAATACATTAGAAAATGATAGGGTCTCACGTTCGTATTTGAGGACTACCACATCCACAAAGAGATGCGATCCATTTTCTATTTATTCTTTATATGGATATTAATAAGAAAATAAATAATGTATAAATATGATATGTATGGTATAATAATGATTCTAAAAATTTTATTTATCACATTACTTTCTTTCATTTTATAATTAGAAATGTTAAATCATAGTTCATGTGTATGTACGGCCTAGCGTCTCCATGAATGGTGTAGTCTATTTTTCGATATATTTTTATATTCAATGATTATAAAAAAATATACAATTAATATATGATTATAATATACTAAATTATGAATCCATGATTAATGTATAAAGAAAACAACTATTGAACCAAAAATTATGCCACAAACCATCCCCTGGGGCTCATGTCGTGACTACCCCAAGCCCACCTCCCAAAGGCCATGGGCTAGCGACTAGCACTAAAGGAATTATCCCATGAGTGGAGGCATTTTACTGAAAACATATAAACATGAAAAAATCTCAAACTATGCAGAGTAAACTCAAATTAAACCTTAACATTCACCGAGAAAACAACTAAGAGTACAATAAAAATTGAAAGTAAAAAGGGGCCAGAATACAGGAACAAATCCACAAGGAAAGTATAACAACCATGGTCCATCTACTCAAGACCCCCTGATGGGTAGGTGAAGGGTAGATTCCTTTAGCCATAGAAGTAAGCCAGTCTATCCCGTCTCACTGAGCACCACCTGTCCCGTACCACCAAGGTCTCCATTGAAGCATCCCTCCATCCCGTCTCAATGCGTACCACCTAGTCCTTGACCACCATGGTATTCGTCAAAGCATCTGTCCATCCTGTCTCACTGAGAACCATCAGGTCCCGAACCACCAATGTCTCTATCGAAGGGTTAATCACCTTCATAAGAAATGAAATGTAGGAGAAACTCCCATTCAAGGGTGAGTAACACAATACTAAGTAGGGACCCCAACCACAAGGAATGACCACAAAGAAATCCACAAAGAAAACCATGAAAAATGATCATGAAAAAAGACTGATCCCACCAGGTATAATCTATAGTATGTAAAGTAAGATCATCTGTTATATCACCAAACACCTTTCGGCTACTAGGGCACTCCTCCCTACTGAGTAATGTCGGTATCTTGAGTCATACAAATCCACTCTCTACTGTGGGACAACTCAGTCACATAGAGCTGCTTCCCACTAGCTTTCGACTGATGAGTATTGTGGGTATGCTGGGTCACATAGAGCCACTCCCCACAGTGGTCCTTCTAGGTCACACAGAGTCGCGTCCCACTTTGGCCATCATGTTGAGGTATTCATCCCTGATGAGTATCATGGGTTTCCATGTCACACATGCCGCTCCCCACTATAGGCATGCAAGATCTCACATAGCTTCTTCCAACTAGTCTATCATAGATGATCCACATTGGGTCCCTTGTCAGCAGTCTTTGGGTCTCAGCCCACTGAAGTGTCCCCGCATGTAGTGCGCTCGATTCCAGGAGAAATCACTCCTCAAGATATTATTTGTTACAAATTACATGGAAGCATTTTTAGATTATTCCAAATGATCTGCCTTAGGATGAGTGTTCCAACCCCAAAAACCACTCATCAAATGGATGCCTGATATGAAAGTTATTGGTGTTTTAGTAAACAAGTATCGGTTATGTTCGGGACCAGTTTGTCCCAGTTGGATTGACCCACCCAACCCGGGAAAGGGTCTCCTTATGCCGTTGCCTGATTCCACCATCCAGACATTGTAGAGACCGGAAGCTTGACGTACATGGACATTACATTACTTTTGCATAATACTTAATACATAATAAAAACAGACACACAAGGACCGTAATAGTTTAGTGTCTTTGGAAGCTCGGAATAAAATCTTCTAATCGTGGTGAATGATCTTCAACATCTCCCAATAAAGATCTTCCCTTTTTTTATTACCTAAAACTTTTCTTTATATCCTGGGGAAAAGAAAACATAAAATGGGTGAGCTCAAATGACCAGTAAGGGTAAACATAGAGAACATAAAACAATCCATAAAAATTTTAATGCAAAAACATGAACATAAAATCTAAACATCATAATCTTGAGCAAAGACATAAATCATGGAAGTACATAAAGCATAGATCATAAAAGAACATTTATCATGATAAAATATCTTGGAAGTAAAAATTTTAATTGTGGAAACCATTAAGCACATGATTTGATTTCCATAGTAGCCAAGGCATTGCTGCCAAGACCATCTTAGTGGACAATGTCCCTTTCTGAGTCGAGTTCACTCCTCGTTTCAGTCCTGTAACACTGAACCAGATTAACTTACCATTCCAGCCATGTCTATATCATGAGATATAAATCTTTACCCAATGAATTGGAGGGAGATATAGGTCCCACCCATCTCATAATGAAATCATTCTTACTTGTGCCGCAAAATAAACATACATCATTCATAAAAACCCAATAAATAAAATGGGTTTCATAAACATCATCCCATCATCACATAATCCATATAAAATAAATGGATATCATTTCATAATAATAAAAGTGAAACCATGTAAATCACAGAGACATGATACTTGAAACATACACATATGAAATAATGTCATCTTAGATGAAAAATGGTTTTAATAAAACACTTGAAAAGAATTCTTGAGGAAAATATCCTCAAAATCATTCTATTTTCACAAAATGTCATGCAATTTTAAAAGAAAATGATTTTATTTTGAAAATAGTCATGAAATATTTTGGAGATAGCTTCATGAAAACATGGCTTTATAAAACTGTAAAAATCTGTTCGTGCCGTATATGTTAAAAAAACATTCTTCTCGTACTTTTGCCGGAAAAGTCAAAGAGTACCTTGTAAAAGAAATATTTCATAGATACCATGTAGTAAAAGTAAAAAATGGGTAAAAAGGACATTAAAAATACCTAAAAACACTTTTAGAAAACATGTACATGGATGACAACAATAACCCCAGTAAATAATTATGTATAAGCAATCTCGGATAAAAATTAGATTTGAGAAATTATCCCTTACCTTAGGCCCGATTTGCTTCGTAAGTGTCCAACCGTCATGTATAATAATTTAAATAATATAATTGACTTATTACAGAATCATATTAATTGTTATTATATCATATATGGATCACTTATTACTTTATATTACCCGTTCTTTTGTAAATTAATGTTAAAGTAGCGTTTTGGGTTAAATTGTCTCATTTGTTGTTCATGTTTTAACTTGTAATTATTCATATGATTACATAGATCATGATTCCTTAAATAAAGAATGTAAAACATGATTTATATATAATAAATATTCAGAACATACTTACATATAATGGATTGATAAATGGAAAGAAACACACCGTTCATGGAGACGGTAGGCCGTACGTACGCATGAACGCTGTTTTCGGTTCCTTATTGAATTGAGTGGAATTAAGTAGATGACATAAATATATAGGTACATAAATAAAGTAGTAGTATTATGTCATATATTTCATGAATACTTATTATATAAACTTTATAATCATTCATGAATTGTTAACATGGAGAATGAATCTCATCGCGTCGTGGAGGCGGTAGTTCGTACGTACGCACGAGCGATGGTATCATTCTCATGATCATGGAATTGTTTTTAGGTGTATGTATACTATTTAATAATAAATATAACTTTAAAATAATCATATATAATTATTATTTACACCATTATACCCATCCAAGTAAGGTGGTGGTGGAAAATAGATTACACCACGACATGGAGACGGTATTCCGTACGTACACACACGCGGTGATTTCATTTTCCGTAGGATGGATAGATGGTGAAATAGTGTTGTTTTATAATTATAATAACATATCAGTATATCAGTGATACTGATGTTATTACTTCATAATGAAACAACCTAAGAAGAAGAAGTGGAAGAAGAAATAAAGTTGAAAGAATCGGTAACGGACATTACCTCTTCTTTAAAGCGCCTCTTTGAGTCCACCTCTCAGGGCACTAAAATTGGTCTTTGAAGAAGACCAGGACCTCTAGGATGTTTCTAGGGAAGTGGAGAAGATAATTTTGCAGGGGTTGGCTGAGCTTCAAGGCACAATGTGGTGTGAGGAAAAGGGGGAGGAGGTTCCCTTTTATAAGGGAGGAGAGGGGCTCCTTTGGAAAAACTAAAAATATTATTTTATTATAAATCCTAATTCGGTTTTAAATAGCTCCAAATTGATTCATTTAGAAGATAAGGTGGGGATGGGTCGAAACCATATCATCCAGTAGAATTTAGACAAGTTTAGGTTCCTATTTTAACCTTATCATTTAGAGTTAACATTAAGTTAAATAATTTTACTTTTACCATGTCTTCTTGTGTTCTTATACTATAAGGTTAATAAACATACTATAACAAGCCAAAAGAACCCCAAGTTGTTTATTATTAATATATATAACCTTATCTAAGTGATTTGGCCGAACCATAGATTTTTAGGAATAACATTACAATTAATAATATAATATTTTTTTTAAAAACTATTTTATGTCAATTTTTACACTATTTAGTAATCGATTTTTGTGAAACTCCTAACAGAATGATTAGTTCGAATAAAGTTAATTAAACAAAATATAACATTTCATATTAACCTATAAAATTAGTGGAATATATAAAAAGTCTCAAATTAAATTTATTTGGGTATTTATAACATCAAGTATGTCAATATTTCATTAATATGATAATTACTGCATCATCATTGTATGATAAATAAAATACATTTTCTGATGTCTAAAAATTAAAAATTAAATACCATTATGTAGGAAATATTTTTATATTTCTAATTAATATTTATAGTCGAATTTATCATATGTATAACCCTATATTAAAAATTATCTACTTTTTAAACTTTGATTTTAACTATTTTAACCCTTCTTTAAATAAATTAATAATAAATGTCCTAATCTAATCCAATTGGGCCTAAATGGTCATATTTTTTTAAGGTTGTTTTTGGTCGAATTAAACTTATCCAATTTAATTATTACATGTTTTAGGGTAATAATAATATCATTTTTACCCTTAATTACCCTATTTACTTTTAACCGTGGAAAATAAAAGAAAAAAGTTACTATTCACCAAAAATTATTTTCATCTCATTGAACCACATTTTACTTAATGATATCAATCATGTCTCTAGGATTTTTGAGATTCCACTCACAGAAGCAGTAAAATTATGTTTTATGAAAAATTCATTTTTTTAACTACCACTTAGTGGTTTCCTTATTCATCAAAAATTGAAAGTCTTCAGAAAAATACAAAAAATTAGGCCTATGATATATTTGATATTATGAACTCAAAAATGATGTCTATTTTAACAAATTAAAAACATATCAGTTGAATTAATTATTTTAAAAATCAATTCCCGTCGTCAATACAAATAGCGTGTTTTTAAGAGATAATAACTATCAAAAGATTGACACTTGTTTATGTCTGGTTTAAATGTGAAATTACATCCAATGACCAACATTGTATTAAATTGTAAAAATATATTCTAAATATACTTTAAAACCACTCAAATTAATAATTTATCACTATTAATTATTTCGATTAAAAAGGTTGTTTTTAATTAAAATTTAGTAATTTTCACTATTTATTAGAAAATGAAAGTTATCCGAAAAGTACAAATTTTACCCTAAGCTAATTTCGATATTCCGAATCAAAAAATGAAATCCATTTGGAAAAATAAAATTTACAAAATTTCAAAAAGTGGATATTACTATTCATAACGGCTAGTTTTAATAATATTTTAATAGCATATCGTTGTTTAGTGAAACTCAGTATTGCGTACTACACACGTTATCAAGGAAGGTCGCGATTGCGTGTAATGCAAGGCAAGTCAAGGATGCGTGTTTTACAAGATCCTTTTGGTGTAGCGTACAACACATGACATTAATTAAATTAAAAGGAATATTTTTCATAAAATCTCAGGGTGTTACATTCTACCCCCCTTAAAATGAATTTCGCCCTCGAAATTTATCGGGGTTATAAATGGTTTACTACTCGAAAGTTTCTTTAATAGAAACCCACATCGTAAATAGGAATACCCAAACCAATCTTTAAAAACAAATGTATGAAACATAACGGTTACCCAAATAAACTAATCAATAGGTTTCCACATAGGTGAAAATATGGATATTGAAGAGAAATCTGACCATCATGTTCTGATGGAGAGTGGTAGAGAACATGGCTATAGAAAATCCAGCAATCACAAAGCCATAAATTTGTGACGATATAAGGTACCCTATGATTCATCAGATATAAGGCCACTAGGAAAACATTTTTGGTTTTCATGATCATTTCCCTAAAGTTGATGAAATTGGAAATAGAAGAAATACTTTCATGATTTTGGTATAGTCTCACCGTTGGTCGTTCATCTTAAAGAAATGAAGTTGATTTTGTCATTCATGATATGTTAGCAGATCATGTGATAGAATGATGGGTCATTCCATCTTTCTCAAACAAAAGGTTAGAAAAGTTATCAAAAAATATGTAAGTCCATCTATAGTGATATTAATCATATATGGTTCCTAAAATGGACTTATACTTCTTATATTATACTGCTTAATATAATAAAACTAGTTTCTACTAAACAGGGACTTCCTGTAGGCCAGTGGTAGGCGATAAAGGCCAGTCGCACTTCGGTTGTGGGTTTGATTCCCACAGCCTTGTCCGACGCGATAGGCTGTTGCCCGTCCTGCATGTTGTCCTTCTTCTAAAGCTATATTGCTATAACATCCCATCAATAATATTGAAAAAAGTTCTATCCTTAAACAATAATAACTTATGTCCAACATAATCCATTCTAATATTTAGGATTATCTAAAATACTTCGGTCTAAGCTCATAGTATAAAGAAAATGATTACCTGAAATGACACATAACAATCACGTGAATGCCATCATTTATCCCCCATATATCATAAGATATATCTTGTTGGTAAAATTATAGACATGTGAATACCTTAATCATGTATTCTCTTGAAGAATGAATACCCATTGAACCTTAGTGAAAACATGAATGCTGTTAAAAGTTAACTCTTTCCACATACTGAAATCTCCAAAATTCTATATACTCAAACCATGATATAACCTTCTCCTTATATTAGTCATGAGCTCATGAATACTATCAAATATTTAATTTTTTCCTTATCCCTTCATTATGCGCATATCATCTATTTTCCAAAAATATCTGAATAACCATTCATGGTTACTAATACCATTAATCATACACTTTCAGAACATAGGAAAGACAACAGTGTAACAATCCTTAGATGTATCTTTATTCCATAGTACCATGAGATTACTTATACAACATTACACTTGATAAACAAGTAATCATTCCACTACCTTCTTAAACCATTGACCGAGGTTCAAAAATTCTTTCATCTCACATATCATTTGTAGTCTCTTCATCATCATCAACATAAATACAACCCATACGACCATACTGATTCTCGTCATGAGACTTTCCCTTAGGGAATTGGTTTGCATAATGCCAGTACATTCCACATTTAAAACATTTAATCATTGTTGATGTCGTAGCAATACCATTATCCTCATCCCTGGTGTTAACTGAACCATTTCCATTGCACTTACTGGCTTTGTGTCCTTATTTTCCACACCCAAAGCATCTTCTAGTTCCTTTGAAACAATCTCCCCGATGCCTCTCCCCACCTTATTTACATGAGGGAAATTGAACTTTCTTTATTCTATGATCATCATGAAACTCCATCTTTCTCTTATTATCTGAGTCGGGAAACTTACCAAAGTTGAGATTATTGATCATATTATGAGATTGCTGATTAGGAATAATAACGATATTTGGACTTCCAAATCCAGTTTCATTTGGTTTATCATGAAGAATATCATTTCATTGTCCGTCATATCCTCCGTTATCATGAATCTTTAGGTTTCCAACCATTTTCTAAAACCCAAAAAGAATAGTGTCAGAGGCAAAAATCATGCTAGGGAAAACAACATAATAAAGAGGGAGTAACCTCAATATCTAACATCTTAGGTTAAATTCTAATATCGTTACCGTAGTTATAGGACTATATCCTATATGTATACTTATCCTTAGGGACATCCCTAGACATACCTTAGAAATATATCTAGGGATCTCACTAATGTTTTCACATCCTAGTTTCCAAAGGTTGACTAATCCTTTCCTCCGATACCAACTATAGAGACCCGATGCTTGATGTACATGGACATTACATTACTTTCGCGGAATACTTAATACATAAGAAAAACAGATACACAAGGACCGTAATAGTTTAGTGTCTTTGGAAACTCGGAATAAAATCTTCTAATCGTGGTGAAAGATCTTCAACATCTCCCAATAAAGATCTTCCCATTTTTTTCATACCTAAAACCATTATTTATATCCTGGGGAAAAGAAAACATAAAAGGGGTTAGCTCAAATGCCCAGTAAGGGTAAACATAGAGAACATAAAACAATCAATAAACTTTTGAATGCAAAAACATGAACATAAAATCTAAACATCAAAATCTTGAGCAAAGACATAAATCGTGGAAATACATAAAGCATAGATCATAAAAGAACATTAATCATGATAAAATATCTTGGAATTAAAACTTGAAATTGTGGCAACCATTAAGCACATGATATGATTTCCATAGTAGCCAAGGAATTGCAGCCAAGACCATCTTAGTGGACAAAGTCCCTTTCTAAATCGAGTTCACTCCTCGTTTCAGTCCTGTAACACTGAACCGGATTAAATTACCATTACAGCCATGTCTATATCATGAGATATAAATCTCTACCCAATGCATTAGAGAGAGATATAGGTCCCACCCATCTCATAATGAAATCATTCTTACTTGTGCCGCAAAATAAACATACATCAATCTTAAAAACCCAATAAATAAAATTGGTTTCATAAACATCATACCATCATCACATAATCCATATAAAAGAAATGGATATCATTTCATAATAATAAAATTGAAACCATGTAAATCATAGAGACATGATACTTGACACATACACATTTGAAATAATGTCATCTTAGATGAAAAATGGTTTTGATAAAACACTTTAAAAGAATTCTTGAGGAAAATATCCTCAAAATAAATCTATTTTCACAAAATGTCATTCAATTTTAAAAGAAATAGATTTTTTTGAAAATAGTTATGAAATATTTTGGATAGAGATTCATGAAAATATGGCTTTATAAAACCGTAAAAATCTGTTCGTGCCGTATATGTTAAAAAAACATTCTTCTCGTACTTTTGCCGGAAAAGTCAAAAAGTACCTTGTAAAAGAAATATTTCATACATACCATGTTGTAAAAGTAAAAAATGGGTAAAAAGGACATTAAAATTACATAAAAACACTTTTAGAACACATTTACATGGATGATAACAATAACCCCAGTAAATACTTACGTATAAGCAATCTCGGATAAAAATGAGATTTGCGAAATTATCTCTTACCTTAGGTCTGATTTGCTTCGTAAGTGTCTGAAACACCTGTATAATGATTTAAATAATGTCATTGACTTATTACAGAATCATATTCATTGTTATTATATCATATATGGTTCACTTATGACTTTATATTACCCGTTCTTTTTTAAATTCATGTTAACGTAGCGTTTTGGGTAAAATCGTCTCATTTGTCGTTCATGTTTTAACTTGTAATTATTCGTATGATTACTTAGATCATGATTACATAAATACAGAATTTAAAACATGATTTATATATAATAAATATTCAGAACATACATATATATAATGGATCGATAAATGGAATGAAAAACACCGTTCATGGAGACGGTAGGCCGTACATACGCATGAACGTTGTTTTCAGTTTCTTATTGAATTGAGTGGAATTAATTAGATGAAATAAATATATATATACATAAATACAGTAGTATTATTATGTCATATATTTCATTATTACTTATTATATATACTTTATTATCATTCATGAATGGTTAACATGGAGAATGAATCTTATCGCGCCGTGGAGACGGTAGTCCGTACGTACGCACGAGCGATGATATTGTTCTCATGATCGTGGAATTGTATTGGAGTGTATGTATACTATTTAAGAATCAATAAAACATTAAAATAATCATATATAGTTATTATGTACACCATAATACCCATCCAATTAAGGTGGTGGTGGAAAATAGATTACACCACGACATGGAGACGGTATTCCGTACGTACGCACGCGCGGTGATTTCGTTTTCCGTAGGATGGATAGATGGTGAAATAGGGGTGTTTCATACTTGTAATAACATATCAGTATATGATTTATACTGATGTTATTACTTCATAATGAAACAACCTATTAAGAAGAAGTGGAAGAAGAAATAAAGTTGAAAGAATCGGTAACAGACATTACCTCTTCTTTGAAGCACCTCTTTGAGTCCTCCTCTTAGGGCACTAAAATTTGTCTTTGAAGAAGACCATGACCTCTAGGAGGTTTCTATGGAAGTGGAGAAGAGAATTTGTCAGGGGTTGGCCGAGCTTCAAGGCTAAATGTGGTGTGAGAAAGAGGGGGAGGAGGTGCCCTTTTATAAGGGAGGAGAGGGGCTCCTTTGGAAGAACTAAACATATTATTTTATTATAAAGCCAAATTCGGTTTTAAGTAGCTCTAAATTGATTTATTTAGAAGCTAAGGTGGGTATGGGTCGAAATAATTTCATGAAATATAATTTAGACAAGTTTAGGTTCCTATTTTAACCTTATCATTTAGATGTAACATTTACTTAAATAATTTTACTTTTACCGTGTCTTCTTGTGTTCTTATATTATAAGGTTAATAAACTTACTATAACAAGCCAAACGACCCCCAAGTTGTTTATTATTAATATTTATAACCTTATATAAGTGATTTTTCCGAACCTTAGATTTTTAGGAATAAAAAAAACAATTAATAATATAATATTTTTTAAAAAACTATTTTATGTCAATTTTGACACTATTTAGTAACTGATTTTTGTGAAAATCATAACAGAATGATTTGTTCTAAAAAAGTTAATAAAATAAATACTAACATTTCATATTAACATATAAAAGTAGATTAATTCATAAAAAGTCTCATATTACATTTATTTGGGTATTTATAACATCAATAATTTCAATATTTCATTAATAAGATATTTACTGCATCATTGTTCTGTGATAAATAAATTAATTATTTAATGTCTAAAAATTACAAATTAAATACCATTATGTAGGAAATCTATTTATATTTCTATTGAATATTTATAGTTGAATTTATCTTATGTATAACCCTATATTAAAAATTCTCAACTTATTAAACATTGATTTTAACTATTTTAACCATTCTTTAAATAAATTAATAATATATGTCCTAATCTAATCCAAGTGGGGATAAATGGTCATATTTTATTTATAAGGTTGTTTTTGGTCTAATTACACTTATCCAATAGAATTAGTACATGTGTTATGTTAATAATAATATCATTTTTACCCTTAATTACCCTATTTACTTTTAACCGTGGTAAATAAAAGTAAAAAGTTACTATTCACCAAAAATTATTTTCATCTCATCGAACAACATTTTACATACTGACATCAATCGTGTCTCTTGGATTTTTGAGATTCCACTCACAGAAGAGGTAAAATTATGTTTTATGAAAAATTCAGTTTTTTAACTACCACTTAGTGGTTTCACTATTCATCAAAAATTGAAAGTTTTCAGAAAAATACCAAAAATTAGGCCTAAGATATATTTGATATTATGAACATAAAAATGATGCCTATTTTACCAAATTAAAAACATATTAGTTTCATTAATTAATTTAAAAATTAATTCTCGTCGTCAAAACAAATAGCGTGTTCTTAAGAGATAATAACTATAAAAATATTGACACTTGTTTTTGTCTGGTTTAACTGTGAAATTACATCCAACGACCAAAATTGTATTAAAATGTAAAAATATATTCTAAATATACTTTAAAACCACTCTAATTAATAATTTATCAATATTAATTATTTCGATTAAAAAGGTTGTTTTTAATTAAAATTTAGTAATTTTCACTATTCATCAGAAAATGAATGTTATCCGAAAAGTACCAAAATTTCACCCTAAGATAATTTCGATATTCCGAATCCAAAAATGAAATCCATTTTGAAAAATAAAATTTAAATAATTTCAAAAAGTGGTTATTACTATTCATAATGGCTAGTTTTAATAATATTTTAATAGCCTATCGTTGTTTAGTGAAACTCGAAATTGCGTATTACACACGCTATCGAGGAAGGTTGCGATTGCGTGTAATGAAAGGCAAGTCAAGGATACATGTTGTGCATGCTCCTTTTTGTGTAGCGTAAAACACAATACATTAATGAAATTAAAAAGGATATTTTTCATAAAATCTCGGGGTTTTACATACATGACCCAGTTCTGGTCGGGTCGGCCAAGTCCTTATTGGCCACTGGGCGAGGCCCATGGGGTCTTGATGGAATCACCCCAATTCATTAGGGGGTCTAGCCCGCTAGGTTTCCTAGGGACCTGGTTCCGACAGGCCTGACCTGTAACTGGGGGGCTGGTTTGTTCCCGGCTCGGGCAACCTAGTGGCTTGGTGTTATTCCACCATCCTGACTCACAATATCATGCCAGCTTAATCTAGAACGAGCCGCTCCACGACCCGATTCATTTCATTCTAGACATACTTACCTGGTGGGCTTGTCCCCTCAAGCCCGGATGCTAGGTCGTATCTGGTTCTTGCATGCCATTGATGGCTATGCCAGCTACGACTGTGGACTCACACGTAGTTGCTGGACCGAGGCCCGTGAGGTGCAGGCCTCCCCATTCGATGTAGCCTGGTGGCTGCATCTATTTTTTTCCAGTGTTCAGCTTTCTTTCGGCAGATCCTACCGCAACATTATGGCCCGAATCAGCCGTGAAACCTTCTTCGGTGTGGCATAATGGCACGCCACTATGGTACACCTCCTGTGGTGGTCAGTGCTATCTGTTACTTTAGTAGACCAACACATCTATTACGGTGGTCAGTTCATCATTTTTTCAATTCCTGCAGCCTCAATGGGTTGTTGAATTCTCAAATATGGCCTCAAAACCACTTATCTATCAACATAGAGGTTTAACAAAAAAGAATGAACAATGGGAAGGGGCTCGAGCCTCGTTTGTGTCGACCTGCACCCTCCACATTAGAGTTTAATACAAGGGGAGGTTCATGATTATAAAAACATGGTAACCCCAATACAAACTCATGTATATGAACCCTCCTACAATAAAATGATATCCGCATATCAACCTTTTTGTGGGTTGATATGCATTTATTGTTTTAGAAAGAAGAATGGGTAATTTTAAACGTTAAAATGGAAACCCCTAACTCAAGAATAATCAATTGGGGGGAAGGCTCATCACTGATGGAAATCTATCTACTGGGGTTCATGATCCATTTGAAGCCATTGGAATTCTTCATTCGTCGGCCCCTGATCTGTTCTCTAACGTGTCTTTTTCGATTTTCCCGATTCGCTATTGTTCAACATTGGAGAGGTTGTTAATGAGAATAATTTTGATCTAATCATTTTCTCCAACCACATTATCTCATTAAAAGAGCAACACATCGCAAAGTTTCTGTTATTCTTAGTCATCGCATCATTACACTATTACATATACAAAACTATATATCTGTTACACATCATTTAAAAAGTAATTATTCAATTTTATTTATGGAATGAAACTGTCGTCTCATTGCTGCGTTGCAACGGTTTTATTTTGATGAAAGTAAACTTTTTAAATTTATTTTATTTTTCTTTAAATGACCCAAAATTTAATTTTTTCTTTTAACCCACTGCTATTGTGGTTAGGACCATTATTAGATAATTTTTTCATTCAGGATGCAACGGTGCCCCCATATTTTCAATCTGGTCACCCGTTTAGACGTTTCCAAAACAGCACATACATGATACTAAAAGCATGACATTTTTTTTCGATGGATCATTCCTGGAACTCCAGGACTCAGAAGCACATTCCATCACAATTCATGTTCTCGAAAAAAATCCCATTTAATTATTTTAAAAAATTCATTGAATTCCAGGGCATTACATTACTACACATTTTTTGGGCGTTATGTCCTCATAAACCAAAACAAGGGATAATAAAACAAAAGGGGTATAGAACATTAATATGAGCTTCCCGCTCCCAAGTTCCCTCCTAGAGATTCATGTGCTTCCAACGAACTCACACCCGAGGAATCGACCGTCCACGAAGGACCTTCTTTTGTCGATCCTTTATCTCCCCTGAGAAGTCTACAAATGTCTCCCCATCATCAAACTCTATCTTTTGGCTGCCTCATGTTCAGGTCCTTCTAGGATAAGATATACTTGAGAATATTATGGTCAGAATAGACTGTAATCCATTCACACATCCAATATTGTCTCCACATCTTCAATTCAATGAACACTACTACTAACACCAGTTCATGGGTATCATTGTTCTGCTCATGTTGTCAAAATTTTCATGAACCGTAGGTAATCGCTACTTTCTCCCACATCAAGATACAACCTAATCAGCTCCCTGATGCATCACTGAAAACTACATACCCAATTCCCTCCTCTAGTAGTCTCGAGAAGGAGGCGCTTGTCAGTCTCTGTCTCATCTTTGGGAAACTTTGTTCGAACATCTACATATACACGAAGAGCTACCGATTCTATGGAAAAGCCGATAAAGGTGATGATACTAGGTAAAAGTCAAGAACGAACCTCAGGTAGTGTCTATACATCCCCAAGAAACATTTGACTTCAATCACACTCCTGGGTGGCTCCTATGTAGGCACTGACTATATCTTCATCGGATCCACTGTAACTCCATCTTTTGAGATGATGTGTCCCATTAAGTGGACCACCAAAATAAAAACTGGAACTTAAAGAGCTTCCCATAAAGATGTTTCTCTCAGAGTGTATCCAAGACTATTCTAGGTGTGTAACATGCTTCTCTTCTACTGCTAAGTACTCCAATATATTATCAAATAATACCACCATGAAACAACCATGGTAAGGCCGGAAGATCCTATTCACGAGTCCTATGAACACTATGGGGGAATTGGTACGCTGAAGGGAATCACCAAGTACACATAATGGTCATACCAGCATCTAATGTCTATCATCATTACAACCCCATCCCATACCTGAAGCTAGTTATTTCCTAATCTGAGGTCTATCTTTGAGAGCCACCTCACTCTCTTCAGCTGGTCGAAGAGGTTATCAAATCTCGGGAGTGGATATTTGTTTTCATGGTCA
This sequence comes from Viscum album, assembly GCA_963277665.1. Taxonomy (NCBI): domain Eukaryota; kingdom Viridiplantae; phylum Streptophyta; class Magnoliopsida; order Santalales; family Viscaceae; genus Viscum; species Viscum album. The sequence goes on along the minus strand of OY728120.1, from coordinate 776,312,236 downwards.
CATTGTTCAAGAAATAGTAGTCCATGTATATCCTCAATAATCCTTCTTCTTTCTTGAAAAAATAAATTGGGATGCTAATGATGATATGTTGGGCCTCAAGATGCCCTTATTCTGCTTGTCCTACTATTGTACCCTCAAATCATGAATCTATGCGAGAGCCATCTGATATGCCAGTGCAGATATTGGTGTCATCTTAAGGTACATATCAATCCATAAGTCATCCTTCTTGGGAAGAGGTTGTGCCAAAAAAATCCACATAAATGAAATCATCATACTCGTCCACAACTATAGGAATGCATGGACTCCTCTTTCCCACTACCCTGAGAGTGAGGTTGGACAACTTGTGAGTGATTGGCCGCACCCACCCCTGAGAAAGTTTGTCCTGCACTACAAGAGTTCCATTATCTCAGGTGAAGAAAAATCTATTACCATCTACACGGACACACCACACTCTAAACCTAATACAGTCGATCTGAGCAAAAACTGTGGATAATCAGTCCATACCCAAGATAAAGTCGTAAGGCCTCAACGTTGCCACAAGGAGTTCCCATCCAAATCTCTTCACTCAAAGAGTAAGATCACACTACCGACACCAGTGTGTAATCACTGAATCCCCTCCTATAGAAGTCTTAATTCGTAAGAATCTTTCCAATGACTCCACCAGAATCATCGATCCTTGAACGCGGTCCATGGAAAGGAAAGACTAACAGACACCTATGTCTATACGAACTGCAACAATGGTTGAGAATACCCAGATTGTTCCTCTAATCATTTCCAGAGCATCGTGGTCATATGACTTCTCTACCTGATGTTTATATCGCCCCATTCCACCTAATCCCTAAGCGAATGGTGTATAGACCGGGGGTGGAAGTAGTAGTACCTCGAACCATCGCCCACCGCCTACTACACAACCTACACCCCTACCAAATCTTTCACCCTGTAGACCTCCTCACTAGAACCTCTTCTTCTACCTTGGTAGTCCCTAGACAGCCTGCTGGTCATTTTTGTGGTGTTTTGGGATGTCTCGTGCTAGGTGTCCCTTCAAACCACATGTGAAGCCCATCATGGCTCCCTGCTAACTCCCTCTGCACTGAGAGCCCTGCACTTAGGAACCTGAGTCCAGGGGTCATCCCATGAATGATATGACCCGCTTAGGTCGATGTGTCAGCTTCCTTATAGTCACCACTAAAGAGTTTACTACCGGCTGTCTACTGTTGGCCCCAACTATTGGCGCTTACTCTTACAACAAGCTCTCCACAAGAAGGGATTGATCCTACACCCCAGCCTAAGTATGGATGTAGAGAGACACCATGGATTCCATAATCTCCTGACGCAATCCCCACTCAAAGGCTCTATCCCTAATGAAATAGTCTCAAACCATGTCTGTAGAGTCGCGAGAAAGCTTGGTGAACCTAGCCAAGTACTGTTCTACTGTCATGCTACGCTGTTGTAGGTGCAGTAAATCTGGTATGTGCCTGGAAAGAAATGTTTTCGAGAATAGATCCTCCACAAAGAGGTTATCAATGTCTGTCTAGGTGAGGGTAACATCATTATGAGTCTAAATTTTCATGATCCTCCATCTCCCTATCGATCCATAAAGAAGGCCCGTATCCAAGATCACCATCAGGTCATGTGGAATCCTCACTAATAGAAAGAATCATGTCACCAGCTCCATTCAGTCCTCCGCGACCTGAGGATCTATCTCTACCATGAACCAGGGAGGTCTCTATCTTCGAAACTTGTCCAAGGCACATAGTCTATGTACATCCTCTACCAGAAAATCCGGTAGTAATTGCTAACCAAAAGGTGATGGTATCACTGATACAGCAACCAACAATGCCATCTTGGGCAACGATCCCTATAAAGAAGCCTCACCACTATGTGGGTCATCCATGTGGCCACACAATGGAATCCGGGCATGTTATCTTTATAGAGGCATCTTGAAAGACAATCAAGATGAACCAGGTTCAATTTATTATACCCGGTGATCTAACATTGACTAAAAAGGTCAAGTGAAGACACTCCAACACAAATGAAACATGTGTTTTCATATACTAGGTCAGAAAATAGAATTCATGGACCTAGTGTATGGAGACGTCGGCCACCGCACCAACAGCAGACACCCTATCCTGAAAGATGAAATCGAAACACTTAACACTATTCGCCATCAAAATTTACAAACTCTTAGTTGTTTTGGTATAACCAACCACCATTGATACCACATTTTCATGACCCATCCCTAGGCCCTATTCAAAGACTACCCCAATCCTGTCTCCCAAAGGCTTGGGGAATTTGACAAGAAATGAAGTCATTATCCCACGAGTTGGATGAATTTTACAAAAAACCTATACACATGCACAAAGTCTAACCATAATGAAAACCAAAATTCATGATCATGAAGCAATATATCTCACACCATTTATAATCTATAGTATGGAAAGATAGACCATCAGTTGTATCAATGAACACCTTGGGATGTTGGGGTACTCCTCCCTGATGTGTACCTTGGGAATACATGGTCACAGAGAGCCGCTTCCCACTACGAGCCTATTAGGTCACACAAAACCACTTCCCACTAGCTTTGGACTACTTTGGTACTCATTACTTATGAGTACCATGGTTATGCTGGGTCACAGATAGCTTCTCCCAACCAAGGGCCTACCGGGTCACATAGAGCTCCTTACCACATTGGAAATCATACTGAGGTACTCATCCCTGATTAGTGACATGGATTTCTGGGTCACACAGTGCCATTACCCACTATGGGCCTCTTAGGTCACATAGAGGTACTTCCCACTGTTCCTTTATAGTTGATCTACAAATGGTATCTTGTTATCTATCTTCAGGTCTCAATCAGTCACAGGGCCCCCAAACATGGTGTTCTTGATTCCAAGAGAAACCACTCCTCAAGCCATAATTCATATTTGAACTTCCATTGATGCCTTATTAAAGCATTCCAAAAGATCATATTCTTTTAGAGTGTTACAAATCTACAAATTTATCTCCAACCAGATGCTCTGTATGAAAGATATTGGCATTTTAGTAAGCATGGGTCAGTTGTTTCTGGGCCCGGTCAGAACTGGTTAGATAGACCTGTCCAACCCAGCCCGGGATCCCCCCATGCCCGACCTGATTTGAATAACCCTAACCGAACCCATTAATGTCCTTTCCTTGCCCATTGGGACTTATTGGACTTGAACCAGTTAGTTCAGGGGTCCAATGACCTGGGTCACCCTGCAATCTGATTCCCACCTGGCAGGAAAACAATGGGTAGGCCGGTTTGTTCCATGCCCAAGCCGCCAAGTGGTCCAATGTTATTCAACCAGCCCGACCCAAAATTATGGGCCAACATAATCAATTCCAATCCACTCACCATCCTGGTTCGTGCCCCTCTGGGCTGGTCCCCTCCAGCCAAGACACCATGTTGTGTCCGATTCATGCACGCAGTAGCCACCTAAACCGGCCATATTTGTGCAGCCATACGTGGTCACAGGACCGTGACCTATGTGGTGAGGGTCACCCCAACTGATGTGGATAAGTTGTTGTGTCTCTTCTTTCCAGCCGCCAGCTCACTGCTGGTGGCTCGTGCTATAACTTCGTGACACGAGTCGGCTACGACACATTATTTGGCACACTATGGTGGTGCGCCGTCGCCTGCCCACGACCACCACTACAGGCCACCACCGGTGGGCGTTCCCACTAGTGTGGACTTCAAAGGAACCCAGTGTCCGCTACTATGGTTCTTTCCGTGTGCCATATGTGCCTCCAGACTCCATGTGGTTCCACCTTCTCTGCTAAGGCCTTGAAACCACTTCACCTTCAACTTGGAGGTTCTGCCATGAAGAACAAAAAAAGGCAGAGGGGCTCGGTCCTTTTTCGTTCTGTCCCACACCCTCTTCATTAGAGTTTAAAAAAAGGAAGGTTCAATATTATAACAATAAGGTATTCTAGATGAAAACCTAAGTATATTAACCCTCCCAAACGAAAAATCGATCGATGGATCATCCATTTTGTGGGTAGATCCGCATTCATTTTTTTAGAAAGAATAATGGAGAATTTAAACTTTAAAAATTAAACCCCAACTTGGGGAATCTTCAATCGGAAGGAATGCTCATCCCTGACAGAGATCCATCTATGGGGGTTCACAATCTCTTCTAAGTCATTAGCATTTGTCGTTCATTAGATAAAGATTCATCACACTATTTCATTTATGGAATGAGACAATCATCTGATCATTGTGTTGAGGAAAAACAAATTTTGAACAAAATAAACTTTTTAATTTAATTTAATTTTTCATAAAATCACTGAAAATTAAATTTTTTCCTTGACCCTGACTAGATGAATTTAGGTCTATTTTTATTTAATATCATCATTCTGGAAACAATGGTTCCCTTATATTTTCAATCTGGTCACCCATTTGGATATTTCCAAAACCGCACATGCACATCATTTAAAACATAACATTTTTTTGATAGATCATTCTAGGAACTCCACGCCTCAAAATCACATTTTTCATTAGTTCCATGACTCGAAATAATCCCATTTAATTTTAAAAAAAAATCTTCGAATTCCAGGTTATGAAAAAGTACACAAAAAACAAATAAATTATGACATAAAATAGTGTTTTAATAAATAATTGTTATTAAATGGATGATTAAAGGATATAAGAAAATCATATATGGTATGATATATATGTTTATGGTTTTGAAATAGATGAATAATAAATATTTATTTATTATATAGGAGGTTCAAACTCATATAATGTATGTCAACCATGAGGTAAGGGATTCCATCTAAATTACCTTTCATCGAGGTATATTTAAATGTTATGCACCAATTTTTTATATGGTTTATATACTAACATTTTACATTATAGGTCATTAAATACTCAAAATTAATTTTATTTTATGTTTCAAATAATATTATTTCATCCAATGTGATTTTAATTTAAGGTTACTAAGTGGTTAGGGGTTTCTTAACAAAATTTCACCTCTTGTAGTTATAATTTTACTTCATCAACTATGTTATTCCATGATTATGTGTGAAAAAAAATATGATTTTATTATTGTGTATTTAAAAAATTATTTTGTGGATTTAAATATTTCAAACATAAATAACTTATTGATTAATTCTCACTTCAATGATTTTATAATTTTAAGGGTTTATTTTACAATCTGCTTGTTATTTGGGATTGTTTATACTAAAGCCTATGTTTTGGTAATTATTTATTATTTCTATATCAAACTGAATAAAATTTACTCTCAAATAGTTATTTATAGAAATTAAATGTTTTCATTTAATTCTACACTCTTTATTTACTCAATATATAGTAATCATGTTTTTATGGAAAATCGAATTTGTTTTTCTACTCAGTTGGGAAACATTTAATATTATATTCATATTTTCCAAAAAATATTTTATGTAATATTTAAACTAATATCCAATGATTTATTAAATAAAAATCAACCCATGTTTTATTTTTTTAAAATGGTTTAAAGAGAATCGTCCTTTCATTTTTTGAATGAGGTGATTCTTCAATTTTCTTAAAAAATTGTGAATGTAATGTTTTCTTATCTTATGAATCTGTAACCAAATTTCATCCCAAAATGACTAATTTTTATTTTAATTATTAATTTATATGTTCATAATTTATTTTCCACAAAACAATTCCCTTACTATTTAGAATTTTTTTTACATTTTTAAGAAGATATTCCAAAGTGGAATGTTATATTTTTTTCAAGATATTTTCTAGTGATATTCTTAATGTATTTAAATATACGAAATCACCATATATATAATCCTATGATTTAATAATTATATAATACCAATATATCCTTTCCCATATTTTTTGGATTGTTTATGATAAATTTTACTAGGGAAGGTATTAACGTTCTCTGAGCTACTTATTCCAATATGGATTGTTATTGAATTTTGTGGAATATTGATTATGTTACTTTTTATTCATATAATGATTGAAATGGAATTATCAAGTGATGGTTGGATTCTAGAATTAAAATCCCCTTGATTCATTAGTAGTTATTAGGATACAAAAATGTTGGACAACCATATTAAATGGGTTTTTGGTGTATACTTACCCATGGCTTCAAATATCATGGAAAAAGGATTAAACGATAAATTTAAAATTTCTATACTTATAAAATCCATATTTAAGAAAACAATTATTGATTTATATTTAAACATTTTCAATAATATCCATAGATAATTTTAAATATAATTTGATTATTTATATAGAATCATTTCATCTTCATTTATTCATATCATATTTTTCTTCAAGATCATGTAATATTTTAAATGGAATGTCTATTTGGTTATTTATCATTCCATATTTATTATACCTTATTTACTCCCGATAGATTAAATTTTATGTAAACCTAATTGAGAATCTGATCTCACCATTTTTCCATTAACTATGATATGAAAAAAGAAATCTTTGAATGAGTTAAAGGATACAAAATATTTACATTGACTTTATTTTTTATTTTATGTTTTCAAATTTAATTTGAAATTAAATTATCTATATATTTTACCAATACTACTAAAATATTTTTTCAATTAGAAAATCGATCCTTTTATCCACTTCCAATTTAATAATTTAACCATATTTTCTTATAATAATGGGTTCAGGTCTTTACAAATACCATTTTTTACATCTAATCCCACCTGGAACACAATATTTTCAACTTTGGCCCCCAATAAACTCTTGGTTTTTCTCCCATAGTGATAGGTTAAAAAATGTTCCCAATAAAATACACCATTATTAAGGATTTATCCACACCCCATTAAGTTGTATCTTAGTTATCAATCAAAAAATAGTGTCGGATATTCATCTTTTTTGTGATATGTAAGGGTTCAAAATAAGCATTTCTAATAAATTTGATAAACATATACAGGTTGAGATATGTGCATCGTTTTGTTGAACGATAATGATAGTTTATTATTGGTGGATATGTGTGTTTTATTAGTGTGTGGATAATGGGTTTGTGTGATTCCATCAATTTGGTAACTAAATTAGATTTGGTGGGGTCATGCAGGATTTTATGATGGGGGGGGGGGGTTCCAAGTAAGGGATTAGTCCATTTGAATTAGGTAATGAAGGATGTTTGGTTGGGATGAATTGGTTCAACATTTTCTTAGATATTTAGGAATTGATCTAGTTGGTTGTATTGGGGTTTAGTGTTAATTGATTATTGATTGTTCAAGTTATCTCAGTGATGAGATACTATGTTGTGGGAGGTATTAGGGTCCATGTAAGAATGGGATAATCATATAAGGGAATCTACAATGACTTCAGGAATAGTTAATTTATCTCTTCCAGTAGATGGTAATGTTAAAATAGTGTTAATTTTAATTAAATTCAAAAAATAGAAATAGTAAAAATAATCAATGACTACCAAGTAAAATTAACCAATTACTAACTATGGCATGAATTGGGAATTATGCATAATTTTTAAATCATGTCCATATCTATTTAGTTCTATTTTAACAAATCAAAGGCTTTTTATGGTTAGTTTACACAATTTGGATACCATATATTTAAATCGATAATTAAACTATTTTTTTTTTCAGAATTCCACATTTCAATAAAGAAATTAAATAAAAATAAATTTCATAATTATGTACAAAAAATTGGTTTGTAACAGAGTTGTTGGATTTTATTTCCCAAATATGATTCATTATTATAATGAGTTTCATAGATTTTTTTAAATTTTATAAAACAATGTTAATCTTTATAAAATAAATTATATTCCTCAAAATCTATTAATTTTGTTATGGTCTTTATTTGGAATTGTGTTTTTTTATTTTAGTTGATCATTTAGTTGTATGTATATTAACTATTTTATTAAATTTTTTAGACAATATGTTTTCTTTAATCAACTAAAGAGTAATGATCCTCATGTTTTAATGTATTTTAATAACACATGACTAATTTATAGGATTTTAATTCATATGGATATTTTTAGTAACCAAGGGTAAACCTTTTGAAATTCAATTTTTGTTATATCATTAGAAATCATGTGGTGAATAAAAAAACATCAGCACTGTACTGCCAATAAAAATTGATGAGGATGAAGTTTCAAATTATTAATTGAATCAAATATTAGAGAAATAATGCAATAAAATATTAAGGATTAGTGTAGGCACTTGGATATTGCACTATGGGTTTATATAACGATATAAAAGTCTATCACTGACATTTTTCTAAATATATTTGTTATTAGGAAGGCTTACCTCATTCGGTATAAGGAAAAAATAAACATATTGGAATGTAAAAAAATAATCGACGAATTAAAATCAAGAATTATGTTATAGGAAGCTAAAAATACAATATCTAAAATTGATAATATTATTATTATATGATATCTCGAGGATCTATAAATATGAAAAAAATAATCACATGATAAAATGATTGAAAATATATAGTTTCTCAAAGGAATCAAAGTCCATCTCTATAGTTTGTGACCATATGTAATTTCTTGTAAATTTTATTAATGTTTGTTATAAATTTATTTATTCACTTTTATTTTTTCCTATAGTGAATTATAGATCACATAAGAGTCCACTGTAATCATCTTTATCGTCATTCGTACAATGATTAGGTTTTAAATTTGTGTTAGTTTATTATTATTTTTTGATGCGGTATGTGATATTGATGTGTAAAACATGTTCCTTTGATTGATAATGTTTCATTTTTAGGAATTGATTCCTAAATTATCATAAAATTGTGTTCTTTTTATTCCATTTTATCTAGAAATGATTATTTTCCTTGGTTCCCAAATTTCATGGGATTTCATAATATTGAGGGAAAATTAGAGTTATACCAGGTTATATGGTTACCTACACATTCATGGAGATCATGTCTTATGACCATGAAATTTTGGTTAAAAAGATAGTAGGCCACATGCAGTCCCCTTACCTCTATTTTTTACTATTCATTAAAACCATGAACTTTATAAATTTATATGAGTATAGTCTATAAGGTCCCCTATATAGTCTCATGGATCATACATAACATTGATGTAGTCATGAAAAAGTATCTTAGTTTCAAGACATAATTCTTAAAACCCTTCCACAACATCCAATTTTTATTCATAAAACTGAATGTAAATATATCAATGAATTCATGGGTTATTTTGGATACCCGTTATCATATATTCGTCATAACATAACATGGATTTTTCTAGTTGATTTTGTATTTCTCGATAATATGTAGATATTGTTGCATCACCTAATTATTATTGTTCTTTATCAAATATTATGGTATATTTTAATCATATAAATGGAAATTAAGATGTGGAATTGAGGATTATTGTTCTTATGACTATATATTTTAGGATCCACCTTGTTGGTTTAGTTCTCGAATCATGATTTCAATAGAGATCCTTAACCGATGAGATTTGGTTGGTGTTTCAGATCCCTATTTCAAGTTTAGCTATTTTCATGTTCATTATTGATTTATTATGATTAACTGTGGAATTAATTTCTAGAGTTTTTTTTAAAAAATATTTTTCCATAAATGATAATTTTTTATATAAATTTCTTTTTTACATCAAATTGGAGATACGAGACCATTTTTTTTGAAATGAGATTGAGAATTGAAAGTGGTGTTCTTAATTGGATTATTTGGTTTGTAAAAGATATTGGTTTTTGAAATTAAATTTACCTATGAAGGGATATTTTTTTCTTCTAAAATCGGGTTTTCATGTTCTCTGAAAATGGTATGGGTTATAGGTGAAATGATATAAATGAAAATTTTGTCAGCCTTTTGATAAATGGATTTTTAATACATTATACCAATAATGGGATTTTTTATTGTGAAAGAAATTTTATTTTTGTATTTATAAAAGGGTGTTGGTTCATGTGCATAGTTTATTTGGGTGGTTTCTTTAAAAAAACTAAAATATTCATCCATGGTATGGTAATGAATTAGATATAATTCATTAAAGTGTGATATGGTTGGGTTAACATGGAAAAAGGATACACCTAATATTTTTCATTATAAATTTTATTATTCGGGGATGTGTGCATGAGTGGTGAATTAGTTCACAAATGTCAATTGGGGAGTAATGTATTAATGTCAATGGGTGAATTATTATTTATACTAGATAATTAGATATTGAAAAATATGAAAATATGGATTTTTTGTGGATTATGATACGAAATTTCTTATCAAGGGGAATAGATTTATGAAATAATTTTTTTCCATTATATTTTTTTTGAAAATAAATACATTTAATTATTTTGAAACGAAATAATTTTCAAATAAATCTCGTAAAATAATATTTCTTTAATATCTGTATATTTTTCAAAAAAATTCTATTTTCTTATTTTTTTATAAATAATCTTTTATTTTACTATTTTTAAAATACTTATTTAATTACTATTAAATAAGATTTTTTGTGGATGTTTTTCGGATTTAAAATATTTTGCTGATTAAATTTTTTATGATTTATCAAGGTTAATTAGTACATATAATTGAAAATTTTCATATATAGAAGTTTATTTATTACTACCAAGAGGTTTGATGTTAAATCTATTTAAAATATGTATTGGATTTATTTATTATACAAATATGACATACATGAATAGGATATTTTAGGAATCAATCAACCAGGAATTTGGAAGTTCTAGAAGAATATAATAAAGAAGGAGAGAAGGATTTGTTATCAATTGAGTGTCTGTATGTTATTTCAGAAGTAGTCATTAATGATTATATGTCCTGAAAGTAAGAAGATTCAAGAATTATTTTGAAGTATAGAACAAGTTTGGGGTTTTATAAGTGAAGCCTGAATATTATGCTTTAAATATTTCTAGAATGGATGATCAAAAAATTAATAAAGTGAAGAAGGATAGGATTTGTGAGTTTGATACTTAAGATTATTCCTGATCTATTCATGAAAAATGGAATCTTGAGAAACATATAATTTAGTATAAAACATGATTTATAGGAAGATAATATGAAAAGAGATAAAGGATAGAACATACTTTCCTTGTATACATAAATGTATGTTATATAAGAGTCAATAAAATATGGAAATTTCCATGGTAATTACCATATATATGTAAGAGTGAATTTTGAAAGTGACAATGAGATGTGTAAAAAAAATTAGTGAACCAATAAAAATAAAATTATTTTTTGAATAGGTATAAAATTTTGAAAATTCCATGAAATGAGGGGAGCATATGTAAAAATATTTTCGGGGAATAGGGGAAATATTTAAGGGACATGTTGATTGGGAAATATTCCAATGTCCATAGTACATGGGATAAAAAACAACATTCATCTCATTGTGATGTATTTAATTACTCTTATGATAATGAATAATTGAGTTATATTCAACCAAAGTTACCTTATCTTGTGTTATACTCTCATTAGATGAATAAGTATTATAGATGAATAAATATATCCCACATCAGATTAATTCACAATATAGTCAATTGACCACGTAATAATAATATAATATTTGGGTTAGATTTCATTTAATATTTATATAAAATTATGGCAGATTCGGATATTTTGAAGTGGTAAGAAATTCATTTAAATATGTTTTTTGAGGATCATAGAGGTTGAAGAATAGAGAAAAATACTGCGTTTATAAGGACCAAACAATAATAGAAGTTTTATGTGGGTTTCAAAATCTTCATTAAATATGGGGTGATAAAGAATTCATTTTGATGACACATATGATCTATATATAATAATGAAAGAAATAGGAAATGGGATAATAATCACAATATTGAGGAAAAAATTTCACTTATGGGTTTTTATAGAGTTAATTAAAATTGGACGGAAATAATGGACTATTCCATTTTTGTAACGTCCCGAGTCCGGAGCCCCCCCACCGGTGCCTCGTACCCGGTTCGCCACATGACCTCATGTGCGTTTCCCCGAACGCCAGAGGCTTCCGACTAGCAGCTAGGGCCTAGGTGAGTTGGTGGGGAAACTATGCCCTCATTCGGTAAGGTACACAAGGTAAGAAAACAACAATAAACAGCGAAAGTAGTAACAACATGTATAACAGCATAAACCAAACAGCGGAAGCAATGTAGATATATAACTATGATGACAATGATGCAACATGTACAGGTATCTAAGGAAAACAGGAAACTCAATAACGTGATGAAATAAAACTGAAACCAAGTGCAAAAGAAATCAAAGTAAGCTCCTCAGCATCGAGAGCCACGGCTCGGTCCCATGCTCCCCACCTCCCGGTGCAATCAAGATCCTGAAGTAGAAGTGTGCTTTCCCTTATCTATACCTACAACAACATAGTCTGCTTGGGCCCAAAAGCATGGCCCAAACAGGGTGTGATATGCATTCCCAGTAGGCAATCACCCAAAGATCTATGCCTAACAGTCAATGAATACATGGCAGTACTAAAACAAGAAACAGAAAACAGAAAAGTACAAACAGCTACAATCCACAGTTCTAACAAGTAAGGCACACAAGTAAGCAGTCAACAACAAGAAGTAAACAGGTAACCCCCTGGGTAGCTCTCGCAGTCTAGCCCCCATGGTTCAACCTCTAAGTACAAGCAACCCTCTGGGAGGCACACACAGTCTCACCCCTATGGTTCAGCTACGTAATTAAGAAGGCTCTCTTGGGAAGCACTCACCATCAATTCCCCCTATACTCTCGTATCGTGCTAAAGGATCTCTGGGGAAGTACTCAATGTCAACTCCCCCTATGGCCCATGTCGTAATTAAAAGACTCTCTGGAAAAGCCCTTCCGTCAATTCTCCACTTGGTCTTGCATCATGATTCCAAAGACGCTCTGGAGAAGCCCTTTCGTCAATTCTCCTTTTGGTCTACTACTCTAGGTTCTCATAGTACTGAGTAACTAAACATTATCAGCGTGTGTGTATCATCCAAGTACACCTCAAGAACTACTTGGAAATCAAATAAGGCTCCATAGTAAAATAAATCAACAGTTCCACTATCCTACGACTAGGCATGGCAACTGGAAAATGCCAAATAGGCAAAACAAGCATGGTAAAGCAAACTGAGCACAAACAAAATACTCTAATCACAAGCAATAACCTCTAATAAAGCAATCAAGAAAAGAAGGAAATAAACAAGGGCATGATAGGAAACACGCAATACCCCGTTCAAGGGTATTGGGGGAATCTGCACAAAATACTCAATGACTTTCTACAGAAAGGCACAACCCACCTACCTCGATCCTAGGAGATCGATAACCTCGGGTACAGATTCCCCTTAGAACTATGTAGATCTGAGAAAATGCACAAAACGTTCATCCCATGATAACATGGAAACCAGGAGAAATCAAGAAACAAGGCTAAAGTAGAATGAAGAACTCACTGCTGCGCTTCCAACGCAACTGACCGTGCTCGAATCGGAGAACAGACATCAAGGCGGTCATCCATCAAATATCCAGCCGTATGGGTCCCTTAGGATGGCCGAAAGCTGGAGAAGAAGGTGTATATGAGGGTTAGATGTGACCCGGGTCCATTTCATGAAAAAAAGAAAGTACACAGAGTGTAATTTTAGAGTACACGACGTGTACTTCTAATTTTTCCATACTCCGAAATAACCGGCCCCCACCTCAGCCATACACACCGTGTGTGTTTCCCGGACACGGCCAGTACACAGCTTCGAGTCGGGAAAGATTACACGGCGTGTACTCAGAATGTACATGGCGTGTACTTATGAAATTTCCAGAAAATTCATTTTTTCTCAAAAACTCCAGAAAAAGGAAAACATACCTGAAAAGAGATACGGGTTCTTACAAACTTCCCCCTTAAAGAAATTTGTCCCTGAATTTCCCTAACACGGAGGAGAAGGACAAACCCCAAACAGCTCTGGCCACTATGATCAAACATTGGCCTCCCTCTCCCAGGTCTCATCCTGTACTCGTTCGTGCTGCCATATCACCCGTACCAGAGGAACAAACCGCCCGCAGAGAACCTTCGTACTACAATCGAAAATTCGGATAGGATGCTCCTAGAACGATGCATCCGCTTCAAGCATGACTTCCTCGGGCTGAAAGATACGAGATGGGTCTGAAAAGTAGCGTCGGAGCTGAGAGACGTGGAAGTTGTCGTGACTGGCACGATACCTCTGAGGTAGCTGCAACCAATCGGAAACCGACCCCACTCTCTCCAAAACCTCAAATGGCCCATCGTACTGCGGTGAGAGCTTACCCTATCTCCGAATCCTTTTGTGTACCAACCTCGGTGCGACACGTAGGAAGACCTGATCACTGACCTCGAACTCCAGAGGTCGTCTACACTGATCAGCATAAGACTTCTGCCAAGACTGCGCTATAGCCATCCTCTTCCGAATGAGCTCTATTTTCTTTGAAGTCTCCTGAACAAGACGAGGTCCCAGCAAAGCTGCATCTCCTACCTCCAGCCAGCATAAGGGTGATCGGCATGGCCTTCCATACAAGGCCTCATATGGCGCCATCTAGATGGTCGCCTGGAAACTATTGTTGTAGGCAAACTCCACCAGAGGAATATGCTTCTCCCAAGAACCGCCAAAGTCAAGGATGCAATCTCGGAGCATATCCTCAAGCACCTGGATCATGTGCCCAGACTAGCCATAAATCTGGGGATGGTATGCTGTACTCAAAAGTAACTGTGTACCCAAGGCCTTCTGAAGTCCCTGCCAGAACCGAGAGGTAAAGTGCGCATCTCTGTCTGAAACAATAGAGCGCGGAACTCAATGCAGACGCACAATCTCTTTGATGTAATGTTGTCCCAGATCATCGACACTAAAGGTCTCCTTGATCAGCAAGAAGTGAGAAACCTTCGTACGAATGTCAATGACAACCCAGACAACATCGTTTCCCCGAGGTGACCTTGACAACCTGGCCATGAAGTCCATCGCAACATTCTTACACTTCCACTCTAGAATGGGTAACTGCTGTAAAAGGACTGCTGGTTGTTGATGCTCTGCTTTCACCTGCTGACAAGTAGAACATCTCAAGACAAAACCAGCAACATCCTTCTTCATACCTGGCCACGAGTTCTGGTGATAAATATACTGATACATCTTGGTGACGCTAGGATGAACTGCCCAAACTGAGGAATGGAAATCTCGCATCAGCTCCTCGCGTATGTCTGCTGGCACCCATACCCATCATTGGAAACGAAAGATCTCATCCTCTCCCACTGTCCAACTAGGAAGAGTGTCCCCTCCTGACACACACTCCTGCAGGACTAAGCCTTCCTTGTCTGATACTTGCCTAATCCATACCCGATCATGTAGCGTGGAGGAAACATCTACAGAAGATAGAAATGTATGTCCCCGTTTGTCGTGAACCTCTAGATGCATCTCAGAGAACAGAGCCATCAACTTCCACTCACTATTGGCCTCCTGAACAGCCTGAATCTGAGTTGTCCTGCTCAACACATCACCCACGGCGTGGCCCTTTCCTGGCATATAGGCATGCTCGAAATCAAATGACTGAAGATACTCGACCCACATGCGCTGCCTCAGATTTAGATCATGCTGAGTGAAGATATACTTAAGACTCTTGTGGTCAGTGAAGACCACAAAGTTCTCTCCAAGAAGATAGTGTCTCCAACAGCGGAAGTCATGAACAACAACTGCCAACTCCAGATCGTGCATAGGGTAGTTCCTCTCATGTGGCCTCAACTACCAAGACCCGTACGCAACGACTCCATCTCCTTGCATAAGCACAGCTCCCAGCCCGATACTCGAAGCATCATAGTAAACAGTGTATCTCTTTCCTGGCTTTGGCAAGACTAGTATCGGTGCTGACATCAACCTTCCTTTCAGCTCCTAAAAGGCTGACTCACAAGAATCTGACCATACGAACTTCTCCCCCTTCATGGTAAGACCTGTCAAAGGTGATGCTAGATGAGAAAAGTATTGAATGAATCGTCTGTAGTATCCAGCCAGCCCTAGGAAACTCTGTACCTCAAAGACGTTCTTTGGCATCTCTCAAGAAACTACAGCTCTCACTTTCTCTGGGTCCACTAATACTCCTGACTCTAAGGTGACGTGACCCAAGTAGTGAATCTGATCCATCCAAAAGTGGCACTTAGAGAGTTTAGCATAAAGCTGATGCTCTCTCTGTGTACTTAGAAAGATCTCAAGATGTGTGGCATGGTCGTGTCGAGTGTGAGAGTACACCAAGATATCGTCCATGAAGACCACAAAAAAAGAGTCCAAGTAAGGATGGAACACTCGGTTCATCAGTTCCATGAAAACTGCAGGTGCGTTTGTGAGACTGAACGGCATGACTGTATACTCGTAAATAATGTACCTGATCCTGATGGCAGTCAGAGGTATAACTGATGTTCTAAAGCACAACTGATGATAACCAGACCTCAAGTCAATCTTCATGAACTCCCGGGATCCTCGAAGCTAATCGAAAAGGTCATCAATCCTCGGCAAAGGATATCGGTTCTTGACCGTCAACTGGTTCAGATTTCGATAATCCACACAATGCCGAAGGGTACCATCTGCCTTCTTCACAAACAAAATAGGAGAACCAAAAGGAGAAGTATTGGGTCAGATGAAACCCTTAGCCTGTAGCTCCTCCAACTACTTCCTGATCTCCTGCAACTCAGGTGTGGGCATCCTATAGGGATGAATGGGCACCAGTGCCTCTCCTAGCACGACCTCAATAGGAAAGTCCACCTCATGCTCTGGCTAAAACCTAAAAAGTTCTCTGGAAATACATCCCTGAACTGATCCACCACTGGAGGAAAGTCCAACTATGGAGTCCCCTGGTCATCCAGATAAAGAAGATCAATCTGGGTTGTCACCTATGCTAGCATAAGATGCTCGAGTCCCGCCCGACTCGCCCGAACATCCCATTCTCCTCTATGAAGGAAATATTCACCTTCTGGTGAGATGAAACTGACTCTGTGGCGATATCAGTCGACAACTGCCCAGAAGGGAATCAACCAGTCCATGCCAAGGATGAAATCATAGCCTGTCATATCTAGGACATATAGATCTCATAAGAAGCGATACCCTGCAACCTAGAGAGGGAACTCTCTACAATGAAGTACACTAGATGTCCTCAATTCCCAAAGGTGTGTCTAGTGTCAACGAGTCGGCATAAGAAAAGATGCAGAGTACAAGGTTCTCCACAACGGAAACATAGATAAAACTATGAGTAGCACCAGTATTGAAATGGGCTGAAGATAAAACTGGGACTACTAAAATAGTACCTCGAACAGTAGAAGGGCCGGGATCTTGCTTATGATAAGTCTTATCCACGGAGAAATACTAGCCTGCACCGCAGCCCTGTGCCCCTAGATGTCCACTCTGAGCTGAACCGCCCTGCTGGTGCTGAGGGACTGGTGGCTGTCTACCATGACCTCGACCTCCACCTTGGCCCAAACGGCCGGAAGAACACCAGTTCCCTAACTAGTGAGAGACTGGTGGGGCTACTCCTGAATGAGGAGTCATGGAAGAACCCATGTCACCTGCTGCTTGTGGGAAAACCAAGCAGAAACGCTGAAGGTGACCCAACATTCCACAAGATCGGCACTCCACTAGGTCCCTCTGGCATTGTGGCCTCGTGTGACATGTCCGGCCACACTGGTATCATGTCACCTGGCTGCCTGATAATGTGTCTCTCTTCCTATAATCACTGTGCGTAGGCTCCCTATGGTGCTTCTTGCTGTCATCTGAAGGAAAGATAGCTCTAGAAGCAGAACCGCCCTGGCTCGCAGATCTAGAGTCACTCAGATTGCGCTCCACAATCACTGCCTAGTTAACGATGGAAGTAATGGAAGTCAGCTGGAAGATGTTCACCTGTGAGCGGATCTCCCGCCTAAGTCCATCCTCAAACTTCCTTGCCAGGAACACCCCACTCCCATCCCAAATTGGTGTAAAATGCTTTAGCTCAGTGAAACGAGAGGAATACTCCATGAAAGATAGAGTACCCTAGTCTAAGGTCATGAACTCCAGGGCTCGATCAGCCCCCAGGGTATCCGGGTAGATGTAGTCCTAAAAAACACGCTGGAACTCCTCCCAAGTCATAGCCTGATGCTGACCCGCCAGTGAGATCACGTACCACCACCACTTGGCGGAGTCTCGGAGCATGTAGGTGGCGAGCTTGACTAGCCTCTCTGGAGGCGTCTCCATATTCTCGAATATAGTCAGCATGGATTCCCACCATGACTCTGCAGCCTGAGGTCCTCCCTCCCCCGAGAACGTGGGAGGATACTGTTAATGGAAAACCCGCATCAAGTCTCCCATAGATGAGGCAGGAGGCGGTGCTCCCTGGAAGGCATGCATCATCCTCATGAAACCTTCCCTGAACTGCGCATCAGCGCCTGCAACTGGTACGACAACCGGTGCCAAGGCTGGCTCGGCTGGGGGATCGACAGGAAGTCCTTGATCAGCCCTGTCTGGCGTCTGATCAATGCTTGACGATGGACGTATGACCGGAGGACGTCTCGGAGGCATAGCTCTGAAAGATCAAAAGCACACCTTGGATCAGGAAAACAAGGACAGAGAACACAAGAGTACAAAACGGGAACAGGGAAGAAAAATACACAAGATTGCAAAACATGAATACACAACATGTATAAAACTACACAGCATGTCTTTTGAAACCACTGACATGGGCATGTACTCCTGCCCTATAAGTCCTGTACACTAAAAACTACACGGTGTGTTTTCCCCCACACAAAGCATGTACTTGAGAACAATTCCCCTGCCTGAGTATCCTTACACGGCTAACCCGCACGATCCGACTCAACCCGAGACTACACAGCATGTTCGAAACAAACACGGCATGCACTAGACAAGGCTCTGGCTGTCCGTGTTGTTGCGTACAAGGCCTTCTACATGGCTGGACCTTACAGGGCGTGCTCCAAATAAGCACGGCGTGCATAGACGAAGGCAACATCGTCTCGTGTTGTTTGTGACACGACGGGGTACCTGGGAAAGACTACACGATGTGTTCTGAACAAACACGTCGTGTGGAAAGGAAGGTAACGCCGGCCCGTTTTGTTCATGACACGACCGAGTACCTAGACAAGACTACATGACATTTTCCCTAAGGACACGGCGTGTTCTAAAAAAGCCTTACTGCCCCGTGTTATTAGTGACACGACCAAGTTCATGGCTCTGAACTCACACGGCGTGTACCAATGGTACACTGCGTGTTCCCAAAGATACTCCCACAACTCCGCGTTCTGCTCACACATTCAGTGACACGGTCTGAAAACTACACGGCATGTGCCCGAAAAGTACATGCCGTGTATTCTGGGTTTTTCTTGGATGTTTCTTAGAAACTGCGAGGAATTTCAGAAACACTAAAAAATGAGGGAAAAGATGCCAAAATCCGATCCGTGAGGGCCCATAACACCTCAAGAACCAAAAATTGGCGTTCATTTTATGCAAAGAACAAGAAAAATAGTTTTCTAACATAATAGCAGAGAATCTATCGAGTAACTATCACAATAGCATTCATAATATACCCAGAGCCTATCACAACAACATGAAATCGCTAATGCACCCTAGATGGCATGGAACGAATGCATGAAATGTGATTTCTACAAGTTCCTATATGATGCATGAGATGGAATACCATCATCTCATCGGGTTGCGATAGAAATAAAACCGAAATATCAAGACAATAACTGTACAAGTCATGTGAATCACTCTAGGTGAAAACATATCAACCATAAAACTCAAAACCAGTAAATGTGATTAACGAGGTTGTATGACCTTTCCCTGTACATGGGGTAGCTACTCCCGAGAACAACCTAATTCCAAGTACCGAATCTGTCCTATCCCTGGATAAGGTCTCCAAACAGTAAAGCAAGAGAAGAGAACCTCCTCTAATACCACTTTGTAACGACCCGATCCTGGAGCCCCTGCACTGGTGCCCCGTACCCGGTTCTCCACATGACCACAAGCATGTTTCCCTGAATTCCAGAGGCTACCAACTACTAGAGAGGGCCTAGGGGAGTCGGTGGGGAAACTATGGCCTCATTCTTTAAGGTACACAAGGTAAGAAAACTACAATAAAAAGCGGAAGCAGTAACAACATGCATAACAGTAGAAACCAAACAGCGGAAGCAATGTAGATATATAACTATTATGAAAAAGATGCAGCATGTACAGGTATCTAAGAAAAAAAGAAAACATAGAAATGTGCTGAAACACAACTGAAACCAAGTGCAAAAGAAAACAACGTAATCTCCTCAGCATCGCGATCCACGGCTCGGTCCCATGCTCCCAGCTCCCGGTGCAATCAAGATCCTAAAGTAGAAGGGCGCTTGCCCTTATCTATACTTGGAGCAACATAGTCTTCTTGGGACCAAAAGCATGGCCCAAATAGGGTGTGATATTCAATCCCAGTAGGCAATCACCCAAAGATCTGTGCCTAACAGTTAATGAATACATGGAAGTATTAAAACAAGAAGCAATAAACAGAAATGCACAAACAGCTACAATCCAAAGTTCTAACAAGTAAGGCACACAAGTAAGAGGTCAACAACAAGAAGTAAACAGGTAACCCCCTGGGTAGCTCTCACAGTCTAGCCCTTATGGTTCAACCTCTAAGTACAAGGAACCCTCTGGGAGGCACACACAGTCTCACCCCTCTGGTTCAGCTATGTAATTAAGCAGACTCTCTGGGGAAGCACTCACCGTCAATTCCCCCTATAGTCTTGTATCATGATAAAGTATCTTTGGGGAAGCACTCAACATCAATTACCCCTATGGCCCATGTTGTAATTAAAAGGCTCTTTGGAGAATCCCTTCTGTCAATTCACCACTTGGTCTTGCATCGTGATTCAAAAGACGCTCTAGAGAAGCCCTTTCGTCAATTCTCCCTTTGGTCTGCTACTCTAGGTTCTCACAGTCCTGAGTAACTAAACATGCTCAGTGCGCGTGTATCATCCAAGTAAACCTCAAGAACTACTTGGTTATCAACTAATTCTCCACAGTAAAATAAATCAACAGTTCCACTATGCTATGACCAGGCATGGAAACTGGTAAATGCCAAACATGCAAAACAATCCTGGAAAAGAAAACTGAGCACAAACAAAATACTCTAATCAGAAGAAATAACCTCTACTAAAGCAATCAAGAAAAGCAGGCAAGAAACAAGGGCAAGAAAAGAAACACGCAATACCCCGTTCAAGGGTATTGGTGGAATTTTCACAAATTACTCAACGACATTCTACATAAAGTCACAAACCACCTACCTTGATCCTAGGAGATCGATATACATGAACCTCGGTGACAAATTCCCCTTAGAACGACATAGATCTGAGAAAACACAGAAAATGTTCATCCAACGATAACTTGGAAACCAAGAGGAATAATGAAACAAGGATAAAGCAGAAGGAAGAACTCACCGCTGTGCTTCCAATGCAACTGACTATGCTCGAATCGGAGAATGGACGAAGAGGCGGTCGTCCGTCGAAGATCTAGCCGTACGGGTCGCTTTGGACGACCAAAAACTGGAGAAGAAGGTGAATTTGAGGGTTAGATGTGACCCCGCTCCTTTTCATGAAAAATAAGTACATGGTGTGCACATTTAGTGTACACGATGTGTACTTCAAATTTTTCCATACTTCAAAATAATCAGCCTCCACCTCAGCCTTACACACCGTGTGTGTGGCCCGGACACCGCCAGCACACGGCTTCGATCCGGGAAAGAGTACACGGTGTGTACTCAGAAAGTACACGGCGAGTACTTATGAAATTTCCAGAAAATTCATTTTTTCTCAAAAACTCCAGAAAAAGGAAAACATACATGAAAAGAGATCCGGGTTATAACAATTTTAAATTTTATTTTTTCAGAAGTAGCATTATTACATTGTAATTTGTGTACCATGACATATTCCCTCTGACGAAGAGACCAAAATAGGTATTTTGAATATTTTACATGTAATGGAGTTTAAGAACATAGGTGTTATGTGAATATTTGATTATTAACACTACTTTAACTATTTGGATGTTACAGATCAAACTTTAAAAATACCAAATGGAGTTTTATAGAGGATTGTTTTATTGAAAATGGTCTAAAATATGATTTTTAAGGAGTGGTTATTCAATGTAGATATTTTCATGGATATAAATTATAAATTCATATCTCCTAACTAAACATAGAGGTATATTGAGGGAATAAAAATAAAGAGAAATTTCTTGATAGAATGAGTGAGATTTTTTTTGAAAAATGAATATTGAGTAAAGGAATTGGGTGTTCTTATAATGTATAAGGAAGTATAAGGAATACATTTTGGAATGTGGGATTTATTTTAATTATGTATTAAGAGGATTTTTTTGTTTCTTATTATGGATATATTAAAGATTTATTGTTTGAAACAATATTGAAACATGTTGTTTATTGGAGTGAGGATTACCAAATCTATTAAATAAAATTCCTATGTGTTGGATTATTGAAGAAAGATAATATTTCGTGTTGTACTATTATGATTTTTAGATGATCAACAATTGAATTATTCTAATATTGAGTAGACTACATCAACCCATGAAATTTAAAGTATAATATTGTAAAAATTTGTGAATCAAATTTGGCGTTATGATGTAGATTTGAAATGACTAACATGAAGTGACCTTCATGACAATAAACTGAGAAGAGACCCTCAATTATATGCACTAATATCTTCTGGAGAAGTGTGCATAGAAAGATAATAGAGTGACCATTTAGTAATAATGATCTATTAAATAAATACTTTATTTGTAGTGATCCTTTGTGAGGAGTAAATTTGCCTAATATTTTACAAGAATAAATATTAATGATGATTTTCATCCACTAAAAGGGTGAGTTTTAGTGTATTTTAGTACCCTATCACAATAATGAGTGTATAATCAAGGGATATATCATAGTGGTGTTTAATAAAGTAAAATTAGTATGGCCTAACATGTTTTACATTTACCAAAGTTGAATTATTTTTTATGTGGGTGAATTATAAAAGAACAATGGTGGAATAATGTTCCTTAAAATAATGGAAAAATCAATCAGGGATTTCTTACCAAGGAAAATATTAGAAGTGGGAAATACCATGATTCACCCCTAACACATCATAAGGTCTATTAGGTTACAAAATCTTGTATCAGAGGAAACATATTCTGATATGGACTCACCCTAAAATATTTTACTTGGTAAGATTTAAATATTTTGTAAGGTAAGACTTATATGGTGAAAATTATTTTAAATTATCGAAATCCTTTTTCATATTTGATGGATTTTATGTTATATTTTGATGTACATGTTGGAATCACTCATGATAACTTATAAATATAATTTTTATAATAATATGACTTGTAATTATGTTTCATATGAACCATTATTACATAGATATTGATTCTTGGGATAAGAATAACTTAAATGATTTTTTGGATGATGGTAAATTCTAGAATACAGATCATTGTATGTAATATAATGATATATGGTCATTTTTTGAATATTTTATATTAAATAGCCTTAGTTTAATTAAGAGGACCAGTTTTATTATAATACTATAGAATTTGGTTTAGTTGATGTCATCGGTATGAATGTTTTTTAATAATAATTTCACATTCTGAGAAGTGATAAGAATAATATGAAGAAAAAGGAAAAAATGAAATTATTTGTTCCAATTGTGGTGAAAAAAAGATTATTCTTGTGTATATAAATCTGTTATTGGAGAAAAAAGTTTATGAAAATATGAAGATATAGATTATAAATCGCCCAAATGGGTAGACAGTGATGGTAGAAAGGAGACAACCACATCTTGTGGTAAATTTATATATTTTTTGTTCAAAATAATATACGTTTTATGCCTTGAAGGGTGAAACTAAATCATTTATGGATAACAGAAAAAATAAATATGAATACATAATATATTTTGAGGATGAAAATTGAAATTTAATGAAATAAGGGGGTGACTACAAAGGCTTCCATTACCACAATGGTAAATAAAATTAATTGGCAACCTGATATACTTGAATAAATTCTTCATGAGTTGTATTTGATCATGGAAAAAGGGATAATCAAGGAAGAATAAATTTATGAATTAAAAGAGATGGTAGAGATGTAAATAATGAAAATAGTTAACAATTTTAAATTATGAATCCCATTCAAAGGAAAGGAAATTTATGATTAATAATATTAAGGGAGATCTTCATACTATGTGAAGGATGTAAAATAATGAAAATTCAAACATTGAAACATTAGTATGTTATAAGATACAGATTAATCTAGAATTAGGAACAAAATTTAAAAATAATGTTTGAATGCTGGAAATGGTTCTAAGATAATATAAATTACAATTATACTTTTGTAAACAAATTGGGATGCACAATGGATGCGTAGAAGATAAATTAGAGAGGTAAAATTATGGGATACATTCTAATACATATTATCCAAGAATGTATTTTAAAATTTATGTTTATTTCATCAAGAGATGTTATATTTGTTCAAATAATTATTATCTATTGTAATAAAAAAGTTAATTGAGGGGACAATATCAGATTGGTTTCTCCAATAAAATGAAGAAGGAATTAATAGAATATAAAATTACACTAAAAAATATATTCATGGAGGTATATGGTTTTGAAGAGAGAAAGGTAAGGAGGAAGCCTCAAGTATCATTGATGTCTTATTCATAACAGACACCATGGGTTGAAAAGAAGAGAATGAATTATTAACCAATGGATTTTTAATCAAATAAATAATCTTGTGATGATAAAAAAAGTATAAACTCTCAATCCATTCCATGATATAAATAATTTGTGGTAATTTTAATATTTGATTTCTAGTATATTATTATTTTTGTATATAAGGATTCTGATAATAATTTATAGAGTTGGGACATCTTATGAAATTGTTATTAGATGTGTAATGAGTATTGTGGGATGTTTCAGTTGTATAGGTGACTTTTTGGGAATGTATAGTGACCTTTTTGATATTATGAACCTTGGTTATACCGTGATTGATAATAGATGAGGTGTCATGTCATGAGAGGTATGAGGGTTGTGTCGTTGGAGGAATAACATAGAACCATTTCATGAGATTTCATGGATATGAAATAATGGATTTGGTTGAGGGGTTGACCCCATTTCTTAGTTGGATAATGTTTTTAGAGGTGTGGGGAATAGTAGGCCGTACTATAAAGTCCATAATGGCCTTAGATGGTTCCTATTCCAAAGGGGTGTCACATTAAAACTCCTATGGTTATACTTTAACCATGGGATGAGTATTTATTTATAAAGGGGAAGACCCATGATTTTATGTTCGACCACACTTTGGTATTTGATCAAATAGTCTTATGGGATAGTCTATTAGTTATGGCCTTCCCAATTAATACCATCCTTCAATCCTGTATGGTTTAATGTAATTATGGGTTCATATACTTTTAAATTCTATGTACGTTTATCAATTTCCTTTATTTTTTACTTTGGTTTCTCTTTTTTTACTTCTAATTCGGTCTATCAAATAGTAGGTAAATTTTTGAGGATTTCCACAAAATAATTTTATAAATCATTTGACATGATCAGTCTTTTTCATGGTATAGATAGTGTAAATATTGAGGTTATGAACACATTGTACCACAAGAAATTTCGGTAATGGTTTGATAGAATGTGAATTTGTATTGGGTTTTTTTGTAAATTAAATGGAATTGTTCACTAATTTGTAGGTGAATAATAGGGATTTTGGGGGTTATTGGTTTGGGTGTGGATTAGAAGTGGTTAAAAACCGTTTCATTAAGATTCAAAAAATGAATGTTTCTTGATAATATTTTATTTATATATTCCTATTTAAATTAAATCCAAAATTATTATAATTTTTCTAGATGGAATGAATAATTAATCATTATTAATTATTAATCAATTATTTGATGTAGTGGATTTATATTAGGCCTTCGGTGACTGGGAGATAACTATAAGACTTAAACAAGATTGTAAAGGAGATACTGAGTAGTACCAGAAATTTTGCGACCTAAATTGAGGTAGTTGGTACCAATAAATTTACCTATTGAATTGTGAACATTATTTATACAACTTGTGATATCTGGTCAATCCATTATGGGAAATTGAACATTTTAAATAAAATATCTTTTTTTATTTAAAATTGAATTCATATGAATTGATTGACAATGTGTTACAGGTTATGATGGACCCTTGATATTTGGTTTGATACCTAAACTACATTTGACCAAGACCAAGATTATAAATATATTCTTTGAGGTGCATCTACCATCAGAAATTGATTGGTTACATGAAAATATATGTTCGATGTGTGGATAATGACTATAATTTATGATATAGAAGGGAAATTGAGTGTTATAAATTAATTAAATTGAATGAGACATTATTGACCTCTTATTTGGTTCCCTTACTAAACTCCGAGTATAGAAGCATGTTGGACTATGATGATTAGCACGACTAGGCCGTGATGGGAGCTTGAGTTTATTTATAGCCTTCAGGATAGTTAATTTAAGTATAGAAAAATTTAAATCCCCCACTATCATGTGGGAATATATTTAAGTGGAACCTAGGTATATATTTTATAGATTGGGTATATGAGGATAGACCTTGGATGACCTTGTGAGGATATATGGATAATGTTCCATCTCTATAGAGTAATTTTGGTATGTTTTTCCTTGGAGGAAATTTTGGAATTGATAACTTCAAGATGATACCAATGGATGTAATGCCCTAAAATTAGTGGGATTTGGAGTTGGGTTTGGAATGGGATGTCAAATCTAGTGATGGGTGTTTGAGCTATGATATGGCCTAGGGGGGCTTAGTGGGTTCCACTATTTCATATTAATACAAGAGAGGTGTTCTATAAGGAGACTTGTATCGTCAATATGAAGTGTCACCATATAATTTGGGATCCAATAGTGTTCTTATAACATGGAAAATATATCAGTCTCTGGGTTATGCAGATGGGAGTTTAACCTCATATACACCTGATGTATTCCAGAAGGCATTTTACCCATGCGGTTTAACTTGTGGTTTCGTTGAGGTTATACCCTCAGGTATATATGTGGTATCCCATGAGGTTCCAATAATAGGTTCCCTTGGTTAATTGAATTATATATATATATATGTGTATGTGTGTGTGTCTATGAATGAGTCTTTAGGATCTAGAGACGCATATAACACTAGGGTTATGGATGTTTGATACCACATTTCATGTTGGAGATATTACTACCAGAGTGTATGAAATTACTTACGATATTGGGTATGGGTATAATTCGCCAATATGGTTTTAATAAATTATTTTTATGGGTATATTTTCTATTATAGTTTTCACTATATTTCATGAAAGGTTTTTTTCCTTTGGTGGGTAATTCTGTTATAGAGATTTATATATTTCAACAATGTGTCTTATTATATTTCAGTGATGGGTATTCTTCCCCAATGTGGTTTCATGCGATCAATGATAATTCAAGATTGGATGATGCATTTTTGATTATTAAGTATGCTTCATAGAAAAATTGTGGACCCCAAATGGTGGTATTGTTATATGAAACACTCCAACATTGACTTAAGAAGGTATTTTCAATATCAGTTGGCAGATTAGTTCCCAAGGAATGATAGTGGTTAATTTTTTGGTATTCAGTAGTTATTTATTCATTATATAAACATATAACATGTAAATACCATGAATTAATAGTTATTTATGGGTCCTTGTTTGATGTGACATATTTATTAATACTCAAACCCTACTTTGGAGACCATGAAACGTAGTTAAAAAGTAAAATATATTATATTTCAAGTTCAAGAAAGGCATTATCATAGTATTGAATGATTAAGCTACATATCTCAAATGGGAGTAGATTCTAGGATTTGATAATTCCCCGGATGGTAGTTGGGTCTTTTTTGTGTTTTACTTATTTTATTTATCTTATATATGTAATTGTCTTGACAGGAAGTCATTAATCATTTTCTTGTATGATCGTTGGTCTATCTACAATATTTTCATTCCACAAGACATATTGTGGTTTAATTAACCTACACAATCTAAATATTTATTTTCATATAAGATGGTTGGTTGTTTACACTATTGTTTTACTTAAACATGATGTCACAATATTACCATAGTGAAACCCTAGACACTCAATGCTACTTGGAAGTCACAAGAGTATCGGAAGGCCTCTCTAATGTACCATAGAAACACATATAGGGAAATCAATAAGTAGTCACCGTTAAATGGGGAATTAAATTATAGAATCGTATCAAATTTTTATGATAGACCTCATAATTCAACACTTAAATACATTTATGATGGTATGTCTTGGATATCTGGGATATGGGATTTCTATTATTGGTTTCCAATTTTATGATTGGATGATTTTATCTAGTGTGATACATGTGGGTTTTTTTAAATTTTTATTTATGGGTTTTTGGAATTTTTTCTATTCCTAGTGGGCCTACGTACAAACTTAATTTTTAGAACATCATGAAAACATGAAATTTGGGTTCTTATTTTTAATTGGATTCAGTAATGATAGAGGAATCAGAATCAACCTCCCCCAACTCATAAATCATGCTCTTCTATTCTGTTAATTTATCTTTTTGACTTTTACATTTCCTTCATAACAAGTCATTAGTTTTCCAAAAATCTCTATTGATGTTTCAAGTCCCATGACCTATGTGTAAAAAATTTATAAAAGATATATTAAAATGGAATTTTGACCTTCTATATCAACATCCATATTTATTTCTTTAGAAGAATTAATTTGAGTATCATCGAGAATTGTTGGAAATACCACCAAAGTAACATCTATCACTTCTAAGTGAGGTGACAGATGACAGAGAATTATCATGTTCCTCCACCAATGATAGTTATTACCATAAAATATTAGGACAAATAATCTATTCTAATAATTAAAATTTCCCACCCATGGAAAATTATATGGTCTTTAAGAATGATCCTAAGAAGAATTAATATTAGTTGAAGTTACCCTTGAAAAATAGAGCACTGAGAGGGGAAGGGGGAACTAGTTGTTGTATTTTTAGGAATTCACATTTTTAATTCAACCTCATGGATGTGTTAAGATAATGATACACTAAATATATACTAAGATCATTGCCTCATGTGTATTAGAAAAAAGGGAAATCACATTTCATATGACATACAATGTTTATCCAGAAAGGCAAGATCATTACCATTATTGGTTAGTACCCCCCCCCAAATCATGGAATCTTACACTATATACCGAAATTGTTACAACAAAGGACAATCCTTTTCCTACCAACATAGTGTCTCACTGTGATACAACTTATAATGTCCCACTATTATAAGAAACTCAGCAATATAGAGAATGATAAAAATATATAATGACCACAATCTACTTAATATGATCACTAGACTTCTTGATGATTATCATACACTACAAAAAATATGATATATATGATCTAATCATGCATAAAAAATTAAATAGCTTCTATAGCTGAAAACTGTTATCATAACTATTTATATTCATACACATAGCTTTTCATTAATGAACCATTTCATCTCATCATATCAAATATGTATGCATGTACAATTATTCAATATTTCACAACTATCAGCTTATAACATCTATAGTAAGTTAGTATCTATATCATATATACATCACTAACTATAATAATTTTTTTCTTGATTCAAATATAAGACATTATCATTAGAGTATATTTGAATTTAGTCTTATTCTACTTATTCTTCATCATAAATAGTTTTAATATTCTAACAGATCAATCCCTTGAACTAATGTTCCTATCTCGAACCTGTTCTCCCTTAGACCACTAACCACTTTTAAAAAAAAAACTCAAAATGTATTAATTAACTAACTGAGAAACTAATTATCATATATAAATTTTAGTGTATTCCTCCATAAAAAATTGGTAAGATGGGTTCCTTTGTCCATTACTCAATTATCTATTCATAAAGAGTGAACCCAATGGTCTTAGGAATGTCATTTATTTCAAAATTAATGCATATATTCAATATATATATATATATATATATATCCACTTCTAACCTTATTCAATCATTTCATATTAATTTAACCCAATTTATAATAACCTCTATCTTAGATCACTATAAAATAATACAAAAATTAATTAGTTTGTGAATTTATAAAAAAATCATGTTCTTAATCTCATATAAAATATATTGAACTCACCTTCTTCGTATGTTAGAATCCAAACAACATTCTTCATATCTCAACTCATTAGCTAGGAAATTCAAATTCGAATATCTTAATAATAATCAATCCATTAATAGATGCAGGTGATTATAATAACTTCAAACCAATACAAAATTATTATATTAATATTCTTGAAATAATTTCAAGAAATTAATCAAGAAAAGATAAAAAATTGACACCCCTCTAAAATTTAAATCACACAACACTTAAATATACTAAAAAATATTTAAAACAATCATCATTTTTAAATAATAATATGATTAAAATTGAATCACATTATTAAATGTGATTTTTAACCATTACAGGTCATCTTAAACAATGAAGGATTTTACTACTTTATAAAATATGAATTCAATATATACATAATCTTTACTATACATAATAAAAATTTATATTCATATGGTCTCTCTCAATTTTGATGTGGGGAAATTCCATCTGTATCACCCTAAAACTCTAATGCATGAAACTAGTATTATATGATGCTCAAAAGTCATGAACTTATTCCAAAGTCATATTCCATAGTTTCTCAAAGTTAAACCAGCGAGTGAATTCATATGAAGATTCGCTGAAAGTATACTATGGATCTTCTGATGATATATTTCACAACTTATAAAGTTATATAGATTGAGTGAAAGAATTAGAAGATTCCAGTAAACTCACACCATTCTATAAATAAAATTTATTATGCTCACACATCAAAGTAAAATGCATTCAATAACTATCTTACATGTTATCTTCTCTAATAATTACACCGACTAATTGACATTGAAAACTTATTATCCTTATTCAATAAAAATTAAATTTCACTAAATAATGTCAAGGATTCTTAAATTCCACTCATAGACATCGAAAATTGTTCCATTAACCTTATATAAACATTAATAATTCCATGAATTATTATTATAATACCATGAAACAATTACTAAATTGCAAGGTGTTCTTGGCATAATATATACTCAGGATAGAGAATTCTCATAAATTTCACTACCATTTTAGTTCATCATTTAAACCATTTTTTAAAATACTTCATCTAACTGATATCTTACACCCAAAACATAACAATTCATTCTTTGTTCCACTTGATTGGTCTGTCTGTCATCATCATTATTTAATATTATAATATATTATATTTTATTGAAATTTTATATAGAACTTAATGATATTTATACAATCCAAATATTAAATTTTTTACACTATTTTATTTTGAAATTATTATACCTATTTTGAATATAAATTTCACCAAATGTCCATCTTAAAAAATAATCTAATTTATGTTATTTAATTTTCAGGATTCTATCAATGGTAAGAACTCTAATATGAAACATAATAAATACTTTTTCATATAACTTGGATGTATCACCATCAACTGATTAATGATTCTTAGAACATACTTACACCATATTCAATTAGAATGTCATCTTGCATTACTAAATAAGATAAAATTCAATCCAAAGGGATAAAAAATTTATCTTCAGTTTTTTTATATGTCAGATATATTAAAGCATGTTTTGATTTAAAAATATGAAATATTATTTTTTAGAATAGAATTATTTTCTAAAATGGTTCCATTTTATTGAATTTGATTAAAATAAAAAAATTGATATTTATAGTTTTATTTTAAAATATCATAAAATACATTAAAATATTAATATTATCTCTAAGGAATGGGTAGGATATATACTAGTAATTTTTATCACACTAATAAATATTTCAGGTTCTATCAATGTTTGTATATTTCTGATGCTCCTCTGGTGGTATCTTTTTTATCTAGTAACTCATTGTGTGATATTTTTGGTGATTTGGGAGGGTTTTGATGAGTTATGGGGATACGATTATTATTTTTGGTATTATATTTTTTTGTTATATTTATTGTATCATAGATGTATTAGTTATTTCATCTTCCTTGTATAATCAAATTTCATTTTGATATATTATATCTTTTATTTGATATGTTTATTTCACTTATATTTTATATTTTATCTATGAATTGTTTAGTTAGTTTATTATTTTGAAACTATTTATTGGTTTTGACTGGAACACCCAATTAAAAATGAGTGATTCTATAGTTATGTTGGATTTAATCTATGTATTTAATATTAATAGTTGATTGAAATCATTCATAGGAGAGTTTTATTGATTCCAAGACACTAGCTTCCATCCTTAGGTATTGAAAAAACCATACCTAACATTCCATAGACCAAATCAGGTATTGGGTTTGGACAGATTGGGTTACTTTATGAAGAAATTTTATTAGAGTAACGACTATTATTCTGGATGTAACGGTATATTGGATATTGTGACATCCTAACACAAAATATTTGTGCGGGAGAGTTTATCTATGAATTTTTCATTATATTCCTTATGTTAAAATCGATGATTAGGTGATTCATTTTTTATTCTAGATTTAGTATTAATTCATTATGTTCATTTATAAATTAATACACTATTATTGGGATCATATTGTGATTATATTAGTTTTTTTATATTTTCATGTTTTGTAAAGAAAATAGGAGAATAATAAGAGGTGCACAATAATCCTAAAGGGTTTGAAAAAATATTTGCTGACTATGTCCGTAGTTCTATTTTTTGATCCTTATGGTAATTGAATGGATGGAACATGGTTTTCAAAACCATGCATTACCACCAAACTTTTTCAATCCTTCATTATTGGACCCCATCTGTTTCTGTTTCATGTTTAGTTGTGATTGATTAATATTAGGGATTCATTAAGGGTATTTTTTTTACATTTGATAATATCTGGTTAGATTTTGATAATGATTTTGGGGTAATTATTTTTTTAATGGTAAGATATATGTTTCGAAGATAATAATCTAATTTTATTTAGTATTTTTTTTCAAATGGAGTTTTAAAATCAATAATGAATTCTTCTCAAATTATTGAAATGGGATAGATTTTATATTTTAAAAAAATTCAATAAGAGTTTTAAACATTATTACTGATTTTAGATGGGTTTTTATGTTTGAAATTAACATTTATTATTATAAAAAACTATTTAAAAAATTCATTAATTAAGAAGTATTTTTGAATTTTGTTTTTGTGGAATATTGGGTTGGTAGTAGTGAAATATTGATTTAGAAATTTGTTAACAAATATTACAAAAGTGAGTTGAATGAAATTGACTCTAATAATTAATTATTTTATTTAAAATATTTCATTTGGGTAATTTTTGAAACACCCAAATATTTTGTGAATTTGTTTTATTTTAATCTTCTCAGTACTCTCCATATCATGTAACATTGAATATATGTTTTGTTATATGAAATCACTATGTTTTGATTCCATTTCATGAAACACCATGTTAATATTTTACTATAATAAACACTTATATTAATTTTTTTTACATGAAACACTATGTTTGTCTTATGTTAAACAAAATTTTGAGTTCCTATAACACATTATGTTACACACAAGGTCGAGTTTTACCATCTAATATTTAGTATTAATATTATTATTAAAATAACATTATAGTCGTCTCCTGGCTATTATAGTGGAATATATTACTGATATTAACTATATTATGAAACTATGTTTTATATAGATTATAAAATGAATCATTTTGATGTAAATTATTTAGAAGTTAAAGGAAGAAGTACTTGAAAAGTAAAAAAAACTTTCTAAGAAAACTATTTTCTAGGTAAAAATAATTTTTATCTCAATAAATTAAAAAAACATGTTTTGATAATTTTTTAATAGAATATATATATTACATATTCAATACATTTTTTACACCCTTAGAATATATTTTATAGGTATAAGATAATAATTAATCCAATATTAATGCTAAAAATTATATTTCACTAAAAGGTAATTTTTTCACCTTGTAATTGAACACATATTTTAAATCTAATTTTTGACAATAAAACAATTTTTTAGAAAATAAAATTTATTTTTTAAATCAAAAATTAAAAAATTAATTAGGTTGATTTTTTTATTTATGTGAGAAGTTTTATATTATGGGTGAATTATGAAAAATACAACATTTTAAATGAAAGATAATGTTTCATCTAATTTAATAATAGTTAAATTGTATTTTACATTTTATTAATGATTATTTATATCACATATACATATATTATTATGATTTAGGTCATTATAATCAATTTCACATTTAAATTGTATATAAAAATATTTCAAAAATTTGAAAAATTTCGATTCAAAAACCTATTGTCACGTTCCATATGTGTGATTAATTTTAATGTAATTTATTCCAATTATATTATTAGAATTTATAAAAATGGATTAAATATTTTGAATCACCATAAATTATAATTCCCAGAAACATAAAATAATACTTTTACCCAAAATACTTGTGAAAGTAAGTAAAATTAATTACCATGATTAGAGTCAAAACGAGTTTACGTAGTGGTTAAACATTAACTTAAAGGGACAAATTACCTAGAAACATGTCCTAATGTAATATTATGGACATATTTTTATAATATAATAAATATTATATAATATTAACCCTTATTGTAGGAACACTATGTAATAGAGACCTATCAATAGTGGTTTCCATTTTCTATTTACAAGATTACCACTCCTCCAAAACTATTTAAGGGCGCTCACTCCTTCACTTATTCACACCTATAATGAAATTTGGTTCATCAAATACCTGAACAATGAATCTCCAAACATCCTAACTATTATTTTATATGGCTCAATTTGGGTATAAATCAACCATGTTTGTTCTTTGGTGAAAACCAAAATGAATTATCCAATGAAAAGGTAACATCATTCAACAAGCACTTTATGATTTACTTATTCCTCCACCCCATAAATTATTCTTATTCTGGGATTATATAAAAAAATAAGTATCCTCAGTATATTTTGAATTTTTTATTTAATTTATTCTACCTAAACCTACACACACTACTATCAAATGAGATACACAATCATCGTTCAAGGGTACATCAGACTATCGCCTCATGAACTGGTGTCATTCGTTCTTCCATTACCACCATTCATGGTTGGAAATGATGATTTAATTACTATTTTTATATTATTTATATGTTATTTCTGATTTATTTATTGTTATTTAATTATTATATAATGTATACCTTAATAAATCCCATTTTTGGGAATATCATAACTTTGATTGGGGACGTTTGGAATACAACCTCCTCCTAGTGATGCGATTCGTTCACACTCTACATGGAATTTATTAAGGATGGTTTTAGAAAAAATACACGATAAATATTAAATAATAATTATTATGTAATGACAATATATATATATATATATCATTTAATTTCTTTTATTCAATACAATAAGGAAATAAAAACAACGTCCATGCATACATAAAACCTACCATCTACATGATTAGTGTACTCCATTATATATATATATATATTATATATTATTATCAAAAACATTTATACTGAATATAGATGATATTTATATCATTTTTTTCTTTGTTTAAATATTTAAATCATGATCTATATATGATGATCAAGAATAACAAGTCCAAGCATATACAAAAAACCAAGTGGTTATTACCTGAAACATAACATTAACAAAGAATTGTTAATAAATGGGTAATATAAACTAATAATAAAATAATATATGGTATGATATATATTAATATGTTGATTTTATTGATATATAGTAAAAATTATATTTATTATACATGAGGCTTGAATGTGTGTGAATAAATTCATGACTTGAGGTACATCTTTTTCATCTTATTTTTATTTTTGTGAGTTATATTATTTATTCAACACTAATTCATGTGGTGTTGTGTATATACTGATCAATTTAATTATATATCATGAATTAAATTCATTTATTGATATTAATAGTTTCAATTTATGTTATTATTTTTTGGATCTCATGATTTAAAAGTTACTCAAGTAGTAGGGGGATTTCTAGTCTCACTTTTATTTCTAAGAGACTTATTCCCTACTCAACACTAATTTCATTTGTGTGGTGTATATTATTTCCATGATCTGTTATATGATACTTATATTTAAATTTATGGGTAATTACATATCAATTTTATTATATCTATTGCATTGGGTTTTATTGTTCCAATGTTACCAAATTTGTAATATAATTTTGTCACAATTTTCATTCCTTTAGACACATGTTTTGTGAAGCACATATATTCTATTACGAGGTGTATATACTAACATTTGAAATGTTATATCATGAATATACTTCATTTAATGATATTTTAATCATTATGCAATTTTTTTCTTTTATGGGGATTAAGATTCAATGTTTCCAAGGTGGTAAGATTTTATCTCCTTTTTTATTAGGATTGTTTATGATTGTGCTTCTATTAATGAAATATTATTATCCATTTATCAAGAATTATCATTAATTCTCTTATACTATGGTTATTACTGATATCATAAAGTTAATTAATCATTTTTACAGACTTTTTACTGAAGATAATAAC
This sequence comes from Viscum album, assembly GCA_963277665.1. Taxonomy (NCBI): domain Eukaryota; kingdom Viridiplantae; phylum Streptophyta; class Magnoliopsida; order Santalales; family Viscaceae; genus Viscum; species Viscum album. The sequence continues at coordinate 776,275,672 of OY728120.1, read as the reverse complement.
TAAAATGTTTTTAAGAAAATATGACTTTATTTCTCTCTTCATTTGGAAATATGTTTTATTCAAAACTAATATTTCTAGAAAAATTTATTTTTTTAAATGATATTTTACACTAATTATATTTAAAGTCATGTAATTTTATAAAATTATTTTCAAAATATTTTCAATCTTTGTTTTTAAGTTTATAATGTTGTTTTCAAAGATAATGATTTCAATGATTTTAAATATTATTTTATATTTTTTCAAAGATATTTTAAAATAAAAAATATTTAAAAAATATTTTATGTTCAAGAAGTATTTTAAATGATATTAAAATATTAATATAAAAAATTTTATAGTATATTTTTTAAAAAATATATGTTCAATGTTACGTCATGACATAGTTTACAATCAAACTGGTCACCGGACCGGTGGTTCAAATGGACTCAAGAACATCCCCCCATATGCGAGAGGATATCGACTAGCAGTGAGGGTATGAAGAGGTAATATTGTGTAGGATATAACATCTTATCATAGATTCATAGTGGTAACAAAATATAAATATTTGAAAATAGGAGAAACTATAAGAAAACAAAGATAGTGGAATATATATTCTTAGATGACTGATGTATTCATGACATAGTGATGATACATGATTAAAAGCAGTAAAAAATAAAACACGAATTTTAGTCCTTTTCTCATAACTCTCGGTATGATCATATAAAAACAAGAATGGTCCATGTTATGAAGTCCTCAAAACAAGAAAGGTCATCTCGGTTACCCCCAGTGCAATGGAGGACCATGTAGGGTGTGAGATATAAATCTTAGTAGGATAGAACCACCTGTTTCAAGCCCTATCTAGATAGTGTAATATAAATTTAATGGTGTGTAGTTGTGAAGTTGTAACAAATACCACGGACCAAGTAAACAAATCACCCACCTATGTTTATTAGGGAAACCTGACAACAATACCTTCTTTATCTCATATCTAAAAAGACTATCTGAAAATGTCACTATTTAAATATATATAACATAATATATGTATAAATAGTATATTTATTCATATAATTATATATTTTGGGTTAGAATGGGATGTAACTCCCAAGAATACAATGCCATGGAAAATATCTCATGGTCCAATCCCTAACCCAACTCCAAGAGCTATCACGATCTATTGGGATTCACCCTCTTAAAGGATTGGGACATAACTCATGAACATCCATCACCAGGGGATGCACACATGGTCTAACCATTGACCCAATTCCAAGAGCTGTCACGGTCCGTTGGAAATAATTTAGGGATCTCTCCCAATCCTCCAAACCTCAAGGCTATCACAATTCTTAGGTCCATAGATAGAAGGCGACATAGTATATATTCCCAAGGGCTCTCATGGTCCCTTGGTTTCCCAACCCATATAGAGAATAATCATTCACATCATATAATTCATGAGGCACTTACCATTCATGAATCTCATTTTACCATTTCATTTTTAATAATTATCATGATTATAATATATTGCATAATGAATTACTTATTATGAAATTCACATAGCCATACCATAATAATAATTAATACACTAGGAAATACCATTAAAAACAATCACATAAGGAATAAATATTGGAACCACTTTGTGTATAGGTTTGTATTTGTTGTCAATGGTTGTCAATGGAATATCAAAATGAAGGAGATCATGAAGTACTCCTATGAAGTAGATGAGTAGTGACTTAGCCGATTGTTGTACTGATCGTAAGTTCAAAGAACATGTGTCAAAGGTGATACATTGTTTACAACAATGAAGAATGTGGGGTGAGATCCATCTGAGACCGATTAAAGAAGAATGAAGTAGTGACTCAGACGATTGTTGTACTGATCGTAAGTTCAAAGAACATGTGTCAAAGGTGATACATTGTTTACAACAATGAAGAATGTGGGGTGCGATCCATCTGAGACTGATTAAAGAAGAATGAGGTGAGAACCATGAAAGAGACTTCCCGACGAATTGAATCGGTTTGCATGAAGTATATCATGACGGTTGATGAAGAAGACAATGTGCAATGATTGGAATTTTGAGATAGTCATGCACATCACATTGTCATAGAAGATGATGATGCTAATGCTATGCCTTTAAAGAATAAATATCACAATAGAGGAGTTTGTGATACAAGTAGAAGAGTTGCCGAAGGATACAGATCACCAAGAAGAAATGTTGTTGAGGTGATCGTTCTTGTCGAAAAAGAAAATCGACGACATTCCAATTTGATGACAAAGGAGATTCCAAGGCGGCGCGTCGAGTTTGAAGACTGTGTATATTGATCCATGTTTTATTCCAGAAACATCGGAAAAGATGATCTGGAGGTGGACTAAAAGAGCATATACAAGGTGGCACCGATTCCCAGTGTTTGCCAAATTTTTGGGGTCCAAAATCTGGAAGTTGCTGAGCATCGCGAAGAGTGGATTTCCATGAAGATAATAATTAAATATGGAAAAGGCATGAATTTCGCGAAGATAGGATGCATGGTTTGGAAATTGTGATGACCAAAAGAATGGAGGCGGTGAGTCTTCGCGGTTACATCAAGCTTCGCGAACGGCAGAGGCTGGGGAGCTTCGCGGTGATGAAGGGATTTGCAAGGGAGCTTCGCGATGATGAAGGGCTTTGCGAGGGAGCTTCGCGGAGAAGCTGCAAAGGAATGTTGATGGTGTTTTTCCGCGATTACGACGAGCTCCGCGAACGAAGGCACGCGCCGCGAAGGAATATTGATGCTGTTTCTCCGCGATTACGATGAGTTCCGCAAACGGAAAATTGCCATTGTGCTTCGTGTTTTTGAGAGATTTTCGGCGGGAACTTTGGAGCTTCGTGATTGGAGATGACGTGGCGTTGACTTAGCGTGGAAAGGTAGAGGGTCGATAGAATCGCCTATAAATAGAGGCCGACCCCCTCGAGATAAGTAGAGAGTGCTCTCAACGAAAAACCATTTCTCTCGGTTCGCAAAGGTCACTCACGAAGGCAGTTTTCTTCACGAAAGTTGAGTTCATGGTTTCTTTCCTAGCCCCGCGAAAAGTGTGCACCCCGCCTTGGCTCAGTGAGCTTTGCGAAGAGGCAGGAGCTCCGCGATAGCCGAGCATTGCGAAGGATGGAGCATCGCGAGAGTGCTTCGTGATTGAGCTTCGCGAAAAGGCAAGGACTCCGCAAAGGCTTGTTTGAGGTTTGAAAAATTGGGAGCCTTGCGAAGTGGGGTACATTGTGAAGTCCCTTTCTAAAGGATGTTCGCCCTGTGGATAAGGTAAAAAGATTATTCATCAGTGGATGAAATTTGGACATCCACAGAGATTCATTTATTGAGTAATCACACAAGTGATTGTAATTCAGGCAAACGAGGATAGGGGGATCTAGTGCATTCAGTCATTGCACTAAAGTAAAAGGTTGAATTCAAAGGAGCATCAACTCAGGACTCTGAGGCAGGAAAAGTCTAACGCTGAATAGGAGACAATGAACTTCATGTCTATCTATTGAAGAGACCTTCACGTCTATAAACTGAGTGTGACTTCACCAACGGTAGTGATCCAGGGGGAGTCAACGGGAGTGACCCAAGGGAAGCAATGAGCTATCCCTGAACCTTTGTAAAGGTAGTGAGCCTAGGCCAGAGTGACTATGCCCGAACAAGTGTAATCTACTGCTAGTGAAGCAATAGTGGATTCAGGTACGACCGACAACCTGTCGGCATATGCTCCTTGGACGTAGCCCTTAGTGGTGAACCAAGTAAATGTTGATGTGTCACCTCTCTGCATGTGAATGTTGCATTGCTGATCATATCCATCATACCGGTTTAAGTAGTTCCTACCGACGTGGGAACAAGATCCACAACTTTAGGGAGAAAAAGTTGACACCCAGATTCACCCCTCCCCTCTCAGGGTGTCCCGAGGTCCTACAAGTGGTATCAAAGGGAGGTTAACATATGTTGGATATTCTCCAGTAATACTATTGAGAGGAGGATTTGAGTTTCTTTCCTAAAGTCAACAATGAAGAGATGTCTTGATGAAGTTTCTGATCAGACGTCTACATCTAGCAAGATCATGACAAACAGGAAAAAGAAAGAGAAGAAGAAGCTAATGAAGTCCCTCATATCCAAAGAAGATGCAGTGTCTTGTTCTCCATGCCATTCCAAAAATGAATAAACCTCAGGCATGGAATGTATCGAGCAGGTGACTCAGAATTATTCTAGAGGAAAGGATGACACCCCAAATTCACGCTTTCATGAAAAACTCAAAACATATCTGCATGATATGCCTGAAGAAAGGGCTGCTATTATTTGTATCCTATTTCATTCTATGCAGGTTGAGATCACTCGATTAGAGTTGGATGCTGAAAATATGGAAGAGGGGTTGGAAATAAATGTTATAGAAAGTATGAAGCTCACCAAACAGGTGAAAGAATTTGAAGAAAACGAGGCAGTCAATAATACTCTAAAAGAAAGGATCCATGGACTTGAAGTTGAGCTGAAGAAGAGCAATGTAGTCAAGAATTTTTGTTTGGAAGAATCTTCCATTAAATTCAGGGAACATGACTCTTTATTAAAAAACAAAGTTAAGATGCATGAAGATGAGGTTGAATGGTTGAAGAAGACTTGTGAAGAGAAGATGATTACGATTGAAGATCAGATGATCATCCTCAATATTGTGGGTCAAAAATTGGAAGCTCAGTTGACCAAGATTGAGAACAAACATATTGAGACATCACAAAAGAATGAAATGAGTGATACTTTCACTTAATGTTCGTTGGAGGAGTCTAAATCTGAAATTCCTCCTACATGTGATAAAAAGATTATGACAACTCTTGATTATCCACATCAAGAATGAGTTGCTCCTGGTACTCAATGCTCACTACATGCTTCTATTGTCAAAAGACCTCCAACATGTGATAAGAAGATCATGACTTCACTCTTTGATCTATCACAAGCAACTAAGAAAGTGAAGGTACCATCAAAACCATCTTGTACTCATATTTCTAAATACACTCCTACAATCAGTGAAGGTGGGAAGAAAAGTTATAAACATGTTTGGATGAGGAAATGTGAGAAGAAGAAACCTTCCACCATGACAAGGGTGGATGATAAGAAAAAGAAGGAAGTTGGTTCCTCAAATAGAGAACAAAAGATTAAGCAGATGTCCCAACAACTTAACACATAAGACACAAAGAAGAAATGATTTGTGGGTCAATGTTGGTGCTGCAACAGATTTGGGAACTGTGCACTGGATTGTCTTTATAATCCCTTACATGGAAAAGCACAGAGAATGCCTATACCAAAGATAAGGAAACCAGAGAAAAAGAAGCAACATCAGCAGGTCCAGAAGCATCTATTTACTACAAACAGATTTGGAATTCTTGATAAAATATGTGATGTATGCAATGGCAGCGGTCACAATGCAAGCACATGTCCATATCAACATGCTTTCACTATTGAAAAGAAATGAAGACCTCTGATGCCGTCAAAGAATGAGGCAACTTCCTTGGGGTGAAATCAGAAGAAGGTTGTGAACACACATTTCCCCAAGAAGATCTCAAGTAGGGAAGCTGAGAGGAACCAGGATTTTAGATCCATCTAATTGAAGGGTCATTCATCCAAAAGAAACACTAAGTAGGATGAATCTCGGTTGAACCCATGTGGAATACCTAAACCAGCTGCAAAAGTTCCAAATGATATATTGGTCATCTGCCCAGAAGATTTGAAAAGAATAATGAAACTTGAAGATGAGAAGGCCAAGGATGGTGAAAAAGGAAAAGGAAAACGTTCACATGATGAAGACACAGTGTATGAGAGATTGCAAACAAAGAGAAACACATATTTCAAAGAAGTTCTATGTGAGAGATGCCAGAAATCTGGTCACATTGCAAAAGGTTGCCTAAACATAATACCAGAGCAAGAAGCAGTCCTTAAGAGGAGTAAGAATGTATCATTCATGATGGATGCTAAGCAGAACAATTCTCCACACAAAGCAGAAGGGAATGTAAATAGAGCCATGCCACACCGACAGATGTCAGAACATATGTTCAAATGTACAGGCATGAAGACTGGAGTGAACAGAGAACTTGGTTGAGAAAATAACCTCAACCAAGCAAGTCTTCTTGATGAAGCAAGAAGGAACTACCTTATTCCTGTAATCATTTGTGTATTGTATTTGTGCAAAAAATGCAGGGAATTGAAGGTGAAGTATGCTCTTAGGGGGATAACCTGAGAAGTAGCGAATGCTGTCAACTCTTGATAGCGAAGCTGAAGAAGTTTCCATCATTAGTTTATTCTTTAATTGATATTCAAAGATTATGATGATGAAGGATCACTCTTGATGAAGATGATGAAGAGTGTTTCTCTTGAGGGGGAGAAGAATGAAGAAGCTTCCATAATCACTGTTTCAATCAATATCAACTCCAGCTGGACTCAAAAGCAGTTACTCTGGGAATTTCATGAAGAACACGCCAATGGAGATGGTATGTCATTTCTCAATCACTATCCCTTGGTTACTCAGATCAAAGATTATTTTACAAAGGGGGAGTAACTGCATTGATCAGTGACATAAAGAGAATGGATGTTCCCCAAGGTCACTTATCATGTCGATTGCACTTGAATGTTTTTGATCTGTTAGATAATGTGAGTGCAGGAGTTTCAGGTTGATTATTCCCTATCACATTTGATTTTTCTTATGCCTAATATAAAAGTGGAAAACCCTTGAAGACAAAATACATGAGTTCTCACCTCATGTTGGTATCATGATCTGTGAATAATGGAAAGCCTTTTTGACTTAATCAAATCCTCTTGTTTTCTACACCGAGCATTGCCCAAGTAGACTTAGAGTGAAATGATTAATGAAACATTGATTATGTGTGGATTGATACACTCCCTACCATGTGCTTTGTATTTCTTGTCAATAAAGGGGAGAGAAAGTGAAATGAACATTTGAAAATAAAAGTTGATTGAATAGAAGATTCTCATTTTGACATTGACAAATTCATTTCAGAAGATGTATAAGGTATTGACAACAAAATTCAAAGGGGGAGATTGTTGGAACCACATTGTGTATAGGTTTGTATTTGTTGTCAATGGTGTCAATGGAATATAAAAATGAAGGAGATCATGAAGTACTCCAATGAAGTAGAGGAGTAGTAACTCAGACGATTGTTGTACTGATCGTAAGTTCAAAGAACATGTGTCAAAGGTGATACATTGTTTACAACAATGAAGAATGTGGGGTGCAATCCATCTGAGACCGATTAAAGAAGAATGAAGTAGTGACTCAGACGATTGTTGTACTCATCGTAAGTTCAAAGAACATGTGTCAAAGGTGATACATTGTTTAAAACAATGAAGAATGTGGGGTGTGATCCATCTGAAACCGATTAAAGAAGAATGAGGTGAGAACCATGCAAGAGACGTCCTGACGAATTGAATCGGTTTGCATGAAGTATATCATGACGGTTGATGAAGAAGACAATGTGAAATGATTGGAATTCTGAGATAGTCATGCACATCACATTGTCATAGAAGATGATGATGCTAATGATATGCCTTCATAGAATACATATCACAATAGAGGAGTTTGTGATACAAGAAGAAGAGTTGCCGAAGGATACAGATCACCAAGAAGAAGTGTTGTTGAGGTGATCGTGCTTGTTGACAATGCAAACAGACGACATTCCAATTTGTTGACAAAGGAGATTCCATGGCGGCAGGTCAAGTTCAAGGACTGTGGATATTGATCCATGTTTTATTCCAGGAACATCGTAATAGATGATCTGGAGTCAGACTAAAAGAGCAGATACATGATGGCTCCATTTCCCAGTGTTTGCAAAATTTTTGGGGTACAAAATCTAGAAGTTGCTGAGCATCGCGATGAGTGGATTTCCATGAAGATAATAATTAAATATGGAAAAGGAATGAATTTCGCGAAGATAGGATGCATGGTTTGGAAATCGTGAAGACCAAAAGAATGGAGGCGGTGAGTCTTCGCGATTACATCAAGCTTCGCGAACGGCAGAGGCTGGGGAGCTTCGCGGCGATGAAGGGCTTTGCAAGGCAGCTTCGCAGCGATGAAGGCCTTTGCGAGGGAGCTTCGCGGAGAGCCGCGAAGGAATGTTGATGGTGTTTCTCCGCGATGACGACAAGCTCCGCGAACTAAGGCGCGCGCCGTGAAGGAATATTGACTATGTTTCTCCGCGATTACGACGACCTCTGCGAATGGAAAATTGCCATTGTACTTCACGTTTTTGAGAGATTTTCGGCAGGAACTTAGGAGCTTCGCGATTGGAGCTGACGTGGAGTTGGCATCGCGCGGAAAGGTCGAGGGTCGATAGAATCGCCTATAAATAGAGGCCGACCCCCTCGAGAGAAGTAGAGAGAGCTCTCAACGAAAAACCATTACTCTCGGTTCGCAATGGTCACTCATGAAGGAAGTTTGCTTCGTGAAAGTTGAGCTTTGCAGCGGCTTTCCTAGCTCCGCAAAAAGTGTACGCCCCACGTTGGCTCAGTGAGCTTCGCGAAGAGGCAGGAGCTCCTCGATAGCCGAGCATTGCGAAGGCTGGAGCATCGCGAGAGTGCTTCACGATTGAGCTTCGTGAAAAGGCAGGGACTCTACAAAGGCTTGTTTGAGCATTGCAAAATTGGGAGCCTTGAGAAGTAGTGTACTTTGTGAAGGCCCATTATAAAGTTTGTTCGCCCTGTGGATAGGGGGGAAAGAGTATTAATCGGTGGATGAAATTTGGACATCAATAGAGATTCATTTATTTTTCAATCACACAAGTGATTGTAATTTTGGAAAACGAGGACAAGGGGATCTAGTGCATTCAGTCATTGCACTAAAGTAAAATGTTGAATTCAAAGGAGCATCAACTCAGGAATCTGATGCAAGAAAAGTCTCACACTGAACAGGAGACAATGAACTTCATGTCTATCTATTGAAGAGACCATCACGTCTATAAACTTTTTGTGACTTCACCAATGGTAGTGAGCCAGGGGGAGTCAACGGGAGTGACCCAAGGGAAGCAGTGAGCTATTCCTGAACCTTTGTAAAGGCAGTGAGCCTGGGCCAGAGTGATTGTGCCCGAACAAGTGTAATCTACTGCTAGTGAAGCAATAGTGGATTCAGGTACGACGGACAACCTATCGGCGTATGCTCCTTGGACGTATCCCTTAGTGGTGAACCAAGTAAAAATTGTTGTGTCACCTCTCTGCATGTGAATGTTGCATTGCGGATCATATCCATCATACAGGTTTAAGTAGTTCCTACCAACATGGGAACAAGATCCACATCTTTATGGAGAAAAAGTTGACACACTGATTCACCCCTCCCATCTCAGGGAGTCCCGGGGCCCTACAATAAACACCTATGAATTTTTAATTAACACATTTTATCCCATTTAAGGCATTTAACACAAAAATGTTTAATAGGTCAGACATCCTATACAAGTTAAGAAAACTAAATATTCATAACATTGAAAATTAATCTATGGAATAAGTGCTAAAGGAAAGGGGGTCTTGTTCATTTTCTCTAAAGTAATACTACTCCATTTAATAAACCACACTACCCGTTCCATTTAGTTTTAAAAAACCCTTTTAACTCATTTAAACCTAAAAACATTATTTCGATGCTTAGTTCTAAAGGATATGGGTCATAAAAATAATGTATATTCCCACATGGGAAATTGAAAAAATAGGGAATGCACCCCAACATATAATTTATCAACTATAACTCAAACATAAAGAAATAATCAGAGAAATATGGAAGGCATGAATAAATTTATATCACTACATTTTTAGCTTGAATAAAGAGAAACTCTATTGGATGGATTTTATTAAAAATTCATGACATTATTATCAAACAATCAAAATGTAATTTAACATTTAATTATCTTTTTAAAAGGATTAATTTAATATAATCATTATCTATTAATAATATTCTAAGGGAAGTGAAATAGACAATTCATTAATGAGTTACTTAAAATAAGATGTAATAGAAAAGGACACTAGCTAAATAAATTGGCAGTGTATTAGGGTATGGTGATGGGCATTCTCCCCCCTGCTCGCTTCGACACCCATCCGTTCTTCAGAATCAGGGAACCTAGATCTGCAACATCGCCTGATTTTGATGTTGGTTCTCCTTCTGGAAAGTGCACGACATCATCTGGTGGAGCTATTGTACTGACCTCCTCAGTTGAGTAGAGTGTGGCGATTGAAGCAAGTCACTTGGATAGCGACCTCACAGCGAAGAACAGAGGAATGACATGGCATGATGTTTTTCAAGCTGTTGACGGCAGGCTCACGACATCATCTGATGGAGTCGCGACACCGAATTATATGGTTGTAAGGCATGCACCAATGATTGAAGATGATTTAGGTTGCAATGGTGGTGACCCATCAGTTAATAGAGGTTTTTTTTGAAATAATGTGATCTATGGGTGGTCATGGTGTAATGGAGTAAGTGGTAGTAGCAGTTAAGCCAGATGTATGTGTTGTTGCAAGACCGAACCGAATTTGTTCTTTCGAAGCTGAAATTTTGGTCAATCTCAAGAAGGCCACATGTGCAGGAGTGGTCGAGTAAGGAATTGGAAACACCAACAGGGCCTCTGATTTGACCCTAGAGAACTAAATTCATGCATGACATGCTCATGTGGATGGGCCTTCATTGAATCAATCCATTGCTTTCTTCAAAGGTGTACCTAACTCCTATATCAGAAGAAAGGGAAACGTTGTGCACATCAAAGAGGATCTCGATGCTATTTCTGAGTAGCTTTAGATGTGTGAGTTCTCAATAATTGCTCAATTATTTCTTCTTAAAGGCTCTCAAACTTTAAAAATTGATGAACTTAAGAAGAGTATTTCGTAGATTTGGGGCTTTACGTCCTATGAATGTGTCTTTCTAGGACAAGGATACTTTCATATGTTTATCTCCATAGTGGAAATGAATATTTGAGATTGGGGCCCTGGTTCTATTTCTCTCAAATCAATGATTTTTCACCTCATAGAATGGGATAAAAAACTAAATCAATATGAGGTTGGTAACACCACCACACAAATTTGGGTAATAGTGTACGGGGTGAATTGGATTCTTTGGCACACCAATTTTTTTTATGATTTTTCTCTGTTAACTGGGATTCCTGTCAAAATTGACAAGGAAACAGAAGTTTCTTTATTTGGTCACTATGCCCTGTATTTAGTTGAGGTTGAATTGGGATCAAATCTGGTTGATAAGGTCATGCTTGCAACTAATGATGACATTATTAAATTGATGATCATTTATGAAAAAATGTAAAAGTAATGAAAAGATTGTAGAATTATATGTCATCACTCATCTACCTGTAGGTGTTCAACAGTTTGCAGCTATTGTGCTTCCTGTGGACTTGAAATGGGAAATTTTCCTTAAAATACTAAAAGTAAAAATGTCTGGAAGCCTGATTTCAAGGGTGGTGATGGAGTTTCAATTCATGTTGATAAGAAAAAGTGCAAGTAGTTGTTCTTGAGGATGTTTTCCATCCTAAAGTTGATGAGAAATGTCACATATATGACTCTACTTCTGAGAAAAAGTGAAAATATTGGGCATCCATCTTTTCGGAAGATGCGAATTTGCAAAATGTTAATACTCAATATCAAGAAAAATGGGCAAATTTGCAGAAAACTCAAATTTCTTCACCTCCCCAATTGTCAGGACATATTGATAACTCCAAAGCTGAAAAAGAGACTAAATATTTCACTAAAAAAATAATCTCACTATGCACCCTCAAATGATGGGATGATTGATTTAGATATCTGAAAGGGTAAGAAAATATTAGAAACTGACTCTTCTATTGATCCTAATCCTGGTCATGCTTCTTCAGAACCCCATGTGGATAGTGAAGGCTTTAAGCTCATTTATTACAAGAAGGAAAAGTCATCAGCTGTATTGACTACAGGTACCCCTTTATCTAGTCAACACATTGATGATGATTCTAAGATGCAGGATACCACTCAAGGCTCTCCTGATGATACTCAAGAGACCCTCATCCAGACTACTTCGGTGTTGGGGGTTTCTTCTCCTGGAAAACCCATAGAGCATAAAGACAGCTCTGATTTTGATAGCATCAATGCTGAGACACTTTTAGAAAGTCTACAATCACTACCATCTATTAGAGAAAGATCAAGAGGTTGGAGTCGGTGTCATTGAAGGGTAGAATGACATGAAATTCAAGAAGAAGATACAATGTTAACCATGAGATTAATGAAAAAGATAGGTATATAATTTTTTTCCTTGGGATTTTTCATTTTTCCTTTTATCATTATGGATACTCTCTTTTGGTTGCATTTTAATTTTAGAGGTAGTGAATCAACCTTTAAAAAAAATGCCCCTACCTTAGGGTGGAACCAAGACATACACTTACGCTCTTGGAGATTTCTAACTAAAGGCTTCTTCTCCACCTCTAAGCATATGCATCTCCACATAAATTCATGGAATCCTAGACCCAGTACACCAATTCTCATGTCCCATGAATATGTGTAAGGGTACCTTAAATTTATGCTTATATGCATACACCCATGTCCTATCAAATACCTATGATTATATATATATATTCTAAAATACATATCACCATATATGTGTATTAACTACCATGGATTATTATACACATAATAGTGGAAACCACTTATATATATTTACTTACCTATTCAAACACAGGCGAGTCACCCTTGAATTGGAAACTAAAAAACACAAGGAATCGAGAAATGCACTACAAGATGATTTCCATGAATTATACAATATATAAAGGCCCTAATTTAACAGGTGGAAATCAAAGAAAAAAACAATAACCTCACCAAAAAACGATTCCAGAGCACTGAAACCACTCGAACTACGTTGCCTTTAGTGGCAGTGGTCATAACACGAACACAGACATATTTAGAGGATATATGAATGACCTAATATTAAGGAAAAAATGGAATTAAAATCAACCCTAAAGGGCTATAGTTTGGTAAGGAAGAATTGAAGATGAGAAAAGGGATGAGAGACTCTACCTTGGTTATTCGAAGTGAAATCTCAGAGAAAACCAAAAGGAAATCAGAGATCAGAGGATTTGATAAGGAGGAGGGCTACACATCGATGGGGAATGCCCCTTGGGGTGTCACATGATCGGTTCTAGTGAGAGGGGTGTGGGAGAGTTAGTTTAGCCTTTAATTTTAATTTAATTTAATTTAAAATAAATTAAACTCATTAAATAAATATTTTTACAAGGTTTGACTAGAAAGGTTTGGAAAATAGTGTGCCAACCATGTGACACCCTCTATTTAAAAAAATACACTCACACAGTATGTCTCATATGGTTTGAATAAACTTGTGCAAAATATGTGAAATCCTCATCCCACTTGAATCAACCCAGAAGGTTAACTGCAGTGGGTTGAATGGTTTCTTAAAAACAATTCACCCTTTATAGTTTTCCAAAAACCCTATTTTTTGGATCTAGCACTCCCTAAAGTGTTTGTACCACTTCAAAAATATAACGGGGCTCCACCCATGTCCAAAAAATTTACTTTTATGTTACCCAACTCTCAAAATATCATTCAAACTCTCAGTTTTAAAAAATATCCTCATAGTAATTGAAAAAGTTCAAAAACCTTCATTGTTAGTCCAGTTTGAAACGTGCATCGTTACAACCCTCCCAACATAGAACATCTCATCCCCGAGAAGCCTTTAAGAACAAGGTAACATGTCACCCAACTGACAAGGTCAATGAGAATTTATCCAAATGGCCACATTATGTTTTCAAACATCCAATTCACCAAGAGGAACTTCGTTAAACACATGGCAATTAATCAACTATAAATCGAGTAAACACTAGTTTTCCAACCGAAACGTCACAACGACTTTTACCTAATCCCATTCAACTAGAGACATGATCACCTCATATTCTCTTCATGCTTCCGGCCATAGGTACTTCCCACCTTAGGATTTAATGTTAAACAAAAAAATTCAAACAACAGCTTCTCCACTTTTTGAATTGTCTTTCAATGAACACTCCAAGTGTTCTAATGATGATCCTGGCATGATTTTGAAAAGATGAACTGGTAAATCCCCACCAACCTTTAATCCACGGTTGAGCTGGGTTTTCAGGAAAGGCCCCAACCAACACCAAACACAACCATATTCACCTGAAGACATTCCCTAAAATGGTTCCTCGCCTCTCATAATCATTAAATAAGTAAATAAAGATTCAAGGAACTGTGGTCAGATAATTAAGAAGTCATCCCTATTAGACAACTGTTGTTTTATAAGCTAAACCACGATCCCCTCTCACAAGACATCTCGCATTAAAAAAACACTCATCGTAGCCTGTACTCGACTCTTGATAACATTTATATGATCGGACTATAAGGGAAAACATGAATCCTACATGAAACTCTTCAAGTTATATTCCCAATAAATCCAAACATAATTAAATAATTAGCGTGGTGTTATATCGATTCTATCTTAGTACATCTTGGATGAAGACAAGATAAGATGCATGCTCGACGCGTATTAGAGTACAGTAATGATATTTTTAATGGTTTCAAGTAAATCATACTCTGTTATTGGATGGGGGAATTGTTGAACTACCAATGGTAAAATTCAAATAAAGAACTCAGGTTCACCTACTGACACATCTTTTCAATAGATCATGATGTCTTTACCACTCAAGGACATTTTTTGGTCATTAAAAAATTACCATTGATGCTCCACTAAATCCAACAGTGTTTATCTGTGGTTTCAAATAGAACCAAACATTAGAACGTCATTATTTCAAGAAAGCACTGACATGTATTTAAGACTCCCAAACCATAAATTAATTCAAAAATAAACCGGCCATTCCTCAATGGTCCACATTGGAATGACTTCTACTTGGAAGAAAACATAATTACTATAACTAAAATGAAACTCCCCACCCAAGGAGAGTCATATTTGTCAAATAAATGAATGTAATCTAGCCTCCAACTTGAATTCTAGAACAAAAACACCACAAAAAAATGTATGCCACTACTATGAACCACGATCAGGATGTAAAAAAATTTAATGAAAACCAAACCAATGAGACTGGCATGTCAAAAAACCCGAGTCATTAGATACTCATCCTGAGCTTTGGGAAAATAATTCTTAAATGTTCAGGTATCTCTACTTAGAGACGAGCTGAGACCAAAACCATAGGCACAATACTCAACTATTTAACAGAAATTGAATGGTTTATTATTTCATTTAACCCTAAACACCACCACCTATATCAATGCATAAAACCCAAGGAAAATATAGGGGATCAAATGACCAAGGTAATAGCCAACTATGTCGAGGACATATCTAAAATTCTTGGAACGAACATTACCCGATGACCTTGCTCACAAAAAAAAGCCAAAAAACAAAATAACCACCCGTACGAACAACTGTTTCATTTAAAAAATGAATGTACTATGAGGTATAGTGGCCCTTGAATGTTACCAAACAAAAAAAAACATATGGAACTTGAAAGGAAATTAGGTCTATATGGGTATTACCTACTATGGGACAACCCCTTGTGAAAGCACAAGCCTCGAACCAAGTATTTGGTCATGCCAAACCAAAGTAACATGATCAAATCCAAACATCAATCCATTTATGAAAATGGAAACTACCTAGGGATAATTTAACTATTTCTATCCCAAATCATCTCACGTAGAACCCAACTACCCTTAATTGAGGGTCTAAACAAATAACACCTATAGAGGTTCCATTTTTTAGTACCTTTATATTTACTCACATAAAATCCTTAAACATTAAAATATTTAATCCCACATCGTGCACATTTTTTTCAAAATAAAACCCAAGGTACATGATTTTTATCTAATACCCCAAAGGGAAAAGGAGGAATGTTACATCAAACTTCGTATTTAAACATTTAGTAGCTTTTGACCTCCCAACAAGATAGACGATTCACATATAACTTCCTTTTTATAAATTAAGGAAACCTACCAGGGTTCGATTAAGACAATTCACATTAGATTAAAATTGAATATCTTACTCAGAAATAATAATTTTGGAAATCATCATAATATTACATTAAACTTGGGTTTTCATTTCCAAATTTTGGAAACTCCCATACACTTCATTGATTGAAAATTATCTCCCATTTATCGAAACAAAAATCAATATATAATTTTAACATGATTATATATATCTAAAAAAGTCTATATATATGGGTGGTCATATACCAACCTATAAATAACCCATACACTTTATATTTTTGAATTTGGGTCCCATTTAATTAAAACCAATCCCATTTCAAATTTAAACTTTTTCATCCTATTAGAACTGTTCGAATACATAGGTTACATTTTACCACCTATAAGGTTCCCATACACCTTATAACTGAAAACCATCTTCTATTGTAACAAAAAGTATTTTACATATATAAAAATAATATAAGGATGCTATCTCATGATATAAACACAATAGCAGGGAATATAGTCAACTAGTCATGTTATACTACCTGGAAAACAAGCTTAAGAATTACCTAAGTAGGTACAACTAAGAATGTTAATTGGATACAAAACATGTCATACAAAAACATGATACTAAAAAAAATCATTTAATAGAATATATTAGGAATGATAATAAAATCATTATCGTGGAATTTCAATCATTGAACGTAGTCAAATCAATATGAAAACTACAATGCAACTACATGGCAAGTAACAATGAATGACATGTTAATTTCTTATGTGCCCATTTTGATGCTTGAAATGAAACTCACATTCCATTTTAGGAAAAGGGTAAAATTAACTAATGTCCATAAATAATAAGTAGTGGAAACAAAACAGTTAGCCATGGTGAAATTATATTAATTTTAATCACAAAAATTCGTGAAGAGCAGCCCCATCCCTAGTCACTTGGTCACTTCTCATATGTTAGGTGATGAGATCGAAGAAGGACTATTAACCAAGTGTTGACACATTCCTAGTATCCTTTCTATAAAACCAAAATATTATGAAAAAGAAAACGTAACAGCCCCAAATACAACATTGTAACATCCCTACCTAGATTACCATAAAACTGGTAGCCGAAACAACAGGTCACATAGCATGAAGCATGCCTCCCAATACAGCAGAGGCTGACGACTAGCAAAGAGGGTCTCGAGAGCTGATAGTGGGGATTATATATCCTATTATCAGAGATTGATAATGTTAATAAAATATAAAAAGAATAAAATAATTGATATAGTAACCAAATGAAGACAGTGGAAGACGTATTCTCACATGACTGATGAATTCCTGACACGGTGATGATTCATGATAGAAATCAGCAATAAATACAACATCTTTTTCAGTACAGAACAAATAAAGAAATGATCTAAAAGTTTCTAATGAAAATATCCATGAGCATCTTGAGCTGTGGAACATTCCTTTTCTCATAACTTTATGTAGGAGCATACAACAACAAGTAAGGTCCAAGGTTGGGAATTGTACGAACAAGAAAGGTTCACTTGGGTACCCTAGTGAAACGATGACCTGAGTAGGGTGTGAGATATAAATATTAGATGGCCAGAACCACCAATTCATAAAAAAATAAACACTATTCAATATAAATTTAATGGTATGAAGGTATGACTTATTAAAAAACAACACTGATCAATTAAAAAAATCAACCATCCATGTTCCTAAGGGACACCTGATTGTAATACCTCCTTCATCTCATAGATGGAATGTATGTATGAACATGTAACTATGAAATATATATTATAATTATATAAATATTATTATTATTTATATATTTAAATATTTTTGGTTGGACCTAGATTTAACTGACATGCATCCAATTCTATGGAAAGCTCTCATGCTCTAATCCCTGACACAACTCCAAGAGCTCTCATCATCTCTTAGGATTCATGCACTAGAAGGACCAGGATATAATCCATATAAATCCATCACTGAGGGAAGAACAGATGGTATAAACCCCATCCCAAATCCAATATATCTCATTATCTATTCGAAATACATGAGGGATCTCTCTCGGTCTTTCCTACCTCAAGGCCCTCACGATCATTGGGTCCACATCTAGAATCTCACATAACCATTATTCCCAAGGGCTCTCATGGTCACGTGGCTTCCCATCCTATATAGGGTGTAATAATTCACTATATATAATACATAAGGCACTAAAATATCTTGCATTATATTATACCATTCCATTTATAATCATTGTTATGATTATAATATAATTCATTAGGAAGTACCTCTTATGAAATTCACTTAGCCCTACCAGAACCATAGTTGATACACAATGAAATACCTTTTGAAAAACAACACATAAATCCTAACCTCTTATGATCATATAATTAACACATTTTATCGCATTTAATCCATTAAAAAGAAAACATATCATTAGGTGATCCATCTTCTATAAGGTTAACAAACTCAATTTTCTTAATTAGGCCATTTGATTTGTGGTATAATTGCTTAAGGAAAGGGGCCTTGTTCATTTACTTTATGTAATATATCTCAGTTTCATAACCCACCCCACACTTTCCATATAGATTAAGAACCCCATTTAACTCCATTAAACGTGGAAACTAAATTTCAAGGCTTAGGTGTAAAGGACATGGGTAATGAAGAATATGTATATTCCCATTTGGGAAATTGATATAAAATGTGCCAAGCACCCCAATATATCATTTTTGACTATAACTCAAGAATAAAAAAATCATTAAATAAATATGATGGGAAAGAATAAATTTTTATCACTAAATTTTTAGATTGAAGACATCTAAACACCATTGGAGGGGTTTTATTACAAAATCATGATGTTATTATCAAAAAATAAATATGTCATTTAATATTACCTAATATTTTTTGAAATATACATTAAATATTATAATTTTTAATTAATTTAATGATAAGGGAAGTGAATAAATAATTCATTAATGCGTTAAATAGAATAAAATGGCATGGAAAAGGTCCCTACCTGAGGGTGGAACATAGCCATCCACATCAAGTCTTGGAGCCTTAAAACTAAAATATGCTTCTCTCACACTAAGAATGTGCATATCCACATTCATCTAAGGAAACCTAGCCATTAAGAACATATTATCATGGCCCATGAACATGCGCAATTGGATCCTTACATATATGCTTATATTCATACTTCTGTCTCTACTCACCTACCATTGAATATATATATATATATACATGGTCATGACTAGCCATAGAAATTTATAATCACTATCATGGATGATAGTACATGTAATGGGGGAACTCACATATACATATTTTCTAACTTATGAACACACAGGAGAGTGTCCCTGAACGTGGCATCTCGAAAACAAAAGGTTTTGAACAACACACCAGAAGATGATTACAATGAAGCCTAAATCACAAAAACACCCCAATTTAGCTGGTCAAAAAATAAGAAACCAACATAAAACTCAGCCCAAAATGATGTCGGTAGACCGACACCACCATAATCACCATTCCTTTGGCCGTAGTAGTCAGAACATGAACTCAAAATTCCTGAGAGACCATCTGCACAACATAACATCGATGGAAAAAAGGAATTAAAAATAAAACATAAATAATGAGGGATTAGTTTGGATGAATAAAATATAGTAAAAGGTAGAAAATGGATTATAGGATATACCTTAGAGATTCAATGATAAACCATGGAGAAAGCCAACTAAAAATATGAGGTCAGAGGAGGCTCCAAGGAGGAGGGTTGATTTTCGAAGCGGAAGACCACATGGGATGCTTCACGATCTGGTCAGGTGAGAGGATTGAGGGAGATTTATTTATGGTTTTAATTTTATATAAATTTAATTTTAAATTATTTTTATTCATTAAAAAAACCAGTTTGCACGGTTTGACCTACAAGGTTTGGAAATCTCTTTTCCAACCATGTGGTACACACAATTTAAGAAACTACCCTCACTCGGTATGTCTCGCACAGTTATACTAACCATGCAAAGACTGCATGAAACCCTTTGTCCACTTGGATATGCCTGCATGGATACCTAATGTGGCCCATAAACTTTCAGACAAACCATACGCCCTATATAGTTTTTCAAAAATACTATTTTCTAGGACTAGTGCTCATGAAACACTTTGAAAAACATGATAAACATAAAGGGCATTCAAAAATGAATAAAAAAATAACTTTGAAGAGCCTGAAATCTTAGAATATCATTCAATGGATTAGTTATAAAAATGACCCGCTCGGAAATTTAAAAAATTACAATCCTTTTCTTTTTAGTCCAGTTCAAAATAAAAAACCTAAAATTCAATTTGTATTTAAATGAAAAGTTATTTTTGTCAATAAATATTTTTAAAAGATTTCTAAAAATTATGTTCCATATAATATGAAATCCTTTGATATAGTTTATGAATTAGTAGGGATATGATACAAGGAAAATATTCTTATTATTTATTTTAATGGTTTTTGATTAAGGTGAAATGATATTTTGGATACTCATTTCATTTCCACTAATTATAAAATGATAAAATTATATGAAACCCACTTAATTTCATGGGTTATTTTATAAGGAAATGACTATGAAACTATTATATTTTCCACATGTTATGATATGATTCACCGTTTATGATACCCATTTTAATTCGTGGGTTGTTATATGATCTTTTTGAAATCGATCTCTTTTTATTAGTCATTATATGATGAACTTTTTATCATATTCTATAACACATATATATGATTTCATTATGCTATAGGTAGAACCTATTTATCCTTCAAATTCACCGGGTAATGGTTTATATATCATGAGATATATAGATATGGAATGATAAGTGAGCCTAGTTCATTATGATATGGATGAAAAAAGGAGTGAACTCTATTTAATATAATCAGGATGGAATGTTGATTGAAACAGTTTTTTATAACATTGGTGGAATAAGTATTGAACATAGTTCAGTGTGAAAATGTTAGAATGAGGAGTGAGCTTGGTTTATCCTTACAGTGTTTAATTGGGAAGTGAACATAGTGTTGTTATTTAGTACTGAAATGGGTAGTGAATTTGTTTCAATAATATAGTGCTGGATGGGAAATGAATGTGGTTCAGTAATATTGGACTATAATGGGAAGTTAACCTGATTATATAATATATGGATTGAAAGAGGAGTGAACCTAGTTTAGTAATGGAATTTTTCAAATAATTTGGTCTTATTAGTGAACATTAACTACTAATATTGTTTAGGGAGTAAAACTATTCCAACAAGATGTACTTTTCAGTAAGACTTGACTACTATGTAAATAATTTTATATGCTTATATGTCTAACAAAATTCCGTGTCTTATTCTTATGTTACGTATTATGCTCTTGATTTCATTATGATTCATGACTTATGAATTTTAATTATTTATTCCATGACTCATGTGTATGATCATTGATATGAATTTTATGACCATCAAATGTTTTTCTCTTATTATCATACCCTTATTCTCATTTTATTCTTAAATATCTCCATTATTTACCCATATTGAGAATCTGATCCCACCATTTGTTATGTTTCCTTTCCCCAGATTTTCAAGAATAGATTAAATTATAAGTACTAAATGGGATGATATTTGTGGAAAATATTGAATATGTTTCAACAGATTATAATATTTTGTCCCAGTATTCCCAAGACACTAATCTACTATATTCCTCAGGCATGTAATTTTTTAATGCAATGAATATTAAACTAAAATGATGTATTATCCATTTATGTTAATTCTGGGTCTCTATAGTCAATATCAAAGTAAATATTTAGTCAAACATGGAAAACTAAGATGAGAGAAAATTATTGAGATCCCTATGGATATTTATAAGGATATGTATATGTATGTATTTAACGATAAGAATATATTTCAGATATTTTAAATTAGGCTTAATTATTTAGGAACCCTATATGTAATATTTATTTATTATGTGTTTTTATACTATGATATGTGCTTCCAAGACATGATTTATTGTCTTAGCCAATAGTAGGAACTAGAAGGAATTGGATTAATATTCAATTTTTCTCATGTTCAATGTATCAAAATTATAAAATTCAATTTCCAAAGTGGAAATATCATGAAGATAATTATAATGGTGGTAATAGTATTGGTTATACTACTAATGATAAAGAGGCCGAAAATGAATTTTGGAAGCTATAACATGATATAACAGTATTGATTAAATTGAATGTAAGGATCCTGATTTGATTTTGGTTATGGAACCTTAATACATGTTTTTTATTTTATATTCTTGGAAAGGGGTATTAAGGAATAAGATGATGGATCCCGAGTAATAGTTTAAGAATAATGTTGGATGATTTAAGTGTATATGTTTTGGAATTAAAATATTGTGTCATTTAAATCATTTTGAACATAAGTATTTCTTGTAGAAGTTTTCTTTATATATTTTCAATAATGTGTTAAATGATACTGATAAACTAGAAAATTTATTTAACATAAATGTTACATTATGGGAAAGAACCCCTTAACATGATCATGAGGGTGATAAAATGTATTTTATTTGGATAAATAGATGGTTATAAGGATAATGTAAGTTGGATAGTATTTATAACCTCATAAATGATAATGGATTTTTTTAAAAACTAGTTTATTCTATTATGGATGGAGTTTATGGATTTTTTGGATTTAAATAATGTATCCAATGATCTTTGGAATAAGAAATCATGCATGTTTCCAATAAGGATTTATGATAATTTTGGTTATTTTTTTCTTTAAGAGAAAACATGATAAATGTATTAACATGTTCTGTATGTGACATCAAAGTTATACATTATGATATCCATGTGATCAATGTGAAGTTTATTTTATGAAATTTAGAGAACATCTTTCTAAATTATTGTATTTTCAACTTCCAGAAGGGTTACACAGTTGACCATTTATGTAATGGATTATGTTAATCTTTGGTCGAGGTTTTACAGATTAAAGTAATATCTTTCCATATGAGGATTTATGAATATTAGATAAATAGAGAAAAACTTTTTCAATGATGCTAACTAAATATAGATGGAATAAATTATTATTTTATATATGGATCATATGATCTGTTAGTGCTTCTGGAATAACAAACTCAGCTTCTTTTTTGGAGTAATGTATGAAGTGGAAATTTGTCAAGACACAACCAAATGGTGATATTGAGAATAAGAAATGGAATGAAATAAAATAATTACATCTCCTTCTGAGAATTATTCCAAATTAGATAAAGATCCCTTATATAAAATGACTTCCCATTATAATTATTTTTATGATGCTAATGACATTTTCAGTCCTCTTTGGTTTATGGATTTTTGATTGTTAACTTTCTCATATACATGTTCTTTATCAATCTCCATTAGAACATGATTATTATATTTATCTTCAACATAAATGTTTTCACATTACACATGTGTTATTATATGTTGATACAAAATTATGAGATAATTTTGGTTACTATTATGTTTCCAAATTTCCCTTTTTAATGTACGGTTTAATATTCATTTTTACGATGTGGGTATGTATGTAAGGAACACTCAAGTATTAACACATAGATTAAACAGATTAATTTTGAAGGAGAAATTAATTTTATGTGGGGTAGAATTAAATACCATGATATTTTGTGATTTTTTTTGGAAAATTAATTTAATCATTTCAATATTCTATATTTCAAACACACTGAATATAGTTGCTTTTAAATTATAGCACTGTGATTATATTGAATTTCATGAAACACCATGTTAACTAAAAACTACACACAACACACATATTATCTTGAAATACATGAAACACAATGTTTTTCATTTTTTAATCAAAATTTTTAGTTCCTTTGATAGCTGACATTACATGTAATGTTTAGTTTTACCGAGGAAAATATATTGTTAATATTATTATTAAAATATTTTTTTTGTTATCGTGTAGTTATGGTAAAGAAAGATATTAAGGATATTAACTAAATTATGAAACAATTTTTTTCAAATGTTTATAAAATCAATCCTTTTGTTATTTATTATTTATAAATTAAAATAATAACACCTTGGAAAATAATGAAACCCATTTTCTATGAAAAATATTTTCCTCTATACAAACACAATTTAATCTCCATAAATTAAAAAAGAACTTTTTTACATGTTTTTAATAAAATTTCTATATATTATATATTCAATAATATATTTTTACATTCATACATTAGATTTTATAGGTATAAGAAAAGAATCAATCCAATTTTGTGAATACAAGATTGTATTTTTAAAGAAACTTGTAACGCCTTTTAATAAAAAAACATATTTAATTTTTTATTTTGACACATTTATAATATTTAGTTGAAAGATAGAACTCATTTTTGAAATTCTCATTTGAAATTTTACTTTAGGTGAGTTTTTCATATTTTTCTAGGAAGTTTCATTTTTCCATGAATAGTGAATGACAATGAATTTTATGATAAACAGTTTTTTCGTATAATTTTTTTATAATTAAATTTTGTTTTAAATTTATTTGAAAGTAAATTTAGATAAATTTAATATATATTAATACAATTTATTCCTTTTTAATAAATTTTATATCAAAAATAGGTATAAAATTATTTCAAAACATTGAAAACTCATTATCTCATCCAATATACAGGATTAATTTTAAATTAATTTATGCCAATTCTGAGATTATAATTTGGAAAAATTGATTAAATATTTTTAATAATAAAAATTAATAATTTCTATTATTATCATTATTTTTGGGCCAAAAATGTTTGTGAATGTCATTAAAATTATTTACTGCTATTGAGGTAAAAAGTAGTTTACTTAGGGATGCAATTTTAACTTAAGGGGCCAAATAAGCTATAAACATGTCCAAAATCCATTTTATGTAAATATATATACTATATAATCCATTTTATATAAAATTAACTATTAATTTAGGAGCATTATGTATGGAATACCTCTCAATAGTGTTTAACATTTTATATATACAAGAATGAGACTCCTCCTTCACTATAAATGGGAACCCATCCCCTCTCTAATTCAAAACTGTCAATCCCTTTCACTCATCCAAAAACTACCAAAATAAGATCCAAAATCAACTAATATAATCTTATAATACTAAATTTTGGTATAAATAAAACCTATTTAGTCCGTTGTTGCAAACCAAAAGGAATTATCCAAAGAATAGGTAACATCCTTCAATAAGAACTTCTTTTTATTTATTCATACACACCTTAAATTATTCTTATTTCATGATTTTATTATAAAATAATTATTATAAATATAATGATATATTTGTTTATTTTATGGGGTATACGAACACATATGCACACTTCTATCAATGGGGATACACAATCATCATTAGTGTTTACATCAGACTATAGTATCATGAACTGATGTCGTTCGTTCTTCCATTACCACTATTCATGATTGGTAACACTGATATAATTAAAATTTTAATGTCATTTATATGATAATTATGAGGTATTTATGATTCTATAATTAATTTATAATACATAACTTCATGATTTACATGTCGTGGGTATATGAAACTTCATTTGGGGATGTGTGGACTACCGCATCCTCAAACTGAAGTGATTTGTTCACACTATACATGGAATGTATTAATTATTGTTTTAATAATAATATAATATATTTATGAAATAATAATAATACATTAATTATAAAATATATATACATATATTTCATTTACTTTAATTCATTCAATACAAAAAGCAAAATAAAATACTGCTCATGCTACGTACGACCTACCGCCTTTTTGAACGGTTTATTCTATTTCATATTTCTATATTTTATATATTATTATAAATAATTATATAAATAATATATATTATAGTTATATCATATTTTACATTATTTAAATTTCTAAAACAAGATCTATGTAATAGGATCAAGAATAAAGTTATAAAGTATATGAAATACAATGTGGTTATTACCTGAAACATAACATTAACATAGAGTGTTTCATAAAAGGCTAATATTAATTCAAAATTTAATAATATATGGTATTTAATATAATAATAAAATTCTCTGGTATATTTAAAATAAAATTTTATTTATTATATAGGTGGTTTGAATGCGTATGAAGAAATTCAAGAATTATGGTAAGGGTTTTCTCATTCCAATTTTTTTTACTGTGAGATATATGATATTTTCCAAACATATTCTTATTATGTGGTGTATATACTACCCAATGACATGTTATATCATGTATTTAATTAATATTATTATATTAAATGTTTTAATTGTTTTAATTGTTTCACTTATATCATGATTCGAATGTTAGTCAAGTAGTTAGGTGATTTTTAATCTCAATTTTATTTATATAACACTTAAGCCTTATTCACCACTCATTTCTTTTTTTGGGGTACATAAATATTGTGAATGTCATATATGATCAATATACATAAATTTAACATTAGTTATAAATAAATTTTAAGATATATATTTCATGGGGTTTTACGTTACAAAAGGTACCAAATAAGTAAGGTAATTTTGTCTCATTTTTTTAATTAGACTTATGTTTTTTTATGAATGTGTATTCTATTATGAAGTGTATAAAAATATATTTGAAATTTTATATAATGAATATAATTTTCTTCATGATATTTTAATATTCATATAATTTTAATATTTTATGGGGATTATGAATCAATGTTGCCAATGTAGTAAAAGTTTATCTCATCATTTATCAGGTTTTTTTATTATTTTTGTTCTATAGATGAAATATTATGATACATATCTAAAATATTCTCATGATTTTTTCCCCCTGGTTAGTAAAATATATTAATGTAATATTACAATTTTTATACTATTTTGTACATAACATAATGAAGAATATGTTTTTAATATAATCCAACTTTATTTATCTCTTCGCTCAAAAAATTGTTTTATTAAAAAACATTGTTTCCTATAAATGTTTTAAAAAATGATTTAAAATGATATTTTTATATAATTTTCAATGAAAAATATTTTAAATGTGTGTTAGGTTATTAATTATTTTTTCCAAATCTTTTCAATAATTTTTATATGTTTCTAATATTATGTTCAAATAAAATGCTTTCAACTATTTGGAAGATTAATTTATTTGTTTTCAAAACCATTATAAATGAAAAAAGTTATAATTTCTTCGTGTTCAAAATTATCATAAAATGATTTTTAGGTGTTAATTTATAGGTTTTAAAAAGGATAATAAAAAATATTATGATATTCATAGTGTTTTCAAGGAAAATATATTTTTCTATAGAAATGTTTTTAAAAGACTTCTCCAAATTATGTTCTATATATTATGAAATGATCTTATATTTTTTATGATTTACTAGGTATATGATACATGGAAATAATTCTTATTATTTATTTTAATAGTTTTTGATTAAGATTATTTTTTTCATAATGGTTTCTCTTCATGGGTTAAAATAATGATAAACAAGTTATGAAACCCTCTTTTTTTCATTAGTTATTCTATGATGAAATGATTTTGAAACTTTTCTCTATTCCACAGGATAGGATATTATTCTTTGCTAATAATAACCATTTCATTTAATGGGTGATGATAGGTTTTTTATGAATCCAATCCATCTTTTTGGGTCATGACATGATGAATGTTTTGTCATCTTGTAGCACACATATGTTTGATTTCATTATGTTATGGTTTGGAATTATATCTACCTCCAATGCATTCAGTAATGATTTATTTATAATTAGATAGATTGGGATTCAATGAGGAGTGAACTTGGATTAGTATGAAAGGGATAAAATATGGAGTGGACTCGATTTAGAATCACAGGTCTAGAATGAGGAGTGAACATGGCTAATTATTATAGGGCTGGAATTAAGAGTGAACTTGGTTTAGTATGATAATACTGGAATGTGGAGTGAAATATGTTTATTATTATAGGTTAATAATGGGATGTGAATCCAATTCAGTAATACCAGTTTGGAAAAGTAATTGATCCCAGTTTAGTAATACATGGCTGCAATGGTAAGTGAACCCAATTTAGAAAGACAGGGCTAGAATGGGATGTGAACCCAGTATAATAAAGTAGGGCTGTAAATGGGAGTAAACCCAATTCATTAAATAACATTTTTTATTAATATGTTTTTTGGATTGTAGTGTGACGACTAATATGGATCGGTGAGTGAACCAATTTCAATAAGATTCCATTGGAAATAATCCTTGACAACTTTGTAAATAAATTTATTTGCCTATGTGTCTTCCACAATTCCATTTCTTATTCCATTTTCATGCTCTCATGGATTGTGCTCTTGATTCCATTAAGGTTCATGTCTTATGAAATTACAATCTTTATTCCATGATTCATTTATATGATCTTTGATATGAAGGGTATCCTCTAAAAATATAATTATCATGTTCTCATACCCTTATTCACATGTTATTCTTATGTATCTCCATTATTAAGCATTATTGAGCATCTGATCCCACCCTATCTTAAAATTTATTTCCAATGGTTATGAATAATTTTTATTTGGATAAGTAATAAGGGGGAAGATATTTGTGTGATTCATTGAAGATATTTTACAATGTTAGAATATTTTTTTCTTGATTCCAAATAAACTAAACTATTATAGTTATCAAGAATGTGCATTTGAAATATATCTAATATTAATCTAAAATTATTATATATCCAAGTATGTTAAGCCTAGTTTTCTATAATTTCCATGGTTTTAAAACTAAGGTGTGTTTTATCAAAACATTGTTTCTATGGTTTTCTGAATGAAATATATAATTCATTACAGTTTTTTTATGGACTACATTTCCGTAATTCGCAGTAAGATTTATTTTTTAGTCAGTCATAGTGGATGTTTCTATATAAAATTTACCTCCTAAAAAGATATAAATGTCTTTATAATATTACTAAAGTATAGGTATCCCATGGTTTGGTACCTCATCTTTGACTCAGAGTCCATCAATTGACTTTTATACATAATTTTTTGACTTGGATTCTTCTTCTTAACTCAGTGGTTAATGACTTAGTGAATATATTCATTTAAAAGATTAATTCATTCATTGTTTTGATTGGGTCTATTATCACTCAATTAGCTTCATTTTATTATGTGATTAGTGGATCTATGCTAGTGGAGCTGGTATTTAAGTGATAGTTTGGTATTGATATTCAACCCGGTTTACTTGGTCTTGGAGGAGGTGCTCCTTAATGTGAGGAGTGACTCTTTATAAGCTATGATATTATTAGTTTGGGAATTATATGTCCTCTTTATTGGAACTATTAACAATCTCACAACATTCTTATCAATATATTATTTTTAATCTCATATGTATTGGGTCATCATGTCCTAAATCTAGATGGCTGGTTAAGAGAGAATGTTTGGGGAGTTTCTCTTTATTTTCCCTCTTATCCCCATCCGTATCATTATTCCTTTATTATTATTGTCCTTTATCAGTGGATTATTATTTTAAATATTAATACAATGTGATTATTTAGAGAGAAAACTATTTTATTTGTGTGATTATTAATTTACCTTTAATTATTCTTGTTTTGATCAGGTTGTGTCTCATAGTGGTCCTTCTAAGTTTGTATCACTCTATTTATACACTATAATAGAGTTTTAATTTAATATTATGAAGAAATAAATTGATTATCATCATTTTGGGATTTGTTTACAACTATTGTTTGTGAATTCTAAAAATTAAGATTAGTCCTGGTGTGTAGGTTTTAATGTATTTCAATAGGTATTGGAAATCATGTATGATATATTTTCTTACTTTTTAGTTTAATTTTTTTTGTTTTTTTCCTACTCATAGTTTGTATCTTTCATTAGGAATAATGTATTATGTAGGGGATTATTTTCACACCCCAAACATATATACATATATTATTATATATATATTGGTTTTCACAATTTTCCATGAACCATTGGTAAATATTTATTGACTTTTTTAAAAAATTTAATGTTGTAGTTTAAGGGGAAGAGTTGATGAAATATTTATACTAACTATGCATATAATCATGAAAAACATAATTTTCTTAATTAGTGATGATTTTAATAGTTATCATTTGGTTTTAATAACCTTGTGGCCCAACCGTATAGTCTCACAGGTGTATCTAGTGAGGGGAAAATAATTGGTAAAGGATTTCGTAAACAATTGGGCCAAAACATGTAATTTGAGTTGTTTTTATTAATTTTCTAATAACTACACTACCCTTACAATGATTTAACCCCTACTTTACTCCCTCTTCAATGATTCTCTAACCTCAGCCAAGGGGAGCCCTAGTCATTTTACTTCCCTTCTCCCTCAATTGATTTAATTACATCTTCTTTTTTTCCAAGGAGAATCATTTAGTATTAGTAATGATTTCTTATTGCATTCCCTTATTTATGGTTTCTTTTTCCTCTTCTATTACCTAGGGTCCATGTTGGAGAAACCCCAGATTTAAGGGGTGTCTCTAGATTTTTAGGATATATATAATGAAAATCTCATATTGAGTCCACTTGTATCAAGCTTTACTGATGGGAACATGTTTCTATTATTTTAATGTAGGATTCTCTGTGAATAATTCCTTAAATAATCCTTAAGTTTATGAGTTTCTGAGTCCCTTCATCATTTTAAATGTCATTAAATGATGATATTTATGGAGAAAATAATTTATTTATTTCTATATTGAGCTACAAGATTTAGGGATAGGGTTTCTGGTAGAACCTAGGTCATTCATTTAACACCCTGAATTTAAATGTCATATGTTTTTAATATATTTAATTTTATAGATATATTCCATTACAAACAACACTGATTTTAACAAAACACAATATAATTTTAATATTATTATTTAAATATGACTGGTGTAACCCAACCAATATACACGAAGGTATTAATTTTAATATTCTTAATTTTTAAATTACTTATAATTGTTTTACATAAATAAAATATATCTATAAATTTTTATAACTTTTTTTAAAGTGCTTATATTCTTCATAATTACATTTATCTTAATAAATGGTTTTACTGATTTTTTGAACTGAAAATAAATTTAATTTTTTACACTTTTCAAATTTTCTATAAAGAAATTGAAACCATTTTTGGAGTCAACATTCAAAAATTATATTATTGTGATTTCTTGGGATTATTCTAAAATGATAATTTTTTAATGAAAAGTGAAAAATATGGGGTTTTATTTAATCCCACCAATTTATTTACTGAATTTATAGGGTTATATATATTTTAAATTATTTTAAAATTAATATTAGTTAAATTATATATTTAAAAATTTAATTTAGTTTATTTTAATAATTTTCATAATTATTGTTTTATAAAAACTATATAATCTTTTTGGATTTTTTTCATTGTAAATCATTTTTTTCGTCACATCAACGAGTTTATTTTTAAATTAAAATTGGGAAATTATGTAAACTGTATTAAAAGAAATTAATTCAATATTTGTAATCATATAAATTAATAATAAATAATAACTTTAATTTAACTTTTTTTCTATGAGAATTCTAAATATAGTAAAAATTAATTATTGTCGTTAAGGTTAAAATCATTTATCAGGGGTTAAATTATTAATTATATGAATAATATTTACATAAAAAATGTTCTAAATCACATTAGTGTGTTATATTTAAATATTATACTTCTAAATTTTTAATATCTACTCATTTTTGAGCTTTATCCTTGTAATTTACTTTATCAATTTGGATTAATTTAGGAAATTTCCATGTTTTTTTAAAGTTGGTTTCTTTCCCTAATTATATAATGTCCTATCATCTCTTCTTATCCCCATAATCCATGATACTTTTGTTTCGGTCAATAATTGATAAATAACATTACTTGCATCCCTCCCCATTTATTAAATTCCTTGTTTTTATTTGAAAACCACCATTAATTTTCTTTAGGTATACACCTAATGAGGCTCTCCGAAGAATATGTATTACTCATAACCACATGTAATAATTTTATTTGTTATTAAATTTCATTAAAATATTCATCATATATGATGATATTAATAAAATATTATCTCCTGTATACTGATTGTTTGAGTAAATAGAATAATATATATCTATCCCTATTTTATCAAATAGGAATCAAAACAACTTATCATGTGTATGGAAGAATACCCCTCAAAAACTAATATGATTCATTTTACATCATCAATTATCATGGATTGGTGTAATAAATGAAATAATGTTCATGTATTTGTAACGTAATTATTCATATAGAATCATGATATGACATGTTACTTCTTACTTCTAATTCTATGGGGATACAATAACATTTCTTTTGTGTATGATGGACTTCCACCACGGATGGTAATGTGATACATTATTAAATTATTCAATAAATGGATGAAAATAAACATAAAATTTCTTAAAATATATTATTTATATTCATAAAAATAACTATTTAATGTTAATATATTATTAAAATTAATTTCATTTCATCCTATGAGGAAAATGGAAAAAGTGTTGATGCATACGTACAACATACCATATCTATGAAAGATTAATTTGATTTACTATATCCAAATTTAATGGATTAATATAAATACAATTTTAATGATTATATATTATATTAATATCATGGTTAAAATTATGTAGATTATGTAATTATTATCAAAGTAAAATTTCCAAAAATAAAAAATTAAATCATACATGGAAAAAAAGTAGCTATTCCAAAAAAACCATATTTTTAAAAGTAATTTTTAATAAATTTATAATAAATGTTCTAAATTAAATAATATATTGTATGATATATAAAATTATTTATCCATAAGACACATTTATTTAACCTATTCTTATTAAATAGGAGGTTCTAATGTGTTTTATGGAATTCATGGCTGAAGGTAATAGATTTTCTCTTAAATCTCTTTCATTGAGATAAATGTTATGTTATGAACCTATCATTTTTATGAGGTATATATACTACCACTAAAATATGTCATATCATGAATTTACGTCCATTATGGATAAAAAAGAATTAATTTATGTTATTCCTTCATGGGGATAACGATTGAAAAGTTACAAAAGTGGTAAGGGTTTGTTGTTACAATATCATTATTTATCTGGATTGTTTATGGTTATTTTTTTGATGATGAAATTTTTTGATATATGTATAAAGAACTTCATATTTTTCTCCTTTGGTTCATTCATATTAATAAATGATTTCCCTTCATGTCACTCTCTTTTTATACTCACGATTCAAAGAGAATAGTTTTAAATAAAAATGACTTCATTTATCTCTTCGATCAAGTACCCTTTTCAACCTATTCAATGTTTTCTAATAATGTTTTTAAAATGATTTAAAATTACCTAAAGGATTAATTAATGAAAATTTTGTTTTTTTTTAATTTCTACAATTTGTTTTAAATGTAATATTATTGTCATTTACCAATCATGGCCCATTTCGATTTTTAAAAAAACATGAAAGGAATAATTTATTTAACATTTATCATAAGAATTGAATTTTCCACATTCAAAAAATTTTATTTCATTAAATATTCAATTTAAAATTTTCAAGGTTATTTTAAATGAAAAATCTATTTACAATGTTTTTTGATATTTATGATTTATAAAGGATTATTTCAATGATTAATTTTTTTTTCTCAATAAATATTCCAAGTAATGTTCCAAAATATATTTTCACAGAATATGAAATACATTGATGTTACTTAAGGATTACTAGTTATTTTATACAATGATATAGTTATTATTCTTTCTCTATATGTTTTATGTTTATTATTAGAATATATTTTTGAATCATATTTCATTTCCATGGGTTAATATATAATGAAATAGTTATGAAATACATTTGTTTTCTAGGGTTGTGATATGATAAATGTGTTAAGAAGACCATTTAATTTCATGGGTTATGATAAAATAACTATGTAATGAAGACTATTTTTTTCATTTTTTCTAATATAATGGATATTTTCTATTTTCATGGGACATGTATATATATTTTTTATTATGTGATCAGTGTGACCTATATATCCCTCCATTTAATTGGGTAAATATTAATATATCATTAGATAAATAATACTGGAATATGGAGTGAAAAAATTTTAGTAACAAAATTTTTCCACTATGATAGACTTTGGTGTGAACCTAGACCCATATGATATTTTGGGGATTGAAATCATTCCAATATGATACCCTTAGAATGTTCCTTGACTACTCTGGAAATGATTTTCTATGAATATGTGAATACATAAATTCCATGTCATAAGCTAGTGTTTTACTCTCTGGGAACATGTTTTGGATTTCCATAAGATTCATGTCTAATGAATTTAAAATCTTTATTCTACAACATATGTAGGGTATGGTTATCAAATGTTATCTTCCTGTTATTAAACCCTTATCCTCTTGTTTTGTTTACATACCTTCCTTATTTATTCTTATTGGGAATTTGAGGTCACCCTTCATATGTTTCCATTACCCATGTTAATAAGAGAGGTATTATGTATGATAAGTCTTATAAGGCTTCTAATTTTGAGTATCTAAGTGGGAAATAACAAAAAACAATTATGGGCTAATTGTTTTTGTTTAGAAGTATCTAATGTAACTATACTTAAATAGTTATGGAGTCGATTTTATGTTTTATATTATTAATATTCATCTACTAATATGTGATATATTTTTATAAAATGTGTGAGAATCTATAATTTTTAGAACAATTATTAATTAACCTTTTAAACTAGAATGAGAATAAATTGGTGAACAAACCATGTGATAAGTCTATTTATAGTAAACTAATAATTATTTTGGTAAAATTATGGAGTGAGTGGTTTCTAAGAAATTAAATACCTATTTTGAAACTATAAGTTGACATGGTTCTAGAAAAGATGTTAGTAGGGGGAATAAATTTTAAAAATTAATATCATACATGACTCAAGCTGGAATTTTGAAGATGGTCTTTATTGCACATATGGTTTTAAACCCTTAGGGGATATAGATTAGAAATTTAAAAACCATTATGAACCATCATGAAGGATTTGAATAATTATCATGAATAAACTTGTATAATCCTAAAGAATTCTATATTTAATGTAAGGTGTCATTATTTATACGTCATAATTTTTTTTCAAGATTGCATGGTTCCCTATTATGATTATTGTTCACCACACTATACATTTTTGTTTTAGTTAATGGATAAAACCAAAACGAATCATGGTAATGTTGAATGAAAAAAATTAAATGATTGTTTTTTTTGAAAAACCAAATCTTATTGTATTTGGAAGAAAATATAATATTTCTATTTGTAAACAAATTTTTCAAGCTATGAATCATGTTGATCTTTAAAATGATAAAATAATTTAACAATACTTTTTTTAATTATTGGTGGGGATAGAACAACAATATTTTAGTGGGTTTTCTAATCTAATAGTTTATGATTACTGGATCAGCACCACATAAAATATATTTTTTTCATTCGTCAGTGTTCATAGCTGGAAAAATTAATATTATCTATCTATTATCTGGATGATGAAGCAAATAAATGGATAAATAATTTCAATAATACAAGTCTGAAAGAAAAAATTGGTTCCATAGAATGTGATGAGTTTAAGGACTTATATTTCAATAAGTACATTCCTTGTATACTTCACATGAAAATGGAGAAGTAATTCGTTGAGTTAAAGAAGATAGATGATAAATCTATTTGTAACTATGAGAAAAATATTACAACAGAGGTGAGGTGAGAATCTGGTATTATCATCCAACAAGAAAGTAGGGTTGTTAAATTAATATATTAATTAACACTAATTCTTGTAAGGGTTATATTTATAAGGTAATTAATTAGATATGAAGAAATCATTTAACGTGCTCTCCTAGTAGAAATTTATTTTGGAGGTTCCCATAAACATCATGGTTTGTATTATTAAAGGAATATGGAATTAAATAAAAACAATAAAAACCAGAGATAATTGGATGATATTTCCTTTGTGATCTAAGTGTAGAAGGAATCGTAGAGGAATCTTTTTATTGGGTGGTAAATGTTATATATGTGGGAAGGAAGGTCATCAAAAAATTTATTTCTGAAGTGATGAGAAAAAGATAGGTAATGATTCACATTGAGAGAAAGATCCAAAAAAATACACCAGCCACTCACTAGAGATCAAATGAAATGTGAATGTAAGTTATGATAAAAAATGACCAAATTTTATGGTTAATGATGAAAATCAATGTCAGACAACTCCTAAAATTAGATATAACTGGAAATATCATGTGATACTTATTTCAAATGAGGGGTATGAAAATGAAATTCTGAATGATACACATAGAGTTGAATTTAGAACTAATAATGTATTATTTAATTGTGGAAATATACCATTATTTATATATGGAGAGTTTTATATGGGTACAAAAATACCACCTTAATGATTATATGTTGAATTAGAACTGAAAACACTAATGGTACGATGATCACATTAGATGTTTATGATTCTTCTTTACATGATGTTTATGGGAATTCAATCCATGAAATTCAATTTGTTCTCACTCTGGTTGAAACTAATGTTATCATTGACATGGATTATATTTAAATATTAAAATATAGCTTTAATTTCTATGGAAGGGATTTCAGGTTTGATTGTCCAAACTAACCTAAGATCACTTATCAATGTGAAGATAAATATGAACTTTTGATGAAATCAATTCCATTATATGGTTCATGATTCATATTGAAAAGGACCTTAATCCTAATGGGTTGGGGAGAAAATCCACAGTGATGATATGCACATAATATGGGAGTTTATTATGACTTTTTAGAAGATTTTCATATTCTTCCACCGAAACGCAAAGTTGATTTCTCAAAAGAAATCATACATGTCACCACACATATTTCCATGAATCCTAATAGAATTGTCTGATTCAGATGAAAAAAATAAAGGACTAATGCCTGAAGAAAATATCAAGGGAATCATTAATCCAAGTCTGTTACTATGGGGTGTACCAATTCTTTTTGTTAATAAAAATTATGGATAAATTTTACTCTATATTGAATACCATGAAATAAAAAGTATCTTAATCATGAAAAAGCATCTTCTACCCTATACAAGAGAAATTTTTGATCAACAAAAAAGTTCTTGACAATTTTACAAGGTTGAAATTCATTAGAGATACCATTAATTTTGGGACAATAAGGAGGGTATACCAAAGATATTATTCTGTATATATTATTGAAACTATGAGCATATAATGATTCCCTTTGTCCATAGTATTTCCCATGTTATGATCAGGGATTTAATGACGGGAGTCTTTATAAATTTCCATGACCATTTTTAGTAGTCTTTATAGGATAAATTCATATTTATTAAAATACAAAGTAAGATCATGAATACCACATGATAATAATTCAAAATTACCATAAGAATGAAAATTTTATGAAATATTTACACTATGTGCATTTATTCTACAAAAGGTATCATTTTTTGGTCATATATTCTGAAGAGAGGGTACATAGGTAGATCCATAAAATATGTAGGCTAATAAATTTTGACCCACCTCAACCATGGTGACAAACATATATGTATTTGTTGATTTATTTGGATATTATAAATGTTTTATTAGGAATTTCTCATCAAAATCTAATCCACTCATCATGTTAATTTAGAAGGGATCTAATTTCATCTGGATTGATGAATGTGAAGAAAATTATGTAGAAATAAAGGTAATATTAAAAATCAGATTTGTACTTATATTACCTTATAGTAGATAAGGATTTATAATCTGTCACACTATATCGAATAAGGGACTATGAAGTATTCTCAGAAAAAATGACATTGTTATAGCTTATGTCTCATTAAAATTGATCGTTTTTGAGAAAAATTACCCAACCCAATATATGGATTTAGTTGTGGTTATTTTTTCATTAATTATATGAAGTAATTATCTTTACATTAAAAAATGAAATATATAATCATCAAATAATTTTTGTGGTATTTTTACATATATAAAGAGTTGAATATGGTCTATAAAAAACCATTGGAGATGATTAAAAATTATGACTCCTCAACACTTTTCCACCGAGATAAAGGGAGGTTGGTGGAAGATGGATTGAGATGAATGGATCAAACTAGATTATCTGTGAGGGGGATAAAAAAATATCCCATAATTATGGATCTGAAATGTATGTATCCTAAAATATTGAAGGAAGGGGATAAATATTATCTTTCTTAATTAAGTTTTCACACATATAATCGATTGAATATTATAGAAAATATAAGGAATATGTGGATCTATAAAATAAAGAGGGAAATTTTCTTGATTATAAAATTTATTATTATCAAATAATAAGGTTTAAAAAATATTATTATGTTACATAAAAAACCAATTTGGTGGATCTATTTAATGAGGCCTGTAGTTATTAATTTATTATTCATCATAAAAGTATAAATATGTATAAATATATGAAAGGGTATTTATGGTGGGATTGCATGAAAAGAGATATCAGAGAGTTTATATATTGGTGCTTGGTATGTTATCATGTTATGGCGGAGAGACAAATGTCCAAGGGAATGTTACAATCATTATCTATATCGGAATGGAAGTGTGAACTATTACCATATTATTTGTTATAAGACTCTCTAAAACATATAAAGGGAATAATGATACATGGTTTATAGTCAATTACATTACAAAGATATAACAACTTATCATTTTCATAGAATAATTCTCTCTAAATCATATTTTTTGGATATAAATTAAGGATGTTTTATGGTTTCATATATTATCACATTATATAGTATGTGATCAGGATCTTATTTTTACCTTGATATTATAGAGAAGTATTTAGTGAGCTCTTCATATTGAGATGAGTTCCTGTACTGCGTATCATCCTTAGATAGATGGTCATCCTAAGAGAGAAATTCAAACCCTAGAGGTTATACTGAAATATTTTTTATGTATTTCAATGTTGGGTGGGATCAACACCTTCCAATAGTTAATTTTTCTTATATAAATGTATTTAAATTGAGAATTCATATGGATCATTATGAATCACTTTATGGAAGGAAGTGTCAAAATATAGAATAATAGGATGATGTGGGAGAAATAAATATATCAGAACATGAGGGAACTGGATAATTAGTATATAAGTTATGATCTATTCAAAAACATAAAATGGAAATAAAAATATAGAAGAAAAGTTATCCTGAAAATAGTCAATGTGATATTCGATTTAAAGATGGAGACAAGGTGGTTCTAATAATTTCTCTATGGAAGATGATATTGAGATTCAAAAATAATGGAAAATAATCTCTAGGTATATCATTCCATTTGAAATTCTTAATCATACTGAGATGGTAGCTTATCGATTGGTGCTCGCACCAAACCTCTCTCAAGTCTATGATGTGTTCCATGTATCTCCGTTGATGAAGTACATACCTGATCTATAAGTTTTACTAAACACATAATTTATAATAGTATATAATTATCCTTCTTATGTGGAAAAACCATTGGATGTAATGTATCATATAAATAATGTTCTACAAAAAAATAGTACCCTCATGGATAATGTTTTGTGGTGAAACAAAAATTTTAGGAAATTGATGTGGGAAACTAAGGATGCAATGATGTAGAAGTATCCTAAATAGTTTTTTATCATTATGATTAATTTCATGGCTGATATTCATTTTAGGTGGTTTATAATGTAAATCTTTGATATTTTATGAAATATATGTTTTTTCAAAAAAAATAATTTCTTTAATATCTTATTTTACGTGAAACGCCTAATATAAACAAACCACAATATACAATAAATATTATTACTTAAACATGATAACTATAACAATGCCATTAAAACTAGTGGTATGAATTAGAATAATGGTATTTTTTAAATTAATTATAATAATCTTATATAAAAAAATATATTTATAAATAAGTACTTACATTTTTTTATTCTTTATATTCTTCGAAAATACTTTCATCAATAAAAATGAATTTTTTAACATTTGGTAACAAATAATAAAATTAATTTTTTTTTTCTAATTTTATAAAATAAAATTCATTTTTGAAATCATAATGAATAAATTATCTTATGGTGATTTTATTATTTTTTTAAAATATTTACTTTTTGATTAATAGTGAACATACTTGTCCTTATTTAAGAATTAATTTTCAT
This sequence comes from Viscum album, assembly GCA_963277665.1. NCBI lineage: Eukaryota > Viridiplantae > Streptophyta > Magnoliopsida > Santalales > Viscaceae > Viscum > Viscum album. The sequence continues at coordinate 776,235,629 of OY728120.1, read as the reverse complement.
TTAAATTCTTTATAAGGCAATTTTTCAAATTTTTTAAAAAAAATATTTGTTCAATTATAAATTTAATAATATAATTTATTTCACTATATTCTATTTCATGTAGGCTTTTTTTATAAAAATTTTGTTGAACCCTCTGGAAGATTGTGGAATTATTTCTATGATTGCTGTTTTAGTAATCACAAATCATCAATTAATTAATCCGGTTGGATTTATCATAATCAAAATCTCTTAATGAATCTGTGTATATTGGTTGGATCATGTTTTTATCTCTTTGTTATTGATTTACAAGTATTCTGGAAGTCCTCTGGATCAAAGGACAACGGTCGCACCGATCCATATCAAAGGACAACGGTGGCACCGATCCATGTCAAAGGACAACGGTCGTACCGATCCATATCAAAGGACAACGGTCCCACCGATCCATATCAAAGGACAACGGTAGCACCGATCCATGTCAAAGGACAACAGTCGCACCGATCCATATCAAAGGACAACGGTCGCACCGATGCTGATCAAATGAGTCACCGAAAATGTCTCACCGATGATGATAAAATGAGTCACCAAAAATGTCTTACCGATGCTGATCAAATGAGTCACCGAAAATGTCTCACCTATGCTGATCAAATGAGTCACCAAAAATTTCTTACCGATGCTGATCAAATGAATCACCAAAAATTTCTTACCGATGCTGATCAAATGAGTCACCGAAAATGTCTCACCAATGCTGATCAAAAGAGTCACCGAAAATGTATTACCGATGCTGATCAAATGAGTCACCGAAAATGTCTTACCGATGCTGATCAAATGAGTCACCGAAAATTTCTCACCGATGCTGATCGAATGAGTCACCGAAGATGTCTCACCGATGCTGATCGAATGAGTCAACGAAGATGTCTCGCCGATGCTGATGACCCACCGATCACTTGACACACTAATAGTCATAAACAGCTGTTTGAATTTATTTATCTTTATTTAATATAACCAACGGTCATATTAGGAATATTTGAAATGCTCTGTCATTTATTTAATGAGTGCTGTTGGATGTCAGGGAACCATACCTCGTACCTGCAAAAAGGAAATCATATCTTTTGCCGGATCTCATGCTTTAAAAAAGGATGCTGTTATCGAGCTCAATGAGAGATACACATGCGTGTATACACACGAATAGATAATAGAGCTGAACACGTGTTGTGAAGAGGTTGCAGCCACACTGAACAAGTGATGAACACTCAAGCTGGTGTACATGAAGAAAGACGTCTGATCTTATAAGAAGACCACCTACAATCGTGCGTACCAGAGAAGAGCTGAGAACAAAAAGAGAACATCAACTCAACATCTTCTTTCAACATTCTCTGAACCTAGAAGTCAAGGAAACATACAATACTCTGTTTTCCAGACAGAAACCAGAAGAGGACTCAGAGCGAATTCTGATCAATCAAAGGAGTCCAGAACTACAGGACAATAACTAGAGCCATTTCTAAACTCTAAATATTTGCACTGTGATTTATCCTTTTACATATTGAGAAGTGTGTGTTATATGATGTATTTTACACACACACTGTCTCTTGTACTCTAACTGGAGGATTTGTAAATCCTCACTCAACTATCCTCATTTTTTCCCACTGGGATAGTGGTAGAGGTCGTGTGACCTGGACAGCTGATTGCGGTTGTGTTTTCTCCCACGAATAACTGTGGTAGAGGTCTTGGACCTGAACAGCTGGTTTCTAATGTTATCCCCGATCTAGGGTGTGGATCTTCTTTTTATAAAAGATTTTGAGAGGACTAAGTCTCGACTTGAGACTGAACCTCTTGGTTATATCTGCTATTTTATATCTTTCAAAGTTATTCTTTTATTCTGCTGCTAATCTCTTTAAAACCAAAACTGTTTTAAAGTCACTTTGATAATTAAATTTGCAAGTGTTTATATTAGGTGTAAATCAGTAAGTTGTATTCAAAAGTTAATCAACCTTTCTATTCTGATTAACTGGGAAATAATGAATCCCTTGGGAACCCAACCAAACCCTTACTTTGATATAAATTCACTACAGTTTAATTAAGTATTTTATTCGGGGGTTTTAAGACGAAGTTTTAGAATAGAAATTTTGATTGGAACTCAATTCACCCCCTCTTGAGTATCCACTCCGACCAACATTTGGTATCAGAGGTTGTTTAAAATATTTTGTACTCTATTTTTCAACTATGATTTTAGTTATAGTTTAAAGTTCTTAAAATTTCTATTTTTTCAAAATTGTTATCTCTTTAAAATCTTTTCCATATGTAATCTATCACAGATAATAGAGTTGAAGGTGTTTCTACCAATAGACCACCATTTTTCAATGGCACTAACTATGCTCAGTGGAAAATCAAGATGAAAATTCATTTAGAAAGCATGGGTTTTGATATTTGGACTGCTATAGAATCTGAATATAAAATTCCTACTACTATTAGAACTACTTGGAATGAAGCAACTAAGAAAACCTACAATAATAATTGTAAAGCTATGAATACTTTATACTGTGCTCTAGGAGATGATGAATTTAATAGAATATCTGCCTGTAAAACTGCTTATGAGATTTGGGATACCTTTGCTGTGTCTCATGAAGGAACAACTAATGTTAAGGAGATGAGATTGAACACTTATACTATTAAGTATGATAATTTTAAGATGAAGCCTGATGAACCCATTTCTGATATGTATCTCAGGTTCAATGAAATTGTCAACACAATGACTTCTCTGGGAAAGGATGTTCCAGCAAAGGAACAAATCATGAGAATTTTGAGATGTCTACCTGAATGATGGAGAGGAACCTCTATCTCCATTAGAGAATCATGTGACATTGGTGAACTACCAGTAAAGAAACTAATTGGCAAGTTGATGATGTATGAAGAATAACTCAAAGTAAACAAAGAAGAAGATGATGAACCTAGAAGGTAGTCTGTTAACTTCAAAACTACAACCTCAAAGAATAAGGATAAGGAAAACTTCAAGCTATCAATGAAAGTTCAAGCTGTGAAGACAGTGAGAGTGACTCTGACAGTGATGCTGAGATGGATCACATTTCTAGAAGGTTTAAGAAATTTCATTGGAAGAAGATGTTTTTCAGAAAGACAAACTACAATGGTATGTATGACAATAAGGGACATTGGAAAAAGGATTGGAAGAAATCTGACAAATCAGATGAAGTTGTCTGTTATGAGTGCAAAAGGAAGGGACATATAAAAGCAGACTGTCCAAAGCTGAAATACAAGAAGAAGTATGAATACAAGGATAACAAGTATAAGAAATCCATGAAGACTACTTGGAGTGCCTCTGAGGACAGTTCTAGTGAATCTGATGTTTCTGAAACTGAACACAGAAACAAGGAAAACATGTGCTTTATGACAAACGATGCTGAGGGAACCTGCTTAAAGAGATCCTGTAAAAAGACCTGGTACTTGGACAGTGGATGTTCAAGACATATGTCAGGATACTTCTCATGCTTTAAAAGCTTAGTCAGAGTTGATGGAGGTTTTGTCAACTTTGGTGATAATTTTAAAGGGAAAATCATTGGCATAGGCCAGATTGGTAACACTGACTCAGTACTAATTTCTAAAGTTTTATTTATTTATGGACTTAAATACAAATTGTTAAGTATTTTTCAGTTATGTGATGATGGTTTTTTTGTTAAATTTGAAAATGATTCTTGCAATTTTTTTAACTTTAAAAATGTTTTAGTGTTTTCTGCTTTAGGAAGTGAAAATGTTTATGCTGTCGATTTAAATTATTTAGCTATGAAAAATATTACTTGTTTAAATTATTTTCATAAAGAGTCTTGGCATTGGCACAGAAGATTAGGACACTTCAATGGGCATTCACTTAGAAAACTTGCTAGGAAGAACTTAGTTAGAAACCTACCCAAACTTGAATTTCCAGCAGACAAAGTTTGTAATCCCTGTCAAAAGGGAAAGAAACATAAAGTTTCTTTTAAATCAAAGAAAGAAGTGTCAACTTCTCCACCTCTCAAGTTGGTTCACATGGATTTATTTGGACCTTCTAGGGTTTCTAGTTTAAATGGGAAGCATTATGTCTATGTTGTTGTAGATGACTTTTCTAGATATACTTGGGTATACTTTCTAGCTCACAAAAGTGAATCTTGTTCTTACTTTGTTAAATATTCCAAGTCTGTAGAGAACCTTAGTGGACATAATATTAAAACACTAAGAAGTGATCATGGTCATGAGTTTGAAAATCATGAGTTTGAATCTTACTGCTCACACAGTGGCTATAGTCACAATTTATCTTCCCCTAGGACACCTCAACAGAATGGTGTAGTAGAAAGGAGGTATAGAACCCTGCAAGAAATTTCTAAAACTATGCTTAATGAGTATGACCTACCCGTTTACCTTTGGGCTGAAGCTGTAAATACAGCTTGTTATGTAATTAATAGATTCTTGATCAGACCTGTTCTTAAGAGGACCCCTTATGAGTTATGGAACCATAGGAAACCTAAGGTTAACTACTTCAAAGTTTTTGGCTGCAATGTCTTTATTCTTAACACTAAATATAATCTTGATAAGTTTGCATCCAAGATTGATGAAGGAATTTCTCTAGGTTACTCAACTTCCAGTAAAGCCTATAGAGTTTTTAATAAGAGAACCAAATGTGTGGAAGAATCTATTCACATCAAATTTGATGAAACTGATCCACATGAACCTATGACCTCTCTTGAAAATCTTGAAGATGATCTCTCTGTTTTGAACCTTAATGATAAAAACAGTGGACCTGTAGTTAAAACATCCAGTTCTGGAAATTTTCCAGACCCTCCTTCTGTTGAACCTCAACCTGTAGATGAACCTGAAATCTCTAGACCTACCTTTTCAAGACCAACTATGATTCTGAAGAACCATCTATTAGATGGTGTCGTAGGAAATCTAGATAGAGGAACACAGACAAGAGCTTCTCTTAGAAATCAGGTTGAACATCAAGCCTTCTTGTCACAGCTAGAACCTAAAAATATCAATGATGCTATGGATGATGAATTTTCCGTAATGGCTATGCAAGAGGAACTATATCAATTTGAAAGGAACAATGTCTGGAAATTAGTAGAAAGACCTAAGGACACTATAACCATAGGCACAAAATGGGTGTTTATAAACAAAGATAATGAATCTGGAAACATTATTAGAAACAAATCTAGGCTAGTTACATAAGGTTACAATCAAGAAGAAGGAATTGACTATGAGGAAACCTTTGCACCTGTAGCTATATTAGAAGCTATTAGGATCTTACATTCTTAAGCATCACATCTGAATTTCAAGTTATATCAAATGGATGTGAAAAGTGCTTTTCTAAATGGTTTTATTGTTGAAGATGTTTTTGTATAACAACCACCTGTTTTTTCAAATCCTCATTTTCAAAATCATGTTTTTAAACTTTATAAAGATTTATATGGTTTAAAACAAGCTCCAAGAGCTTGGTACGAAAGACTTTCAATCTTTCTTATTTCAAAAGGATTTACAAAATCAATATCTGATCCCACTATTTTTATAAAAAGGATTTCAAAAGATGGGTTAATAGTACAAATCTATGTTGATGATATTATTTTTGGATCTTCTATAAATTCTTTATGTACTGAATTTTCACAGGTTATGCAAAATGAGTTTGAAATGAGCTTAATGGGAGAGCTTAAGTATTTTCTTGGTTTTCAAATTTTTCAAACTAAAGATGGAATTATTCTAAATCAAAGTAAATATACTAAGAATTTATTAAAACGTTTTGGTTTGGATAGTATTAAGGAAAGTGATATATCTATGAGTACCACTTGTAAATTGGGTTTCGATGAAACTGGTAAACCAGTAGATCAAACTAATTACAGAGGTATGATTGGGAGTTTACTTTATCTTACTACTAGTCAACCAGATATTATGTTTAGTGTGTGTATATGTGCTAGATTTCAAGCTAATCCTAATGAATCACACTTACTGGCTGTTAAAAGTATTTTTAAATATCTTAAATATACCGTGAATTTAATTTTGTTTTATCCAAAAGGACAATCATTTGACCTAACAAGTTATTCAGATGCTGACTTTGGTGGATGCAAGTTAGATAGGAAAAGCACATCCGGAACATGTCATTTACTTGGAAAATCGCTAGTATCATGGTTTAGTAAGAAACAGAACTCAGTGGCATTGTCTACTGCTGAAGTAGAATACATCGCTGCTGGTAGTTGCTGTGCACAGATTCTGTGGATGAAACACACATTATTGGACTATGGATTTGATTTTAAACAAGTTTCAATTAACTGTGACAATACTAGTGCGATCAAAATATCTAAGAACCTTGTGTCTCACTCTAGAACTAAGAACATTGATATCAGACATCACTTTCTAAGAGATCATTATCAAAAAGGTGATATTTCTCTAAAAGTTATTAGTTCTGAACATCAATTAGCTGATATTTTTACAAAGCCGTTATGCTCTGAAAGAATGAATTTTATTAAACAAGAATTATGTATGATTGATTTGTGAAACCAATCTGTGAAACTGATCTGTGAAACTAATCTGTGAAACTGATCTGTGAAACTGATTTGTGAAACTGATCTGTGAAACCGATCTGTGAAACCAATTTGTGAAACTGATATGTGAGACCGATCTTTGAAACTGATCTGTGAAACTGATCTTTGAAACTGATCTGTGAAACTGATCTTTCTTTATATTACTTTTTATTTTGTGATTAATTAACTACTTGTATGTTTATTATGGGAACCCTAAATGATGAAATAAATGATACGCGACTATTCCTATTCCCAAAACCGTCGACCTTTCATTTCATTCCCGCCAAACCTTATTTTCTTTTCTCCTCCACTTCGAACCTTCGAACTCCTGCTTTCCCCAGAATCATCAAATGGCTAAGCAGAAGAGACCGAGAAAAGTATTAGAATGTCTTGAACCGTCAAAGCGTGCTCGAGGCGAGATGAGTAGTACCACTCAAAGATCAATAAATCTGAACCTGGAAACTTGGATTGTTGCTATAGAAAAGGAAGTCAGCTCCGCCTGGATTTTGACAAGTAAGTCTCTTTTGTTACATGTTTTAGATTCGTAAGGATGGAAGGCCTGGTTCTCAGACAACACTCGTGCGTACTACCCAATGCTAGTGCATGAGTTTTATATAAATCTTCAAGTTACATTAGATGGTGTCGAGGCTGCTAGAATGTCTTCAATAGTGAAAGGAAAGAAAATATCTTTTTCGTCAAAACAATGGGCTGAATGTTTTAATGTACCCCATGAGGGTTGGTATGAGGATTATGCTGGAAACATTCTTCCAACCACCGAGTATTTCTCTTATGAGTTATCTTTAGAGCTTTTGACTGGAAACAGAGAGTCAAGGAGAATCATAGCATAAGAGCTGGACGGTGAATGTAGACATCTCTTTATGTTTATTCAGCACCAAATTTTCTCCAAGAAAATAGATTTTGCTGTTGTAAGATACCAAGATGATTTTCTGTTTTTTTTACTAAAGACCCATGAGAAGATCAATTTGTGTAGATATCTAATGGTGCACATAGCTGGAATGGTGAAACCTTCTAAGAAGGCCACTTCCCTGTTCTATCCCAAAATGATCTCTACTATTTTAAAATGTCTAGAATGTGTTGATGGAGCTGATGAGATAGCTGAATCTGATAGTGCTTTTTTTTACGAAGATATTTGTAAACGGATGAAGATAAACTGGAACCCATGGAAAAAATGGTGGGTTGCTGATGAGGACAAGTTGTATGAATCCTACAATACCACTGATCATGGAAAGCGGCTGAAGGGTTTGAGAGATCCTGGTTTGAAATCGGATGAGGAACCAATTTATTATGATGACGAAGAAGAGGTAAATGTTGAATGGAATAAAAACACTGAAGAGTCTGGTAAACAAGGGATGGAAGACTATGAAGCAGAAGAAGGAAGTATGTCATCTCCTGATTATAGGAGTGATCCTAATACTGTGAGTCCTAAGAGACGAATAGACTTTGGACCTGCTAGTACACCTTTACCCTTACCTGAATCAGAACCAGTTCTTGGTGATGAAGAAGCCAGTGACACTGAAGTATCTGACAGTGACGTTTCTGTGAAGAATGGAAATGAGAATGGAGATGATGATGATGATAATGATGAAGATGGTGATAACCGACCGGTGGATGGTCTTGCTGTACCTCCAACAGAAGCACATCAAACTGAACCAGAAACAGATACCAATGGAAAGAGAGAATCTCTTAATAATAGTGGAAAAGCAAGTTATGATAATCCGAAATATACTCTGTGTGCTGCTGTTTGGGATGATTACCCTGGTTTTGTTGTTTTGGGTTTAGAGTATTCTGAGGAAGAAGAAGAATAATCATAATCTACTGCGGTTATAATGGAATGCCAACCAGTTGGGGCAAGGTCTGCTCATATTGTTGATGCTGCTGGTGCTCATCTACATAGTTCTACTATCTCTCAGTCTGATTTTGTCAAGTTAAAAAGGGAGTTTCTAACTACTGTGAGAGACACAGTTAGAGAAGAAATTTTAAAAGCTATTACACAAGACCTGGCTAATACTGGTGAGTGTATTGGCAGACACATATCCTCTCTAAATCAGATTCTAAAGGATCTACAATCTGGGTTAGTTTCTTTATCCACCGATTTTAGATCCACTATCTCTGGTATAATGGAAGTGTTGTGGAATCTGATTGAACATCTTAAGAAGTCTGATCTGAGAAAGTTGAAGGCTGAGAGAACTCAGATAGTTGCTCAAGCCAGTATAGCCAAAGTAACCAAGATCACCACTCGTGAGCTAGAGGCTCTGAAGGAGTTTGTGCATGATGAATTGGCCGCCATTAGGCACGTTCTTGATTTGGACTCGTTGAGGAAGGTGAAGGAGCACAACGATCACATTTATAAGATGGTAACAGTATATTCAGAAGATGCCACTAAATCTTAGATAGAAATAAAAGAAAAAGGTTGATCACTACTTTTCAAAAATCTATACCAAGCATGAGATGACAACAAATTTCAAAGTGCTAGCTGAAAATCTAAGACTACCTCCAGTCACTGAAGCTTTCAAAACTCAATTTCGACAGTTGCAAGATTTTACTCCAACCTTGGAACGGTTCATGGAAAATAAGGATGATTTTGAGAAGTCTATGCAGTATGGTGCAGAAGTTATTCAGAATATCATAAATCTTTTGAAGCCTTATCTGAATGCTCAAGCCACTGTCGTTGTGCTTCCTACTGCTGACCCTCTCGGTGCCTCTGATGTTGCTCCAAATCAGATCTTTTTTGCTCAAGCTCTCTCTCATCTTCGACCAGTTCCTCAGAAATTTTCTCAACCAGCTCCTACAGCTCCACAGCAAATTCCGGTGGCATCCTCTCCCCCAACCTCCAGAGTCATTTTACCACCGTTTCAAATTCTCCCAATTCAACATTCCCCCAGGCCTTCCAACTTACCCACTATTGATCCGTCCGACAAGGGCAAAGACCCTTTACACCACCAGTAATAGTTGTGCATTGTATTTGATAGGATGAACCCTTTTGTGATTGTACTATGATGTCTTATGAACTTTATTATCTTTTCTTTTTATTCTCACTGCTGCCGTCTTTTAATCTCTTCTTTATCTATTTTCCCTCCATTTTGATTATCCCAAAGGGGGAGAAATCTGTATCTCTATGGATCCATGGGAGATATGGGGGAGATTTATATCTTTGTATGGCAATGCTTGCATATGATTTTAACAGGCCAAATTTCAGGGGGAGTTTTATATCTCATTTTTTATGATTCTTATTATGCCTTATTATTGATGATATCTTATATTTATTAATGGATAAGCTTTGTGATTGGCTAAGATTTGTCATTATCAAAAAGGGTGAGATTGTTGAACCCTCTGGAAGATTGTTGAATTCTTCCTATGATTGTTGTTTTAATAATCACAAATCATCAATTACTTAATCCGGTTGGATTTCTCATAATCACAATCTCTTAATGAATCTGTGTAAATTGGTTGGACCATGTTTTTATCTCTTTGTGATTGATTTACAAGTATTCTGGAAGTCCACTGGATCAAAGGACAACGGTCGCACCGATCCATATCAAAGGACAACGGTCGCACCGATCCATATCAAAGGACAACGGTCACACCAATCCATGTCAAAGGACAACGGTCGAACCGATCCATCACAAAGGACAACGGTCGCACCGATCCATATCAATGGACAACGATCACACCGATCCTTGTCAAAGGACAAAGGTCGCACCGATCTATATCAATGGAAAACGGTCGCACCGATGCTGATCAAATGAGTCACCGAAAATGTCTCACCGATGCTGATCAAATGAGTCACCGAAAATGTCTTACCAATACTGATCAAATGAGTCACCGAAAATGTCTCACCGATGCTGATCAAATGAGTCACCGAAAATGTCTTACCGATGCTGATCAAATGAGTCAACAAAAATTTCTAACCGATGCTGATCAAATGAGTCACCGAAAATGTCTCACCGATGCTGATCAAATGAGTCACCAAAAATGTCTTACCGATGCTGATCAAATGAGTCACCGAAAATGTCTGACCGATGCTGATCAAATGAGTCACCGAAAATGTCTCACCGATGCTGATCGAATGATTCACCGAAGATGTCTCATCGATGCTGATCGAATGAGTCACCGAAGATGTCTCACCGATGCTGATGACCCACCGATCACTTGACACACTGATAGTAATAAATAGCTATTTGAATTTCTTTATCTTTATTTAATCTAACCAACGGTCCTATTATGATTATTTTAAATGCTCTGTCATTTATTTAATGTGTGAAGTTGAATGTCAGGGAACCATACCTCATACCTAAAAAAAGGAAATCGTATCTTTTTCCGGAGCTCGTGCTTTAAAAGAATGATGTTGTTGTCGAGCTCAATGAGAGATACACATGCGCGTATACACACGAATAGATAATAGAGTTGAACACGTGTTGTGAAGAGGTTGCAGCCGCACTGAACAAGTGATGAACACTCAAGCTGGTGTACATGAAGAAAGACATCTGAGCTTATAAGAAGATCACCTACAATCGTGCGTAACAGAGAAGAGATGAGAACAAAAAGAGAACATCAACTCAACAGCTTCTTTCAACATTATCTGAACCTGGAAGTCAAGGATACAGACGATACTCTATTTTCCAGATAGAAACCAGAAGAGGACTCAGAGTGAATTCTGATCAATCAAAGGAGTCTAGAACTGCATGACAATCACAAGAGCCATTTCTAAACTCTAAATATTTGCTCTGTAATTTATCCTTTTACATATTGATCAGTGTGTGTTATATGCGTTATTTTACACACACACTTTCTCCTGTAATCTAACTGGAGGATTTGTAAATCCTCACTCAACTCTCCTCATTTTGTTTTTCCCACTGGGATTGTGGTAGAGGTCGTGTGACCTGGACAGCTAGTTGCTATTGTGTTGGCTTCCACGAATAACTGTGGTAGAGGTCTTGGACCTGAACAGCTGGTTGCTGTTGTTATCCCCGATCCAGGGTATGGATCATCTTTTTATAAAATCTTTTGAGAGGACTAAGTCTCGGCTTGAGACTGAACCTCTTGGTTATATCTGCTGTTTTATATCTTTCAAAGTTATTCTTTTATTCCACTGCTAATCTATTTAAAACCAAAACTGTTTTAAAGTCACTTTGATAATTAAATTATCAAGTGTTTGTATCAGTTGTAAATCAGTAAGTTTGTTTCAAAAGTTAATCAACCTTTCTGTTTTGATCAACTGGGAAATAATAAATCCCTTGAGAACCCAACCGAACCCTTACTTTGATATAAATTCACTACAGTTTAATTCAGTATTTTATTTGGGGGTTTTAAGACAAAGTTTTAGAACAGAAATTTTAATTGGAACTCAATTCACCCCCCTCTTGAGTATCCACTCCGACCAACAAATTTCTATACCATTGTGATTTTTTATTTCAATCACTATTTTTTGTTTGTATGTAGGTTATTTTTCAAATTAAAATTTTTGGCATCTTTGAATGGAATTTGTAAAAATGCATTCTATATGAATAATAATAATAATTAATGTTATATAATAAATTTAATGGAATTTCTCAACAAATTTAATTGTATAAATTGAAAAAATTAATTATTGTTATTAAATTTATAAACAGTTTACCTGTGGTTAAAGCAAAAAATTTAAGAATTATATTTTCATAAAAAAAATTATAAATCATATTTTAAAGAAATATTTCTATATTATGCTTCCCAATTTATAAATTATAATAATTTTTTAACTGTATATTAGTAATATATTTAATAATTTGGATTCTTTTGTGAAATTTATATGTTGTTTCCATGTGGGTTACTTTCCCCACTTATAAAAGGACCTCTCATATCATTGTTTCACCTATATAAACTCCATGATCCATTTAGATCAGGTAATACCTACTATAAACCCTCCCAAAATTCTTAAAAAACTTATTAGATGGCTTATTTCGATTATAAAACCCTCATATGAAGGCTTTGGGTATAATTTATATGAGGCTCTTCGAAGAAGTTATATAACTCTTAACAACATGTTATAATTTTATATCCTCCTTAGATCCTTTAGAAATTCATAAAATATGTTTATATTAAAAATATAACTATCTCACATATACTAATATATTATTATGTTAATGGAATTACCTATAAATATATCCCCTTCTATCAAATGGAAATTCAAACTGTCGATCGTGTGTAGAATGGACTTCCACCTTATAAATCAATGTAATTCATTTTCCATCCCAAAATTGGAGGGATTGGTTTAATTATGGATATAAATCAGAAATTTTTTTGACATAATTATTATTTTTGGAATCATGAAATTCCATATCCCTTGATACATTCCATTCCATGGGGATACGAAAGAATCACTCATGTGTACAATAGACTACCGCAACACGAACCGATGTGATACATTTTTCACTCACTATTTCAATGGATAGTAAAAAGGATGAAGTTAAAAAATATATGATATATAAATTAAATAATAACGATTCTATAAATTTAATATACTTTTCACATTTCATTCATTTCATCTGATTAGAAAATGGAAATAAATTTAATCTATACGCATGACTTACCACCTTCATAGATAATGTGATTGATTTTCTATAAATAACATTAATAGATTACTATAATCATGTATTTAATTATTATATATGATATTTATATAATTTTTATCTTTATATAGATGATTTAACTATGATCATAATCATTGAAATAGAAATACAAAATCAAAACAAACAAGATAAAATAAATCATTTAATACCAAAAACATTATTTTTAAATGAAATTTGTAATAAATGGTTAATAAAAGGTCATATTTAAATCTTATATAGATTATATGTGTAATTATTTTTCTATAAAATATTTATAATGAACATATTTTTATTATAATGATGTTTTTAATGTGTATGAAGGAAGTCAAGACTTAATGTATAAGATTTTTGTCTCAATTATTATTTGAGGTATATGTTTTATTACGTATTTATCTTATTTTATGAGGTGTGTATAGATTCTATTTTACATGTTATATAATTAATCTACTTATATTAGTTATCTTTAATTTTTAGTTTTATTTTATTCTTCCATGTGTCTTATGATTCAAAAGTTATGAATGATGTATGGGTTTGATGTTATAATCTCATTACTTATCAGGATTGTCTAGGATTCTGATTTAGATGATAAAATATTATGGTATACGTTTCGAGAACATAATAAATTTTCATATCCTATGGTTATTTATTTATAATAAATGTTTCCCCTTTATTTTTCTCCATTTTTCTACACAATATTTTTTAATTTTAATTAAAAATAGATTTATTTCTCTCTTTAGTCAAAATTTTTTTTTATTCTATATTCATGTTTTCTAAAAACGTTTTAATTTTTTTTAACATTCTCTAAAGGATTTGTTAAATACATGTCTACCTAATTTATAATTTTTTCTATGTGATTTAAAATGAATCTTCATTACATTCTCCCATCAAGTCCTATTAGTATTTTGAAGAAAATGTGAAAGGAATATTTGTTTTAACGTGTTTTACAGGATAATAATTTCCTTCTATAAAGATCATTATTTTATACAAATATTTATTTATAAAATTTCATGGTTAATTTCAAATAAAAAAATTTTGACAGTGTTTTCTAATATATTATATTTACAAAGGTATTATCAAAGTTAAAAGGTTATTTTCCTCATGAAATATTCCAAGTGATCTTTCAAAATTATTTTCAATCTAAGATGAAATACTTTGATGTTACATTGTGCATACTATGGATATGATCAAATGATACCATATATATTCAATATCCATATTTCTCATGTTTTTAATGATAATATTTTTATAAATCCTATTACATTCCCATGGGTTATGTTATTAATAAATGATTATCAAACCCATTTATTTTTATGGGTAATGATATGATAAATTTGTTATGAAGACAATTTAATTTTATGGCTTCTAATATGAAAAATTCGTCATGAATCCCATTTTATTTTGTGGGTTCTAATAGGAAGAATTGTTTATGATCTTGTGGAACATTTATGTAAAAAATTTCATTATTTGAATGTTGGGAAATATATATCTCTAAATTGAGTTGGGTAAAGATTGATATATTATGAGATAAAAATGAATGAAATAGGGAGTGGACATTGTTTTAAGGGTCCTTTTCTACCATAATAGTCTTGAGAGTAATCCTTTATTACTATGATGGTTTTGGGAGGGAACCCATTCCACCATAATATCCTTATAAATGATCCTTAAATACTATGTTAATGATTTTTCATACTTATTTATATGCAATAATTCCATATAATTTGATAGTTTTATTCTATGTTGGATCATTCTATATCATTTCTTTGTGATTGATGTGTCATGAACTACCAATCATTATGTCATGAATCAGGATTATGATCAATGATATTTAGAGTATAGATTTAATGTTACATGCTCATGTTCATATATACTTATTGTCATGTAATGTTTAAATATCTCCTTGTTTACCATTACTATGCATCTAAGATGATACTTTATTTTTTTCCATCCCCCAGGTTATGAAGAAAAGAACTTTTTTTTATAAATCTAAGAAGTGTTCTAGTTATGATGAACATAGTGGGATGTAATTTTGAACTCTTAGGTTGATTTTTTATGTTGCCATGTTTCTAAAGGAAATAGAGCCAATTTTTTCTGGAGTGAATTGTTATGTTATATAATAAATATTCATAAATTATGATTTAATAACTATGTTTTAAAAGTGTGGGTCTCTATAATAAATAGTTTAAAACTTATTTCAGTGACGTTTTATGTGTTTGAAAAAAATGACTCGGTGATTTTTTAAATAAAATCATGTTTCAAAATGATTCATGAGACATTTAATGATTTTTATAAAAACTCCAAATGTAATAACAAAAGGGTTCTACTTAATTTTAAAATTTAATGAGGACTTCTTAATGGGTTTTTATTTTTTTGTGCCTGGTTATTCTCTGGTTACTATGTTGTAATCATTACTTTTGGGTTTATTCTTATTTTGTGTGGGATGATTGAAATGATGTTTGGCATATATAATATTCTTGAAAATTTTATTTTCATGGAGATTTAATTTTAATAGGTACTAAAAATTATGATTTGAAATTAAGAAATCATGATTAGTTTTGAGAAGGTACTTCCACATTCTCAATAATGGTGTAATGATATATATATTGTTGGAAAAATGCTGTATAATATTTCATATTTTTTTCTCTCAAAGAGTGTCCAAAATTGGTTGTAAAGTTACGTTTTTTTTAAATTTTCTCATGTTGATTTCTGTTTTGGGTTAATTTGTATGGAATGTTGGATGTGTATGATAAAACATGGCTCGTTTAGTGAGATATTTAATTAAGAATATGAGAGTGTACTTTATTCATGATATTTATAATATTTGTGATAACAATTATGACTAACATACACTGTTATTTAGTAGATCATGAGAACCCCAGATCAGGGGTAGTGAATGATATAATAATACAGCTATGAATAGTGTTTCAAAACCAGTATTTGATTATGTTGTATTACAAAACTAACAAAACAACATAGTGATATGTATTAGGGAGATACATTATCGGGTCTCCCTTTCTACTAGAAATTGATATTACTATTACAGGAGATTATATATAGTTATTGAAAAAGGTTTTATAATTGAGATAATATAGGCTTCGAGGTTACGTTGACAAATTTTTCCCTAAGAATACTCCAATTATGTTGTTTGAATTTTTTCTTTTCATTATTTCTCAATTTCGATAATCTTTTTTTGTTTTTATTTTCCTTTACCTTTGGGTTTCATTTATTCTTATATATAGTCTTTTGTAATTTATATTTAAATTTTATTCTTTTATATTGGATTATTTTCAAGTTAGTAGTTTTATTAATTATTACTAACTCAACCTTTGTTATAAAAGGATACATAAAAAGAGACTAATTTTCCTTTATAATTCAAAATTTGGTTTCTTTAATAAGAATTTCTGAATAAAAATGTTTCATATATTTATTTTATTTCTTCCCTTGAAGTTTTTATAGGCATGTTTTTATTTAAAAAGATAAACATCTATTTTACAATAGAGTGAATTCCCAAAATGGTTTCGTATGGTTTGAATTGATTAAAATAAAGAACATATCATTAAACATTTATTTTCAAACGATAATGAAATTATTTTCCATTTAATTAATTTTATAGGGGTGTGGGGAGGTTTCTTAATAGGATTTTTCCTCATGCAGGTAAAATTTTAAGGTTTGATTAGGTTTATGATAAAAGGAAGTCCCTTAAATTTGATTTTATTTGTCTAGTCTCTCATGGTGTAATATTTGTCCTCATTTTGATGGTACACCATTAGTCAGGAGGAGATAGTCATTCCATCGTCATATTCAATTTTTTTTTCTATTTATGGTTACATGAATTCATTAGAAATTTTTTAATCATTGAGTAATGGTTTTTCATTATGACTTGTTGTATTGATTTATATGTGGAAGGGTCATGGATATTTATTTCTGATTCGTCATTTTTGGTTAGTTTTCAAATTTTAAACAGTTTATATATTTCTTCAATTCATCATACTTACAAATGAGTCGGGTTGGTTTTCTAGTGGATTAATGTTGAATATTTACTATTATTATTTGGGTGAATTTATTTCCATGAGTTATTACTTAATGTATAGACAATATTTTCTATCTCCTATGGATTTTGAATTCACATTAAGGGTTACATAGACTAGATCATGTATCAATTATGTATAGATCTTTTTTGTTCATTGAAAAAGTTGTTGTTAAAGATCCATCTTATTTCCATGTTCTTATAGACACGAAGGATCTCAAAGGTTTAGTTTTTATATTATTTTAAATCGTTTCCCACTTGGAAATGGATATAAGTGATGTAACGCCCCGACCCCAGTTACCCAGAGTCGGTGCATTATTACATAACATTGGCATGATCACAAGAAAGATCAAATCTCGAAAGACCGATTGGTTTAGTAGCCTTGGAAACACTAGATATATTCATAAGTTTTACATTATATCATAAAATGAAAAACTACTACAACAACATAATATTTCCACAGTCCACACAATAATCCCCTCATAATATCCCTGCAGGTCATTCATAACTTACATCTTCACATCCTGGGAAAAATAAAACATAGAAAAGGGGTGAGCTCAAATGCCCAGTAAGGATAACAATATAGCGGAACATTCAAAAATAAGCATAAACATTTAAGGCAATGAATTACTAAAACAAAAGCCTTTTAAACTTGAACTTCAACATAGTATGGCAAAAGTAAAAGGAAATAATGCCATTTACTTGTTCACATGGATATTCTACTAATCGAATAATCACATGCAAAATCAATAACCACTTTCATAATGTTGGAATGCATAATGCTAAACTTTAATTACTTTTCAAGGCCTCGTCCCAAGACCTTGGGGCTAACTATAACCGGAACCCAACCCGGAGTGCCTCTAATAACCGGACACCAACCCGGAGTGCCTCTAATAACCGGACACCAACCCCGAGTGCCTCTAATAACCGGACACCAACCCGGAGGGCTTACTTTTACCAGTCCCTAACCTGGAGGGCTTACTTTTACCAGTCCCCAACCTGGAGGGCTTACTTTTACCAGTCCCCAACCTGGAGGGCTTACTTTTACCAGTCCCCAACCTGGAACATACTTGTCCAACACATTCATATGAAGTAAAGATTGAAATATAACATAAACATTCTTATTGGAACTATCATACGAAATGTCAATACTTTCACTATAAACTATGAATGGTATAAAAATAGCACATCCACAGACAAACATATCACAAAACCTTCAAAACAATATAGAAGTTTTGTATCATAATAAATCAACTTCAAATAATCTTAAAACCCATCAAAGGATGTTGACATAGATGAAATCAAAATTCTTTTTAAAGAAATATCTCCTTTTATTTTGAAATCATTTAAGATCCATATAAAATCAAACATTTTCTTTGAAAATAATCTTATAAGCTTTTAAGGGAACCTTTGACGATTTTATAACGGCAGAAAATAACCGCACCCGCCGTATAAGTTAAAAAAAACATTCTTATCTTAATTCTGTCGAAAAGGTTAAAAAGCACCTTGTTTGGAAAAAGATAGAAAGATTCCCTTATAAACCTCTTATAAAAAGTCAAACAAGGGTATAAATGACTTTAACCCATATTCTTTTAAATATTAAAAATGTTTTGAAATATATTTTGAAGAAACATGGATGTGGATGATAACGAGATCCCAGTAGATTATTACGTATAAAGAACCTCAGATAATGAAGAGATTGTGAAATAACCCTTACCAGTTTGGTAACTTATGAAACATACAACCCATGAAAGAGGTATCATACAATGAAAATGTAATTACACATAAATTAGAGTGTATTACACAAAGAATATAATTATGGGCAGTACATACACCACACAAAAGGTAATGGTGGCAATATGGCATGAATCTCATGAGAATAAGGAGTGAGATGAAAACCCCTTACCACGTTAATCAACTGAGTCGTATGGACAAAAGTTAATAACCACCAAATGATTTACTGAATAACATGAATATAAATAGAATCATGATAATATATATAAAATGGCAGTACACAATACACCACTTTCAATAATTTAGTGGCGAACAATGGAAATCTCACGGAATTGAAAGTGAGATAAGAAAATCCCTTACCTTGTACTTTTCCTTGGTTGGGGTAGGTTAAACTCCTGTATAATGGTGAAATAATTGTTATTAAATTATACAAGAATCATATATATTAATATGATATCATATATGATCTTTTAATATTGATTTGATAATAATATCTTAGTATTATCGTTGTTTCAGGTGTTAACTTACTTGTTTTCTTTTGTATGTTTTGTTACGTAAGACATGTTTGTAAAGGATAGTTTGTATATTATTCAAATACAGAATGGTATCAAGTCCTTAAAAATCATTTTTAAATCATCAAATGATAATTATACTTGAATGGATACGATGGAGGATGAATCTCATCGCGTTCGTGGAGACGGTAGTCCGTACGTACGCACGAACGCAACTTCCATTTAATTTTTATTTTAAAAGAATTGAATCCAAATGATACTTAGGTATATTACTATTACAGTATAATATAATATTTTATATATGTTACTTAAGTTCATTAACACAATCCTTTATACGTTCCATGTGTGGTATGAACGAGTCATATCATTTTAAGGGGGCGGTAGTCCGCACTTCCTTAAATGAAATTATCGCATGTATATACAACATGAAACGAATAATGGTATGAAATAAAATGGAATTACAGAAGCTTATATATAAAATATATATCATTAATATCATATTTAATTACATTGCCATCATAATGGCCACCATGAGAGGCGGTAAGATGTATTTGAACAATCATCGTTTCGTGAGGCGTTAGTTTGCCATCCACAGAAACATTATGTTCATCATCCATTAGATGGAGTTGTGTGTATGTGTAGTTTTGAATCCTTCTTATAAAAACATACTAGTATATTGAGGATACTGGTGTTGTTACAAAAGAAAGGAAATAAAAAGAGTTTGGGGGTTGGAGAAGCAAAATAAAGGAAAATAATTTAAGAGAAATCGTTACCTTTAATTTAGGTAACTCACTTTGGTTGGAACCAAAGGACTTCTTGAAATGATTTCTGCCTAAGGGGAAGCTTCAAGGAGGAGGAGAGGGATGTAGGGAGCTTAGTTGGGCAGAGTTTGGACGAGCCAAGTGGCTTGAGAGGTGTGAGGAATGAGTAGAAGTGGTCTCCTTTTATAAGGGAGAAGAGGGGCTCTTTAGGAAAGAGTGAAAGTATTACTTTATAATATAATTATATTCGGTTTATAATGGTCCGAAAATCATTGAGGTCGAAGATAAGATGACTAATATTCTAAATAACATCAACCAATAATAATTGGACAGGTTTTAGATAATATTTTAATCATTATAATCTTATTTATTTAAATGATTTATTAATGAGGTAAACATTGCATCATTATTGTGTCATTAATAATTTAAATTATTTGATGTCTAAAAATTATAAATAAAATATCATTATGTAGGAAATCTTTTTATCTTTCTAATGAATATTTATAATCGAAAATCCAACATGTATAACCCTATGTAAAAATTGTTCTTCTAAAAGATGTAAGCTTATGCCATTTTTATTTTTATTTTAACTTTATTAATATAAAGTGTCCCTACCACATACAAGTGGCTCCAAGGGGTCCCCAAATTGAACCAAGGATGCCCATGGTCGGGTATGTGTCCACCAATAAGGTTAGGACACGTTTTAGGGTAATTTATTTATTATTATAATATTATTTTTTTAACCCTTATTTACCGGATTTACCCTTTAACCATGGTAAATAAAATATTTACCGCAGTAATTATTCAAAATGTGTAAAAAAAAAGTTACCTATTTACACAATTTGAACATCCTGATTCCAAATATGGAATCCATTTTCCTAAATTCAAAACACAGAAGTGGCAGAAATTAATTTAAAATTAATTCTCGCTGTCAAAACAAAAAGCGTGTTTTTAAGAGATAATAACTATCAAAAGATTGACACTTGTTTATGTTCGGTTTAATTGTATAATTATGTCCAATGACCAACATTATATTAAATGGTAAAACAATATTCTAAATATACTTTAAAACCACTCAAATTAATAATTTATCACTATTAACTATTTTGATTAAAAAAGTTGTTTTTAATTAAAATTTAGTAATTTTCACTATTCATCAAAATATGAAAGTTATCCGAAAAGTACCAAAATTTCACCTTAGGCTAAATTTGATATTCCGAATCCAAAAATGAAGTCCATTTTAAAATATAAAATATATATAACTTCAAAAAGTAGGTATTACTATTCATAACAGCTAGTTTGATTGGTTACGGTGTGTTAGAACTCAGTGTTGCGTACAACACACGCTAGCGTACCGTGGAAGCTTGGGATATTTCATTTTAAATTTTTGATGTCCCCATTTAGTCAAAAATTTTAAAATATAGTATCTAAAAAGGGTTCACTATTAAAATTTGGTAAAAGTGCAATACTGAAAATGAATTTGTTCTCATAATATGAATTCTAAAATTATAAGGATTATATAAAGTTTAAAATTTAGTTAACACTATTCATAACCTCTTTTGAATGGATTTTTTTTAAGTCATGGTGTGATTGAACTCGGTGTTGCGTGTAGTGCAAGTTATTTAATTATTTTGAAGAAATAACACACTATGAAATCTTGGGGTGTTACATTCTCCCCTCCTTCAATAAATTGCGTCCTCGCAATTTGAAATTGTTCTTCGAAAATAAAAGGTTGAAAATAAAAAATATCTTTATGGGAAAACCCACATCGGAAATTGGGTTACTAAAATTTATTCTTAATATGAGGAAAAGAGAAATGAAAGGGTCACCACCAAATTATGATCTCGATTAGGAGAACATTGGTGGCAATTAGAGACATATAATTGGAGGAAAAACGTAAATATTTATAGGTAGTGATTGAGGTCATCAATCACAAACAAGTATAAAATTTAGGTCTTTAAATTCATCAATCTATGATGATTTGAAATACCATCGGTTCAACAAAACATAGGGTATTAGGATAACACATTTTTGACGTTTCAAAATATCTTAGTTGAAATCCCACATCGAAAAATGAATTAATGAGGCCTCTATTTAAAATAAAGAGTGGAAAGTATGAATATTACCAATAATAACACATATTAGGGTTCCATGTAGGAAAATATGGATATGGAGGAGAAATCTAACCATCAATTATCTGATGGAGAGTGGTAGAAAACATGGCTATGAAAAGGCCAAAAATCCCAAAGCCATAAATTAGTGATGATTTAAGGTACCATCTAGGACAACATTTTTGTTCTAAGTTCCTTTTATTATTGTTGAGGAATTTATTTATGAGATTGGCTAAGATCATATGGAGATATACATACTTTATAATTAGAGTATTATCCATTAATAAATTTCTACCACAAACTCATCTTTCACTCTAAAAGATAATAGAATGTAATTTTTTTATTTATACTATTCGTACAGGGTTCCAAAATAAATGAATTTATAATTCATCTACCAGATCTTAAAAAAACTACATTATTTAATCTAGGACATCTCGTGGGCCAGTGGTAGGTGATATACCCTTGTCGCCCTTCGGTTGCAGGTTCAAGTCTCGCAGCCTTGCCGGACGCGACGGGTTGCCGCCCGACCTCCGGGTTGTCTTTTTATGGTAATCCAAAATAATCCAAACTAGAACTATCCAAAATACTTCTGTCCAAACTCACAGTCCAACATTTATAAAGAAGGTAAACATAATATAGATCCTTTTTACCCCTTAATAGCATATGAATACCTTCATCATGTATTACCATATTCCTTATTGATTACATTCATGCTCCCTTATTCCATATAGAATGCTGGATATACTTCATTAATCCAAAAATGTTTTAAACCCCAACAATGATGGAATATACAAATCATTAATCAGTTCCAAGGTAGTCAAGAATATCCAATATAATTTATCCAAAACAATCACATATTATTCCAAAATCACTACCTCAGTATCAGAACTATATTATGATTTATCATTCTCTCAACCATATATTTTCCAAAAATCTATCCTGCTATTGAGTCACTTTTCATCGTTCCACACAATCTCAAGTCCTTAATGAAATAGTACTGCAGTACAATCCTTATATACTCCATAATTATTATAACAAGTACATTGTTGATACAACACTCAATTGGCATAATCAACATAAGAACTCTAATCATTCCTCTTCATCTATGGTAGTATCATAACTTGATTATTATCCAATAGCATCATTTGCGGCATAGTCTGATGACTGGGGCATAGGTTCGCGTAGTGTCCAAACTCCTTGCAAATGAAGCATTGTACATTTGAAACCATTTTCTTACCCTTGCAGTCACGTACTTTGTTCCCTTTTCCTCCACACTTATAACAAACTACCATTCCTTTCAGGCAAGTTCCAGGGTTTTTCTTTCCACAGTTACCACATATGGGAAAATTCTTCTTTTCCCTCTTCCCTTTATCCATCTTTCTCTCTTCTATCCTTTTCTTCTCTTGCTTCCCATCAAAGCCATAAGACTTAGTAATCTCTTTACTTATCTTATCAATACATGATATTATTTCTTCATATGATGATAATACATGGGAGACTATTTCTCTTATAAATTCTAGCTTAAGACCATGAAAGATATGATCCTTCCTTCTCTTTGAATCATGTGTATTTCTGGAGTTCTCATTCCTTCTACCATGGCATAAACTAGATCAGTTTATGAATCAAAACACATAATCCCATACTTATAAAACACTTAACATAAATTGAACTATTTATGGATATAATCCATAATCATAAAAATGTTTTCTTTGAGGAAGTATATACTCATAAACCCTTCATAATGATTTGTAAAGAAAATGAGAGTTATCCTAAGCATATCCCCCGGGAGTGTCGTAACCAAGAGTGCAGCAAGGCCCGTTGTCGTGCACCAGTTCCCGTTCGAGTCTAGCTCAAAGCGGTGTTTTCGGGTTTTACCCCTAGGTACATCTGTGCCAGAGCCGCCTCTACCTGCTCGTATCCAGACAGGGATTTATTGCTCGGAAAACTCACAAAATCTCTACAATACCAAAATTTTAGGAAGTTCTTCTATACTAATCCTCAAAGTTCATCTTAGGTCTACGTGCTCTAATCAGAGTTTATCTAAATCTAGCTTCCAAGGTTTGTACTAAACTTCCTCTGATACCAACTGTAACGCCCCGACCCCAGTTACCCAGAGTCGGTGCATTATTACATAACATTGGCATGATCACAAGAAAGATCAAATCTCGAAAGACCGATTGGTTTAGTAGCCTTGGAAACACTAGATATATTCATAAGTTTTACATTATATCATAAAATGAAAAACTACTACAACAACATAATGTTTCCACAGTCCACACTATAATCCCCTCATAATATCCCTGCAGGTCATTCATAACTTACATCTTCACATCCTGGGAAAAATAAAACATAGAAAAGGGGTGAGCTCAAATGCCCAGTAAGGATAACAATATAGCGGAACATTCAAAAATAAGCATAAACATTTAAGGCAATGAATTACTAAAACAAAAGCCTTTTAAACTTGAACTTCAACATAGTATGGCAAAAGTAAAATGAAATAATGCCATTTAATTGTTCACATGGATATTCTACTAATCGAATAATCACATGCAAAATCAATAACCACTTTCATAATGTTGGAATGCATAATGCTAAACTTTAATTACTTTTCAAGGCCTCTTCCCAAGACCTTGGGGCTAACTGTAACCAGAACCCAACCCGGAGTGCCTCTAATAACCGGACACCAACCCGGAGTGCCTCTAATAACCGGACACCAACCCGGAGTGCCTCTAATAACCGGACACCAACCCGGAGGGCTTACTTTTACTAGTCCCTAACCTGGAGGGGTTACTTTTACCAGTCCCCAACCTGGAGGGCTTACTTTTACCAGTCCCCAACCTGGAGGGTTTACTTTAACCAGTCCCCAACCTGGAACATACTTGTCCAACACATTCATATGAAGTAAAGATTGAAATATAACATAAACATTCTTATTGGAACTAGCATACGAAATGTCAATACTTTCACCATAAACTATGAATGGAATAAAAATAGCACATCCACAGTCAAACATATCACAAAACCTTCAAAACAATATAGAAGTTTTGTATCATAATAAATCAACTTCAAATAATCTTAAAACCCATCAAAGGATGTTGACATAGATGAAATCAAAATTCTTTTTAAAGAAATATCTCCTTTTATTTTGAAATCATTTAAGATCCATATAAAATCAAACATTTTCTTTGAAAATAATCTTATAAGCTTTTAAGGGAAGATTTGATGATTTTATAACGGCGGAAAATAACCGCACCCGCCGTATAAGTTAAAAAAAAATATTCTTATCTTAATTCTGTCGAAAAGGTTAAAAAACACCTTGTTTGGAAAACGACGGAAAGATTCCCTTATAAACCTCTTATAAAAAGTCAAACAAGGGTATAAATGACTTTAACCCATATTCTTTTAAATATTAAAAATGTTTTGAAATACATTTTGAAGAAACATGGATGTGGATGATAACGAGATCCCAGTAAATTATTATGTATAAACAACCTCAGATAATGAAGAGATTGTGAAATATCCCTTACCAGTTTGGTAACTTATGAAACATACAACCCATGAAAGAGGTATCATACAATGAATATGTAAGTACACATAAATTAGAGTGTATTACACAAATAATATAATTATGGGCAGTACATACACCACACAAAAGGTAATGGTGGCAATATGGCATGAATCTCATGAGAATAAGGAGTGAGATGAAAACCCCTTACCACGTTAATCAACTGAGTCGTATGGAAAAAAGTTAATAACCACCAAATGATTTACAGAATAACATGAATATAAATAGAATCATGATAATATATATCAAATGGCAGTACACAATACACCACTTTCAATAATTTAGTGGCGAACAATGGAAATCTCACGGAATTGAAAGTGAGATAAGAAAATCCCTTACCTTGTACTTTTCCTTGGTTGGGGTAGGTTAACCTCCTGTATAATGGTGAAATAATTGTTATTAAATTATACAAGAAGCATCTATATTAATATGATATCATATATGATCTTTTAATATTGATTTGATAATAATATCTTAGTATTATCGTTGTTTCAGGTGTTAACTTACTTGTTTTCTTTTGTATGTTTTGTTACGTAAGACATGTTTGTAAAGGATAGGTTGTATATTATTCAAATACAGAATGGTATCAAGTCCTTAAACATCATTTTTAAATCATCAAATGATAATTATACTTGAATGGATACGATGGAGGATGAATCTCATCGCGTTCGTGGAGACGGTAGTCCGTACGTACGCACAAACACAACTTCCATTTAATTTTTATTTTAAAAGAATTGAATCCAAATGATAATTAGTTATATTAATATTACAGTATAATATAATATTTTATATATGTTACTTAAGTTCATT
Source organism: Viscum album (assembly GCA_963277665.1). NCBI lineage: Eukaryota > Viridiplantae > Streptophyta > Magnoliopsida > Santalales > Viscaceae > Viscum > Viscum album. The sequence goes on along the minus strand of OY728120.1, from coordinate 776,208,977 downwards.
AACACCATCCTTTATACGTTCTATGTGTGGTATGAACGAGTCATATCATTTTAAGGGGGCGGTAGTCCGCACTTCCTTAAATGAAATTATCGTATGTATATAAAACATGAAACGAATAATGGTATGAAATAAAATGGAATTACAGAAGATTATATATAAAATATATATCATTAATATCATATTTAATTACAGTGCCATCATAATGGCCACCATGAGAGGCGGTAAGATGTATTTGAACAATCATCGTTTCGTGAGGCGTTAGTTTGCCATCCACAGAAACATTATGTTCATCATCCATTAGATGGAGTTGTGTGTATGTGTAGTTTTGAATCCTTCTTATAAAAACATACTAGTATATTGAGGATACTGGTGTTGTTACAAAAGAAAGGAAATAAAAAGAGTTTGGGGGTTGGAGAAGCAAAATAAAGGAAAATAATTTAAGAGAAATCGTTACCTTTAATTTAGGTAACTCACTTTGGTTGGAACCAAAGGACTTCTTGAAATGATTTCTGCCTAAGGGGAAGCTTCAAGGAGGAGGAGAGGGATGTAGGGAGCTTAGTTGGGCAGAGTTTGGACGAGCCAAGTGGCTTGAGAGGTGTGAGGAATGAGTAGAAGTGGTCTCCTTTTATAAGGGAGAAGAGGGGCTCTTTAGGAAAGAGTGAAAGTATTACTTTATAATATAATTATATTCGGTTTATAATGGTCCGAAAATCATTGAGGTCGAAGATAAGATGACTAATATTCTAAATAACATCAACCAATAATAATTGGACAGGTTTTAGATAATATTTTAATCATTATAATCTTTTTTATTTAAATGATTTATTAATGAGGTAAACATTGCATCATTATTGTGTCATTAATAATTTAAATTATTTGATGTCTAAAAATTATAAATAAAATATCATTATGTAGGAAATCTTTTTATCTTTCTAATGAATATTTATAATCGAAAATCCAACATGTATAACCCTATGTAAAAATTGTTCTTCTAAAAGATGTAAGCTTATGCCATTTTTATTTTTATTTTAACTTTATTAATATAAAGTGTCCCTACCACATACAAGTGGCTCCAAGGGGTCCCCAAATTGACCCAAGGATGCCCATGGTCGGGTATGTGTCCACCAATAAGGTTAGGACACGTTTTAGGGTAATTTATTTATTATTATAATATTATTTTTTTAACCCTTATTTACCGGATTTACCCTTTAACCATGGTAAATAAAATATTTACCGCAGTAATTATTCAAAATGTGTAAAAAAAAAGTTACCTATTTACACAATTTGAACATCCTGATTCCAAATATGGAATCCATTTTCCTAAATTCAAAACACATAAGTGGCAGAAATTAATTTAAAATTAATTCTCGCTGTCAAAACAAAAAGCGTGTTTTTAAGAGATAATAACTATCAAAAGATTGACACTTGTTTATGTTCGGTTTAATTGTATAATTATGTCCAATGACCAACATTATATTAAATGGTAAAAAAATATTCTAAATATACTTTAAAACCACTCAAATTAATAATTTATCACTATTAACTATTTTGATTAAAAAAGTTGTTTTTAATTAAAATTTAGTAATTTTCACTATTCATCAAAATATGAAAGTTATCCGAAAAGTACCAAAATTTCACCTTAGGCTAAATTTGATATTCCGAATCCAAAAATGAAGTCCATTTTAAAATATAAAATATATATAACTTCAAAAAGTAGGTATTACTATTCATAACAGCTAGTTTGATTGGTTACGGTGTGTTAGAACTCAGTGTTGCGTACAACACACGCTAGCGTACCGTGGAAGCTTGGGATATTTCATTTTAAATTTTTGATGTCCCCATTTAGTCAAAAATTTTAAAATATAGTATCTAAAAAGGGTTCACTATTAAAATTTGGTAAAGTGCAATACTGAAAATGAATTTGTTCTTATAATATGAATTCTAAAATTATAAGGATTATATAAAGTTTAAAATTTAGTTAACACTATTCATAACCTCTTTTGAATGGATTTTTTTAAGTCATGGTGTGATTGAACTCGGTGTTGCGTGTAGTGCAAGTTATTGAATTATTTTGAAGAAATAACACACTATGAAATCTTGGGGTGTTACATTCTCCCCTCCTTCAATAAATTGCGTCCTCGCAATTTGAAATTGTTCTTTGAAAATAAAAGGTTGAAAATAAAAAATATCTTTATGGGAAAACCCACATCGGAAATTGGGTTACTAAAATTTATTATTAATATGAGGAAAAGAGAAATGAAAGGGTCACCACCAAATTATGATCTCGATTAGGAGAACATTGGTGGCAATTAGAGACATATAATTGGAGGAAAAACGTAAATATTTATAGGTAGTGATTGAGGTCATCAATCACAAACAAGTATAAAATTTAGGTCTTTAAATTCATCAATCTATGATGATTTGAAATACCATCGGTTCAACAAAACATACAGTATTAGGATAACACATTTTTGACATTTCAAAATATCTTAGTTGAAATCCCACATCGAAAAATGAATTACTGAGGCCTCTATTTAAAATAAAGAGTGGAAAGTATGAATATTACCAATAATAACACATACTAGAGTTCCATGTAGGAAAATATGGATATGGAGGAGAAATCTAACCATCAATTATCTGATGGAGAGTGGTAGAGAACATGGCTATGAAAAGGCCAAAAATCCCAAAGCCATAAATTAGTGATGATTTAAGGTACCATCTAGGACAACATTTTTGTTCTAAGTTCCTTTTATTATTGTTGAGGAATTTATTTATGAGATTGGCTAAGATCATAAGGAGATATACTTACTTTATAATTAGAGTTTTATCCATTAATAAATTTCTACCACAAACTCATCTTTCACTCTAAAAGATAATAGAATGTATTTTTTTTATACTATTCGTACAGGGTTCCAAAATAAATGAATTTATAATTCATCTACCAGATCTTAAAAAAACTACATTATTTAATCTTGGACATCTCGTGGGCCAGTGGTAGGTGATATACCCTTGTCGCCCTTCGGTTGCGGGTTCAAGTCTCGCAGCCTTGCCGGACGCGACGGGTTGCCGCCCGACCTCCGGGTTGTCCTTTTATGGTAATCCAAAATAATCCAAACTAGAACTATCCAAAATACTTCTGTCCAAACTCACAGTCCAACATTTATAAAGAAGGTAAACATAATATAGATCCTTTTTACCCCTTAATAGCATATGAATACCTTCATCATGTATTACCATAATCCTTATTGATTACATTCATGCTCCCTTATTCCATATAGAATGCTGGATATACTTCATTAATCCAAAAATGTTTTAAACCCCAACAATGATGGAATATACAAATCATTAATCAGTTCCAAGGTAGTCAAGAATATCCAATATAATTTATCCAAAACAATCACATATTATTCCAAAATCACTACCTCAGTATCAGAACTATATTATGATTTATCATTCTCTCAACCATATATTTTCCAAAAATCTATCCTGCTATTGAGTCACTTTTCTTTGTTCCACACAATCTCAAGTCCTTAATGAAATAGTACTGCAGTACAATCCTTATATACTCCATAATTATTATAACAAGTACATTGTTGATACAACACTCAATTGGCATAATCAACATAAGAACTCTAATAATTCCTCTTCATCTGTGGTAGTATCATAACATGATTATTATCCAATAGCATCATTTGCGGCATAGTCTGATGACTGGGGCATAGGTTCGCGTAGTGTCCAAACTCCTTGCAAATGAAGCATTGTACATTTGAAACCATTTTCTTACCCTTGCAGTCACGTACTTTGTTCCCTTTTCCTCCACACTTATAACAAACTCCCATTCCTTTCAGGCAAGTTCCAGGGTTTTTCTTTCCACAGTTACCACATATGGGAAAATTCTTCTTTTCCCTCTTCCCTTTATCCATCTTTCTCTCTTCTATCCTTTTCTTCTCTTGCTTCCCTTCAAAGCCATAGGACTTAGTAATCTCTTTACTTATCTTATCAAGACATGATATTATTTCTTCATATGATGATAATACATGGGAGACTATTTCTCTTATAAATTCTAGCTTAAGACCATGAAAGATATGATCCTTCCTTCTCTTTGAATCATGTGTATTTCTGGAGTTCTCATTCCTTCTACCATGGCATAAACTAGATCAGTTTATGAATCAAAACACATAATCCCATACTTATAAAACACTTAACATAAATTGAACTATTTATGGATATAATCCATAATCATAAAAATGTTTTCTTTGAGGAAGTATATACTCATAAACCCTTCATAATGATTTGTAATGAAAATGAGAGTTATCCTAAGCATATCCCCCGGGAGTGTCGTAACCAAGAGTGCAGCAAGGCCCGTTGTCGTGCACCAGTTCCCGTTCGAGTCTAGCTCAAAGCGGTGTTTTCGGGTTTTACCCCTAGGTACATCTGTGCCAGAGCCGCCTCTACCTGCTCGTATCCAGACATGGATTTATTGCTCGGAAAACTCACAAAATCTCTACAATACCAAAATTTTAGGAAGTTCTTCTATACTAATCCTCAAAGTTCATCTTAGGTCTACGTGCTCTAATCAGAGTTTATCTAAATCTAGCTTCCAAGGTTTGTACTAAACTTCCTCTGATACCAACTGTAACGCCCCGACCCCAGTTACCCAGAATCGGTGCATTATTACATAACATTGGCATGATCACAAGAAAGGTCAAATCTCGAAAGACCGATTGGTTTAGTAGCCTTGGAAACACTAGATATATTCATAAGTTTTACATTATATCATAAAATGAAAAACTACTACAACAACATAATGTTTCCACAGTCCACACTATAATCCCCTCATAATATCCCTGCAGGTCATTCATAACTTACATCTTCACATCCTGGGAAAAATAAAACATAGAAAAGGGGTGAGCTCAAATGCCCAGTAAGGATAACAATATAGCGGAACATTCAAAAATAAGCATAAACATTTAAGGCAATGAATTAATAAAACAAAAGCCTTTTAAACTTGAACTTCAACATAGTATGGCAAAAGTAAAATGAAATAATGCCATTTAATTTTTCAAATGGATATTCTACTAATCGAATAATCACATGCAAAATCAATAACCACTTTCATAATGTTGGAATGCATAATGCTAAACTTTAATTACTTTTCAAGGCCTCTTCCCAAGACCTTGGGGCTAACTGTAACCGGAACCCAACCCGGAGTGCCTCTAATAACCGGACACCAACCCGGAGTGCCTCTAATAACCGGACACCAACCCGGAGTGCCTCTAAAAACCGGACACCAACCCGGAGGGCTTACTTTTGCCAGTCCCTAACCTGGAGGGCTTACTTTTACCTGTCCCCAACCTGGAGGGCTTACTTTTACCAGTCCCCAACCTGGAGGGCTTACTTTAACCAGTCCCCAACCTGGAACATACTTTTTCCAACACATTCATATGAAGTAAATATTGAAATATAACATAAACATTCTTATTGGAACTAGCATACGAAATGTCAATACTTTCACCATAAACTATGAATGGTATTAAAATAGCACATCCACAGTCAAACATATCACAAAACCTTCAAAACAATATAGAAGTTTTGTATCATAATAAATCAACTTCAAATAATCTTAAAACCCATCAAAGGATGTTGACATAGATGAAATCAAAATTCTTTTTAAAGAAATATCTCCTTTTATTTTGAAATCATTTAAGATCCATATAAAATCAAACATTTTCTTTGAAAATAATCTTATAAGCTTTTAAGGGAAGCTTTGATGATTTTATAACGGCGGAAAATAACCGCACCCGCCGTATAAGTTAAAAAAAACATTCTTATCTTAATTCTGTCGAAAAGGTTAAAAAGCACCTTGTTTGGAAAACGACGGAATGATTCCCTTATAAACCTCTTATAAAAAGTCAAACAAGGGTATAAATGACTTTAACCCATATTCTTTTAAATATTAAAAATGTTTTGAAATATATTTTGAAGAAACATGGATGTGGATGATAACGAGATCCCAGTAGATTATTACGTATAAACAACCTCAGATAATGAAGAGATTGTGAAATAACCCTTACCAGTTTGGTAACTTATGAAACATACAACCCATGAAAGAGGTATCATACAATGAATATGTAAGTACACATAAATTAGAGTTTATTACACAAATAATATAATTATGGGCAGTACATACACCACACAAAAGGTAATGGTGGCAATATGGCATGAATCTCATGAGAATAAGGAGTGAGATGAAAACCCCTTACCACGTTAATCAACTGAGTCGTATGGAAAAAAGTTAATAACCACCAAATGATTTACAGAATAACATGAATATAAATAGAATCATGATAATATATATCAAATGGCAGTACACAATACACCACTTTCAATAATTTAGTGGCGAACAATGGAAATCTCACGGAATTGAAAGTGAGATAAGAAAATCCCTTACCTTGTACTTTTCCTTGGTTGGGGTAGGTTAACCTCCTGTATAATGGTGAAATAATTGTTATTAAATTATACAAGAATCATATATATTAATATGATATCATATATGATCTTTTAATATTGATTTGATAATAATATCTTAGTATTATCGTTGTTTCAGGTGTTAACTTACTTGTTTTCTTTTGTATGTTTTGTTACGTAAGACATGTTTGTAAAGGATAGGTTGTATATTATTCAAATACAGAATGGTATCAAGTCCTTAAACATCATTTTTAAATCATCAAATGATAATTATACTTGAATGGATACGATGGAAGATGAATCTCATCGCGTTCGTGGAGACGGTAGTCCGTACGTACGCACGAACGCAACTTCCATTTAATTTTTATTTTAAAAGAATTGAATCCAAATGATACTTAGGTATATTACTATTACAGTATAATATAATATTTTATATATGTTACTTAGGTTCATTAACACCATCCTTTATACGTTCCATGTGTGGTATGAACGAGTCAAATCATTTTAAGGGGGCGGTAGTCCGCACTTCCTTAAATGAAATTATCGTATGTATATACAACATGAAAAGAATAATGGTATGAAATAAAATGGAATTACAGAAGCTTATATATAAAATATATATCATTAATATCATATTTAATTACAGTGCCATCATAATGGCCACCATGAGAGGCGGTAAGATGTATTTGAACAATCATCGTTTCGTGAGGCGTTAGTTTGCCATCCACAGAAACATTATGTTCATCATCCATTAGATGGAGTTGTGTGTATGTGTAGTTTTGAATCCTTCTTCTAACAACATACTAGTATATTGAGGATACTGGTGTTGTTACAAAAGAAAGGAAATAAAAAGAGTTTGGGGGTTGGAGAAGCAAAATAAAGGAAAATAATTTAAGAGAAATCGTTACCTTTAATTTAGGTAACTCACTTTGGTTGGAACCAAAGGACTTCTTGAAATGATTTCTTCCTAAGGGGAAGCTTCAAGGAGGAGTAGAGGGATGTAGGGAGCTTAGTTGGGCAGAGTTTGGACGAGCCAAGTGGCTTGAGAGGTGTGAGGAATGAGTAGAAGTGGTCTCCTTTTATAAGGGAGAAGAGGGGCTCTTTAGGAAAGAGTGAAAGTATTACTTTATAATATAATTATATTCGGTTTATAATGGTCCAAAAATCATTGAGGTCGACGATAAGATGACTAATATTCTAAATAACATCAACCAATAATAATTGGACAGGTTTTAGATAATATTTTAATCATTATAATCTTATTTATTTAAATGATTTATTAATGAGGTAAACATTGCATCATTATTGTGTCATTAATAATTTAAATTATTTGATGTCTAAAAATTATAAATAAAATATCATTATGTATGAAATCTTTTTATCTTTCTAATGAATATTTATAATCGAAAATCCAACATGTATAACCCTATGTAAAAATTGTTCTTCTAAAAGATGTAAGCTTATGCCATTTTTATTTTTATTTTAACTTTATTAATATAAAGTGTCCCTACCACATACAAGTGGCTCCAAGGGGTCCCCAAATTGACCCAAGGATGCCCATGGTCGGGTATGTGTCCACAAATAAGGTTAGGACACGTTTTAGGGTAATTGGTTTATTATTATAATATTATTTTTTAACCCTTATTTACCGGATTTACCCTTTAACCATGGTAAATAAAATATTTACCGCAGTAATTATTCAAAATGTGTAAAAATAAAAGTTACCTATTTACACAATTTGAACATCCTGATTCAAAATATGGAATCCATTTTCCTAAATTCAAAACACAGAAGTGGCAGAAATTAATTTAAAATTAATTCCCGCTGTCAAAACAAAAAGCGTGTTTTTAAGAGATAATAACTATCAAAAGATTGACACTTGTTTATATTCGGTTTAATTGTATAATTATGTCCAATGACCAACATTATATTAAATGGTAAAAATATATTCTAAATATACTTTAAAACCACTCAAATTAATAATTTATCACTATTAATTATTTTGATTAAAAAAGTTGTTTTTAATTAAAATTTAGTAATTTTCACTATTCATCAAAATATGAAAGTTATCCGAAAAGTACCAAAATTTCACCTTAGGCTAAATTTGATATTCCGAATCCAAAAATGAAGTCCATTTTAAAATATAAAATATATATAACTTCAAAAAGTAGGTATTACTATTCATAACAGCTAGTTTGATTGGTTACGGTGTGTTAGAACTCAGTGTTGCGTACAACACACGCTAGCGTACCGTGGAAGCTTGGGATATTTCATTTTAAATTTTTGATGTCCCCATTTAGTCAAAAATTGTAAAATATAGTATCTAAAAAGGGTTCACTATTAAAATTTGGTAAAATTGTAATACTGAAAATGAATTTGTTCTCATAATATGAATTCTAAAATTATAAGGATTATATAAAGTTTAAAATTTAGTTAACACTATTCATAACCTCTTTTGAATGGATTTTTTTTAAGTCATGGTGTGATTGAACTCGGTGTTGCGTGTAGTGCAAGTTATTGAATTATTTTGAAGAAATAACACACTATGAAATCTTGGGGTGTTACAAGTGATGTGAGAAGTATAAAAGAATAATGACCATGAATAAAATGTATTTCAGAAGACATTTAATGATAATTAATAACTGGAAGATTTTTTGTTACCTAGATCCTATTATTTCATGAAGTTTTTGTAGTGGAATATTAATTTTAGAGAATACAAAACTAGTTTTGAAAATATTGTTACATATATGATGAATTTGTGACAAATTAAAGGCATAATACATTTTTATTTTAAATCTGACATTGAATTATGATCTATTTTAGGATAATTATAAAAAATTCAAAAACAAATATAGAAATAGATAATGATAGTATTGGTATAGGTTTATATATTTGTTATATTTATGGTGATTTATTTTCTTCCATGTTTGGGTGAAGGAAGTAATTCATTTAGTATTTGGATGATGAAGCATAATAAATTCATTGGAAAATTGGAAAAAATTTCTTTTTTTGGTTTTCTATGGGTATATATCACAAAATTTATTCTAGTGTATAAAATTACGGATCCCAATAATAATGTGACTGAATCCACTTCTAAGTTGATTGATGTATGAAATATTGTATCATCCAATGAATTTTTTATTTGGTTCTTGTAAGAATGTAACGGTTGTGTGTCAAGTCAAGATCCATGATCGGAAATGAAGAGTGGTCCCCCAAAGTATGATTAGATAAGGACACATGGTTTGGTGGGATGAATTTATCAGGTGAATTATTAGACACCTCATAAGAGTTAAGAGAAACTATTAAATACTTAGAAGGAACCCGATAAGGTTGAGACTGGTGTAGTTATATCTACTTTAGGTGTACCCATATTGATAGATAAAAATAGTATTTCAACATTATATGATACTATTGAATTGAATCCATTTATCATTACATGTTTGGTTGATCAATAGGGATTTATTATATATTTTATTTCATATTCAATTCATATTGATTATCCTCAAGATGATACAACTGAGAAATAATTATAATATCCATATTTTATCATCATGATAGGGAACATAGAAATATCATGATTTTATATAGATATTGATATAAAAACATATGAGTTAAGAAGAAAATTTTATTTATTTATTAAATTGAATTATAAAATAGACTACAATAGTTTTTGAATTTTCTTTTCGGCATGGTAAGTTATTATCTATGATTTAAGGGGATTGAAGGATATTCATTTAAGTAGGAAGGGTCCATTAAATGTAGATATTGGATCCTTATCTTATCAGTTAGTGGGAATAAAGACTGGATTAATATAAGGGAATAATTATCCTTAACTTACTAAAAATGTGGATTGATATACATATTTTTTTCTACTTTATTTAAATAGATTACTATAATTCATATATATTGTATTTTCATTTGTTTTGGTTCATTTAATGATTTATATTTAATATCCTTCTTACCATGTGACACCAACTGGGTTAAAAATTCTAAAATTAAAGGTAGATGTTAATTAGAAGATGTGATTCATTTGATTGACTGTTTTCCCTTGGGTGGTAAGAAAATTTTTCAGCAGGAAATCTAATGGTTAGAATAGGTTATGTATTTAAAATCAAAATACGAACCATGTGAATAATAATAAAAAATCACACTCCTTGATTTTTTTATTTATTCAATCTAAAAAAGGTTCCCATTGATTTAATCATATTGAATTTTGATCTGGTTATCATCACTTAATGGTAAATGAAGAATATATTATAAATATATATTTTCGATGTTGGTATAGTGATTATAGATTTTTGGTCATTAATTTTAAGGTAATTAATGAACCTATAGTATTTATTTCTTTAATGAAAAGGATTTTTTATAAATTCCTAAAATCATTTTTGGTGGTATTTTTGTATTTGATTATTATTTATTCAATCCAAAAGGAATATAAAATGTGGAACCGAATGATTTTTTAGTGACCTTTAAAATGTATATGATTTATGGTAGTATATCTAAATTAAATTTTAGATTTAAGAGTAAAATTTATATTGTTTTTTTACTTTGGACCGAGTAATTTCATGCTAACCTAGATAAGGATAAGGTTATTTTTTCCCAGAAAAAATATATGAATTTATTTGATAATAATATATTTCTTTGGTCAGGTCGATATTTATATATATTTATTAAATAATTTTCATGAATTCATTATCCTAAGAAAATATTTACTTTTATACAAGTGATTACGATTAGGCATGGGATAAAACCTGAATTAGCGGAATAAATTAAGCATAAGGGCCTTGGTAGCTGATACCACATGAGATGAACTACCCTATTCACATCTTAGAATTACATTTTATTCATCATGTTATGAATAGTCAGATTCATTTTCTTTTTGGTGATATATTCATATTATATATAATTTATAACATTTTAAAGTTTATTTTCTTATATTGTGATCTAAACCTAAGACAACATATGTGGGAAGAATATATTCAATAAATTAGTTTTTATATTTTGTATGCACATGGAAAATTTAATTTAGTGGTAGGTTATTTTAGATGAAAATATCCCACTCAGTCGTTGAATGGAGATGGGGAGTATTTAAAATAGATTAGGATTTTGGGGACATTCTTGAACTGGACATAGAGATAAGGAAGGGTTTAATTCTATTTAACATCATTATAAAATCTATTTTTCTATTTAATTGAAGGAAAGAAAATTTTTTATAATAACATCAAGAGGATATGAAATTCCCCAAATAGTAGGGATACCATCAAAGGGTAATTATTTGTCTAAAAATTATCCCTTTATTTGAGAGTATAAATGGTTTTTCCTATAGATCTTATGAATCATGTGTTAAAATAATTCAACCATTCATGTTGTGAATTGAATTACAAATCTACTAATGTGGATCATTGAATTTTTTACTAATTATGGTGTTCAAGACTAATGATGTAAATTTTTAGATTCACATTAACATGTTTAATATTTTTACATGTAGAAATAAAGCATAAATTATCGGTGGGGTTTTTGAATCCCCTAATAGGTCCATCATATAAATTGAGAAATTTTCAATTGAAATTTTGATGGATATGTTGGGGTAACGAAGAAGAATAATGATGATTTTTTTATATTGACTCATGATGTGGGTAAATTCCATGCATATATAAAAACAATTTATTGGTAATCATGGAAAAATTTATCTAAGAGATATTTTTTGTCATTAATTATTTTTGAAGCCAATAATTTGGATTTATAAAATCAATTTACATAAATATTATGCAAGGGACATCAGAATGACTTTGGGACATAGATGGATTGGATTACAATGTATCATTATCTGATGAAAAGGTTAATGAAGTTTATTATCAAGGTTTTGTAGGATATTTCTGAGTGTTTTTATCTTATTTTTTAGGGTCTTGATATGATCATATTCTATTGGTATAATTATTTTATAATAATTAAAATTATTAATTATTTGGTATAGTATATTTTAAAACATTGTATATTTCATTTTTAGATAATCATTTTGTTTGGATGAGAAGGTTGATAAGAATCATATGGGGTTCATTTAAGTGTATGAGGATATAGTGTGGGATAATATGATTTAAAATGACATATGTTCATCTTAGAGTTAGAATAATTCTTATAATGATATTCACTGAAGACCATTGATGTTTTATTTTAAGGATAGTGTGTTATTGAGAGTGAATTCAAGATGAGGGAATAAATGGATTGGGAAACCAAGGATGTTGATAATATGGCGTATGAGTCATTTTGAGATCAATCGGTAGATTAGAGAAGTGTATTATTGGTTAAATTTTCTATATCATTATGTGGTAGTACATAATGATTTCTTTTTTTCCTAGTTCAATTTTTTTACCAAACCCCATTTATTCATTGAGTCATGAGGAAGATGATTTGGAACTAGAGACCTCTTAATTTTAGTCCCCAGTCGAGGATATATATTATTGAGATAAGGCAAATTAAGGAAAAATAATTTACATAGTGTTTTATGGAAGTATATGACAATATAATAAGAGAAGTGTGATAGGGAAGCATAGATAAGTGAGTAATTTTTAGACCTATTTGTTCATGAGTGTACCCAAAAATATATATAGATAAAATTATTATAGTTGGAAGAATTTTTTTTCATGGGTTTGGAAAGTGTGTTAGTTTTCTATTTTCAATAGATGTTTGATGTAATATAAATGTGTAAATGTAGTTTCTTTTTCATGATTAATTTTTAGAAATGGATACCAAGATGGTATCAAATTTGATTATTTATTTATTAATTAGAACTAAAATTGGGTGTTTACCTTAGTGTCTACATTTAATTGAAATATAAAAATTAGATAATAATTTATTAGTGATGTACCTTGTTTCATGGTCACCTATATGGTCCCAAATAAAATAAAATATGACACAATAATATTGAATACAAATCATATATGTATTACATGGTCTTATATTAGTCCTAGATACCAACAATAGTGACTATGAATTTTGGAAATTTGGGCCCGTAAGGTCTACAAGGTCTCTGACATTTATTGAGACCTTGTTAAATTACCATATATTCTGGAACAAGTGACATGATTTCTATATTAATAGGAAACAAATCTCAAAAAATGTCTCATTTTTTGTTAATTATCCTTGGATAATTTTATATGACTTATAGTTTTATTTTGGTGGTCTCTCATCATTTCATCATTGGATCAACAGTGTGGATCATTGGATTGATGTTAGATTTATGGGCATGGTATTTATAATTTTTCTCTCATAATTTACCTTATAGTCTGTCTTTGGTATCTAGATATTGGTATTAAATCTATAAAAATTTGGTTTTTTATGTGAGGATTTCTGTAATTTTTATTATTTATTAAATAATTTATCCCATTGGCATTGTTTTGGATCATGATTTTTGGGAAAATTTGGAAATCGCATGTCAAGTTATATAGATTCGATCAATTTCATCAAGTTATATATTTTCACGTGTTTCACCGTTTAATTGTAATTAATCAAGTTCTGATTTTTGAAGTATTTATTTGGAACAAATGGGGTTTTATTAGAAGTTAGCTATTTTAAACATTTTTTTATGAAATTAAACTAGTAATTAAAAATTAGGGTTTCAATAGGATTACTTTTTATTTGAAAATAAAGTTGGATTTTGAAGTGAATTTAATCAGTGAAATTGAATTTCTTGAAATTTATTTTTCTTGTTTTATAAGTACAAGATATTATTTAGGTCAAATTATATCTATGAAATTTTTTATTAACTTTGATATTATTTTATTTGAATTTAATTAATCTATTAGTGAGTTATATTTTTTCTAAGTAAAATATGATTTATGAGATTTATTTCTTAGTGTTTGTGTTTGTATAATTTATTTTAGAGTGGTCATGTTATGAATTGTTTGATATTGTTCCATGGTAAAGTTAATATTTAGGTAGTTTTAATTATATTTAAAATAGTTTGGATAACTTGGATAAAATTTGATACCCCAATACTTATCATGCTAGTGAAAATGGTTTAGTGTTATATATAAAGGTAATGGCATGGTTATGAAAAAATATTGAGTGAGTGATAAAATGATATTGGTGGGAGAATGAGGCATCATAAAAGATAGATATAATTCTATTGAAATAGAAAATAATTATTTTCTAGTGAATTATTCTTGAGTATTACATATCAGAATGAATTTATTTCGAAGAAATGAGGTGTTTCGATTAGATTTTGATGAAACTATTGATTTTACAATGGAATTATATAAAAATTATTCTAATAACATGGGGTGTTTTTCTTATATATTAGTTTTTAGGTATAAAATCCATATTTCTGTACATTTTTATAAATTTATATTTACTAACATTGTTTTTTATAATCTATGAATTTAATTTAAATGCATTTTTTAGTTTAAATTTTTTTAGGGTAAATCAAATGTTTTGGTGTTAAACTATGTTTGATTTAGCATGGATAATATATATTTTATATTGAAATTTATTAAACCAAGAAGTGCATTTGAATCATTTGAGATGTCTTACAATTTTATACTTACCACTTGCATGTGTAATCAAGGGGATATATAAGATGGATTTAATGTGATGCAAGTGAGTGGAAGGAATCATTATTTATCAGTGGATATATAATGTTTAGTGTTAGAGTTTTGAAAAAATATTTGATTTCTCGTAGTTCAAACTATTTATTCTTATGTCGTAATGTGCCTCTTATTTTTTATTTGATAAGTTTTATTTGTTTTTGTTTTTCAAGAACAAGTCATTTCTATAGTTAAAAGTATTGTTAATTTATTTTTAATACTAATA
Organism: Viscum album; assembly: GCA_963277665.1. Lineage (NCBI taxonomy): Eukaryota > Viridiplantae > Streptophyta > Magnoliopsida > Santalales > Viscaceae > Viscum > Viscum album. Next base: position 776,193,701 of record OY728120.1, on the reverse strand, counting down.
ATATTTTATAATCAATAATTTTTTATAGTTTTAGTATTGCATTAACATTCTTCTATATAGTTTATTTTATCCCTCCTTACTTTTTAATAGCCTATAGTGCTTTGGAGATGCACTAGAATCCATGTATTATTCCAACTTGGGCCTTAAGATTCAGGATCTCAGGTCATAGTGTTACAAATGTAATGTGGATGAATGAGTAATTATATATATTCCATTCACAAAAATTTAATTACAACATATTTCATGACACTTAATATAATTTTTATCATCTAGATTCTCATTAATGAATCATATTTCTTTATTATTATTCATAATTTAAAATGTATAATTGATATCTAACATTTCATATATTAGGTTTAAATTAATGAAAAATGTATAATTATGATTGTGGGATATGGAAAATCATTGTTGTGGTTTTTTTAATAATTTTTTTAATTAAAAATAATAAAAACATTTTCTTTTTGTTTTTAATGTTATTTTGGTATGTTCTTATGTTTTTAATAAATTAAAATTATTCATTATAATTATTTCAATTAGACGAGTATTAAAATATATGTAATATTATTTCAAATTCCAAATAATGATTTATAAAACTATCTTTGATATTTTATAATAGTTTGGATAAACCAATGCCCAATGATGAAAGCTTATTGAAATCTCCGATTTATTTATATCCCATAATTTTCTATTACTTATTGTAAATCATTAATATCCCATACTATGAGTATCTTAATAACCGTAAAACTTGATCATAGATGATAAATTTCCTAACAACTTCTGTTAATCTAATTGTGAAATAAGTTATATTAGTAAAACCCACATAGGGAGGTTGAATAATTTTGAACTACCTGGAGCATGTTTAGTTCACCTATTACCTATAATATATGTTAAAAAGGAGTGTTATAATATTTAAAAAAGATATCAAATTTAGTTTTTTATATTACTCTAGTTCAAATTTTAAGACTCCCCTCTAAAATGTGTGGAGTACAAGTCTAGTACCCTAGTATTCTCAGTTACATGATAACTACTAGGTTGGTACACACTACATGGGTATTATGGATCACTAACATTAATTAGTATTTTTTTAAAATTTTAATAATATTAAAAGGTATAATGTTCAATATATTATTATTTTTATTTAAAATGGTGTTTGAAATAATTTATATTATTGGGAATGATAAATAAAAATGTTTTATCAAAGGTTTTATTCTGGAAAATTATACTTATTCACATAGAATAAAATGTAGTTTATAAGTGACAAGTTGGAGGTTATGTATATACAAATATTAAAAAAAGATTATATTTTTTTTATATTTTTATTTATATTTATATCAATTAATTAATTAGTTTTATTCTATAATTATATATACTTTTATGTTAATTAATATATATAAAAAATAATTTTTTATACTTATTTTAATTCTATAATAATTTTTTTTCTTTCATCACATTAAAATATAAAAAAACTGCTGATTTCATGGATAAAACACTCAAATAAAGGGGGATAATCACTAAAAAAACATCATTCCACCCCTTCCTCTATTATTGTTATATGTTTGTAAAATCCATTTTTTCAAACTACAAAATGACGACTCATTATTCTCATCCACTGTTCTCTTCTTCAGTTTATTCTAATTTAATAATTATAAATTAGGGGTTTGATATATTTTTATACAATATAATTATAGAAAAACGTAATAATGATGGGTTATTGTGTATTTTTCATAGATAAGGCTTATGGAGGAAGAATTATTTTCATTCATTGAAATAATGTGGTTATATGCTGTTTTTTGAGAATAATTGATGAGAATATTGGCAGATTTGTTTATTGAAAGTAACAAACAAATAGTTATGAACTAGAAGTTTTGTGTTCTCGAAGAAATCATTAAAGGTTAATGTAATGTATTTTCTGTGATATGAAAATTATTTGTTCCTTTAGAAGTAAAGAACAAGATATTTTGGAAGTTGTGTTGTTCCCAAAGATAAATAATTTGAATTTTGCATGATGTGAAAAATTTGAATGTATTGAAATTTATTTTTTTTATATTATGAACTTGGATACATGTAATTGTAATGAGAAAACGTGTTACGTTGTTCCATTTAATATACCTCATATAGATGGGTCAAAAAATAATATAGGGATTTTGAATTTTTATATACTGAATATGTCAAACATTGAATAGAGACACCAAATGGAATTATGAGAGTTATAATTACCCAATCCAATTTCTGGATTTAAGGAATGACTCTTTAGAGTTATAGTGGGTGTTTATAAGATTTTTATTAGATTTATATTATGTTTCAAGAGTTTTAGAGTTTTCTGTCCTGCGTGCATGATTTGGTGTGTAAATATTAGGGGAAACCATATGGCACATTGATACTTAGGAGGGTTTTAGTTCATTATCAACTAATCCTAGTTTGTTTTCATGGCAATAATATAATTTAGAATCAACTATTAAATCTAAATGGGAAACCATGAAACTATGGGAGGGCTAGGACATGGTGCATTACCTGTTCATGGTTACAGAAAAAAAAATGGAACCTATTACAATGGGGCATGGAATATATTGAACATGGTGTGGACGATCATGAATCCAATTTAGGATAGTGTATTGGCTTTGGTTGTTCTAACCTCTTGGATAGACCATGTTTTCTAAGGCCATTACGTAGCCCTAATTAGATTAAATTTTTATTTCACCAAAACACACTCTTAGGTTTTCAGCATCGCCCCCTCTTCCTTCCACATTTAGTGTGTATGAACCATGTGACTCCAAACCTCTTTCATTATATCCTCCCCCTTTATTTTATGGAAATTTCTTGTAAATTTCTTGTCATTTTAAGAGAGATCTCCTTCTCTAGTAGCGGTATTTTATCTTATTCCCACTCCTTGATAATTTTAAAACTAATTAGTTCAGGTTTTGGGGATGATTTAATCATATCATTATAGAATCGTCTATTTCATATACGGGTTTTATTGGCACGCATAGGGGATTTCCTGTGATGAATTCTGCACTTCATTACATGAGATTTTGTTAATTTATAAATTCATAGTGAATTATCTAATGTTTTTCATTAAATTTGTTTTTATTTATCATGGAAATTGTATATTCTAATATTTATTTTTGTGATAATGGTATTGGGAGTTTGTTGTAACCCTCTAGTGGTAGTTTATTAGAGATTAAACAGAAATGGGTTCACAAGGAGTTTTTTGGTAATATTAGGAGTTTGGTTTTAATTAATTAATCAATTAAATTTAATTATAATTTATTTATTTTTTGGACATAGGATAGACCTCGCGAGGCTTAGATAATGTTGACTGGATGCCAATGAGTTTTTACGGGACTTGGATATGCCGAGATAAAGTTTTTTTACATTCAAAATGTAACATATGTCTTCATTTATGTGGTAGGTGGTCTAATATATTTACCAATAGTCTTGATTATTTATTTACATGTATATATTGTATGTATGTTGGATCCTTTTTATGGTGTGTTTCCCACTTGGTTGAAGAAAATTGATTAGAAATTAGAATTATTCATTTGACCTTCCATGGGTCATATTTGAATCTTTGGTTTTTGTGACACAGAACCTATTATCACCCATTGAGAGGGGGTATTTTCTGTAAAGTAGTAACACATAGTTGGAAATAATGAAGTAAGGGGCATACAATATTTACTAAGTTAATGTAATTAGTTTAATTAACATAATGCTTATCAGATACTTTGTAGGACTTGGGAACTAAATTTTGAAAAATATTTCTAAATCATGATTTGAAATGAGTTTATTTGTTAATATTTAATGAAAATTCCTATTAGGATTTTGAAATGGTTTTAAATGTGTGTATTTGGTTTTGACCCGATTTTGGTTTTTAAAGGGGAAGCCCATGTTTTGAAATGGCATTGGTTTTAAAATGAGGTTTCCAACTCCACATGGTTTTTAAAAGATGTTTCTATAATTAAATATCAAATGTTTTCTCAAAATATGTTTGTGGTCACTCATTGATGAAATTCCATGATGGCTCTTGAAATTATTTTAATGGAAGGGAGGGATTTTCTTTACCTTGGTGATAAATCCCTATAGAGAACATGCTAAATGATAATTATTAAAAGTTGTTTTTTTTGTTTTGAGTGTTTTGTAGTGTAAATATTTTGATCCTTGAAAATTAATTTTTGATGAAATGGTGTAAGGTGTTGGTCATGGTAGTCAATATCTATGGTTTGGGGTGTTGTTCATGGAGGTCCTCACCCATGTTTTAGGGTGTTGGTCATGGTGGTCATCACCTAACATTTAGGGTGTGGGTCCTAGAAATCCTCAGCCAGGGTTTAAGTTGTTGGTCATGGAGGTCGTGAGCTATTGTTAGGGTGTTTATTTATGGCTTTCATCACCCACTTTTTAAGGAGATGGCCAAGGAAGTCCTAAACTATGGTTAGAGTGTTTTTCATGGTTGACATAACCCCTGTTTCTTGTTGTTAGAAAAATTTTTCTCATCTTCGATTAATTCCATTATGAATCTCTAAGAACCACTGATGGTAATGTATTGATATCTAATGGAATGATGCTTCAAGAACTATTCACATTAATATTGGATTATAATGTCATACATGACACTCTATATCAACACTGATAGATTTTTTTATGATTTAGGTGATAGACTTTGGTTCCATGCATAGCTGATACTAATTTAGGTTGTCTCCTAGAGAAAAATGATAAATGAGAATCCCCTAATTTATTCTAATTATGCATCTATCTATATTTAATGTCTTAAATGACTAGATTAGGTCAATGTATGTTTGGTTTTCCTAGGTGTCTCCTTAGAACCTGATGTCCAGGAGGTACTGGGGAAATATATGTTTTCATTTTCATGTATATTTACTCATGTGATATTTATTTATTGCACTATTTATTTTCATACATTGTTGCTATGATAGGTATTTTATTAGAAACCATTAGCTGTGGCCAACTGAGGTGTACTCATTCCCTTCTTGGGCCGGCATTGCACATGGGCACCCAATCCGATATAAAAGGTTTACTATAGGAATCGGTTTGGGTTGAGGCCCCACATGAGTTTTTAATCATAGGAAAATAATAATAAAGTGTATTAGGATACTAGGTGAGAATGTTTTGGAGATTTTGTTGTTCTGTTTTTAGTTTAGATTATTTATGATATGTCGTGTAACCAGTCTAATGGGAGATTTTTTGTATATATGACATAGATGTTGGGGACTTTCTTATATTTATTTTTGTTGGGACATGATATTATTTCAGTTCATGTATTTTATCTATTTAATATAATGTGTATGATATTTGGTTATTTAGTTCGATTCTTGTACTTTGATATGAGGGTATAATAACCTCATATTACCATTATATACCATCGTTTCTAGTCGGAAACCTCATCCATATGAAGAGGTTCACTTGAGGCTACATAGAGAATCATCTTAAGGCACCAAGTTAGGTGCACATGGTTCAAGATATTAAAAAGTTGTATCAGATTAGTTAGTTTCATGTATTACTATTTTGGATTTCTTAGACTAAGATATATGAATGTTTTCGAGCCTATGATAGAAATAAAACTAGAATTCCATAAAAAAACTTGTCCTAGTGGTAATTCCAGGTTACTAGGGCTAGTATTGATTTTCTCTAAATATAATTTTACATTTAAATATGATTTTTTGAAACACACAAGTTATTTGGATTTTATGTTTCATTATATATTTATGACTATATTACTTTTGGTAAGAGGACTACAAATTGGATTTGAATCTTGGCCAACATAGATAGAAGAAATCTTGTGAATCAAGATAGGCATGTAGGATTTTCATGTTATAGGTTTACTAGTCTATAATTTATTGGATTTCCTTATGTTGGAAGATTTTATGGATCTATGGTGAGAAAATTATTGATAAGGATGTTGGCATGGTCCTTACTGAAATTTGGTGGAGTGACCTTAGTGAGTTAGAGTAGTAAAATTGTATATCTATTGGACCCTACTCGGTGGGTTTGATTCAATGGTAGTGGTGTGACTCAGTCCTCCAAGGATCGATCTGGTTTGTAGATTCATTAATGGGATGAATTAATTAGTTTTTTGTGGTTGGTTTAGATTGTGGTCTCCCTTATATATGATACCCTAGAGATGGGTATTCTAACACAATGATGTCTTTTGATGTTGGGATGAGAGCATATTTGGTTCCCCATAAGTTGTATACATGTATGAGTTGTCTTGAACATATATTGTATAACATAGTGAGGTGTTTTGTGACATGACCGATAGGGCTAGGTGGAATATCTTTGTGACCTTTTTAATGTGACTAATTTTTTGGGATTTTGATCTTTGTATCTTTTAGGGTGACCTGTGAGAGGGTTTGTCTTATTTTTGTGTTACTTTGGGTTTTTGATGAATGTGTGGATTTTTTTTGTAATTTTGACAATTCTTTATTAATGTTGAAACCATGTTTTATTCTAAGGATCACTAAATACTTGATTTTTCAGAAGGATAACTTGTGTGCTAGTGATTCATCTCAATGGTTGGTTTCTTGAATGGTTGGCTCATTCGGGTAACTAGCATTGTTAGTCGTTTTACTAGAGAGATGTGCTTAATGGTCATGGGTTATACTAGGATAAGAACATGAGATCTAAAGAATATAGTTTTAGGATCATGAAATTAATTTGGGTGAGGGCCATGTGGGATTGGTTTTTTCCTTGATGAGGCATATTAAGATGTATTGTTTTCTTGAGATGGAAGTGCTTAGAGAGATAATGTTTTAGAAGGGAATGGTGTTTTAAGAGAATTAATGTTTAGTTTCTTATCTTGTTTACCATTGTATGAGCATTTAGGAACATGTTAATAATGAGAATCAACATACTGTAAGATTTTAATGACACCTATGTACTGATTATAAGTGAATGTGATTTTTTCTTATTGAGTTTTATTTGGTTTTCAAAGAACGATGGATGCATTATAGTGTCTGAAACCGGAATCAAAGAGGGTCCTATATAGTGGTATGGCATTGTGAGATGAGTTTTTAGGAGACAAGTCTTGGTAGTGTCAGGGATTATTTTTTCTGTTGGGTAACATGGTAGAATTTAATGTATAGGCATTAATCGAATACATGATGCACAAAAATAGGGTGACATCCCATGTCAGTATCTTGTAGATAATATTTCAAGGGATCATGCACTAAGGTTCATGATTTTATAATTTATAACTAATTAGGATGATAAATAGTTTTAGTGTAGTGAAACACATGTGGTAATGAAGGCATGATACTTTTGAATGGGCTTGAAAAGTCCTTGTAGTTAAGGGTTACATTAGAGATATATGGGATATTTTGGTACTCATCAAGGATAACATAACATGAACATAGATTATAGTTATCATTTCCAATATCATTAAATCATCTTAGGTATGTTGAGAGATTATTATATATACTCATAGATACATAAATGTGTTTCTTAGCTTAATGAAGGGTCAACCTATAGTTTTACTTGGAGATTGTTATAGGTTGATACTTTTTAGAGGTAGTTAACCATCATCCGCTTCTGAATATAGAACCATTGATGGAAAATATGTCATTTAATATAGGAGGTGTTATTATAATAATATAGGATAATGTGACAATGGATTTTTTGTTTTATCGCTCTGGCGAGAGAGAAGTGGCCATATCAAATTATTGGTTTAATAGAGGTTGGATCATGGGCCATAGTGGTTGGAGTTTTTTGAATGAGGTAATGAAAATGACACTCATATGGTTTGTGAGTAACATGTCAATTGTGATGTTTTGACCCCTATCCTAGTCGGGTTGAAATTGTGTATAATTGATCATGGCTCAATCATTGTAGAGTTATGATGCCAAGGAGAAACTGAAGAGGTATATTGTCAAACTACTTATGGAATGCTAATGGAAAACAATTTTAGTGCATGATGAAGCCAAGCATGGATTGGGGATTAATGTAGTTTTGAAATGTATTGTGAGGTCCTTGTGTCTAAGGTGTGTCTATGTGTGTAGTAGATTATGATTAATATTTTTATTATTTGGGGATCTGGATGTGTAATCTCATCGAGAATCAGGTATAGACTCTAGTGGGAATGATTGGTTGGTTATGGAATGACTCTTATCATGGAAGAATCATTATATGGAGAGATAATGAGATGTCGGCAGTTATATCTAGGTGTAATTGTGATGAATTTATCCAGGATGGTCTAACATGGGTTAGTCATTAAAATGGGAGTTCAAAATTGTTATTCAAACATGGAATGTCATATTAGAAAAGGACGATCTGTTTTGGAAGTTGAGTCATGATTTTAGGAAAATCTAGTTTATTAATTTTACATTAATTGATGGTGGTTTTACATCCACTCTAGTTGGTCTACAAGGATGAGAATGGGTACAGATGTTGATTGGAATTCATAGGGGCATTTGGGAGGGGTTAGTTGGGAACTATGTTGGGAGTGTTGTGGGAGAATGAGTTTGAGTTTTTTTTGGATTTTTCTGATGGTTTATGTGTGAAGCATTAGAAGTGGGTGATTATAAGATAAATATTATATTGGGGTTCACTACATCTCAGGGAATTATCATGTGATGTCGTAATAAATGTTTCAATTTTATGGGTTTTGGTAAGCACCCTCATGGTGTTTTGGTTTTGGCAGTGGGTGTATGCTTGGTTTTTTGACATGTTGAGATACATTAGTTATAATTTGTGCCCCAATAGTGTCATATTCTATGATTGTTGATTTTCTAAAATAAGGTGACCAACATAGGATAGGTGGTGTAAATGAATGATCAATAAGGATCCTCGGGGACATAAAGTATTATGATTGGGAGGTTGTAAGATCCCATATTTGTATATGTCATAAAATTTCAAAATGATATTTAATTTTCATTTACTGTATGGGGTAAACAATGAATCAAATCTAAGAATAGAATTTGGAGAGTTTCAATTCCTCAAATTAATGTTTTGAGACATTTAATGATGCTCTGGAAATAGATTAGGTGTTCATATGAACATTGGGGGCAACAAGTAATGTTTTGTGAGTTTTAGATTTTTAGTGCTGGCATACATGGTTTGGTGTGGATGGTTGAGGAGAAAATGTGAGAAAACATAATACTAATGAGGTTTATAGTTAATTTTAAACTCAGAATGGTTTAGTTTCATAGTTATAAGATTTATTGGGGTAAACAATGTGAGCTAATCGGAAACCATTCAAGAGGAAGGAGATCCTATACATGGTGCACAAACATTTCATTATTATAAAAAAACCATTGAAATTATTATAGTGGGGTGTGGCATGGTTGGTTCATAGTTTGTCCAACCATGTGGAAAAAAATTATGAGTTCGTTATCATGGATAGTTCAAACCAAAAATCAATTGTATGGTTTCAAAAAAAATCATCAAATACAGGAAATTTCATATATTTTATTAAATGATGTATTTTACAAAAATAACCCCTTAGTTTTTTCAACATATCCCCCTCTTACTCTCTTATTTTTTGCGTAAAAACCCATGGACTACCAACCCCTTTACATCCCTTCCCCAACATGATTTTACAGTTTCTTCCGGATGATTTTTTTGTGTTTTAGCAGATTTATCCTCCCATAATGGATTCATTTCCTATAATTAAACCTCTATAATTTTATATTGATTTGGTTTAGGTTGTTTTGAAGATTTCACAAGATCATGGTGTAATCATCCATTTCAAATCAGTTTTCTAATTGACCTATATAGATGATATCTTGATATTCCTTATAAACATCAACTTATGAAGTTTAATTATCGTATGAATTCTTGTTGAATTTTCCTAGGTTTTTTGTCAATTTTTTAACATCGATAATGGTATATTCTTTTAACGATTTACTCAGGAATGGTGTTGATAGTACATTCTGAAACACTGATGTTGTTTTTGTGGATTTTCAAAACGAGTAAAAGACAAAGTTATTTTCATGGAATTATTCTAAGTTGGGTTTTAATTAGTTAATAAAATTTATATGTTTTAATTAATTAATTGTTTTATATTTCCATGATTTTAGATATTAGGTTATTGAGACGAGATCAGTTGGATGTTGAGGATTTCTTATTGGACATGGGTATGCCTTGACAAGGTCGACCTGATTTATAAATGTTACATAATATTAATTGATGAGGTTGGTGGTCTAAGGTCTTTACCCATAGTCTTGATTATTTATTTACATGGTTATTTATTATGTTCATTAGAAAATTTTTATTGTGAATTTATCCCTTGGTTTGAGAAAATTTCCTAGAACATAGATTTATGCCATTGACCTTCCATCATTCGTATTGGATCCATTGTTGATGGTGAGACTGATCCTATGACTAAACATGGGGTATGTAATCTCATGGAAAAGGTAATACATGGATGGAAAGAGTATGGTAGTGGTGTATACAATCTTTACCATGTTACTATCATAATTTAATTGATTAAATTGTGTATGACTACATTATAGTATTTTGATACCAATGTTTTAAAAATATGTTGAATGGATTATTTAGGATGATTTTATATATAAATATTTAAAAAAATTAATACTAAGCTTATGAAATGGTTTTAAATGTTTCAATTGTATTTTCACTCAGTTTTGAGTACAAAAGGGCGTATCTTTGCTTTGAAAATTTCATTGTTTTGGATATAATGTTTCGATATCAATGTTGTTTATAAAAGAAGGTTTTATAATTTAATTTGCAATATTTTTTTTAAATGGGTGTTAGTTTTCTCTTTGGTGAAATTACACGATTGATCTTTAAATTATTTTGATGGAAGGGATTGTTTTGGCCTTTTTTTGGTGTGAATGGACCGTACGGATAATTGTCAATGACAATGATTTAAAAGGTTTTTTTTGTTAAAAATGTTTTTGTTTGGATAATATGTCGAACCTTGATATGTGATTCTTATTGAAATGGTTAGTTGTGATGGTCATTATGTTCTATAGTAATGATTTTGGTAGTTTTTTATGGTAGTCCTCACACATGGTTTATGGTGTTGGTCATCGAATCCCACACCAATGGTTTAGGTTTTTGGTTATGGAGGACCTCACCCATGTTTTAAGGATTTGGTTATGCCATTCCTCACATATGGTTTAGGGAGTTGGTCATTAGAATCATCACATATGATTTAAGGTGGTGTTCATGGTGGTTCACACCTATGGTTTGGGTTTTAGTGATGGTAGTCCTCACCCATGGTTTTGGATATTATACTGATGTTTCTCAATGATGGCTAGTAGTATACATATTCTTTAGGCACCACTTATGTTGATGTAAATATGATTATTGGAAACATGCTCTAGGAACTATTCACATTGATCTAAGATAAGAATGGTGGACATTATGTTAGGTATCTATACTCATAGATTTACACAAGGATTTTGAATTGGTATGAGGTTCCTTGCACAGTTGAAATTGATGAATGTTTCCTCCCAGATATTAAATATAATTTAAAAGATATTTTTTTATTCATAGTATGTGGAACATTTGTTTTTATATATGAGAAAACTATATTTAGTAGATGTCATTCTGGTTGGTATGGATTTCTCATTATAAACAAAGGTATATAAGTACTAGAGAAAAATTTATTTTCAGTAACATGTATCCTTACTCATGCATTGTATACTTATTTCACTATTAATATGAATATATAAATCCTATGATGGGTATTTTCTTGGACACAATTGGTAATGCCGTATTGATTTATACAAACACCATCCTCGATTTTTCCCCAGACATATTTACCCGAGTTACATGTTTATTATAGGAAAAGGTTTGAGTTGAGGCCCATTTTGAGTTTTATATAATAGGGTCGGAATGATCGAGGGTATCATAATACTATATTTTATAGGATATGAGATGTAGAGTGTTTTTTGGTTTATTTTATTTTAATTATTTCATGTAATTGAAGGAGTGGATGGTTGGTTGAATGTATGACATGCCATCTTAGGACTTTAAAATATTTCTTTTTTATTACTGTAGACTATTTCATTGTTTTATTTAATAATTCTATTTACATTTATTTTTAGCATAGTTGGTAATTTTTTATGGTTTTGAAATCTAATAAGGGGATATAGCCTCCACATAGTACCATGTTATACCACATCTTCTAGTCATTAACCACTAGTATATGACGAGTACCACTTTTGGTCATGTAGAAAACCTGCTCTAGGTGCAGGCTTTGTGGCACCTCAGCTAGGATGTTACATGACATACATGATGAATTTTGAAAAAGTATCTTATCATTCAATAGTTGTTCTAGACATTACACTATGGAACATAATTTGGAAAATATAGAAATGTTATGGAAATTTTTGATTCTATTTCAATAAATAAACATTTCAGTTGGAAATAGAAACCTACCTACAGTGTATTGAATGTAATTTTGATTGAAAAATCATGGAGAAAATATGATTATCTAATTAATAATTTTTTAGAAGTTATAACATATGAAAAATGTCTAAAATGTGTAAATTTAATTGGTTATTATTGAACAATTCATAAATTTCATTATCAATAAAAAATAAAATTAATTATTTGATCAGTAAGGGATCATAATATTCAGTGTATCAAATGATTCAATTTTTATTTCATACAATTGATTATGTTATTGAGTCTAAATGATGGTGAGATGGTTTTTATGTCATGTGATGTTGAATAATTGTTGAAGAGTAATTTATTGAGAGTGTGTAATTTTATTAATTAAGACAAAAATCCTATTATATTTCTAGAACAATGATTAATCTACTTAAATGTTTTTATTTATCATTATAGGAGTTCACACATATGTCATTACTGAAAGGAGAAGCGAAAGGAGTTCCATTCTAAAATGGATGGCATTTCTCCATAGAAGTTTTGTATAGAAGTATATTTGAACTATAACTGATTTCTATGACAGAATAAACTAAATTTGAGTTAGGATACAATGAATCCAATGGTTCTATGTCATAGAGATGTAGAAATTTGAAGTGGGTGGAAAATGGCCTATAGGACCTTAGGGCATAGTGGGAGTGTCCACGCTATAGTTCTGACTCAATTAGCGTACACTATTCTTTATAATTAGTACAATCATATAGAAGAAACTAGGTTTATTTTAGTGGATCTTGAAAATTTATGACCCATGGGATGTAGGTTATTTCCGACATTGCAATTAAGAGAAAATATAGAGGACTACACTAAAATGAATACACCTCACTATAGAGGTGATCCTAATAGTTTAAGTTGGTATAGTAAATTTCATTACATAAGAAATAAATCACCTATTTCCCAAAACAATACTATGGGTAATTTGATTGTTAACCGATATAATCAAATAGGTTATTCTTTAATTACCTAGACTATTCCATAGAAGTTGTATTATATTGAAAATCTTGGATGTCTTATGATTAAATATTACATGGATTAAAATATCAAATTTAATATTTATTTCATAATAGTTTAACATCCAATTCAAATTTAATGGTTAATATTATGATAAATTTGATCTTATGATTGTTATTCAAGAAGGGGATTTAAATTTTAAATTCAAATTCAAAATCTAATGTTCTTGAAGATGGGATTATTTTGATGATTTGATATTTTTAGATTATCTGAGAAGAAGAAAGAGTGTATAGATGATTAAGTATAATAATTTATGGACAGGTAAAATATATTAATATTTTGTGATTAAAATTTTTTGAAGATACAAATGAATAATTTGAAAAGACGAAGTAGAAGCATCTTTGAAAATTGGGATAGATTAAAGAGATCATACATGAGTTTCCATAAGTTGATGGAGAAGAAGAGGAGTAGAACTTCACAAATATATAAAGCTATGATTATAAGTATTTATTCTTGTTGATATCAAGTTATTTATTGTTATAATAATTTTGGAAGAAATAACTTAATTAGGATACATTTTATAACATTAGAATACAGGAAAATCATTCTCATTGTACCAACATATTGAAACTAGTGGGTAATATGAACTCAATGGAACCCATATCATTTCATTCATTATCATTTTCATTTTTAGATGTGAAAATTATAAATTTTTATTCCCCTTTGTGTGTGTGTGTTGGATATAAATCACAATCAACACTAACAAATTATGAGGGTTGTTTTATTAAGGAAACAAAAATAGAAATTTTATAACTAATTCACCAACCCCAAACCTAGAAGTTATTTACTGATCTCAGAGGTACCATTTCAAGTGGTATCAGATTGAGGTTCCAATCATTGGTGATTTTCTATTTGAGAAGGAGTTTTTATCTATTCAACGTGTTTTTAAAAAAATTTATTATTTATGTCATGTACAATAATAATTTATTGAATATAAAGAGAAATCTACATTGTATGGTAAAATATATAAAATATATAAATATAGGGTGATTACATACCCATTATCTACTATTTATTATTAATTAAAATTCACAACTGATGGTTTTATTTCATGAGACCATGATATTGATATGAAAGTAGTGGATAAGATAAATTTAGAGAAATATGGTCATATAAAGAGTTATATTTTTTAAACCATATAAGAAGTTTTTTTTGAATGACAAAGGACTTAGGGCCTCTAACGATATCTACGATAAAATTTAGAAAATTAAGTAATTAAGGACCAAAGTAAAGACATAAAAATAGATTTTTTGGATACTTAAGTATAGATATATCTAAGTACATGATGTTGGAAATATTTTAGTCTCTTAATTAGGGTTAATGAAGGATATAGAACAATCATATTACATTTGTAAAGTTATAAGACTATGATATTTCTGAAAATAATTTGTGTATCCTACCTAATAATTGTTTTTCTAATGTCCATTATTGAGAAAAAAAATCCAAGTGATACCTATCTTGATAATTTGTGTAATTTTATAATATCTTATAAAATTAAAGAAGACATTAATATTAAGAATAATGTGAAATCTAAAAAAGAAATTACATATAATTATATATGAGAAGATAATTTAAAGAAGAAGGCTACCATTGAAGAAAAATATTTTTTATTCTAATTTTTAATATAATTTGGATCATTTGTTTGATAAGATAATGTCTTTGATATCTAGAAATGTGAGTAGGGGAAAGGGAATGATTAAAGGTAATATTAAACTAATATTATTTAGGCTTGGAGTAGTTTTAAATTCTTCTGTGAATTTAATTTTGTTAAAAGATCGAAGAACTAGTTATGAAGAAGAATAAAAAGAACTAAAAAGATTATGTAAGAAAATATCACCATTTTTCTTAAGAATATTCGAAACTACTAATTTTAATGCAAATAATTTTTCAAAATTTAGAAAATTATATTAAATATCTTAGTGGTAAATTAGTTGTAATAGTTATGTGGAAGAGGAAAATAAAATATATAGTGTTGTCGATGAAAAACTTATCATTGATAAATGGAATGAAGAAGAATCAACTAGTGAAAATTGTTGTGAAGTTGAATAAAATTATTAAACATAGATCGAATTCATGAAGAATAAATTACTCATGGAATTTATCCCAATGATCTAGAAGTTTTAAAAATAGTTAAAAAATATGAAGAGGGATAGTCAATCATCTGGAACAGTTGAATCATTTCATATTGAAGAAAAATAATATTTTCATAAAGTAGTTGATGAATTAAATAAACTTTTTATTGAATATAATAATTCAAAAATCAACATGGAATAATTTTTGAAAGAAAAATGTATAGAGTTAAATATTTTACAATAAAAATTGGTGAGTATGGAAAAAGAACCATAAAAATCAAGGATGACTTTCTAGAATAGTATTCATGAATTGGGGGAAATATCAAGTAATGATGAGGATTATAAACATTATAAAATATCAATAAAAATGTAAATTAAAATATTTATTGATATTATGATGTTTTTTATAATAATAATAAATTTAAGATGTCTATTTTTATAAGAAAAAATAAGTGATTTTTTATATTTTGGAAATTCTGTGTGCATCAACATTAATGAAAATACATAAACAAATTAAGAATTTAAAAATGATGAAACAAAGTTATTTGTGAAGATAAATTTTAATAAGGTCACCACATATTATGTTTTCAAAACTGATCTAAGATTCATAGTGGGAATAATTTTTAAGGATATGTTTCCAATCCAAGACAATGTGTTGTTTTAAAAGGATAATGTTCTTTTATGGTTGTTCTTTACACTGTGGTGGTTTTTGGAATCTAGAAACGATGTGTTAGATTAATTAACAAGATAGTGAATAATTTATATGGTTTGGGAGATATAAATTTATGGGGATTTATATCATTCAGAGAATAAAAATTCAATGTCTATATGAGAAATTTTTATTGAAATTTGAAAATAGTTTTCAAAATATTTACGATGTTTTCTAAAGATGTGAAAAAACTGGTCATCCTAAAAAATAGTGTATCCTTATTCTAAAATCACAAATGTGATCCTTATATAGTGAAAATAAGTCTCATAAAAATAAGGGTAATGCAAAATATAAAGCATTGGTTTTTAATGTTTTCAATAAAGCATCAAAAGGATAACCTCTATTGATATTAGAAAGTGGTTATTCATCAAATATGATATGTTATTTGAATATATATATTGATATTAATAAATTTATTGAAGGATATGTAACCGTTGGAAATTGTGGGTAACTCAAAATTAAACATCTTGGGTAATAATTGATAGGTACGGGTTAATTTAAATATAAGAGTATAATGTTTTCCAAAAGACTCACATATAATTTACAATGTGTGTATCAGTTATGTGATGAATTATATTAATTTATATTTTATAAATATTTGTTTTTATAAAGATGTTTCATGATATATGTATCATGAAGAGAGAAATATAGAATATTTGTATTTTTTCTTCTCATTCCCAATTCTGTATATTTTTTTAAGGGTATGGATGAAGAAAAAAATGGCACCATTGAAAATACTAACCCTAACCCTAGTAGCCTAGAGTTGGTGGTCAATTTATTACACTATCATTATATATGAGTAATCATATCCCAAAAGACCAAATAGTTTAGTAGTTTTAGAAAACTAGATACATACATGAAAATAATATTACATTTTAAAAATAAAATACAAAAAACAAATATTTTTTAAGAATTCCATTTTTATCCTTAGTGTAGTCATGCATATCAATCAAAAAACAGTTCCGATTATCATATAGGAATATACAACAAAATAGTGGAGTGATATTCAATTATTAGTAAGAGAATGTGTATAATAGAATCAATGAAAAAATAAGGCTTAAAAATATTGAAATGTTAATAATTGAAACATAATACATTTAATCAATAAAAAGAATTTAATATGGAAGGAATGAAAGTTGATCAAGTATTTCTATATAAAAAACCACATGATAATGAATCATTACCATATATATTCTAATAAAATGATAATCACATAGTAAATTAATAAATAAACTCATAATAAGGGAATTCATAATGCCGGAAATCCCAAAAATTCCCTAATGTCATGAGAGAATACAATATATATAAATGGGTAAAGCCTCACCAAATACCTAAATTATATTGTCTCATGTGACCTAAGGTTTCCTAAAGGGGATATATCGGGCCCCTCTAATCACATAATATTTCCAATTCATTTCTCATTTTAGAGGGTTGAATAATAATCAAAATAAGAATTCATATTGAAATCTAACATATGAAAGTAAAATATTTACCATTTTCAAATTATCATAATCATAAACCATATAGAGTAATATAATGAACGGTATCAAAATTAAACACCTATAATAAAACTAATAATAAAAAAATATGGTGTATATCCCTAAAACACATACATAGTGAATGATAAGTACATTAAATGGTTGATGTCATTAATGAATAAAAATACCATGGGAAGATCCTTAGAAATATTTCCAGTAAAATATCATTTTTGTTTTGGATATCACATTTAAAAAGAACAAAATTATCCCAAAAACCTTTGAAAATATTTTCCTCCAAAAATGACCTTGAAATAATTTTTAAAATACTGAGTGGTTATGAAGGAAGAAAATAATATTCGTGTCATACACTTTAAAACAATGATTCATTTCATATTTTTCTTAAAATATAAATTAATGTTATTTAGAAAATGAAATGAATATTATTTTTAAAAAATTATATTAAAATTTAAAATGGTTAAAATATTTGTTGAGATATACTTTTGAAATGGTTTAATATATTTTGGGAAGAAATATTTTATAAAAACATGTTGTTTTTTGAAAAATTATTTTCAACCAATGAGAAATAAATTTTTATTTTCATAAAAACAATTCACATTAATTTTAAATAACAAGGAGTGAAAAGAATTGGAACAGATACATGATAAGTTCATTAATGACCAGATAATAAGAAATTCATTGAGTTTAACATAATTATAATTCCCTTAGGGGAATCATAAACAAAAAGGATCCTGAATAATGTTGAGATTGTGAAATAAACACTTATCACTTGGGTGTCTTATCATTTGATAGAGCCATAAATGAATAACATTAAACTGAACTATAATATTCAATGAATGAATAAGTTCATGATATAGGATGACAAATTTGTAGTATATACACCATATAATATAAAATATTATATAATAAAGCATATTTACAAAAAAAAGTGAGTAAAAAATACCTTACATTGTGTTATCCAACAATTTCACATGCTTTAAACTCATATATATTGGATTAAATAATGATAAAAATTTATACCAGAGCAATATAAATATTTATTATGTCAAATTTAATCATATTATATCATCTTATCACTCATGTTTTAATAATATTTCAAAAATACCCTTGTTTCAGATGTTAATTGCTTCATTTTCTATGCATGTTTTACTTTTTGTGTCTCAGTTATTATACATATCATATAGTTATATCATATTAAGACTAATATGAATGTAATATATATCCTATTTTTTAATCAAATGAATTTTTAATTCATCCATGAATGGAGGACAAATAAAATGAATCACATCGTTTCATAGAGGAGGTATGTTTTACGTACGCATGATCCACAAAATCATTTCAAAATGTTTAAATGGTTAATGAATTAGAAGATATGTTAATATTACTGAATTAATATCATCTTATAATTATCATATATATCAACTATTATCATCATTAATACCATCTACTTAATGTGGTGATGAAAAATGAATTATTACATGACATAGAGACAGTAAGCCATTCATACGAACATGTGGTTATTTCCATTTTCACAAAATGGAAAAAATGTATCCTTATAACAACCATTATTTTCTTAAATATCTTCTTAATTAATTTTAATGATAACCAACATAAAATAATTACACAATTACGATCCAAATGTAATGTGTCTTGGAAAAACTAGGACAATATATAACATTTCCAAAATAAAACATAAACATTTATTTAATTCCTTCTTCTCTTGATTTTTATTGGCCCTTAAATTTTTCTTAGTAAAGGTAATCACCTGAGGATATACATCAAAATTGGGTGACCTAAAATACTAGTAATATCATATATAATAACATGAAAAAATATAACATGGGGTGTTCATAATGATAACATAGACAGATGATCATAATCATGAGAGGAAGCATTGTGTGGAGGCTTGACATGAGGCAATGCATAAAAATGAAACATCATGACTTAGATTTAAAACAACCACACATAGTTTTTAAAAAATATAGGATCATGTTAATGAATATTTAATTTTAATGTTAAGTTAAATCACCTTACCCAATTCATTTGAGTACAATATTATTCTAGTCATACCCTTCACATGATAACATATACATTGTGCAATATAATTCCAGGAAAACCTCTCACATAATAAAATTTACATTATCATGCATTCCTCATAGAAAATATATCAATCAGTAACAAAAAATAAACCTTGAAAATTAATGGGTTTCATTTCATAATCATACATTCATAACCATTTAGTTCCCAAATTAAAGAGGGAATAACATACTTGAATCATAATCATTGAGTGATGAAGAAAAAATCTCCAGAAGTAAAAGGTTTTTTTTAATAATAGTTATTTTGGAAAACATTTTTTATGTCATAAACTCAATTATAAAACATGAGTATCAAAATAAGTTATTATTATGATGAAAAAATAATATTTAAAGAATATTTGTACTGAAAATGGGGTAAAAGTGGGAAAACTGAAAGAAAGGGAGTTGGGTTTGAGAATTCCCCTTTTCTTGAGTATGAATGCTTCCTTCACAATAATATCCTATATAATATTATTATATTAATTAATTAATAATTAAATAAAATTTTATACATTAATAATATCCTATATAATCTTATTGATTTATGTTAGTTTCGACCGTTTTTTGATCATGATGAACTCATTTTGTTTTATAATTTAGTATTATGAGAATAAGTTATTTAGAGAACACTAATATGATTATAATATATCCTTAAAATCTATTTTATACCATTTAATGGTCTTATTAAAAGCATTTATGGTGCATAATGAAAATGAATGTGTATCACCAATGATGTCGTTAAATTGCCACATCATCGGAGAATATTTCTTTTTTAAAATAAAATACTGAGAGGGAGGATTTTTTTACTAGCCCCGACCTTTCTGGTCCATTCAATTTTTTAAATATGGTGTCTATGTTGTTCTAGTATGTCACTATGGCTCATTCCTAACACTTTTCCAAATTTTTAGTTCTGTGAAAAATGTTTCTAGCATTGGTTGGTGTACAGTGTATGGAGAATTAGTAGGTGTACATTGTTTCCATCATTGGTAGGTGTACAATAATTCCAGCATCGATAGGTGTACAATGTTTCAATCAACGTTAGGTGTACAATGTTTCCAGAATTGATAGGTGTACAATGTTTCTAGCATCGGTTGGTGTACAGTGTTTCCAGCATTGGTAGGTGTAAAGTCTTTAGAGCATTGGTATGTGTACAATGTTTCCAACTGCCCACAGTTTTTCCACTTTGACGTTTTCTATGATTTCAAACGCCTTCAAGGCCTTGTTTTAATCGATTTTAGGCTGATAAAGTTAACATAGCTGCTGTATTAATTTTTTCTAAGGACTGGAATGCCTTGACCTTGTCAAACCACATGATTTAATACAATCCTATTTTAATGGAAAATTATGTGTATCATAAACAGCTGCTCTTTAAATCCTCTAAAGGGACGATATATCTTCATCCCTTGTTATACCATCTTGTTTGCTAGTGTAAGACACTAGAACCATTCATTCTTCTCAAGGGATCTGTGTGATCGAGCCTTAAAAAATGGATCGTTTCCCCTTGATATCTCTTCCTACTACATGCAATCAACTATTTTGGTGCCAGTATCATGTTTCGATCAATCATCGATACAAGGTATGATCTACATCTATTCTTGTGTTTTCGGCGATCCATTTCCCTCATTTTCTATTGAATATGTTATGGAATGTGATCTCCAAGATTCTAATGGTGTTTTATTGGTTGTCTTATGTTGTAGTCGTTCTGTGACATACTCATGTAGATGTTATTGTCATGATGTAGGAGATCAAATATATTGTGTGGATCATTATAGTATAAATAACGTTACGAAAATTTTGAGGTAGGGTAATCGTTGCATCTGTATTCTATTATGTTCATTCGTAGAGTTGGCATGATTTTGGCACTGGACCACAATGGAATTGACCTAATAAATATTTCAACCACATAAATCAATTATTATCGATCATATGTTATTGGCACTTGTTTTTAAAGATAGTGTGATATCTATGATTGATTTTTTTAGCATTTTGTTATTCACAAAATTTGGTAAAGAAAATAAGATGGAATTTAATTGTTTTTTTGTCAAAGATGAATATTCATGTAAATGAATACATTTTTTGTTGTTGTTTCAATTTGATGCTAATAAAATTAGTGTGGTAAGAATATATAATTATTTCTGATTTCTATGATAGATTTCTATTTAGGTTGACCATAGTTATAACCTGCTATTAATGAAATGATGAATTTATTTTGGATTAAAGAAGTAGTTTTTTGATAAAAGATTATTCCTCATAGGGCTATGAGTTGTCCTCTTGCTTGTAAAGGCCATGATCCTTATGCTTATATTCGTGATTGATCATTGCGCATGAAGGATGAAATCCTTATTTAATGTCCAAGAGACCACTTGATATGATGTTTTTTTCCTGGTTCTTTTGTTGTGATATGATCCTAGATGGATATTGTGATATGTGGGGGAAGAGAGGCCCATTGGTTGTGCAAGAAGTTGACACCTAGGGTGGTTAAATACATCGGTTTATACATGTGGGTGTTAGGGACGTCACAATAGACGATGAAACAGGTTGGATGTGAATGATTGGATGTTTTCTGAATCTTTTTGGGTTTTCATCTACATTACTTTTTTCCAATACTTAAGGGAGCTGGTCTTGCTTACCCTCCTTCCAAAAATGGGTAAAGACGTGTGTCCTCGTTTAGATTCTCGAGGTAGGATGGGTCTATGATCTTTCTATACGTATAGAAGTCATGATGGGTAGTTAACCTACCCACCATGTTGAGCCCCCTAGTCTTTTGTATCTTATAATGT
This sequence comes from Viscum album, assembly GCA_963277665.1. Lineage (NCBI taxonomy): Eukaryota > Viridiplantae > Streptophyta > Magnoliopsida > Santalales > Viscaceae > Viscum > Viscum album. The sequence goes on along the minus strand of OY728120.1, from coordinate 776,171,195 downwards.
TTTTCTAGAATGCCTTGGAATGTGGGAAAGTAATAATTTGGTAATTATATGATTAAATAAATTATGTTAACCCATGGGGTTTGAGATTTTTGGGATTCACTGTTGAGGTAATATTTCGGAGAACCCATGGACTTGGTCTGGTTATTCTTAGAGGGCATGAATCATTGGTGTGATACTAAGAAAATATAATGTGAAATTTTAAATGGTTAATTAATGTTTAAATAATTGATTATCATATAGTGAAACTAATAAAAAGGGAAGAATGTAATATAATAAATCTCTTTAAATGGTTGTGTGCTTATAGGATACCTATTCTCAGCAGTGGTTATAGGGAGTCCAAGAGAGGTTAGCTACAGTTGAGACTAGAAATAGTTCATACCTATAGCGTGGTTTTGAGCTATAATATATTATGTACTTTTTTTGTTTCTATATGATACACCATCCATCAGTTATGGAAACTGACACCGCAGGGATTTTGATCCCTAGGGGTGTTTTCCCGACATTCCAGTGGGAGGATGGAAGGATGACTACCCCTTGTGGCCCCTATATCTTATCTTAGTAGTTACTTGTGCAGGTATGCAAAAAAATTAGTTTTCCCCATATATGTATATAGATGGATGTAATGGCTAGTGGTTATTCACAAACATATATTCTGGATATAGTTTCCTATGAACTACTATTGGTCTAACGTACATAGGCTATGATGGAATGAGGATCCTTACTCAATGTATGTGCTATGATATCTTGATGTTTAATACTTGACGTGTGATACACGTTATGAAAGATATGTTTTCACCTAGAAACTACCTGGTAATTTTGGTTACAAGGATGTGTCATTTTTAATGCACAAGGTGCATGTTATGGTGTTACACCCTCGTGTCTGTGGGAAATCCTTTTTTGAGAGAGATGCATAGGAGGTGCGACGTTGGTGAAAAGCAGAAAACCAGTGGGGAAGTTGGAGCAGGGTACCCTTGATATGATTTATTATATTATATATACTTATATATATGATACATGGTGTGAGTAGCAATCATGAGGATGGGAATTTAGTATACATATTAAGGTGACATGTTATTTTCACTAGTTGGTCACTGTGCTTCTGAATGCTTTCATTACTTTTTCACTAGAGGCTCTAAGGAATGTCATAATAATTATGTTTTTATACTCACCCTAAATATATATAAACTATATTTTGGTTACTTGGAGCAGGTGGGAGATCAAGCAGGTTACTGCTAGCTTGGGGTTATAGGAGCTATTCGGGATTTTTAGTTACTGTTGTTTTAAATTTATTTTTGAACTTTCGGTTTTTCCTCTCAGTTGTATTAATTATTTCCTGAAATTACATATTTATACTTGGGATTTATTATATATTGTACTCTTATTTGTATTTTTTTGGTCTTTGTCATATATCTCTCTTTCGCATGGGTTCTCTTACAGGGCAATGCATCCAATTTGTGTGTTTACTACACCATCGGTGCTAGTCGCCAACCGGGGGACTACTAGACGCAGGGCTTGGGGTCACTATCTCTCTTCTCATGTTTTCCTCCTAGGAGGGGTACACGTTGTGGGGTGAGGGTCATGACAGTGGTGTATCAGAGGTCTGGTCGAGGGATTGGGTTAAGTTTGGTGTTAGGTACATGTGAGGTTTCATGGGTTGGTAGGGAAACAGTGTAAGTAAATTCATTCAAGTGATGTTAACACTAGAGACCTATTGATAAATAGGTGTTTAGGGGCCCCTGTGGTCTGATTCATGGACCTTTATGTTTATAGTGGCAACTAAATGAGGTGATACTAGTTGCAGGGTAGAGACCCCGGAAAGGATCATGCATCATTCTTCTTTGTGCCTATGTTTTATTGGGTGGACCTTGGGATAGGTTAACCTAAAATGAAAAAAAAGAAAATGATTAATTAATTAATGTGAATTCTTCCATATTCAAGGTTTACGATCTATAACTATTTCTTTTTTTACTATAATGGATCCTTGTCGATGTCCTCATCATTTTCGTGCAAAAGATGTCCAACTGGCTGTACCCGAAGATCGATGCAGGTTAGAGGTTGACGAAGATGACACTTAGTGGTGGAAACATTTAGAGTTTCATCACATGAGTCTATAAAAGTACAAGGGATCCATTTTAGATACTATAACAATAGACTAGATGGAGTAGGTTGAGAAATCCTTCAGTTTGATCTGTGCCCAGATGGAGAACTTGGTGTATTTGGTTGTGATGACGATGCGTGGTGTAGTGAGGATGTGGTGGTTCATGTTCCCCATGGATCTAGATGATTTGATTATCTCGTGGGTTGAGTGTCAATAAAAGTTTATTATCAATTTATTTATTCAACCATGAAGGTGTCTAGTCTCCAGAATTTTCTTACACATCGACAGGGGAGTTACAGTGTGTGAGAGTTTGAAATCTATTTCAGGAAGCATTTATGATATGCTTCAGACCTGTTTACTGATGAGGAGGTTAGGGAGAGGCATTTTGAGGAGGCTTTTCATACATATATCTAGTGCCAAGTCACCTAGTTTATGCTTAAGACATATATTGAGGTGCTAGTGTGGGAAGAGGATATCGAGAGGACATTGGCCAGAACTAGTTCTCCACAAGAGGGGATTCGTCATTATTCCTAATGAAGAAGAGTCGGGGTCTGGGGTTCACTATTTCCCTGGTATACAAGTTTCCATTCTGTGGGGGGGGGGGGGCGTCTTTGTCCTCAAAAACTCATTTCTATAGGGCCAGTGGATCTAAATCCTATGCCAAGGGATTAGGCACTTGTTTTTTGTGGTGGAAGAGGTCATAAACATCAAGAGTTCATGACCTTTCAGAGAAGTCATCGTGCACTACGTTTTCCACTCTAGGTTCCTCTATTGAGGAAATTCCAGTTTAGATAGCATCATTAGGTTGCACAAACTTTCGATTAGTGGAGTGAAGATGGGGAAGGTAGAGGAAAACCTCGTGATTCTCTTCATCCTCAAAGAGTAATGCACGACCATGTTGGTGGTCCTCATCAGGGTCATAGAGGTCATAGAGGAGGTTGTAGTCAGCTTCATGCATTAGTGTTGATAGTGATAGGTGATCTAGACATCGTTCAAGGTACCTGTTAATTGTTTTCTACTTGGATGTATGCCTTGTTTGATTTAGGAGCGAAGCACTCCTTCATATCACCTACCTTTTTCCATTCATTGGGACTTGAGGTAGAGAGTCTTCCATCACCCTTAGTGTTGACATCCCCAGTTGGAGGTTGAGTTGAATTTTTCTATGTATATAGAGACTATGAGCTAGTTATGGGGAAGTACCACTCTTGGGGAGATTTCTTATGTTTACAGATAAAACTGTATTATGTCATCCTTATCATGGATTGGTTTTATTTGGTGCTTGATATCATGGATTTCTTCTATAGGTAGGCGGTCTTCTTCAATGTTGATGGAGATTTGACAATGTTTGTAGGGTAGTGAGACCCTCAGATGGGTTAGAGGCATGTTCCATCATTATTATCCTTGATTTCTAAGCTGATGCTGAGTTTATCATAGGTTCAGTAATTGGTGTTTCCCAGGGTCGTAGAATTATACCTTAATGTGTTTCTAGAAGAGGTTGTAGCATTACCCCCTTGATGAGAGATAGAGTTTGGGATAGATCTACAAATAATAGCATATTTATCTCTATTCTTATACATTTTATTTCCCCGTATGAGTAATAGGAGCTACATATATAGATTCATGGTTTGTTACAATGTGGTTTTGTTGGGCTGAGTGTGTCACTGTGTGGTTCACCAGTTTGGTTTGTGAAGATGGATGATAGTAGTTTGCTGCTGTGTATTGACTATCGTTTCATAGACAAAGTGACTATGAAGAATATCTATCCACTTCTACAGATTGATGAATTATTCGATCAAATGAATGGTGCAAGATGGCTCTCAAATATGGACGTGAGATCAAGATATCATCAGTTGTGTGTGAAAGATGATGATATTCCAAAGACTTCTTTCTATTGTCATTATTGGAATTACATGTTCATTGTAATGCTAATAATTGTGACGAATGATCTAGATGTGTCTATGAGATTGAGTAACACAATGTTCTGTGAGTTCTTGGATATGTTCTGGGTGGTTTTCATCGATGACATCCTTGTGTACTCTGTGTGTGAGGAGGAGAATGCAAAGCATCTACATTCTATTTTAGGAGTTCTTCATCTAATACAATTGTTTGGGAAGTGGTCAATGTGTGATTTTTGGTCTCAGGAAGGTCTATTCATAGGGCATGTGGTGTCCCAATAGGGAGTATTTATGGATCCATCGAAGATAGATGCAGTTTTGTCTGGGGAATCCACCCATAAAAGTGGTAGAAATACGCAGATTCTTTGTTCGTGACAACTACTACAAGATGTTTGTAGCCGATTTCACATGGGTTGAGACTCCCATGACATCATTGAATAGTAAGTATCAGACATTTTTTCTGATTGATCAGTTTCAGGTTTCTATTGAGTATTTGAAGGAGAAGTTGGTAAGTGCTCTAGTTCATTGTTTTCCAGCAGAGGGAGTTTAGTTTGATATTTTCTGTGGTGCTTTGCATCTGGGGTTGGGCTGTGTTATGATATAGAAGAGATCAGTTGTTTCGTATGGGTCGGGGCAGTTCCAACCCCCTAAATGTAACTATGATAAACATGATCTTGAGTTATCGGCAATGATATTTTCTCAGATGTAGTGGAGACATTACCTTAGTGGCAAGTTCATTGTGGGTTTCACCGATCTTGAGATCCTGATGTATGTTTTCTCCCAACGTGACTTGAACTTGTGGATGCATTGGTGGATGGAGTTATTACCTGAATATGGATTTGAAATAACGTATACACCTAGAATGTGGAATGTTGTGGCTGATGCAGTAAGCTGGAAGTCACATATTAGTGTAGTGTGTGAATCTGGTTATTCATGGAGAGTAAAGGAAGAACATTCAGCATTATATCTAGATATAGGAGAATTTGGGGGCAGTGGATGTATTTTTCAGATAAAAATGTATTCATCTCGGGTGCAGTTTGTGGAAGAGTCCTTATTGGGAAATCAAGAGGTCGTGGTTTGGAGAGACTTTGTTGTTTGTGGATAGGCCCCCGATGGATGGGATGAGGATGAACAACACCGAGTTTTTTATATAGGAAGGATTTTTTTTCCTTTAGTGATGCATGAGACAATTCACTAAAAGATAAATAGTTTGCCTTTAGTGGTACATCCTTTCATGAAAAATATTTTCCAAGCCATGAGGTGTCTGTTTTGGTGTCCAAGGCTGAAGCGTGAAATTGCAGAGTTTGTGTCTCAATTTTTGGTCTGCCAGAAGGAGAATCCCAAGAAATGTGTTCCCTAGGGTTTGCTCTATCCATTAAATATTCCTTAGTGGAAGATGTAGGATGTCTCAATGGACTTTGTTACCAGTTTTCCTTAATATTAGAGAGGAAGGGATGCTATTTGTGTGATAGTGGATCATTTAACAAAATCATCCCACTTTATAGCAATCAAGGAGTCGAGATCAGTAGAAGTTTTGTTGTGGTAGCATCTATAGGAGGTAGTGACACTCCACAGAGTCCCAAGGCTGATCATTTCCGATTGAGAACCCCATTTTACCTCAAGGCTGTGGATAAGATTATAGTATGCTTTTGGTTCTTTGATATTCCTTAAGACTGAATTTCATCCACAGACAGATGGTTAGACATTATGGACCATCCGAACTCTTGAAGACATGTTTCACTCCTGTGTCCTAGATTTTTTATGTTTGTGGTTGAGGCACTTACCCTTGGTGGGGTTCACTTACAACAATAGATTTCACTCCACCATAATTATGGCGCCATTTGATTCTTTGTATGACAGACCTTAACGTTCACCATTTTGATGGATATGGGATGGAGATTCAGCATTTATTGGACCAAAACTAGTGTAGAATATGATTGAGATGGGTCAAGTGATTCTTTAGGGGATTAATAATGTGCAGGATCATTAGGCATCAATGGTTTGGTCATGGGATTAAGATTTCTACCCAGTTTGAAGGGAATTTCGAGGGTTTGGCTCATATTTGAGTCGTGGAATATCGAGTAACACTTCCCCCAGAGATAAGCTTGATACATGATGTTTTTTATGTTCCATAGCACTTTCATTAACTTTATAACAACTCTCACATCATCAATTGGGGCAAGATCGATGTTGCTGATGATGGGAACTTTGAGGATCATTCTATGGAGATCAAAGACCCTGAGGGGTAGGTGATGCATGGGCTTGATGTCCCCTTGGTCTGTGTCTTGTGGTGACATGGTGGCGTAGAGGAGAGATCCTTAGGAACATTAGTTGTAGATATGTGCTCATTAACTAGTGTTGTTTAATGTTTTACTCATTTCATATAATGATATTTACCTTGTTGTTGTAGTCCTTTCTTGTATATGTGATGGATTTTTTTCTTCTTTTTGTAGCTTTCACTTGTTTGAGAGGTATCTCATTGGGTGGTTGTTCAGACCCCTTTTCTGTTTCCTTTTATGTTGGTTTGGAATTGTTGAGGAAGGGAATGTTTTCAGAGGAATCTGATGTAATGTTTCATACCTCTTTAGCCTATTAATTTGTAAAAATATGGCATTTAAGGTATTCTGGGTGGTCAAGGTTGCTTATCCCCAACATTTTTCCAAATTTCAAGTACTATGAATAGTGTTTCCAGCATCGGTAGGTCTGTAGTGTTTCTAGCATCGGTAGTTATACAATGTTTAAACCATATGTAGTTGTAAGATATTTCTAGCATTGGTCGGTGTACAGTGTTTCCAACATTGGTATGTGTATAGTGTTTCCTGCACTGATAGGTGTATATTGTTTCTATCATCAGTAGGAGTACAATGTTTCCAGCATCGGTAGGTGTATAATGTTTTCAGCATCCATAGATGTACACTATTTCCAGCATCAGTAGGTGTCCAGTGTTTCCCACATCGGTAGGTGTTAACAGTTTCCATCATTGGTAGGTATATAGTGTTTCATGCATTAGTAGGTGTACAATGTTTCCAATTTCCTACAGTTTCACCCCTTTAACATTTTCTTTGATGTAAAATCCTTTTAGGGCCTTGTTTTTACGGATTTAAGGCTAATTCAAAGCCCATAACTCCTATATAAATTTTCCAAAATCTAGGGATTCCTTAAATTAGTCAAACAACATGGTTTAATGAGATTTTATTTTAGTGTAAAATCTATTGTATCATAATCTACTACTCCAAAAATCTTCTAAAGGGACCAAATATATTACTCCCTTATTCTACCATCTTATTCCCTATGGCGAGATTATTGGAATTTTACATCTTCAAATAGGAGAGGGGTGATTTAACCACAATACACAGATCGTTTCCCCTTGAATTTTCTTCCCACTACATGTGGAACCCCTATTTTGGTGCAAGATGCAACTGTCGATCTGTCATCGATAGAGGGAATGGTTTACCCCCATTCTCGTGTTTTCTTCAATCCTTTTCCCTTAGTTTTCACTATTCCATGTTATGGAAAGTGATCTCTAGGCTTCTAATGGAGATTTCTATGGTGTCAGTTGGTGCAGTCATGTCGTGGAATCCTTGGATAGATGTTTTTTTCTTGATCGAGGAGATCATAATCCATTATGTTGATCATTCTCGAATAAATAACTTCAAGAACATTTTTAGTATTAGATTCATTTCTTCTCTATTATTTTATGTGCATTCAAAGAGTTAACATGATTTAGCTACTGGACCATAATGGAATTGACATAATAAATATTTTTACAAGACAAATAAATTGGTATCGATCGTATGTTATTTCCTCTTGTATTTCTAGATAGTGTCATATATATTCTTGACTTTTTTAGCATGTAATTCATAACATAAATTGGTAAAGAATGTAAATTGGGAATAATTTTTTTTCAAAGATAAATAAGTACATAAATGAATCTAGTTTTTGTTTTTGTAATTTGATGATAATCAAATTAGTGCAGTAAGCATGTATAATTATTATTGATAGCTATGATAGCATTCTGTTTAGGTTGCCCATTTTTTGAAACTACTATTAATTAATCGGTTAATTAAAAATAGATTAAACAACTGGTTTTTGGATAAAATTTATTTCCTTGTAGGGTCTTGAGTTACCTTCATTATTATAAAGGAAAAAATTCTTATGCTTGGAGCTATGAGAGATCACTGCATGTGAAAAAAGAATGCCTTGTTTAATGGAAAATATCCCAGATGATATGATGTTTGTTTCCTACTTCTTATGTTGTGATATTAGCAGAGATGGATGTTGTGATATATGGGTAAAGGGATGCCCATTTTTTGTGGTATCAGTTAATTCCTAGGGTGGCTAAATGCATCAGTTTATGCATGTTGGTGTTGGGGAGGACACTGAAGATGATGAAATTTCATGGATGTGAATTATTGGATATTTTATGAATCTTGTTGGTTGTTTGTCTATATTACATTCCCCACTACTCATAGAATATAGACTTTCTTACCCTCTTTCCAAAAATGGGATAAGATGCATGGTTTATGCCACATGCTACTATGTTTAGCTTCTTGAGAGAGGATGGGTCTATGCTGTTTCTATAGGTGGAAAATACTTGATAGGTAGTTTAACTATCCACCATGTTGATCCCATTATGTTCAGTACTGTCAAATATTTTCCTAGAATTCATTGGAATATGGGTAATTAATAATTCTATTAATAAATAATTGAATAAATGATGTTAACCCATGGGGTTTGAGCTTATTTGGATGCAATGCTGTGGTAATATTTATGAGAAGTCATTGACTTGGTTTGGATATGCATAGAGGGCATGAAACATTTGTGTGATTCTAAAAAACATAATGTGGAATTTTTAATGGTTAATTAATGTTTAAATAATTGATAAACGAAAAGTGAAACTTATAAAAGGGGAAGACAGTAATATTGTGAATCTCATTAAATGGTTTTGTGATTATATGATACCTAGTCATAGTAGTGGAATTTGGGAGTCCGAGAGACATTATCTGTAGTTGAGTCTTAGACTAGGTTGTCCCCACAGTGTGGTTTCGAGATATAGTATATTATGTACTTTTTTTCTATATGCTACTCTACCCCATCATTTACGGTAACTAAAACCCTAGGGATTCTGAGCCCTGGTGGTAGGGTGTATTTTCCCCAATATTCTGGTGGGAGGATGGATGGATAACTACCCGCTTTGGCCCGGATCTCTTCTCTTAGTAGTTAATTGTGCTGGTAAGAACAATGGTAAAATTTCCCCATATGTGTGTAAAGGGATGTAATTTATTGTGGTTATTCACACAAATAATTATGGTTATTATTTCTTATGTACTAATATTGGTGTAACATGTACATGATGTGATGTCTTGACGCTCCTTACTCGGTGTATGGTCTACAATGGATTGAGGTTTAATACCCGACATATGATACGTGATATGCCTGTTGTGGTGGCTACCAGAAACTACTTGGTTACATGGAAATGGTGGTTTTTTTCATGATTTTCATGTTTTAGTGCAACACCCAGGTGGCCGTTGGAATTCCTTTTTATAGAGAAATGCTTAGGACATGCGACATTGGGGAAAAGAGGAAAACTAGTGGGGGAAGTAGTAGGAGTGTAACCTTGATATTCATTTTTGTATTTTATACTCTTCTATGCGATACTTTAAGAGAGTATCCATGGTGAGTTTGGAAACAATGTATTCCACTTTATGTGATGAGTTAGATTCACATGTTGTTCACTATGCTTTGTCATGCTTTCATTACTTTTTCATGAGAGGCTCTAGGGAGGATATTACTGAGTATACTATTACACTCACCCAATGTATATATAAACTATTGTTAGGTCACATTGAGAAAGTTGGAGATCAATCTGTCTTCTACTGTATTGGGGTTCCAAGAGCTATTTGGGATTTTTGGTTTCTGCTATTTTTACTTTCTTTTGATACTTGCAGTTTTTCCTTTCAATTGATGTAGTTTTTTCATGACATTTTATTTTTTGTACTTGGGATTTCATTTATATTGTAGTTTGAGTTTGAGATAGTTGATGAATATCTTATATATATTTTTCCAAGTGTTCTCTTAGAGGGATATGCCTCCAATTTTTGTGTATACTATACCATTAGTGAATGTCTCAAACCTAGGGCCTACTAGAGGCAGGACTCGGGGGTCCCAATCTCCCATCTCACATTGTCGGCCCAGGAGGGTTACACCTTTTGGGGAGCAGGTTGTGAAAATTTTAATGATGGATATTCCATTAACATTACATAGTTATAGTTTATGGAAGTCAATGGATTTATCATAACATTTGGTTTAAGGAATTTGATGAGAGAATAAGAAAATAAATGAAATTGAAATTAAATAAAAAGTAAAGACGAGGGATTTACCTATAGAATAATCCTTTAGGGATCCTCCACAAGACACATTGTATTGTTGTTTTTATGATACCAAGAGATCCAATTAATGGGGGATATGCTAGATAAGAGTATTATGATGAATTTAGGAAAATATAAAATCTTTATAGTTGTGAGGATAAGAGGGGGTGGAGTGATAATTATAGTGGAGGAGGGGGTGTTTTCTCGATATTTTAATTATTAGTTCATTATTTTGGATCAAGTCTATGAGTAATATAATATTTATCATAAAATATAGTAAAATAATTATGTACAACATGATATTTTGGTGCTTACATTAGAGATAACTCAATGAATAGTGAATTTATCTTATAATGTATAAATATTGTAAATTACTGTATTTTAATACTCACTAAAAATTCACATATTTCAGAAACATATCAAACATTCATCCTAATAAATTTTTGAGAAAAAAAAATTCAAAAATAAAATCCATTTTATGAAAGTAATTTTCTAAATAAGAACAATTTAATGTATAATTAAAATCCTCATTTACTCGGAGAATACTGATTTTAAAATAATAACTTATTTTATAACACATTGAATAATTAAATAAGGTGTCATAAAATTTTCATAAAATCCGATGACATAAAAATATTAATTTAAGAATACATTTTATGAAAATAAATTTTATTTTAATATTTTAAATTAATTGTATCATTGTAATTAAATATTTATGACTTACCAAAATACAAATATTTAATTAATAAATTTTAAAGCATAAATTTACTTAGACTATTATATAATTATTCCATTAATTTATTTATAATATTCCTAAATTGTATTTATACATTCACGCGTGAGGTTACTATTCATTTTTGGTGGTTTACTAGTCATAAGGGTCATATTCCTACGGTCTAGTTACTATTTCATCGGTTTTGGATCCTTAAAATCTAGAAATAAATCTTCTTTCCTTAATTAATCATTATAATCCTCTTATTATGGATTATATGAGATTTATTCTATATGAAATTTCTCTAAGAAGGGATAAATTTCCCTTTATAAAATATTGGGTCTCTACATTCTTCCCTCCTTTTGAAATATCTCCCACAAAATTTCATTTTACATAAATATTTGTGGTTACTTATCATCTATAACATCCACTTGGTCCCATAATACTTCTTCATACATATAGTTCCTACAAAACACATTGAGAAGGTGGGTTGACTTGTTGCATAGAACCTTATCTCTATACTCCAAAATCATTACTGGATGTTCCTCAAAAGAGTGATTTTTTCTAGTTGTACCACCTCTGAGTTTAGTACATGTAAGGGATCTAGTATGTACTTTCTTTTGTGTGATAGGTGGAATAGGTCAAAAATTTGACCCATATTATTTGGAAGTAAAATCTGATAGGCCACTGATCCTATGTGATTAAGGTTCTCAAAGGGGTCAATGTAACTTGGGATTAACATCAATTTCTTTCCAAACCACATGACTCTCTTTCAAGGTGAAAATCAAAGGAAAAATTGATCTCCCACTCCTATTTGAATATTTTCACAATAACTCTTTTTCTGAATCTGATATGCATTGATATGTTGTTAGACGGTTTGATCCTCTTATGTCATCTATTATATAAGATCAAGTCCATATAGCTTTCTTTCGCTAACATCATCCTAATAGGTTGGGGTTATACATCCATTTTCTTACAGATCTTTCTATGTATCGATCTAAATACTCATGTGGAACCTATTGATTCATGAGAACTCAACAAATGGTAGATGTTAATCCCATCCACCTTTGAATTCTAAAGAGTAGTCTCTTATAATATCTTCGAGCAAATGAATATTCATTTGAGATTTTCCAACAGTTTGGAGGGGATTTTTCATGCTAAAATCTAATCCCTTACTCAAAGAATGTTGAAGAGTACTCATGGATTTAGTCATGAACCTAGGATCACAGTTAGAGACAATCTAGAGTGGAAGCCCATGAATTCTCACTACTTCCTTCGCATATATCTATACATGTTGTTCAAGATAGAGATCTTCTCGAATAATGAAATGGTGGGAATTATTGGTGAGTTGGACCATCCCAACCCATATCACATTATTTTCTTTGGATGTCTTGAAGACTCCTATAAAAAATTCAAATAGTGACATTATCCTATTTCAACATGGGTATAAGAAATGGATGCATCATCAATTTAGAGTTATTTATCTCTCCATTAATATTATGTCATATCAAACATTTTGAGATATATTTCCCAATCTCATTATTCATGTTGTCCCAACAGGAGTGTTTTCAGAGATCAGAGTACATCTTGGTGCTACCATAATGGATAAATAATGTTGAGATAGGATCATTATCCAATATCTCCTTCTTTATCCCTTTTGAGGAAGGCACAAAAATCGTAATTCCAAACTAAAACACACCATCATCATTGATATGTAACTCTAGAAGATTCCTTTAACTAATTCATGCACTTTTGTAACTTTCTAACATCTTTGGTTACTCCTTAATAATCACTTGGATAGATGGTTGGGAAATCATTTGGTCAATGTAAGATGTATTCCCTACTATTATGATTTCCATATCTATCCTTTTCACATCCATGAAGATAGGGACTTTCTCAATTCCCATAATGAATAGAGTAGTAGGTTATTTTCTTTTTAGAGCATCAAATACCTTTTTCTCCTTTATAGGATGATAGTTTAAAGAGTAATCATTATAATTGATTAACTTTAATGATCTCCATTGATGAAATTTAATCTCCTATTCAATGAATATGTACTTTAGGATCATGTTATTGGATTATATATCACTCATTTGACAATATAGGTAGTGCTGCCATATTTTCAAGGTAAAAAATATTTCTTCTAGCTCTAGATAATGGATATGGATGTTTTTCTCAAGGATATTCAAGTGTTGTGAGGTGTAGTTTATCATATTGTCATTTTTCAGAAGTACAGAACCTAAAATTTTCATTGAATAATCACTATATATCAAAAACCTTTTTCCACTCATCAGTAATGTGAGTATAGGTGCAGTGATAGACCATCTCTTTATCTCCTTGAATCCTTCTTATATCCAGAAATATTTTACCCCATTCCTTATTAACACAGTTAGATGACTTGATAATTGTGAAAACATTTCTGATATATAATTGGTAATAACAAACTAATCCAAGAAAACTGTGGTTTTCAGAGACACTAAAGGCCTTTTCCATTACTCAATTTCCTTTGTTTTTTATGGTTCCACATAAATTCCATCACTTGATCTCACATTTCCTAATAATGTGACTTGATGCATGAAAAAATCATCCTTGGGGAACTTGGCATGAAACTTTTCCTTTTTTATATCGCTAAAATAATCCTTATATGTTCTTCATGTTTCACCATGCTCTTGGAGTAGATGATAATATAATCGATAATCATGAAATTTTTTGTTGAGGTAACTTTTAAAGACACTATTCATCAAATCAATGATTATTGTATGAGAATTAGTAAGTATAAAGGGAATCACAATAAACTCATAGTATCCATATCTTGTACAGAGGGTAGTATTATAAATATCTCTCTTCTTCACCTTTAACGGGTGATATCAAGAATGAATATCCACCTCTGGGAAGTACTGAGCTCCTCGAAACTAATAGAAAAAGTCGTCAATTGAAGATACATGTTCTTTTTGGTGATCTTATTTTGTTTCTGGTAATTGATACACAACTAAATTAATCAATCATTATTCTTAAAAAGGATAATTTTTACACCCCACAGGTATGAACTAGGGCATGTGAAACCTTCATTCAAATGATATTCAAGATGCATATTTTACTCATACAGTTCAATAGGTTCCATCCTATAGAGACACGTTGAGACAGGAGTATATTCTTGTATGAGTTTTATTGAGTACACTACCTCCGGGTTTGGGGGTCGTCCATGTAGCTCTTAAGGAAATACATCAATATATCCCCCCACTATTGGAATTTCCACTATGATAAAACCGTCCTTTGACTCAACCATTTTAGCAATATATGATTCTTTACCGGGAATCAACAACCACACCATTGAATTATTTTTCAAAAAAGATTCGTGATCTCAATTTTATTTATATAGAAGCATATGATGATTCAAAATATGAAAGGATATTTAATTTCCCTGATAGTTAATTTGTTCTCTATATAAAAAGATCCAATCCATCCTCCCTATAGAATCGAATTACACTAAGGGGAGTACTATGATATTCTCTAGAAGAATCGTCCCTCATATGCCAACAAGATAAGATTCAAATAATTGGGATTCAATGATTTCCCTACATTGGGTTTTTAGAGATATATCTACTTCATGTTTTTTGGGATTCGATTCAATAGGTATAAGATATAAAAAGAATATAAAAGAATGTATAGAACCACAATCAAATAATATTTTTTTATCCAATATTGAGTAAATAGGATGTGTACCTCATATGAATTTATTATATTTGTGCACTTCTACAGTAGTGATGGATGAAGCATTTTCCTTCTCCTTTTTCATTGGTGGTTATTGATTCTAATTACCATCAATTACTTAAGGTTTAGTGCACTAGATTTCATAGTGCCATTTCCCCTTATAGTTGTATCCTTTGACCATGGGTGGTTCTCTCCATTCCTAAATCGAATTATCATGATTCCTTATGTCTTTTTGAAATTTATGGGATTTTTGGACTTCTCTCCCACACTTAAAGAATTTCTCAATTACATTATGGAATTTACGTAGATGTTTCTTTAACTATTTTTTACATGGTTGAGATTTATTTTTACCTTTCTTATTATATCCTTTAAAATGATACTATATCTTAAATTTATTATCACCATATCCACGGGACTATTCTTCGAACTCCATCTACACATTGAGAGAAAAACGAATGAGTTCTTCATAACATCCAAAGTCTTGAATGGAAAGATCCTTTCTCAGGAGTGGGTTTAATACAACAAAGAATGTATCAATTTTCCTATTATTATTGATAAAAAATGCTATGTTTACCTTGAAATCCTTGCAAATTTTTCTTCTTAGGCCGTGAAGGATTGTCTTTCCTTTTGTTTCATATCTATGAATTCCATCTCTTTCTTTGATCAAAGATTCCAGGGGAAATGATTTTTATGAAACATTATCTTAAAGGATTCCCATTCCATCTCTTCAATTTCATCATTTGGATTGGTGTTCTTAATTAAATACCACCATTGATCGGTCTCTCCATCTAGATGGTAAATAAATTGAGTCACCTTCTCCATATCAAAATAATGTATCACATAATGTATCTTCTCTAATGTGTATACCGAATTTTCTACAACTAGTTGATGAAAACATCTAATAAATGTTGGTGGTCATTGCCACATAAAAAATTATATAGCTAGTTTCTCCCTTTTAGGTGAAGGATAATGTTCCACATTATTCAGGTTATTGTTAATACCCATGGATAGATGGGTAAGAATCACCATGAAAATTTTTACTCTACATACCAAAGAATTAGGGATGTCTTTTATGATTTCACTGCAGTGTCCCTCACCTGGGTTGTTGTCCTAGATTCTCGTGGTTCACACCTTTTTTGAAAATTTAAATGTTTAGAACAAAACATAATTTAAAAATAATGAATATATAATTTATTACTTTGTGATGTTAAGTATAAAGGAATATATTGTGGGATCCATATGTTTATAAAATCATATTGGGCTCTTACTTATACATAGTATTATAATAAAAGTTAACATTATAGTTCTCCAATCCTTGTTCCAATATTAACTAATCCATACTATGATACCATGTATAATGACCCTGATTTTGTATCATATTTTATTACATCATTTTAAATAATACACATAAAATCATTACAGAATGGGGATCCAAAGGTTTAGTGTCTTAGGGATATTTGGACCATAAATAACATTTACAAAAATAAATCATAATAATTTATTTAGTTCCTTATCCTCTAGATTCTTATTGGACCTTTAATTATTCATAGTAATTTAATCACCTAAGGATATACATAAAAAAAGTGGTGAGATTAAATCTCTATAAGAGGATATATAATAAAATGAATCAATATATTATAGGGTGAGAATAATGATATCATATAAATAGGATCATAATCATTAGATATATCACTATGATATGTCTTGAAATATTGTAATGCATAGAAATGATTCATAATGTATTTTTGGTCAACAACCCCAAATAGTCGTTAATAAAGATAGAATCATATTTATGAATATTTTACATTAATAATGAGATAAATCACATAACCCAATTAATTATTTCACTACATAATTTCAGTCACATTTTTCAAATCAGAACATTTACATTAAAATATATAATTCTCTACACACCCATCACATCATAACATTTACATTAACATGAATGCCACCTATAAAAAAATTCAATATTGATAATAAAATAACCCATGTAAAAGAATAGTTTTATTTTTCACAACCATACATTCACAAAAATAGGTTTCCCAAATGAATGAGAGAATAACATACTTGAATCATCGAACTTGAGTGAAGGAGAAACAATCTCGAGAAGTAAAATGTGTGTTTTTTTGAAAGATGTGTTATTATTGAAAACATTATGTTTGCCTTAAACTAATGTATAAAATATTTATATCACATAAAATGTAATATAATGGTGAATAAATTATATTTAATGAATATCCATACTAAAAATGGGGTTAAAGGGGGATGACCCAAAGAATGAGAGTTGGGTTTGAGAGTTCCCCTTCCCTTGAGTCTGAATGCTTCCTTCAATTTAATATCATGTACAATCACATTAGATTCATTAATTAAGAATTAAAAAACCATTTATGAATTAATTTTAATCATTTTGGTTTAACTACGTTATTTTATTAGATTTTGGAAGACTTATGGAGTCTAATTTCATTGTTTTAGAACATTCATTTTCATGGTTTTCTTGATAGGTTCACTTGTATACCAGAATGGATGTTCATGTAAAATGAGGATAGTTATCCACAATTGTTATTATATGTAATTAATGATATTCAATAAAATTAAATGTTTTTATAAAAATATTGTTAGTATGGAAGGAGGACTAATCATTAGATAAAAGATAATGATGATTACATTACGTTAATTTTGGTGGGTTTTTGATCACGTTGAACTCATTTTTTTCATTTAGTATTATGAGTATAATTTTTATCCATAATATAAAAAGGTTTTTATCATTAACATAAAATTATTTTTTAAACAATTCAATGTTATTATTTACAGTATTAATGGTGTGTACGTTGAATGATAGTACATTTCCCATGATGTCGGAAAATTGGAACATTAGAGGTGACTATTTAATTTTTAAAAAGAGAGAGAGAGCGGGGGGAGGGGGAAGAACTTAATGATTGATAATATATTAAAATGATATAATTTAAATATATTTATTTTAATTTAGTAATAATTTCATTTGGAAGATGGTATGTGAAGAGAGAATACGAAAAGTAATGAAATTGAAATGAAATTAAAAGAAAAAGAGAAAGGATTTACATATTTAATTCTCATCTTGAGATCCTCCTCAAGTCTCCTAGTATTGGTCTTTTTATGAGACCTAGAAATCCTTGTCATGGGGGAGGGGCTACAGAAGAATATTGGTTAGAATTTAGGCAAGGATAAAATTGTGGGATTTGTTAGGAAAATAGGGGTGAGGTTGTTATTTATAATGGAGAATAGGTGTGTTTTCTCATAGTTTTAATCATTAGTTTATCATTTTTTGGAAAAATACTATGAATAGTTTGAGAATTATCATAACAATATATTAAAATAATTAAGGAGTGTTCTAGATTTCTGTGCTTACATCATCAATGAAACAATAAATAGTGTATTTAACTTATAATGTTCAAATAATGTAAATTACAGTATTTTACTTTTCCCAAAATATTACTGTATTTCGGGAAAATATAAAAAAAATCACCACAAGAATTTTTCAACATGTATAATGAAAAACTGAAATTTATTTTCTAAATAAGGGTAATTCACTTTTCAATTAAAATCCTCCTTTACTTAAAAAATATAGATTTTAAAATTATTTTTTACTTTATAACTCATTGAAAAACTACTTAACATCTCATAAATTTATCTTAAAATTATAAGAAATAAAAATTTTATACATTAATACAATTTATAAAAATAAACTATCTTTTAAATTATTAAATTAATCATTAAATTGTAATTAAATATTTACAAATTACAAAAAAAACAACACATTATTTGAAATTTTTAAAACATTCATTTACTTAGACTATGATATAATTATAGCATTATTTTATTTTTAAGATTCATAAATTTTATTTCTACTTTCAGGGATGAGGATACTATTCATTTGGGTAGTTTACTATTAATACGAGTTATAATCCTAACGTCAAGTTACAATCTCAGTATATATATGATAATTGAGTTTTTATTTTAGGATTTAAACAACACATGACGAGTAAATAAGAGGATAAATAAATTTGAATGAGTCAGTAAAGACTATTATCTCTTCTTTTGTAAAACTACTTTTCATCTCTTCACAAGGACAATAGGCTCAGTCATTTTAAAGGGCTCAAACCTCTTGAAAATAAATAAGTATGTTGTTATGATAAATGGTAAGGGAATGGTCAAGATATATGGCCCCGAGTTGTGTAAATAAGTGAAGGAAGGGGTCCCATTTTATATTTTATGTGAGTGGAACATTATGAATTTATTAAAATGTTTAATTAATTTAAATTAATTTTGAATTTAAAATTTATAAAAATATAAATTTCTATGGAAATATTTTTATTTGTCAAAATACCCTTATAAATTAAAATGCAGAAAATTTTTTACTATATTTTCCCCTTTTATTTTGGTTTTAACCCTTATTTAACCTCTATAACTCTTATAGTGATAAAATGTGTTTTACTATTTAATTGTTAATAGACTTAAAAAATAAAAAGACTCATAAATAGATCAAATATGAATTTTAAAATCTTATCTCTATCATTTCGCTGAATTTAAATTTTTATGAATTTTATATCATTTAATAAAATATTATTTACTATAAAATATTCATAATGGAAATATAAAATCTATTTAGTTGATTGAATTTAATAATATCGATAAAATAAATAACATTGAATGAAATATTTTGATAAATCAATAATATTTCAAAATAATTTATTACATTATTGGATGACATGATTTATCTTAAATAATATTTATTTTAATATTTTTAATATCATTAATTTTATTTCTCCATTAATTGAATAATTTCTTCATCATTGTTCTATAATGGTTTGAGGTAATTATTTATTCATCAAAAATAAAAAATAAATCACCATTATTTATATAAATCTTTTATTTTTATATTTAATATTTATAGTCAAATATATATTATAGATATCATGATATTAGAACTTTAATAGCTATTAAAATCATGAATGTGACATCGTAGATTTTTCATTACAAAAAATATTATAAACATCATAATCCAATTCATATGGACATAAATGATCAAATAACCAAACCTAAAATGAATATAGACTAAAATTATTCTTAAAAGGAAATTTTTCATGTGTTAGCATCATTTCATTGTCCTTATAAACTTATTTTTAACATAAATTACGTAATTTACTGCTAATTATTGTTACAAAAATAACAAAGGTTTATATTAATATTGGTCAAAAGGGAAACTATTTAATAAATATGGGACATATAAATCCAAATATTTCATCATTGAAAAATAATCCAAATATGAAATTTGATGAATTTAATTTGAAATAAATCTTGAAAAATTCAATGAAATGATATTTTCCTGAAAAATGGATTTTATATTAAAAAATGTATTTATAACAAAATAAATTACAGAGATGAATGAATTTTAATTAATTAAATTATAAAAAAGTATATAGTACCCAAGATTATTTTCATATCAAATTAAAATAATAAAGATACCTATTAATATAATTAAAATTATAGTTTTATAAAAAATCAGCATTTTCACTATTCCCTGGAAAATCTACCTTTCAAAGAATTCCCAAAATTTCACTATAAGATAATTTTAATATAAAAATTTAAAAAATTATATTTTTCATAAGATTTAAATTTTACAGAATTTCCATAAAAAATATATAATAATTAGTCATATAAAATCAAGATAACTATTTTTGAAGAAAATATATTTTTGTTGAAAAAATGAATTTGCGCCAAATCTTTTTTTTTTAATTTTCATAGGCCAGTTTATGGGATTCCGGAGCCCAAACATTGAAACAAAAACTCAATCAAGAGAATCACAAATGAAGACAACACATCCAACATTGAATTACACATCATAAAAACCATACTCATCTACACATCCCATGCCGGATTCATCTTCTCCAGTAACCGTAGCGGATAAAAATATGATAAATTTTATATTTCAAACTGTGGTTTATAATATTCATTATTAAAATTTAATATGATTATTTTATATATAACCTAATTTTTATTACTTTAACATTACATCACTTTTATAGAATACTTAATAAATTACAAAAATTTATGCCCAAATATTTTATCAGCCTAGTGACTTTGAAAACCTAGAAACATAAATACTGCTACATAATTTATCTATGTTATATCCTAATGTGTTCTTCACGAGTAACATCCATTATAGACACATTATAAATAATATATATATATTCATAAACTAGTTAAGGAAACAGAAAAAAGGGTGATCTCAGAGGCTCAGTAAGGGAAAACAAGGGAGATGTGTTAGCATTAACATGAGAATAAGGGTTTGTAAAAGTGATCACAAAATTATAATATAATTACATTAATATTAAAGATCATAAATTAATTTCATGGAATAAATATTTGAAGTTCATAAGACATGAATCATAATATAATCATGAACAAGAACTATGTAATCATATCATAGGAATAAGACATAGAATTTGTGGAAAACACATAAAAATGTAACAACATTATCTATAAGTGAAGTCACATTAACCAAACATAATTGGGCACTTCATGGGGCTAAAAATATTGGAAAATACATGTCTTTATCCCCAGTTACCGTCCTTCTATTGAAAGGGATCAGGTTTCCCCATCTTCCCATAGTAGATTGGGTTTCCCCATCTCCCCATAGTAGATCGGGATTCCCCATCTTCCCAGAGTGGATTACTTTTCCACATCATATATAGTGGATCAACCCTATATATAATAATTAAATCATTAAATTATAAGATATAAATATTTACCCAATGCACTAGAGGGAGATATAGATCCCACCCACATCATAATTAAACCATACATACATGTGCCACAATATAATAAACAATCATGCCACAACCCATGAAATGAAATGAGTATCATAAACGTGCAATGGTATAATAGCATGAGGGAAAATATTTTTTTCATTATCATTTGATCAAATAATAAGCCATGAAATAATCAGTATTCATAAGCATATAACCCATGAAATAGAAATGGGTTTCACCAATGTTGTTCCATCAAAACATAAACCATTCAGAGAATGAATATGACTTCACCCTCTGGGTCATTTCTCTAAAAATGAATGAGTTATAGAAATGTATGTTATGTTTGATAGAAATTAATTTTTAAATATCCTTTATGAAGATTTCATGAGGAAAATATCATTTATTCTTTTAATGATTATATATAAATTATAAAACCTTTTGCAAACAATTTTCTTTAGAAATAAGCATAAAAACTAATAAATAATTTATGAAAATGTTTCAAAAACCATTTCTATGAAAACAATTTGAAAAGATATATTGTAATATTGAAAATATTTTGAAAACAATTTCATATAAAATACTTCGATAACATAGAATGGAATATTTAAAATGTTTTGAAACAAATTTCTTTGAAAAAACATTGAAAACTTATAAGGGAACCTTTAAAACATTTTTAAAATTATTTCATTGAACAAATTTTTTAAAAAAATAAAGAATTATTTGAAAACCATACTGAATTTTTAAAATCCATTACTATCGAAAATTATATTGAAAAATCATCATTAATTTTTTTTTTCAAAACCTGGTTTTAGAAATTCATGGCATGTGTCTAATGATGAAAAATTGAGACAAAACCACATTACTAATTTGTTAATCATTGATACCTAATCCCCTTGAAAGATAAATTATAAAATTTATATGTAAATAACCATATATATATTAGGATAATAATCATAGAATATATTCATGGTAAGTATATACACATCACAAATGAAATGTCTATTGTATAAGGGATAAATCTAATAGAAATAAAAGTGAGACAAGATATCCCCTTACATTATCAATTGACACTCATTGTAATCATTCAGATTTCTTATATAACAATTATAAGTTTATTATAAATCTTTCAAATAACCATATTTTTATATCTAATACCATATATTGATTTATATCACCTACTTATTATAACAAATATGTTAAGGATACATTTCAGGTAATATCTCTTTATTATTGAAATGTTTCTTAATTTTTTATTTTTTACCTCGTACTTATATAATGATTTCCAGAATTTTAAAAATGATATTATTATAATTTTTATTCCGTATATATTTATTTACAATAATTTATTAAATATAGAAGTATGAAATGGAAGACACTTTTTGTGGAGATGGTAGGCCGTACACATACATGAATGATGTTTCATTAAATTATTGTATTAATAGAAATAGATTAAATGAAATATATGTATATATATACAATAATTAAAATATAATTATTATTTCATATATATATCTAATATATTTTATCTGAAACCATTCTTAATAAATTCCCTGTAGAGTGTGGATGAATCACATCGTTTTGGGGAGGCGGTCGACCACACTTCCCCAAATGAAATAATTGTATTTACAAAAAATATAAATTATGAAGGTATTTGTAATATAATTATTAAATAAATATAAATAAATCATAAATATAAAATAAATAATATAAAAACATAGTTTCCATCTTAATTATTAACCATGATAGGTTGTAAAGGAAGAACAAACCACATCGTTTTGTGGGGCAATAGTTCTTTGTACACAATTACGATAAGTTTGTTTCCAATTAGATTAAATTGTATATAATTTAAGGATTAAATTTTGGAATAGAATAATATAATTATATTAATGTTATGGGTGTTATTATATGATCTTTTAATAAGGATAATTTATGGAGTTTATAAACAAATAGAACTGAGGTGATAGTTGAAGATGGTTACCTCTTTTTTGGGTAACTTCTTTTGATTTTTTCCGTAGGTTGGATCCCCTTATGAAAAAATTGTGCCTTATATGATGAGGGTATGAATTTTAAGAGATTATTTGAGAATATTTTAGTAGATCCAAAGGGCATGAGAGGAGTGAATAAGTGGGATGGGTGTGTACCCTTTTATAGTTTTGGAGGAATGTAATTCATATAAATATTTTGATAGGGAATTCTAACAAAGTTTTTTATTTGAAAAGTGTCTAAAATAATTTACCAAATCATATAAAAGTTATAATAGGGTTTAAATAATAATATAAAATGAACTTCATATATGTTTCTTGGTCTTTTTGGGCCCTTATGTTTATGGTTTAGTCCTTTGTGAGGCCAATATTTCTCTTAATCATTATGATTAACTGTAATTTCTTTCAGTAATATTTTTCGTAAAAAACTAAGTTGAAATTGTTATAAATTATAAATTATTATCATTACAAATATTGAATAAATTTTCCTAATTCTAATCATATAATTGGAAGAAATCATTTTAAAATTAATCTAATATATGTATCACACGAGCAGTTTTTTTTTGGAAAAAAATGTTTACATTTTTTTAATATTTTTATATCAATTTCAATGTGAAATTGGTAAAAAAGAACAAATTGGAAAATTTATTTAATATATAACTCTTTAAACATTAAAACCAAATTAAAATATAATTCTTCCATCTTAATAAATTAAATGAATAAGAATTTTTGAATAAAAATTCAATATTTTCACTATTCATCAAAAAATGATTTTTTCCTGAAAAATAATATAAATTCACCCTAAGATAATTTAAATATTTTGAATTGATAAATTATGTTTAATTTGTAAAATATAGTTTCTATGAGTGTCTAAAATTTATAATTATTTTTCAAAGAATGATATAAAAATAAGTTCCACTAAGAAAATAGTAATTAAAAACATATAAATACTTTGAAAATTTTATATATTTAATTATGAATATATTTTATATGAATAAAAAAATTATAAATAAAATTTTATAGTATTTTGTTACCATACATATTACTATGTATTATTATATGATTATAAATATATTTTTTAAAGAGTTGTAACAATAAAATATAGTTTCATAGAAACATATTGTACTGTGTAACACAAGAAAAATAAATTTTGGGTGTAGTGGAAGCTTACCTTTGTGCATTGTATATTAAATTTTTTATTTAGTGTATCTTTAAAAGTATGATATCATGAAAAATTAATTTATTTAAAAAAAAATCACAAAAACTCGGTGTGTTAGATTCTACCCCCTTAAAATGAATTTCTCCAACAAAAATTCATCACTATAATAAAAAAGAATTATGATATATTTTCCCCACCATACCATCATGTTACCACATATATTAATCTAAATACTATTTTATTTAAAAAACATTTACCAGGTGAGAGGTCTTATTTTTTATAAATTTATATATATAATTTATAATTTTAGAATGTTAATCCTCATAAGAAATATCTTTCTCCAGTGGTATGACCTTAGACTTTAGTACATGGGAAGGGTCTAGTATGTACTTCCTCAAGAGAGATACATGGAAAACATCATGTAATTGAGAGATATTTTAGTATGTTTCGAGAGATAGTCTATAGTCTCTATATGATCAAGAATATCATAGGGACTGATATACCAAGGGATTAATTTTGGTTTTCACTTGATCCCAAAAACCATATTCCAAGGAGAGATTCATTTTAATAGATTATCACAAAATTAAAATTATAGATCATTCCTATAGTTATCAGAATAATTTCTTAGTCAACTTCTTTACTTCCATGATATGTTCTTGAATGGTTCTAACCATCTCGGCTATTTCACTGTCTATATCAGGTCCCAATAGATTTCTTTATCCAATATTATCCCAATAGGTTGGATATCTACATTTTTTCATATAGTGGTATTTAGAAGGATATTTCTAAATGATTTTGTGAAAAATATTGTTCTAAGAAAACTCAACTATAGGAAAAAGTTTATCCGAACCACCTTTCAAATCTAATGAACAAGCTCTAAGAATATGCTCCATGTTTTTAATTATTATTTCAGAGTGACCATCCATATGATGATGATAAGAAGTAATGAAACTCAATTCCATATCAAGTTATTTCTAAAGATTTCATCAATGTTTTTAGGTCAACCTAGGATCCCTACAAGACAAAATATACTTGGGTATGATGTTGAACCTTACAACTTCCATTGCATATCCTAGAATTATGATCTAGATAGAAGTCATTTATGATAGATATTATGTGTGATGAATTAGTAAGGAGGTCAACTACCACCCATATAGAATTAAACCCTTTAGATGTTTTGGGCACTCCAATGAAAAAATCCATATTTATGTTCTCCCATTTCCATTCTTGTATGGGTAATGAATGAAACATCACCTTAGAAATTTTTATTTTAGACTTAACATGATTAAAAACAGTGAATCAAGATAAAAACTCATCAATATACTTCTTTATGTCATCCCACCATTACAATTATTTCAAGTCTATATAAATAATTGTACTTCGAGGATAAGTAGAGAATGGAGAACTATGGGATTCCTCTAACATCACATTCTTCAAATATTTTATGGAATGAACACATACATATTTCCTGAACATCATTATTTCATCCTAATAGATGTTAAAATCAAGCACATTTATAACCTTCTTTTCTATCTCTATGTATCCATTATATTCCACTTTAATATTCACATGTATAGAGGGTTGACCATTTAACTCAAGATGATATGATTTTCCCCTCCCTTAAGGATTTCTAGATCTATCCATTAAAATCCTGAAATATTGGATATTTTATGATCCTCATCATGGATAAGCTATCATGATTCTTTCAACTCAAAGAATCATCCAACTCATTTTCATTCCCATGGTGTAATGTGTTGATCAGTCCTAATCATTTATCAGATCTTACTATCTTCTCTTATGGATGTTCAACTCCTTGTATGTGAATATATATTTTATAGATATATGATCAGTATATATATCACAGTTATCATCATAAATATAATTCTTACATATATTTAAAGTATGAATTACCGCTACTAACTCAAATTAATGAGTTGGGTTATTTTTATTATGGGTATATTACAAACCCTTCTCTACAATAGGTTAGTTAATGAATAGGTGCACTGAGAATAAAAATATTTAGTTCCTTGAAATGTGATTCACATTCATCTATCTAGAGGAACTTGGAAACCTTCTCAGCTAACCTGGTTAGAAGATTCTATAGTCATGAGAAATTCACCACCAACCATCAAAAATATAAAGCTAATCCAAGAAAGCTACGTATCTTAGTCATCCTGGTAATTCTAGGCCAATATTCAGTAGCCTCTGTCTTCAATGGATATACAGCTATATCATCTATTGAGATTATATTTACCAAAAATGAAACCATGTGCAAAAAAATCATACTTTGTAAATTTTTCATACAACTTTTCCTTCAATAGTTTATTTGGTACAATTATCAATTGTTATTCATGCTATTACATTCAAATTAAATAGATAATAATATCATCAATAAATACTACCATAAAATAATTAAGGTAATCTCTAAATAATCTATTCATTAAATCTATGAACATAGAAAAGGAATTACTAAGACATAAAGAATCAATATATATTCATAGTTTTCCTTACTTTTATGGAATTTCATATTGGCTATATCATCTTTATTGACACTCAATTGAAGATTTCAATAATGAAGGTCAATCTTGGAAAAATACTTATCTCCATGAATTTCATCAAATAAGTCATCAGTATGTGGATGAGTATACTTTTTCTTGATTGTGATCATGTTCAACACCCATTAATCAATGAGAAGTCACCTTGATTATTATTTATTTTTCAAGAAAAATAAATCATACACCCCATGGAAACCCACATAGATGGATGAATACATTACAAAGCTTTTCTAAGAGTTTCTTCTTTAATTCCTCCAACTCACTTGGGTACATTATGTAGGGAGTCATTGAAATTAGTTTGGACCTAGGTATGACCTCTATCGAACACTAATATTCATGTTTTAGTGTAAGCCCCTATAAATCATCTAAAAATATTTTTGAAGGGTCCCAAAAAATAATTATATCATCGATGTCAATTTTCTCCCAAACCAATAGAGAACCCCCCCACATTATGAATGGTAATTAAGACCCTTACAGTAGATTTAATCTACTTAGGAAGTCTATATGTATCATCACATTCATAGTAGATCATATGTTGGTTTGAAATATAAAACATGACTTATTTTCCATGATAATTGATGTGGTATTATTGTAGATAAAGACAATTCGTACCTAACATGACATCAAATTCATTAAGGGGAAGAATGAAATGATTTTTAGGAAGTACATCCCCATAAACTACAACTCTAGAGGAATCATAAACAATATATGTAAATATTTTACCATGAGTGGAGTATACTACTAATACAACTTCTAAAAATTTGGAGAAATATTAAAACCCTTATTGAAATATTTATATATGATAAGGTGGTTAAAACCCAAATAAAATAAAAACATTAGTAGTTATCGAGTCAATTGTAAGGGTACGTTTCACCATATTATTATCACACCCCTCTTATAAAATAATGATTTAATGAGATTTAGCCATGTCCCTTAGATTTAGAGGTTGTTGACACTAATCATAAAAACTGAACCTTGGGTTTGAGTACTTGTTAGAATAATTCCTTTATTCCTTAGACATGATGAACTGATGTGGGGGAGGTGCATTCTGCACATCTTTCCCTCTATTTGTATCATTGGAAAACTTATTCCCATCATTTCTTCAATAAATTTCCCGATTCCATTTGACCTTGCACTAAATTATTTTATTAAACCCCATAAGACAACCTCCACCATGCATCTTTGAACACTTGGATCATAAAATATGGATCACCTTCTCCTCCCGATTGTTGTTAGATTTTCCTTGGAACTCAATATTAATTTTCATATACAAACCATGAGATTAATATATTTCTATAACCTCTATATCAACTTGGATTGTACACAAAAACTCTATTTGAAACTACAAAGGTATCATATGGACAACACCCATATAATACTTTTATTTAAGCCACTGAAGAACCTATCTACTTTATATTCATTTTTGGAAGATAATTCTAAAAACATATCTCACATGTCTTGTGAAATTATCCTAATAGGTACCGATAGATTCACCATCATTTTTCATTAACTCAAGTAACACCTTTTTCAAAATATTTCAATGAAAATGAGGAATGTATATATTGAATAATATGTTATTGAACTCTACCCAATCAAAATATTAAATTTAATCTTGATTCCTCAAATAGTTAAATAGATTCAACCACCAGTATTCTTCACCTTCTAATAGATAAATAGATAGAATTGAATTTTCAATATTCAAACACTAGAGAATGTAGAATATCATTACTATATTAATAATATAGTGTTCAGTAAAATTTGGATCAGTGGAACCACTAAAAGGAGGATGTTTCTTTATGAAGGACTCAACAAAATAATGTTCCCTCTATATATCCTCTGGAAGCTCAACATAATTCATAAATTTAGAATGCTTCATGATGATAATAATGATATTTTCCATCACATATCCCATATCATTTGGTTTCCCAAGAGTAAAATCATTATTTGTTCCATTGAAAAAACTATTAACATAGTTACCTCGGGTTCCATCCATTGGCACTAAAAAAAGGTTCAGAGTAAAAAATAGTTCTCATATCGAGGAACCACATAATAATGAAAATACACTTACATGATAACTAAATTATGTCAACTTCCTTGTTATGAAACCCTAAATTTATAATAGGCTATTCATAGAGAACTTATTTTTAAATACCACATAATTTTTCATAAAGAGTTCTTGAATTCATGAATCATATCCCCTTAGGAGTGTTAAACTAGGTGCACAGTAAGGACCATTGTCAAGTACTATGAAATGTTTGAGCCCGGCCTGAAACACCTTGTTGGAGTTTTTACCCCTAGGTACATTTGTGTTAAAACGAAATCCACATTTAGTATCTATATAATGATATATTTCTGTGAAACCACTCAATGCATCCTTTAACAAAACTCTAATTCATTTTCCTATACATTTCTTTATGCTTAAAATTTCCATAAACATGTCCTTAGAGTTTGAAATAAAGTTATATCATCTTATCTTCAGGAGGATAAATAAATTATTACATAATACAAACAACATTTAACATAATTTTACATAAATTATGATTATTAAATTTATATAAAATATATAATACATTAAAAATTAGATGCCCGAAGCCCTCATTTTATAAGTGAATTTGGGAACAGGAAAATATACACAATGTTACTTATGTGAGCTGCATTATCCCCTATTATGTTATTAATGACTCAAACCCAATTTATAAACAGAATAATCCATTAAAATATTCATTACCTGGGGATGGAAACATAAAATAAGTTGAGATAATATGGTCATTTATGGTAAACAAGGCAGATATGTAACCAAAAAGATGAGCATAAGGGTTTGATAATGTTATCATAATGTTAGAAGATCATATCATGCATATAAAAGACCATAAAAAATAAAGGAATGAATATTTGTAGTTCATAAGACATGAGATATATGATAATCAAGAACCAGATCCATGTAAGATTATCATAGTCATGAGATATCAAACTTATTTTTAATAAATATACATGTAAATCAATCCCTATAAGTCAAGGCACATTTCCAATACATAACATAGACCATCATAGAGAATACCCTAACTGGGCTGGACACACCACCATCCATCATCACAATAATTTCTTTTTATGGGATCCTATTTCCCAATATTCCAATAATAAATAGTTTTTCCCATATTATTATTGTTTATTGGATTTCCCCATGTTCCCATATTGGATCTAGTTTCACTATCTTCCCATAGTGGATCAGGTTTCCCCATCATCCCATAGTGGATTGGGTTTCTACATCTTCCTACACTGTATCATGTTTCACCATCATCCATAGTGGATAAATACTATCATCATAAATCCCATCATTATATCATGAGATATAAATATTTACCTAATGAATTTGAGAGAGATATAGTTACCACCCATCTCATAATGGAATCATGCATACATGTTCCGATAAATAAGAAAAAATCATATCATAAGACAAGAAATTAAATGGATGTAAACAAAATTCAATCATATCATAGCCTATAGAAAAATAGTTTTTTCATAATAATTTCATCAAAGAATATCCCATTAAAGATGAATGTTTCATAATCAAATGAACCATTAAAAAAAGGTTTTATAAAAATCATGTCATGAAAACATAGTCCATTTAGAGAAATATTATGAATGGAACCTTTGGATCATTTCCCCAAAAATTAATGATTAACATGAATGGATTTCCACTAAGATGGAAAATAATTTTAAAATATATTTTAAAAACATATATGTTGAAAACATCATTTCATCAATGAAAAATATTTTTAAAACATAAAACATTTTGAAAAACAGTTTCTATAATAATAAATATAAAAACATTAAAAGGATTCAGGAAGATTTTTTGATAATCATTTCATTAAAAAACATAAAAACCTTATAAATAAATATGTAAATCCTTTTAAAATCCATTTAATTGAAGACATGTTTAAAATTTATAAGGAATTATCATGATCAATTTGTAAAAAATTTATTTAAAATCTTATAAGGGAATCCTGAAAACATTTTGAAAACCATTTGATTGAAAAAACATCGAAAAATTATAAGGAGTCATATTAAAACCATAAAATAAAATAATTTTTCAATGAAAATTCTCTTATATATCAACTTTAATATTTTTTTAAAACATGGTTTTTGAAATTTAGAACACATGTCTCAAATAAAGAAAAATTGAGACAAAACCAC
This sequence comes from Viscum album, assembly GCA_963277665.1. Lineage (NCBI taxonomy): Eukaryota > Viridiplantae > Streptophyta > Magnoliopsida > Santalales > Viscaceae > Viscum > Viscum album. The sequence continues at coordinate 776,139,733 of OY728120.1, read as the reverse complement.
ATTACCAATTTGGAAAATTTTGAAATATAAAACACATGAAATAGAGATCATAAAATTGATATTTATATATCCATATATTTAAGAATAATAATAATAGAATATTTTCATGGACATTATATACCCCACACAAAAGAAATGAGTGGTGAATAAGGCATATGTATCACCGAAATAAAAGTTCGACTAAAAATCCCCTTACCTAATATATTGAATCACATTGTAATCATTAAATCCTAATGTATAATAAAAATAAGTTTATCATACATATACCATTTTTACAAATTATTCTATATAATTCCATATATGTCTTTATATCACTTTCTTATGAATACTACTATTTTAAGGTTATGTTTTGGGTAATATCTTCTATGTTCTTTCCATGTGATTTAATATGTTATATTATTGGACCACATACTTATATCAAGATTTAAATAACTTAAAAAATTATATAAATATCATTTACATTATAAATATATTTATTTATAATAATCCATGAATGATATAAAAATGAAATTTAAGACACCATTCATGGAGACGATATTTTGTACCTTTGCATGAGCGTTGTTTACGTTTAATTATTATTTTGAAAGAAAGAGATTATATAAATTATATTTATGTATATAATAATTAAAATTGAATTATTATTTCATATATTTTAAATAATTTTATTGAACCCATCCTTATTACATTATATGTAGAGTGTGAACGAATCATAATGCTTTGATGAGGCAGTAGTCCACACATCCCCAAACGAAATTATCATACTTAAAAAAAGGAAAGAATAAAGTAATGTGTTATATAATAATTTAAAAATTATAAATAAATCATAAATATATAATATATAATATAAAATCAGATTTTCTATCTTGATTCCCATCCACGAGATGTGGTAAAGGGAAAAACAAACAACAATGTTTTGTGAGGCTATTGTTCTCTGAACACAAGAATGATATGTTTGTTTTCCATTATATTGTTGTATTTGTATGTTCACATCAAAACCCTATAATTACAATATCTCAATAAATTTTTTATACCTTTTTTATTATATTATTTTTAAATTAGGATAATTGAAGGAGTGTAGATATAAATAAAACTATGGTGATCGTTGAATAAAGTTTCCTATTTTTCAAGAAACTCCTTTAAAGTTTCACAAAAGGACTTCCATGGATCCCATAATGATCAAATTGAGTACTCTAGGACTATGAGAGGTGTTTTTTTAACTTATTTGTGCATATTAATAGTGAGGAAAATTCTTTGATATTTGTTAATTAGTGTGAGGTGTGATTGCCTTAATATAGGGGAGGAGGAGTGAAAATCATGTAAATTATTGGAAATAGGATTCCACCATGTTTATTACTATGATAATTAGATCATATAATAGACCATATATGATAAAATTGATGATATTTTTTAAATATTAATAGACAATTTTTTTTGGAAGTGATTCTTGGTCATTTTGGCCATTATTTTTAAAGTTTAGTCTTCGTTAAGATATTTATTATCTTAATCATTATAATTAGTTTTAATATTTATACTAATATTTATTTTAACAAACTAAAATATAAGTGAAATTATAAATTCATGAAATTTTTTTCCTTAATAAATTTAAATTTTATAACGTAGACTTGTCACGACATTAGGTTTTTTATAAAAAAAGTTTAAAAAATTTAGATGTTTTTATATCCAATTTCATTGTGAAATTTGTTATAGTTACCTATTTTGGATTCATTTATAAAAACATAAGTAATTAAACATTAAAACTAATTTTTAAAAAAATACTATATAAATAAATAAGATTAAATGAATGATTGGAATTAAAATTCATTATTTTTCACTATTCATCCTATAAATAGATTGTTTTGAGAAAGCTAAAAAATTTATATTAAGATAATTCTAACATTATGAATTCAAAAATGGTATTTATTTTATCAATTTAAATTTTTATAGTGTCCAAAATTAATTTTATTATTGTTCATATAGGTACGTAAAATGATGTTGCTTTAAGAAAATAGTACATCTAAAAATATAATGACTTACAAAAATTTTTTATTGAATTATAAATATGTTTTATTTATAGGAGAAAACAATGATTTATATGTAATCTATTGTTATTTATATTAAAATTTCCATTTTTAATGATTTTTTATAACCATCTCATTCTAATAATAATAATAATAATAAAATTATGTTTTGTAAGATCTAAATGTTGCGTGAAACACAGGCCAATTTTGTGCATCACAGAGTACCATTTTACTATGATTTATTGTATAAATATATTTAATTAGTGTCTCATGATATGTAAAAAATAAAATAAAATAATTTTATTAAAAAAATGGTTCATAAAAACATTGGGTGTTTCAATGTTATAATGATCACATAATAATATTTTATTGCTAGTTTAATCTCTATATTGTAGGGAAAAAATCTATCAAGATTAAATTTTTTTAAAAATATACATTCCATAAAATAATGGTTTGATACATTATAGAAATCCTAAAAAATTGCATCCTCCAAATTTTTATGTGCACATTTAATATCACGGGTTGATATTTGAAAACACCTTTGTGCTAAACTAACATTATAAAAAGGGTTAATAAAATATCCTCTAAAAAAGTGGAAAATGAAAAAAAAATGTCACAATATTAATAGGATTGTAATTAGTAGAAAATTAGAGGGATATAAAAATATAGAAATGGAATAGAAATATAACTATCATGTTTTGATTAAGAATGATAGAGAACATGGTAATTATAATGTTAACCCTCACAAAAACTTAAATTTATTACCAGTTAGGAAAATATACATACTTCATTAAATTTTTGGGAATAATAAAATCATTTTTATTTGCATCAATCAATTTCCACGTCATTTCATACACCTGGAGAGGGATATCCAAGAAATAATTTATTTCGGATGAAATGTTATCAAAATATCTCTATATCAATCATTTGGACCTAGAATATTTACCAAAAGAAAAATGGTTAGAACATGGTATCTAATATAATAAATCATTTCTTAACCTATAAATTTTATAAAATTTCATAATTAATCCATTTTATAAGTGGTTAACCATCAAATTCATCAAAAATAAATTTGTCCAAAATTAAAAATTAAGGTCACTAATGTTCTAAAATCAACAAAACATAAAATTTTCCTTAAACAAAATAATTAAGTTCTTATTTATATACAAAATATATTACTACCTTGTTCACAATTAAAACATATTGAAATTATGAATGATTCAAAAAATGGAATCTCGAGTTATATTCCTCAAATCTAATCATCTAAAAATACAAAAAAGATAACATAAACCATCAAATCATTAATCACAATTATAGTCCACAATAACATCACATAAAAATCTATTTATTATTTTTATCTCAACATCAAAAAAATATATTAAGGTTACACTCCATAAATCTACTATTTTAAATGAGATCAACAATCCATATAATCATTTATATTGGTTACTGATATTATTCATCCTACACATCCAAATTCATAATTAAATGGTATTATAGTTAAATCTTTATACAATTCTGGATTTTTATATACAGGATTTAAAAAATACCTTTACAAAAATATGTATTGGATCTAGTATACAATAATATTAATCATTGCTCCTTTGTCGTATTAATAACATAATCTTATCATTGACCCCATTAACAATTCTAAGTAGATTTCACTCGACACTAAGGGAATTCATTTATGTAGTTCCCCATATCCATAGAGTGGTACCATTACACATTGGAACATTATATCTTCCCCTTGAAATCAAAATCATTATGTTTTCTTTCCATATATATGATTTAAACTTATTTTCCTTTTAGTCATGCACCAATGTGTTTCCTTCCACAAGTATCACATATTGGAAAATCCTTCCTTCCATTCTTCTATTTATTCATCTATTTCTCTTTGGTCATCTTATTCTCTTTCTTCCTTTATAAATCATATGACTTGTAGAATTATTTATATTTCCTATTATAATAAGATACAATTCCATTATATGATGAGAATATTTTGGACTCTTGTCCTCATTGAATTATTAGATTAATCCCTTCAATGAAATTATGATTCTTACTGTTTGGATTACATGAATTAATCTAGTTTTAATTATTTCCACTAGTAAAAATTTATAAAAAAAATTAAAACACTATATTAGATCATACCTTTATGAAACATAATGTATCATGTTAAGATAGTGGTACAATTTACATTAATTGAAAAAATATGTATAACTTATCTCTAAATCATACGATTAGTTTATTTTTATATGTTTACAAGTTCTTTCATAGGGTTTCATTTCCTAATATATGTTTTCTTGAATATAGGTCACATGAATTGTACAAAACATGATCTAATACCAACTGCAATAACGCTGACCCTAGTATCATCATGCTGGTGGATAATTTATTACATTGTCTAAGATACAATGAATCACATCCCAAAGGACCAAATAGTTTAATAGTCTTGGTAAACTATACAAATAAATTAACATAAAATTATTTTTAAAAAATAAAATACACAAATAATATTATTTGATAATTCCATTATTCACCTTATTGTAACCCTGCATATCAATCAAAAAACAATTCCATTTATCTCGTGGAAAATGAAACATAATAATGGTGTGAGATAAAATTTTGAGTATGGGTAAACATATAGAAAAATCTATGAATAAATAAGGAATAAATAATATGTAACGGTTATAAAATAAAACACATTCCATTTAATCAATAACATGAAAATAATATGGAAGTAATAATGTATTGTAATCAAATTACATATGAATAATAACAAGATAATGATATGTAACTATATATATTATACTAATCAAATAATCACATGGGATATCAATAAATAATATCACGTTGACTGAATTCATAAATCGAGACATCATAAACATACCATCAAGTCTTCTTACAATATAAAATAAATAAACGAGTAAGGCCTTGGACAAATCACAAAGTAGTTTTTCCCATGAGACCTACTGATGGATCAAAGGGAAACTGGAGGACCCACTCATCACTAAAGAAGTATAATTCATTCGTTATATGAAAGGAGAGATACATAATCAATATATACATTCATATAAAAAACAAACATATTAAATGAAAATATATAAAAATGTCAAATAAACATAATCATAAAACAACTTGAGTAATATGGTGAACAATATCAAAATATTACACCCATAATCATACTGATCATAGAAAATCCAAAAGAAAAATATGGATGATATCAATAAAACATATCCTTGGTAAATCAAAAGTACATTAAAGGATCAATTTTGTTAAGGAATATAAATACAATGAAGATATCCATAAAAAAAAGTTTTTGTAAAACACCCTTTGAATTGTGAAAAATACCATTAAAAACAAAAACAATTCAAAATAGTGTTTTCAAATATGATCGTTTGAAAGTAACCATGATATATGTCATAAAATAATGTGCAATCAGGACAGTTGAAAATTCCATTCATTTCATACATATTAAAAAAATCCCATTCATATTTAAAAAAATTTGAAATGAGTCTTGCTTTTAAAATAAAATGAATATTACTTTAATAAAAAATAAAAATAAAAATGGGTAATAATTTATTTAATAAATCATTATAAAAATGATTATTTTCTTGAAAACATTCATTAAGAAAACATGGGTTTTTTTGAGAATTTTTTTAACCAATGTGAAATAATGTTTAATTTCTATAAAAATAATAATAATTTGAATTACTAAAGAGTAAAAGAATAGTACTTTTACATGAAAATTTCATGAATGAATAAAGAAGAATAAAATACATTTATTTTAACATAATAATAATTCTACAATAGAATAATAAAAAAAAATAGTCCCGATTAATGATGAGATTGTGAAATAAACTCTTACCACTTGGGTGTCTATTCAATTATAAGCCCCATAAATGATTATTTTTTTAAAAAATAACGTATATTATTTGAATAAAAAAATTATTTATATAAATTTTCAAAGGGTTATTATATACACCACAAAATAAATAAATAATAGGTGAAAAAATCATATGTCCCATAGATATTAATGTGAGATGAAAATCCATTACCTTCCACTTTCTTTTAATTTAATGTTATTTAGAATCCTTTATAATGATTTAAATATAGTAATTTATTTATACTAGAGCCATATATATATTTATTATAAAATATATTATCCAAATATATCATTGTATCACTCGTTAGTTAATAATAGTTCATAATTACTCTTAAAACTTTGTTAACTACTTCATTTTCCTCGGCATGTTTTGTTGTATAAGTCCCGATTCTTATTCATAGGATATAATTTCATTATATAAGAAATTATATTAAGTTAATAGATATCATATTTTTAATTTTATACATTTTTAGAATCATTCTTGACTGTTGGACAATGAAAATGAATTGCATCGCTTCGTGGAGATGGAATGCCATATGTAAGCTTGGGAGAAGATGTCATTTCCAAATGGTGGAATGGGTAAGTAATTTAATGATGTAATAATTTTAGATAAGAAATTTTATTTAATAACTATCATTTATATCCATTATTTGTATCATTATACATTTCCAATTAATATGGGGATGAAAAATGAATTACATAGCTATGTGGAGACAATAAGATGTATGTATCTACGTCTCCTGCTTTCATTTCTCATAGAATGGATAAAAGGTAAAAAAAATTTATATACATAATAATTTCTAGTTATATATATTATACTATATTTGATATATTAGGATAGAAAAAACACATTATTAGGAAATATAAGATTAAATAAATCTGAAATAGTTATTAAATATGAATACATATTCTTCTGAAAACATTCTTTATATCTCTTTTTAGAGACACTAGGGTTTGTATGATGAAATAATAAAAATTGTAGAACATGTATTGTAATGTTTTAAGAGAAATTATAAGAGTTTGTACAATATATATGGCTCCCATTGGTGTAATTAAGTGATGCAAGCAGTTCCATTTTATAATTTAAGTGAGGGGCACTTCAGGAATTTACTAAACTATTTTATCAATATAAATTAATTTTCAATTCAAAATTTCTGGGAAAATATAAATTCAAAATATAAGATGATTATGGGTCTAAATAACCCAATCCATTGAATTTTATATAGCTTATCACTAAATCCATACCCTTATATTTTGGTTTTAACCCTTATTGAACATCTTTAACTCTACCATGACCACATGGATATATACTCATTGAGGGTTAAATTAGTTTTTATAAAATAAAAATGGACTAATAAATAGACAATGGAATAAATTTTATATATCTTCCCTATAACTCTAAAAATTTATAATTTATTTTAATTTTATATCAATTAATAAAATATTCATTAAAAAGTATTTATAATGTCAATTTTAAGAACTATTCAATACTTATAATTTTATAAAGTAAATAAAATAAGAAAACTTCAAAAAATAAATTTTAATACATATATATTATTTAAATTTCCTCTATAAATTATTTATGACATTAATTCTCTCAAATAATATTTATTCTAATATTTTTAATATCATGTACATGATTTTTCCATTAATCGAATTATATCTTCATTGTCATTGTGTAATTTTTTAAGGTATTTTTTATGCTAAAAATAAAAACGGAATTTCAATAATGTATATAATTTTATTAAATTTAAAAATAATATTTATAGTTGAAGATATATTCTTCATAATACAATATTTAAAATGATATAGATATAAAAATCTTGTATGTGGAATATTTAATGTTTTATTAAATAAAATTTTATAAATGTCACAATCCCATTAAAATTCCCATAAATGGTAATATATAAAAATAATTTTTTAATAATGAAAATTTTACATAAAATAAATTTTTTTCAGGTATTAGGTTCCTTTTATAGTTAGTATAATTATTTTTAACATAAATTACCCAATTTACATTTTATCAAGGAAAAAAAAATTTACACGGTTACTATTCATATTGGTAAAAAATTAGAAGGAAATATATACTAAATATGGACCTTATAAATCCAATAATATCTTATATCTTTCAAAATTCCATACATAGAATTTTTAGAATTTAATTTATAATTAATCTTGAAAAATGTAATTAAATATTTTTCAAGAAAAATATTATTTTTAAGCCACAAAAATGAATTTATACAAAAAAGGAATAAGTATGATTGAAATTTAAATAGTAAATAAATTAATAACGTGTTAATAAACAATATATATATATATATTAATTTTTAAAAAAAATATTCCTTCCAACAATTTTTGTGACTAAGTTATAATGATCACATAATAATCATTCATTGTTAATTTAAGTTTGGTTTTTTGGGAATTGTAAGCAATAAAAGAGGTTAAAATAATTAAAATAATTAATAACCTAAAATATTTGGGTGTTACATTTAATTTTTTTTTCATATTATTTGAATGAATATATAAAATATTATTACTGTAGAAAATGTATTTAAATTTCCTATGTTTCTAAAAGATAGGAATTGGACGTGTTCTACTTGTTGAATGGGATGGATTGTGAGTACATTAAAAAATAAGGTATAAATCAAATCTACTCATCCTTTAGATCTTATTCACTCTATAATTTTTATTCCAATTTGTATGAAATAAAAAAATATGGACAAGTAACTTTTTTCTAGATTAATTTTCTCAAATTACATTTATTATGCTACCAAGGCATAAATCAAAGGCTCTAAAAAGGAAATTGTGTTTCAAGAGATGTGTCAAGAAAGAGTGTTGTTACTCTTTGAAGAATATTCAAATATATAATAAATCCAGGTAAACTTGTAGAATATTTTAATCCTATCTAGAAAAACATGGTATCCTATAATAACTTAGTACAACATACACACCAAAAAAGTGATGTGTCTGTATGAAATAATAGATGTCTTGTGGAGATATCTTAGATAATTTTGTTAGAGCGTGACGAATATCATTATTTATGGAGAAAAGCTATTAGAGAAGTGTTTTATTCTAAAAATAATGTGATTTATTGATATAATTTTATGTTTCATCATACGAGATATATTAAATGAATTCTATATGTTTAAATTATTGAAGAGTATTTTTCAACCCTTCAATTATCAAATTTAATGATACAAGTATTTGGAAATTTGAAATAAGTGGTGATGATGGTATCTTCCTTGATTATCCATAAAAGGAAAGAGGATATCATTTTTATCATAAATAGAAACATTCAATTATTAATTTTTGTGATGTGGATATAACATAAAAAATAGTGAAATCACATAAAGAATAAAGGTCAAAAAGTTATGATGATTAATATGTGTTTGTGAAGAATAATGGTGATAATTTAATAAATAGGGAAATTTTTAAAGAAGTTAATGTTGAAGTAGATGATTAAGTGAATTTATGTGATTATGAACAGTCTAATTTACATCCTCCAAGGTATAGAAGGAAATTTTATGTTCAAAATAACATTGTAAATCCTGAAAAGAATATTTAAACAAGATGAACTTTGACAAAATCCATTATTTTCACAAGTAGAACAAATAGAAATGAATGATTCAATGGAACATCTAGATTGGAATGATGAAATGAATGATGTGATTTATAAGATATAAAATAATGAGATTTTGAAGGTGATACCCAATCCCAAAGATAATAATGTTATTATAACTAGATGGGTTTCTTAAATTGAGATAAATGAAAAGAAGATGTTGTGAGACTTAAACTATGATTGGTGTACATAGGATATAAATATGTTTAAGTATTTAACTTTTATCAGACTTTATAACTTGTTTAAAGACATTAAACCATTATAATTTTTATTATTGTTACTACACAATGGTAATGAATGATATTTCAAATTTATGTCAATTAAGCCTTCCTCAATAGTCAATTGTAAGAGGGTGTGTATATTGAAAAACCATGTGGTTTAATTCTTAGTGATAATAAGAGTTGTGTTTTTAGGTTAAATACGGATTTATACATTCTAACCCAATCATTTAGATATTTTTATTCTAATCTTGTCACCTCCTCTAAGAACATTAAGTTAATTAATTGAATTTTCGATGAGACACTCTACCTTAATCATGATAAGGAGGTATTTACCATTCTTATCATTTATATAGAAGATATTTTTTTGGAAATTAGGAATATTATTTTTATGATTCATATAAATAAATGAATAATCATTTTAAAATTTCAATCCATTGTTGGATGAGGTACTTTCTTGGCATAAAAATTTCTCAAGAAAAATTGTATATTTTTCAATTTACAATGAAATTTTTCTATTAAATTTTGAAAAATTCAGGAATAGATGATCTAACTATGATTTATACAGCAATTTTAGTAGGATATAAATTGTATAAATATTAATAAGGATAAAGTATTAATACATGAGGTTTTGTTGGATTCCCATAAACTACATTCATTGGTAAGATTCAATGGCGATGGATTCTGTTCAGTGATCAGTAAGAAGTTGGTCAGTGGAATAAAGTTGTCAGTAGTGTGAGGGTGATAGTGTTAGGCTTGATGTGTCTTTTTTGCACATTTAATCCTTTTTAATATTGTATTTATTTTGATAAATAATCTGATGAGGATCTATATAAAGATAAATGGATTTAAATTTTTTAATAAGTGATTTATGATGATAAAATTTTTGAACATTAAACCTCATTTTTGAAATTTGGTGATGTTGTATTTGAATTTTGAATGTACAGTTACTAATCATCCTTAAATAATATTTTAAACAATTGAAAAAATGGGTTTAGAGTAAATATAATAGAAAATAAGATACTAATTTGTATAGTTTTTAGATTTTTATTTGGATAGGAAGTGCTGATGATATGAAGTCTACATTTGGATAAGATTTCATTCTTGGAGGAAGATGTGTTTATTGGAATTTAAAGAAGAATAACTCAGTCAAAAAGATCACTGGTGATGTTGAATACATGGTTACCACCAATTACCCAAAAGATGTTATTTGGATAATAAATAACCTAGAATATTTATTATTAGATTGGGATTTTCCATTACTTTTGGGTTCTGATAATCAACATAATATTAATCATTAAAATAATCTTATTTTTCAATAAATATCTATAAAAATTGATATTAAATATCACTTCATTAAATATTTATTGGGGAAGAATGAGTTAAAATTGGAATATTTTCGTACATTAGGATATATTGTAGTTGTATTTACCAAGAGACTCTCAAAATAAATATTTCCAAATCCAATGTTTAATTTAGGTGTTAAACCTCAATCATTACATGGATATGAGTTATAGTATTTTCATCACACCTATCATCTTGTCTATGGATACTATTGTCATAGGGGTAGAGAAATTAACATAATAAATTATTCATTTATGATTTTGTTCTTATTTTTGTCAATGGAAGAGTATATATTAATGGGTGAGTATCCACTTATATATGTTAATATTGGGGGAATTATCTATTGAAAATAATTATATATTTAGTGATAGTCATTTGGAGAAGAAATATTTGATTTAAATGTGTATAAAATGTAATTAATTTTTTATTAGTGGTTTTATAACCTTTTCATCAATGAAATAATGACGGAGTTCAATTTAATAATGTTGAGTGTCATATGTAGGAAATTTTATATAGATCCCAATCATATGTAACACAAGATATTATCTATTCAATGTTATTTTTTACAAATCCTCTTTCACTGACATAGCCTAAAAATTATTTATTTGAGATGCTTTTCTATGTTTTTATAGTTTCATTTGGATTTATGTTCTATAGATGAAACAAAAATCTAAATGGGTATATTATTGGTCATAAGAGGTTATAATATATTTTTATGATAAGTGAAGTCAATGAATTGATGAAAATGATATAATCCAGTGTATTTAATATTCTTCTAAATCAATAAATCATATTTAAATTATATCTCAAACAATGCTTAAGTATTTTTAATCTGTTTATATATCATGAGAGGAGTTCACTAACCTAAAATAAGTTAAAGGAGAAGGAAAAGGAGTTACATGTTGTAATTCATGCTATTATGATGTTGAATTTATTTTCATCAGAAGTTAATTTCTTTAACTAATGTTAATACCACATCATGTTGATATTGAGTATAGATACAATGTAGTCCAGAAATCCATGACATCGAGATTCTAAAATTGGATGTGGGATGTAAAAAAGCATACATGACCTCACATCATAGTGTGAGTGTCCATGATAAATAGGGAATTTAATGATAGTAATCCAAAATATAGAAGTATGACCATTACATATAAGATACTATGTCAATTTCAATGGATATTGAAAATTTAGGACCTCCACACCAAATCTTTTTCCACACATTTTAGTTATAAGAAAATATGTTTGACTATGTCATAGTGAATACACCTCTCCACCAAATGTTTTGAGTTTTTTTAGTCCCAATAAAAATTTTGTGACCTCTACACCATGTCAAATTTTCCACACCACAATATTTTGTAGATATTCATTTTCAACCACTCGAGTAAAATAGGCTATGCTATAATTCACTAGGCCATGTTGTAGAAGTTATTTTATATAGATAATTTGGGAAATTATAGTAAGAATGCTAACTTGGATTCAAATTTTAAAATTAGTGTTTATCTAAATAAACCTTAAATACCAAAATTAATTTAATGATGACAATTAAGATGAATATGATCCTTCAGATGTGAATATATCAGGTTAATTAAATTAAAAAAAACGAAAACCTGATGTTCTTGATGATGGTAATTTTGAGAAAAATTGAGATGTTTGGATTATCTTAGAAAAAGTTTTAAAATATTGTGGATTAAGAAGATTATGTTCTAGATATGTGAATCATAGTGACATTTTTATGATTATCCAAATTTAATGATCATAAAAATACGATGAAAAGAAGAAATAGAAGTGGATGTGATAATTTTCATAGATTAAAGAGTCGTTCCATGAGTTTCTATAAGTTCCTGTAGATGAGTAAGTGTATCAATTCTCCCACAGATGATGTCTATGACTGGAAGATTCTTTTATTATTGATTGGAAGTTATATGTAATTATAATAATGTAGGAATCAATGACATTATTAGGAGAATTTTTGTAACATGAGTGCAATGATAAACCCAATTTTCAAAACCTACATGTTGAAACTAGTGTGTTATTTGATATTAGATGTATTTATATCAGGCCCATGACTAACATTCTCATTTTTAGGGGTAAAAAATATTAATCAAAATTATGTTTATGTTTGTGTGTGTGATGAAAATGATTAGGATTCACTATAACTAGTTATTATAGTTACTTTTTCAAGGAAACATGAAATGACCTTGGATCACCGATTCACCCCCATCATGTATTCTTTTCTAATATAAGAGGTTCCTTTTCACTTGTAAAACGTATATATGATGAAACTATATACAATTCTTCTCAATGGTACTTTTTATAATCATGTTGGTCAATGTCATACCAAAAATAGTGAGAAGATTATTACAACACCATGGAATATGGTGTTTCAATTGGAATAATTCTTATATAATATAGGGAAACACAAAATGGGAATCTTGAAGACAATTTTGAACATTCTATAATAGTGAAAAAATCAGTGACCATAGAATTACCTCACCATGGAAGAATATATTTTGGGTATTATGATTGTAGGATTCGAAGGGGAATTGAGAAGGTTATAATAATGAAAAGTGTTTTTAAGGGAACATTCCCTTAATAAGAACTATAACATGGTAATTTGAGTAAAAACCCACGATTATTTTTATGTGGTTCTAGATAAAATAATTTTAAAAAATAGCATGTTATCATTTTAGAGAAAAATTAGTCTATGGGACATATTGTTGATTTATAAGTCCTTTAATTATTTGTCAGTGATGAAATGAAATCCAAAGGTCTTAATAATGTTCAATCGTGAAGATTTACTGGTATATAATCTAAATAATAGATTTTATCAATATAATCTATGAATTATATTGTTATTTTTGGTTTCAATTTGAATTTCAATATTATAACAATTTAAAAGATAGATTTTTATGTAGATTAGAAGAAGTAAATAATAAATTATCGAGTCATGGAAAAAATAATTGAGTGTTTCGAGAGCGTAGAACAATGAACAAAGATATATTAATAACATGAGATTTTATATATATATATATATATATATTATAGAGGTTTACATTTTTTTTAAAAAAATATGTTAAACATTTTTATTTAGAAGAAATGGTGTTGTGAAAATTAAATGTGGAATTAAAGAGAGTATCAGATGTTCAAATTCTGTAGCCACATAGGCCACATAATATAGTATTATTTTGAGGAAAAAAATTCTTGTGAGGGGAAACCACTAGAATCTAGTAACAGGGAAAAAAAAAATTTCCATAAAAAAAAATTTAAAATTATTCCCAAGAAATTTCTTCAATTGCATGAACATTAGGAACAAACCACTCACTTATATAAAAATGATGGAATTTTTTTCTAAATAAATATAAATTAGATTAAATGTAATATATTTCAATTTCATTTAATTCAAGAATCATTATTTTCAAATTAGAGGAAAGGAATATGATCTAATATATTATGCTAATGATGAATAAATTATACCAACATCCATATGAACACATTCTAGAATATTATAGAAATAAAAGATGCCAAAGATTAAATAAAAAACATATTCATGTTGAGATAACTTTATAAGATAAAATTAATAGAAGTAATTGTATTATTTATTGTGGGTTCATATCCCACATCATAGGTAAAATGAATCTACTCAAGAATTATAAAGGAAGTGTTGAAGACACAACATAGTTTCGATAATGTTTGGATTTAAAATTTAAACTAGAAAAACAATTTTATTAGAGATGAATTGAGGATCATTCATGTTCTATATGATGATATATTTAGACACAATTTATTCAGTGTGATTTTGGTATGTGAGTCAGTATTGGATTACAAAATAAACAAAAATGATATAATATAAAATAAATGTTTATAAACTCTATTATACATGGATGGAGAAAATATGGTAAAATATATCATATAGATATTAAAGATAAGATAAAAGTTTATTCCTCATTTAATTTTCAATATGAATGGTTGTGAATATTGATTGCCCGATTCCCTCTAAGAATGCACCGCACATGCATCCACGTTTTCAAAATAATTCGACCGATGTGGCCTCCTCCGACTACTCTGTATTATATGCCTCAGAACTAGCCACTTATACTTTCTGCTCCTATGTCCCTTTTTCGGCAGCTACTAATACTCCTACAAAATTCTCCCCTGCCTGTTTTGGTGCACCTCCAGTAGCACAGTCTTTTTTTCATGATGCTGTCTGTGGCCCTTCTTCACCCATTGACCATCCTTGTTTTGCAATCGTCTCCCAAAGGTAGTCGCATTAGTCACGTGAGGGATCATAGATATATATAGAAGATCTGACCTCAGTATTTTCATAATATTTGATGTGTTTTAATCTCACCCTTGTAGATCTCTTTAGCACCAAAAAACCCTCGCTCACAGCCTTTTAGTGCTTCGTGGCCTCTTGGGGCCTTTAAGTTTTAGTGCGGATCTCTACCCTCCATCTTCATTCCTTATACATTTTTATCGCATTGTAAGAGTGCTTCCTTCAGGCGTGGTGAAGCCCCCACCCCTAGGCCCTTCGGGGTTTATGTTTGTACCGATGGTCGATGGATGCCAATATGTGAAAGTAAAGTGCTCTGTCTGTGGTGTGGATCAATCTCCCGGGGCTCCTGCTTCCATTTTAGAATGATGGTTTCCTCAAAGCCATCAGCGATTCCTTGGGTGGATTCCTGTGCTCGGTTCCCTTAACCAGGTACAATGCGGAGTCCTCTATGGCTTGAATTTGTGTTGAACTGGACCTATCCCTACCCATGCTGGAAAATATTGACTTCAGGGTGCAAGACTACTTTTTTTTGGAGTCAAGATTTTTCATATCAAGTTTTCCTATGCCTCTGTTCTTATTGCCTTATTCTAGGGAACTCCACGTAGATGTGATGTCGCCTCTGTCAATCTTGGTGGTGTCAACCATTTCATACAACTATGATCATAGGTGGTCTTCCATCTCCATCCCATGGCGTTATTTTATGGGTGCATTCAGAGGAAACCTCATCTCATAGATCATCCATTGTTCCTCTTCCAGGTGACAAGGCCTATGCGGTTCCTACCGAATCACTATTGGTGGCAGAAATAGAGGTGTGCTTTGACCTAATTCCTTTTCTTTCTATAGTGCATAACCTAGGTTTGCACTGGCTCCCATCTTCCTTTTCTTGTTCTTCACCTGGGCCTACCTCCCTACCCCCTTTGTCTCTGGCTAATGGTGGTCCACCTGAGGTGTTGCGATCTCTTGCGATTGTTCCTCTAGGATTATTTATCGAAGGGTTTACCTCTCTCAATGATTTGAGTTCACCCTGGTTCTCATCACAACAGCTTCACAATGGGTGGCTGATGGACTAGATAGTAAATCACACTCTCTTCCAAATTTTTTTGGGAAACTAAGGGCCCCTCCGAAAGACCCCGACTCTCCATCCATTCCTTCTCCATCAAATGGTACTAGTGTTTGAACTAGATCACAGCCGAGAAAACTCAATAGTTATTCATCCTCCCATTTTGTACTGTCTATGTAGTCTTGGGCCAATCCCAGAACTATATGTTTCCATTTACTAATCAGATTGTCTGGAAAGACCAATGAATTGGAGATCATTTTAAAATGGATTTATTTTCCTTAGAGATCCCCAAAGACAAGCTCTATATGGTTTCCATCATTGAGAAAAAGTAAAAACCTTGAAAGATATCAAAGTCCTCCAAAAAAACATAAACCTCATTGCTACAAGCATGCAGAACCGATCAAAAAATAGATATGGATCTTCTCGAACTAAAGTTTCTCTGTGACTCTAACCCAGGTGGGTGACCAGTTCATCGTTGTGATGGTTTATCATGACCCCCACTGCTTCATTATCTCTATTATTTATTGAAACTTTGAATCCCACCTTCCAGAGCCCTGTGAAGTGATCTCAATTCATTTGATCTCGGTAATCTTCCTTGGATCGTAGTGGGGATTTAAATGTCATTATTGATCTAGAAGAACATAGTTGAAGAGTTCCATTTAACAGGAAGGTCTGTCTCACTTTTTTCACAATTCTTGGATGGTAAATTTCTCATTGTCCTTTGATTCTCTGGAAACTTCTTCAAGTGGTGTGACAACATGTGGGGTCCCCATAGGTCCTAGAGACAGTTGGATAGATTCTTTTACGACATTTCTGTGAAATTTTCTTATGCTACAATTGGGTTACCCACATAGCATATGGTATGTTAGATCATTCCACAATTTTTATCTTTCTATCAGCTGATCAAGATCATCATAACTGTATTTTGTTTTTATCAACTCTGGACATGCATTTCACACTATAGGGATCTGGTTTGAGTCTTCTAGGATTCCCTTGTTCAGGTCCGTACATGGATTCACATCCTCAAAAAACTAATAAAGGTCAAGAACATGCGTTATTTTTGGTCAAAGGATTTCCCATTGTTAGATATAGACCTGGATATAGTCTTGTAGGGTGTTGATCAGCTTGAAAGGTATCTTGAAGAGGATCAGAATGACATCCTTTTTGAGGATCTTTCAAGCAAAAATGAGCTCCTTTTGAAAATGTTGTTGAGGCATGAAAACTAGTCTAGGTAGTAGGCCATTATCATTCGGCTTAAAGAGGTTGATAAAAATATTGCATTTTTACATGCTTTCATAAAGGAGAATACAAGGTGGATCAATATGAATATTGTTCTTGTGGATGGCTCCTTCACAAATGATATGGATGTTTTAGGGGATCTTGATAACTCTCACTTCCTCAACAATCATGTTGTTCCTAGTAAAACCTATCCAAATGGGTATATAGGGGGCAGAATGTGAATCCTTGAAAACCTCAAACTGATCATCTTGGCTTGCGACAATGTGGTCCTGAGTGGTATTCTTTTAGAGGATGAGAATAGTGGAGACATGATGTCTAAGAATCATGATATTGAGGTGGGTCCTGAAGGCTTTCTTGGAGGTTTTTCTAGAGCAACAAGGGACATCATGAAATGGGATTTAATTACAACCATCCATGATTTTTTAGGGTTGTTCCTTTGCCTAGAGTGGCATGGGAAATGACCATGGTTACCATTCCCAAATCCAAATCTCATTCATCCATAGAGTATTTTCTTTCAATTATCATGTGGAATGTTCATTATAAAATTCTAACAGGTATCATTAATTCAATGTTGTCTATCCATATTCCCAAGTGCATCTCTAAGGAACAACATGAATTTACCAAACAGAATTCCATCTATGGGGAGATCGTCTTGGCTTAATAAATGATCAGGGATTCAAAATTAAAACATGTGGCTCCAACATGGATATTAAATTGGACATGAGAAAGTCCTATGATCGTGTTGAGTGGAGATTCATTATTAAAGTGCTGGATGGTATGGGCCTTTCTCCTTGGAATATTGATATCATTTTTTGTTGATGCAGTTCATCTTGGAAGTCGATACCTTTCATGGGAAAATGTTCAGATTCATCCTAGAAACATGTGGGATTCGTCAAGGAGATCCAATCTCACAGAGTATCTTTATCATCGCATTGGAGGTTCTCAGTCCCGTCATTCAATGAAACATTTCCAGTGGTGTGATCCAACCCTTCCGTAAGAGTATGTACTTCACATTTGTGTCACACCATATGTTTGCAGATGACTCCATTATTTTCATCAACCCATCCAGCAGGTTTGTGCATAGCCCGAACAGAGCATTGGTGGTGTATTATCATTTGAGCAGTCAGTTCATCAACTAGAGTAAGAGAAACTTTTATATCTCTAAAACATGCTCTAATAAGCATTTCCTCAATGTGGGATGTATTCTAGGAATACATAATGAAAATATTCCCATTTTGTATTTGGGATCCACTATCTCATTGTGGCCACTGCATATTCATGATTTTCACTCCATTGTTTGTGAAATCACGAATGTATTCTTAACAGGAAGAGGCATTATTTGTCCTTTGGAGGCAGGATCACCTTGGTGAACAGTGTTCTCATGGCCACACTGATTCATGCTCTATATTCTATTGAAGTCCCTAAAGTGGTTATCTGAAACATGAAAAGGATCCTTGATGGATTCATCTACGACCCCTTGAATGTGGGCAGAAGGAACTACGTTTCCTAGCAAAAAATGGTATGACATTTTCATGAATGTGGTATCAATGTTTAAAATCTCAGTGATTCCCTTACCTACATTCATGCGAAAATGGATTTGTAAGTTCTTAAGAAACAGATGTTATGGAGAATGACCATGCATGCATGTTATGTTGGGAATGGGGGTATTAAGGACGATCATTCTTCCCCCTTTTGTTGGAGATTAATCCTCTGCAAAACTCCCTTAGACCTCAAACTCACAGGATGATCGGAAGTGCTTGGATGTATCTTTTTGGCATGAAAACTGGTGTGGGGAGGTCATTGGTTACACGAGTTTTCCTGCCACCAAATGGTCACACCAAATGGTGAGGGTGGGCATGGCCTCCAAATGTGTTTGTTGTTAGTGTAACATGGAGGGAACTTCGGATCATTTTTTATTCAAGAGGGATTGTCAGAAAGAGGTGTGGATGTTATTTTGGTTATTTCACTAGCTTTTCTATTCCATCTATGTCAAAAATGCCTTTCATCCCCCTAGTTCAATAGCTTGGGTGATGAGGGCCCAAATTGAAGAGTGTGGTCTATGGTGTTGCACAAAAGCTTATAGTGCATGTGGCAGACAAAAAATGAGTACCTACATGAAGTGGTTGACTCATCAGTTTGAACAATAATTTTTAGAACTAAGATCCTACTGCTTGGTATTATTCATGTTCTCAATGCCTAGAGGGAGGCTCCCACCATTTAGTGGCTTCTTCCTACCGTGCAAACCCCCCCTTCGGTCCACATTTCCTCCTATTGAAATTGGCTTTTATGGAACCACCCTCATAATGGTTTCTTGCTCATCATCGAGGGTTCCAGTATTGTGGGCACCATGAGTGGTGGGGGTATCATCTGTGACTGTAATGGCTAGGTAATTCATGCTTTTCCAATCGGTTGGGTCATGATACATCACATCTTGTAGAGGTGAAGACCATTCGGGCATGTCTCCATGTGTGAAGCTAAAGGGGAGTGGAACTAGTGGAGGTGGAAACTGATTTAATGCTAGTTCCCAACACTCACTAGGGGATCCGAAGTGCTCCTTGTTCTATCGATAATATCATTTGGAAGTGTTAGGGTATCCTTGGAATCAACACCAATGTCTCCCATACCTGGAGGGAGGGTAATAAACCTGGGGACTACCTAGACTCACTTGATTGTTTGGGATCAGAGTCTCTTGTCTTTTACACCCCTCATTGTCCGAATCCAATGGGGATCGACATTATTAGAGGGGATGCCCTCATCCATCACCATTTTAGGCCACATGTAGTATCTTCTTCCTCAGCCTACTTCTGCATCCCTTTATGTTCCCCTTTCTTCTATTAGAATAGAAATTTCCATGATGATAATGATGATATTAAGGATTATACATGTCTCCTGACTGTGAATGCGAAGTTTTTTTTTATTTTTTTGAGAAGCTTATTTTAAACCAATGATTTCATTAAATTTACATAAACTATGCTGGTTTGATAATTGTTCAACCAAGGCATGTAATTATAATATATAATGATTATAGTGTTGTCCAATTAATGGGGATATAATATTAATGGGGTAAATACATTAAAAATATAATAATTAATAATATGTAACTGAATTCCATGAGATTGAACAATTTAATTGAGAATAGATAAAAAGAAATAAGTGGTGTTGTAGCTGCCATTATAGATGTCAAAGGATAATTTGAGATAATAAGTCAGTTGAGATAAATTTAAAAGATACCTTGATAAATATGGAAATAAATATATTGATGTATTACTTAGGCTATGCCTCACATGCTTTATACATTATTGATTATACGTAGATAGTTTTGTGTAAGTGTGATTGAGTTCATAGAGAGTTTTATGATTGAATGAACTCAATTTCATAATTTTCAAAATTTTATTGAAATAAAGTAGTTGAATGAATAAGATTGATGATATTGACATAAAATCTTTTTTCCAACACAAATATACAACTCAAATTTCTTATGTATTTTTTTGATGTCCTATTTTCAAGTAATAAATTCGTTACATGTAATTCCATTATAATAAAGAAATTAGAAGAGAAATTGAGTTGAAATTGATTTTACAATGATGTATGATTAAAATAAGATAATTTTTATGATGTTATTAAACTAGTTGTTGAAATAACCCTATGTTTTATGTGGATGAAATATGTGATGTAATGATTTAAGAAAGGAATGATTTATAACTCTGTAAATTTTGATTTTCCGTTAAAATGGTAATTAAAAATCAATGATTATTGTGGTATAGTCTTATATAATTTTTATGTAAATACATAGTTGATGAATATCATATCTAAATAGAGAGTTTTATGGAGTAGTATAAGGATTATTATATTTCCAAAAAATGTGATGCAAAATATTAGTTACAAAAAGGAAGTGGTATTATTGAAGATTCAAAAAAACTTTTATAAACAAAAGGGTAAGAAATAATGTTGTATCTAGTGAAGATGAACCATTAATATTTGATTTAATGGGGGGATAAATCCATAAGATCAAAATTTTTAAAGGATATTGGATTGATATTGAATGTGTTATAAATTATTTAAATCTCTTGATAGTTCATGGAATTTATAGAAGTATTTTCAAAAAAAAATACAAAAGGTGATATTCCTAAAACCAAGAAAATGTATTATAGATTTTTGGAAATCAATGATGATAAGTATATAGGAATTTATTATTATAAGTAATGGAAAATTATTTATGAACTACAAGGTGTATCATTTAGAAGAAATGAATGAATTTTAATGAATTTATTGTGATGTGTTAGGAGAAGGATTGTTTCAATCCAAAATAAATAACTTGAGGTTATAGAAGTGATGATTTTATAGAATATTATAATTATATGTTTAAAATATTAGTATAAATGGAAGATCTATAAGTTTTTAATATAAATGTTTAATTATGACTAAATGCTAACAGTTTTTTGATAATGGTCACTCTATTCCATAAGTGTAGGTTATAAATTTTATTTCACATCATGGTGAGTCTATACACATAATTATGAAGAATAAATGATAATATAGAGATGGGGGGTGATTTTGACACCATTTCAATATATAATCACATTATTTGTAAATATAAATCTAATCACATTTTATTCTAATGTGTTTTGATGGTAATGCCATGGGGATCCACACTATTTATAAGTAACAATTTTTTTGAATTAATATAATGTGTAAATGGCATAGAATGCATAAAATTAATTTAATAGTAGTAGCTGATATGTAAAATTCATTTCTAATAATAAAATATGATTTATATTGTTTTCATTAATCTGTTACGATACTTAGTGTATCTAATGATATGATTTTATATTCAGCTATATGGTCTTCAAAAACCAATCTTTGATAAAATTGAATGGAATAATTTTAAATTGGTGTTTTGGTAATCATGGTGGTTTAAGAATTAACTAAAATGGAAATATGATTCAATCTATACAATTATACATGGGTTTTTAAAGAAATAATTTCATTGTATCATGAGAAGAAACAAAACAACAATTTTGAAAACGTTTTTTAATTTTATGTATGATTGATTGAAATATGAAATTGTAGAATTTACTGGCCATCAAAAAAGATATTTTGTGTTTTGAGTTTCCTAGAGTTTAAGTAGAAATGGGTATATGAGTGTTGAGAAACACATTTTGAATGGATTTTTCCATTTATAATCTCTAAATAGTGGAAATTGGAGAAAAACACTATGGTCAGTTTCATACTGATATGCGCCTTTTGAATAAAGTCCATACGATGGTGTTCGAATAAGTAGAGATCATAGCTATTTATGTTGATTTTTAACTCCTTTAACCATTTTTTATGAAAAAAAGTTTAACTAAAACACCTAAAAATATTTAATGAATTAAATTATTTTTTATAATTTGAATGACACACAACACCGGCCTTAAATAAACCATTAAATATTATTATTTATATATGACCAATATAACCTAGCCATTAAATTAGTGGGTATGAATAAAAAAACTGCATTATTAAATATATATGTAAATTTAATGATCAATACAAATATATTGACTAATTATAAAGAAATGAAGATATAGTTTTAAGAAAAATCATTTTATTCTTTAAAAATAAATTTTGTTTAATAATTTAATTTATTTCTTTTAATGGGCGAATATTATAATTAATTTCTGAAACTTGTAAAAAATTATTTTATAAAAGGATATCATTTTTGAAAGTAGCCTATCAAAACTAAATACAGTGAAATGTTTAAATTTTAATGAAATGTCTGAATATTCAATGCATAGTAGTAAAGAAATTATTTTATTGAAAGAAGTTTTTTATTTAAAAGTTTATATAAAATAAAAATATATTTTGGGTTAATTGAAGGTAAAAATATTTTCATAAAGACAAGATAAAAAACCATACACATTAATTAATTTTATTGGATGAGATTATTTCTTCTATAATAATAAAAGATTTGAATATATGACCTTTTATTATCATGATGATTTGATTTTGACCTTTATAATATCTTATCTAATGAATAGTCAGAAATAACATTATATATATTTTTAATAATGATTATTTGTAATAAGGATAATAATCAAGTATGTTTGGTAATAAATATTCATTTCAAATATAAATTATGTTTCTCAATGATTTTAATTTATTTTTAATTATTAGTAATGAAATAGTAATCTTTAATTCATTCACAACCCCAAAAACATTTATTTAATTTACTGAAAAATAAAATAAATGATATTAGAAATAAAAAATTTAATATGTTATGAATGTGTTTTCAAGTTATGTGATTTTTTAGATAAAAATTACATATTATAGAGTATTTAATGTCATAGATTCAAATTAAATTCTGGAATTGTGGTTTTAGATTCCTTATATAATGGATTGTTCCAAAATTTACATTAATGATATTTTATAATAAATAAATTTGTATTAATTGTTTTAAAACTCCAAAAAATACAATTATTTTTCATGATATTGGGATATGTTGTGAAATATCCTCCATTTTTTATTTATGATCAAATTTTCTATATATAGAAACATTATTTACCCATAAATAGCAAAATCTTTAGTACCATAATAATTGTTAGAAAGGGCCATATTGGTTAATGTAAAAAGATAAGGGTAAAAAAATCCCATAAACTTGTACCATTTTTATTATATGGGATTATTTCGAGTCACCCACATACTAGATTTTTATTTCATCAACTTGGATCCATTTTATGTTGAAAATTAAGTTATAATAATTTAATAATTTATGAAATTAAAAGATTTCTCCTCTCCTCTATTAAAAAATGGAACCTCCTCTCCTCTCTTATTAAAACATCAAGAACCATATAACTCACCCGATACCTTTGAAAATACATTCCTAAAATCATTACTCATTTCCCAGAGGCATTTTTTGATTATTATAAATCCTAGAAAATATTTTCTTGTAAACCAAAAGAGGTTGTATGAAGTATATTTCTAGTTATTAACCATGATTTTTTGTAGTTTTTTCTTTTTATAATATTTTAAAATATTTTTTAATAATTATTATTTAATAAAACAATCATATATCATATAATGAGATTTTGTTATGATAACTTTATACATTTTATCCATCTAATATTCCATAAAATGGGAAACAAAACCATCATTCTTGTTTACTATGGTTCACTGCCTTGTGAATCGATGTAATTAATTTTCTATCACCTAATCTAATGTATTGTTGTAATTATAGATTTATTGCATATAAAATATATTAATGAAAACAATTTCATTATAAAAATATAATATATTGTTAAATTTATTACCTTTCCATCCACTAAAAAATGATAACATTTTTCATGCGTACATTTGTAATACCGCCTCCACAAAGCGATGTGATTTGTTTTTAAAATAAGAGTAACATGAAAGGTATATATAGGTATATCTGAAGAAATATTTTTATATTAATTATATAATTATAATTATATAATGTTAATATTAAACATACCATTTGTCCATAATTATTACTGAAAAATTGAAATGTTAATTATGTTTATGTATAACCGACCATCACCAATACTGTACCATAGATCATTTCCAACACCATAATTAATTTTTGGTTTTAAACTTTTATTTGATATATAAAAATTATAATTATTTAAAGTTTTTTATTTTTGATTTTATGAAATAATGACCCCTCATACCATTATTAACACACCAAAGTTGTTTTGAAATTATTGATCGAATGTTCTTAAATTACCTGACACTTAATTTACTGGTTAAATAATTAAATGTTTCATTAAAATTAATATGTTAAGGATAAGGTATTAATACTATAATTTTTATAAGAAATCAACTAATTTATATTAGTTTATTATAAAGAAATTAAAGGTCATATATAGAAATTCGGGACTCGAGTTATGAGATTTCATCTCAATTTCTAATTGTTGAAAAATATTTTAATTTTGTGAACCTAAATTACATTAAGAGGTGTATATACTATACATTTATCATTTTATAACTTTAATCATTCATACTTCATGGAATTTGAAATATCATTTTAAATAATTTCATCCAAGATGGGTTTTCATGAATATTACCAAGTTGTAAAGGTTTCTTAATTAAATTTAATTTCAATAGCTTATATGACTACTTCATTTGTTATATTATACCGGGATAATGTGTGAAAATAATTTTTTTGATTTATGTTGTATTTACAAATATATTATTTGGAATCAAAAAATTTACACATAATATATCCACTCGTTAATTCTTAACTTAATGTTATGATCTTTATATGGGTTCTTCATGTCAAATTATCTTTCCTAGAGATATGTTTTCTAATATGCACATAAATACTTTTACAAGGTGTTTATGATTCCTATTGGGATACTATATCATGAGATAAAATTATATCATTATATTTTATGTTATTTTGATATTCCATCTTCCATTGGATATTGATTCAAATGTTTTAAAAATTACATGTTTTTTCTTTTTCTCGGTATCTTTTTTCAGAGAGATGATTTATATCATGAACCATGATATAATTTTATAGTCTAGTTAAATATTCATTAATTTATTTTTTTTCATATTACATAATTAAATTAATGGTATCTATATGGCCATAAAATATTATTTATTTCAATTATATTTTATTCAAAATATTACCAAACTGTTAGGGGCTTTATGTTATAATCTCAATTCATTCCAAGATTGATTATGTTGCATATTATTTTAGTGGAAATAATATGATATTATTTTATTGACCCACATTATTTTCTACTATTATAATTATTAGTTTTTTTCAAATTTTTAATTTCTATTTACTCCCTTATTGGTTTAATAAATATTAACAATGTTTTTTGAAATTGATATTAATATTGTATCATCATTTAGATCCTGAATATTTCTATTCCATACAAATGTTTTCTAAAATATTTTGTTGAATAATATTTTCTAATGAAAAATTACTTCATAAGGATGTTATAAATTATATTTTAACTTCATATAAAATAATTTAAATGGAAACATTTAATTTTTTCTGTAATGATTACTTTTAACACACATTATGTAATCATTGTAAATAATGTTTATTTTTAATGATAACGACATGAATATATTTTCTCTTATTCATGTATGTTATTTTATTATAATTACTTTATAATTTATCAGGTTTAAATTAAGAAAAAATTATTTTTAATATACTTTAAAAACTATATTTTTTTAATGTTATTTTCAAAATGAAAAGTATATTTTCCTCAATAATGATTTTAATGATATTTTTAATGATGATTCTATTTATAAAAAATGAAAACCGATCTTGTAAAATATTCTCCACCGGGGATATATTTTAATGGTACCATTCTTATTTATTATCTATTTGGATTTCGTCTTCTTCAAAGATATTTTCTTGGATCATGTTCTTTTTCCACGGGTTTA
Source organism: Viscum album (assembly GCA_963277665.1). Taxonomy (NCBI): domain Eukaryota; kingdom Viridiplantae; phylum Streptophyta; class Magnoliopsida; order Santalales; family Viscaceae; genus Viscum; species Viscum album. Next base: position 776,112,671 of record OY728120.1, on the reverse strand, counting down.
TCATCTTATGTGATTCATGATTGTTTTTCATATCAAAGTTTTAGTGAAATGATGTATTTATGTACATTATTTCTAGATTGGTTCTTGGAAATAGTTTTTGATAATATGTTGTTTCATTATAAACTAGGGATGGTTGGTTTCCTTATAAACCAAGAATATATGGTTATGTTATAAACAATGGATTGGTGTGTTCATGATAACCCTCCAATTCGTTGGGTATGTCGTCAGTAATATCAGTTTATCAATTTTAAGGGTTTGTCTAAGGGTTCCATGAAGATAATTTCTTAATATACCAATATGTTTTATTTTAGATTAATAAGGTCAATAAATGATTTCTTTTATAAATACTAATTTTTTATGGCGCATGATTATATATTCTAATTACTATTTACCTTGATAATGATTTATTCTATGGTTCATGTTTGTTGATCTATTTATTGATTGTTATAAAATTTCTTATGATATAATTTTTAAATTTTTTTATGTCAAAATATCATTTTTCCTGTCATATTTAATTTGAGGATATTCTATTTTTAATAAGAATGTTTACCCTTATATAGTATTTTATCTCACCATTATTATGTATCTTTTTCCCTTGGTTATGGTGAATTATGATACATGATTTTAATCTGAACAAGATTTATATGTGATAAATTTTATGGGAGATTTTGAAGACTTAATATGGAATATTAAAATCATGGTATTGTGGGAAGATAATTATTTAGAATTCATGAGTCTTTTTTATACATAAGATTTTCCAAATTCTATGAAACTCTAGACCAAAGAGGTCATTTGGTATATAAGTGATAAAATATTTACTTTTTATGTTATAAGATTCAGATGGTATAAATTAGGAAACAATTGTAGATAATAATGCAAATGTAATGATTATGTTTTTTATCAGTAGAATATGGATTTCATGTTCATGGATGTTAATGTAACAACTGAAATGATTTTCAATAGTGGAAATTTATTGGTACAATTTCCAGTTGATGGATTTTATGACAACCCATGAATTTTATGCAGAATAATTCTAAATTTATTAGATAATGTCAAATTTAATTCAATACCAGATGATTATGTGGCATAGTGTCTATGGGAAATTAGGTACATAGAAAAATAATTTGAGTATAGAAACAAAATAATTATTTAGAACCCGTAAAACATGAAATTATATACCATTGATCTTTAAATATTACATAAGATAACCTGTGGATTTAAATAAGAAAGGGGTGTGATATATAGACCGGTAAGGGATTAATCAAAGTATAACATGATTCAAATAAATACTTGTGGTTCAATAAGAATATCATGGTGTCATAAAATAGGTTAGGATCATAAATATGAACATCAAAACTTAATATATGATTATAACATCAAGGAAACTTTAGGAATATAGAAACAATTTTAAAATAATATCATAAATATGTGTCAAGGATTAAGAATATTAAATTACAAGATAGTTTTTATAATATACACTCATGTGGACCATAAATGTTATCTCATGAGTTAAAAAAATAACCAACTCATTAAAGGGTAAAATAATTTTTGTCCCACCTATCATATTAATATCATTTATATGAATTTATATGACACAAATATCATATAATATAAGAAAAGCTTCAATAAATTTTAATATGATGATTATGTAGTGTGGGAATCATAAATGGTAGTCCCAAATAAATTAAATATAATTTTATCTAGGTGAATACCCCTTAGTGTAAATTAGGATGGGTGTTTTCAGATCATATGTTTCACATGGGAAATTATTAGACTATTTCTATAACGTAACATGTATACATAAATATTCATGAAATGGATTAATGAGGGTGAAATGTGTTCTATAATTACTTGTAAATAATATGGATAACAAATTGATGTGTAAAAAAATATTCCCAATATAAAAAATTGGCAATTAAATGTCAAAATAAATAGAATGTTCTTGAATAAAGAGGAGGAGGAGATGATCCCATACAACAACATAGTAACATCTTCTATAATTGTAGCAGAGATATATGAAAAATTATATATCATTAATTAAACATAAATTTAGAAGTAAGTGGATATTAATAAGAACATAAAAATATAATAAACTAAGATTAAATGGATATTAATAAGCACATAAAGAAAGTGATTGAATGAAAAATAAGTGAGAAAGAGATATCCCACACCCTGAGAGGGAACTTCCAAAACATGGGAGGATAATATTAAGATTTTGGGAATATCGTTTAAGGATATATAGAGGGTTAGGGAGAGTAAACTAAATCTTAATGGGTTTTTTTTAAGATAAGTTGGGTTTATTGTGGGTGATTATTGTAAAAGATATTTGAATTCTTTTTAAATTTCTAAAAATAGGTTTTTTGATCAATATACTTAATTAATAAAAATAAAAAACCATAAAATTGTTTTGGATCATGTTTCATACCAAGGAGTATTTTTAAATATTTTATATGCCTCCAAACCTAACTCGTTAAGAAATACAATCTGTATAATGTAATTGAGTCATTTTAAAAAATAGTCATTCTCATCTGTGTCAATTGTAATTTATCATGAACATTAATATTAATAATCTTAGTTGTCACTATAAAATATATATTATCAATGGTTATGATTCTTAATTATATTTTAAACCTGAGAAGCTATATCAATTAAAAAATAAAAACATTTCATGTGCTTTTATAACTATATTAATTAATATGGAATTTATTTATAAAATGGAGTTTCATTTATAATTATTTGGGTCATAAAATTCTTCCCATCATAAATTGTTTTCACTATATATTTTATATTTTAAAATAAAAATCATGTTGGTACTTATGATTCATTTCCTCGTCAAGATCCCATGTTACTTCCTCAATGTCTCGGTTCTTCCATTGAACTATAACCTAGTGAGTTTTCTTGTTTCATATTACTTTTTACATATGATATAAGTTCTTTATGAGATAGTCCTCAAAAGAATGATTATTCTATACTATTACCACCTATGTATTTTATATATGTGAGTGTTCTGTTATATACATCATCAAGAGGTGTTAATGTGGCTCTTCATGTACTTGAGATTGGTGAGGTGGGATTTCTATTCAATAACCCATAGATCTAATGTGATCGAGGATCTAAAATGGTATTATTTGTATTGGAAAAAAATTATTTCTTCTAAAACCTCATGAATTTCTTCCACGAAGATAAATGAAGGAGACATTTATCTTCGACCTTAAACTCAAGATCTTATATATTATTTTTTCATATATTTAATTCTAATTTTTTATATTTTTATGAGTATGAATTTTTTAAACCTTATATATCATATATTGGATAATATGTGGTCTTACTAGTTTCCTCTCCCAAGAATCATCCCAAAATGTCATTTCTGACATGTCTTCCCGTAAAGAGCCTTATAAGGATCCTTTTGACCAATATAATGAAAAATATTGTCTTATGAGAACTCTACTAGGGTAAGGTGTTGAAACCAACATCCTTGGAAATCAATTTGAAATACCTCAGATTATCTTATAGATTTTGAATTGTTCTTTTATACTGGACCTCACAATGATGGTGATTAGAAGCACTAAAACACCACATTGTATCCAATTCTTTATGGGGGAATCACTTAAACCTCAAGGTAAACCTTTTATCTCTTTATCTTCAATGGATATTGTAAATCCACGAAATATTAACACTTATCTTATTTACATCTTAATGAGTTAGTCAATAGAGAAATATTCCTTGAATGTAATTAATTTCAGTGAGATTGTATGGTGATTAACTACTAACCTGATCATATTGTTACCTTTATATGTCTATGGGGTTGCAATAATGAAATCTATTTTTTATATATTACAATTTCCATAATAGTGTGGGAAATGTTTGAAACATACCATTACACTTCGACCATTAATCCTTGACTTGTTGTCATACCATGCATCGAGATAAAAATTATTTAATCTATATATTTATTTTATCTCAGCATATGTTTTTCATTAAATATCTATACATATTAGAGCTTCTTGTATGAATATAAAATGATAATTTATTTTTATCCTCTATAATTTCCCTATTTAGATGTCGTTTTTAGGGGAAACATATATATGTTCCAAAAATAATAAATCAATCATTAGATAATCTGAACATTAGAATATTCACTACCTTTTTCAATTTATCCTAATCACCTTTTTGGTCCTCCTTAATTCTCTCAAGAATGGTTAGCTGAGTAGTTATTTGAGAAATTTAAGTTATAGATCCTATAATTATTCTTTATTTACATCCATTTCATTTCCAATAATATTGGATCCCTTCCAATCCGCATCATAGATAGTGTTTCATGTTCCTTTCTACTTAGACCAGCTACCACTTTTTTCACCTTCCAAAGATTGTAATGGATTAAACAATCATAATCCTTGATCAAATATAACCACCATTATTGGTGAATATTGATATCCTTTTGTGTTAATATATAATTATTTCAATTTTAATATTTATATATGTCACACTTCATGATGATAAGATAATGACATCAAATACATAAAAAAATATCACTAAATCTAATTATAGATCATGTATGAGGGAGTAATTCACGTGTATACGTAAATTTTGAAATGGATAGTATATAACATTTTAATCATTCATGAGTACACAACCCAATCCATTTTTAATCATAAATATAGTTCACAAATCCTTCTATACTAATAGAAAATGTGATAACTAGTTTAGTAATTAGTATATTAGTTTTCTTTCTAAAGATATACATTTATTAATTTTTCTAGAAAAATAGGTCTCCCTTCAATGTAATTTTGGTTAGTACGATTTGAAATCATAAAACTATGGATTTCATACACATATATTATTATATGATATCATTTAATTGCCTCACATTTTGAAGGATCCATAGATATAAATTTATTTGTTATAACATTTCCCAAGATTATTATTTTATCTATCAATAACTCACATTTATTATAGTTCATATATAAATTTTCTTTGTAAGATCATCATTTCAAAAATCAAATTATCCTAATGTTCCTCCATTAGTTTGGAGTAGATAAGAATATAGTTTGTAAAGACTGCACAAAATTTGTTGAGGTAACAACTAAATAATCTATTCATTATTCCCATGAAGATAGTTAGATAATTAGTGAGACCAAATGACATCACTATGAACATTTTTCATTTCTAATATATATGAAAATTATGTTTTTGGATATTCTTCTTCTTCGCTATTACATTATAATTTCCCAACAAGAGATCCACCTTGGAGAAGTATTTAGACCCACATAGTGGATAAAATATATCATCAATATGTGGTAGACGATACTTGTTATTTATCTTGATCATGTTAATATCATGATAATCAATACATTGGTACACCGACCCATCCTTCATAATGAAGAAAAGGATTGATAAACCCACTGATAAAGAACTTTTTCATATAAACCAATTCTCTTCATTTTCATGTTTTTTCATCTTCATCGAATAAATTTCATCAGTGTCTATTATTTATTAAGTCTTGGATATTAGTAAATCACATAGTATATGTTTTATCATGGAACCTAATTATTAGTTAGTTATAAGACCAGAAAATTCTTTAAGAAATACATTTGTGTATTCCCTCACAATGATCAAGTCATCAAGGATGATGTATTAATCAGTATGAATCATTTGAGCTAGATATTCATTCTCGTAAGAAAATATTATCCATATCTATGATGATGATTCCAATGGAAATTAATCTTCCTACTTGAAATTTTATATAATCATAGTTTGAATTTTGATACAAAGGATGACTTCATTATTCCATAAATTAATGTGATATAATTACAAGGAATGTCAATGCATTCCTAGAGTTTCACCAAATTATTCAAAAGGGGGTACCGTAAGGTTTTTGAAAATTTATGCCCAAAATTTTTGATTGGGTATGAGTTATATGCTTGTGAATATATAATTGACCCATTTTAATATTCATAAATATTTTGACATCCATGATATGAGATGATGTTTTAATAATTATACATAACTTGTGTGATATTAATGAATATATATAAGTATAATCATAAAATATATTTGAAGATCTTTAATGGAAAATAATAATCCTATCCAAAAAATTTATTTTGGATATAATAATTTTCATCATCCAATAATGAATTAGGGATAATAATTTTGAAAATATTAAAAATATAAAAGTGAAATTGTTGACTGTGAAGTGTCTAACGACAAATAACATGTATTCCTTAATGTATTATTTTTTTAGTCTTAAACTATGTAATGGTTGATTTTTTTCCTAACATTAAATTTTATAGCTATTATTTTACCTAAATAATGTTTTTCTAGTATTTTTGTATATAAAAAAGCATCACCGCTAGGAGTTCTAATCCAAGATTGATTAATGACCTCTTTATCATGTACCATGTGACGATTCAGTTAATACCCAAACATCTCTTTTCCATGTTATTACACCTTGGTATGACTACGCCAGATCCACATTTACATGTAGTATCTTGACATGGATTTTATTACATGGAGAGCACTCACTTTATAATTTCCTGAAATTTAGTGGTGTTTTCATATTTTAAGACTTATCATGTAGTCTTTCTCTAATGTTTTATATTCCTGGTCCATAAAAATAACTATATATTCCTATAATACTAATATTGTAAACCCCATAAGTTTATAAATTTTAATTCGCGATTTATTACATAAAAACACAACTATGAAAATAACAGAATATCAGGGGGACTGACATATTTTAGAAATTAGGTACATATCATAATAAAATGAAAATGGGTTTATGAACAATATTTAAAAACTCAAAATTAATCAGTTATATTCCATAAATATTAAAATATTTAATGAGATAATTGGGGGACGTTTATATGAAAGTGGTGATATATAGAGATTAGTAAGGGATTAATAAAATCATAAAATAATTAAATTGAATACATATGAGTCAAGATGGATATCATAGTGATATTAAAATAGTTGAGGATTATAAATATGAACAGAAAATCTTGATATAAGATAATAACATCATAGAAACATATGTAATGTTGCAAAAAAATAAAACATGAAATCAAAAATATAATTCAAGGACAAACACCAAGACATCATAGCATATTTTTCTAGGGAAAGAATAATTTATAGAATAAATATTAAGTAATTATATAATGACATTAATAAATTTATTAGAGGGATATACAATTCTAGTTCTGCCTATCGCATTAATATCATGTATATTCATTTGTATTCTAAATATATCATATTACATAATAATGTATTTCATCACTTTTCATCCCATGATTAAGGTGTGTGGCTTACATACATTAAATAACCAAAATATTGAATGATAGGTTTGTCTAGGTTAATTTCTCAAAGTGGAAATGATGATTCGTATTTACAATATAAATGTTTTGAATAGAAGATTATAGGATAATTTTACCAACATAATTATTATGCATAAGGATTCATAGAAGGGTTAAATCATATTTAAAGGTGTTATATAATTACCTAGAAATCATAAGGTTATTAAAATTGTGGGTTAGAATATAATTCCATTATAAAAAAGTTAAAATAAATATTAATCAAACAAATAAAGTCCTTGAATAAAGTGGAGTAGGATAGGATCACTTACTTCAGCATAACAATGTATTAGGTTGTAAGAACATGGTTTTCACTATCCTATGGATCCTCTATATTTTTGTGTAATTTATATAATGGAACTAAAATGTATGACCTATGATTTTGTAATGATTTTGTGCGTGAAGTGAGCTTGTTTTGAGATCAGGACCCTAGGTTGTGGGAGAAAATGGCATGTCACACAGTTAGAGTAAACAATGTGAGGTAGGCCACACAATTAGTTTTAACCATGTGTGGCTAGATAGTGGAGTTATATAGGTTAAATTTATTTCATTAACCATGTAATTTTTTTACATGACATTAGAAAAATATATATAAAAACTTTTCAGGCATTTTGCACGATTCTCACACGGTTTCCCTAACTCTGCATCCTAATGGTTTTGGTCCCCCATTGATATAGAAGTTTGTGCATGGATTGTGCATAGTGTGGCCAAACCATATGGACAAAAAGTTTGTCCGAACCATGAAAATTCTGTTTTTTGTGATATTACCCACCCCCCCCCCCTAAATCATTTAATTAACTTAACCAATATTTATTTTCGGTTTCTCAAGCAAGAAACAGCTCTCCTCTACTCCTTTTTTGATATTTTTAAGTCAATTATATAAATTTAGATCCAGCACCCATCAAGAGTCTGAATCAACCAGAGTTCATCTAATTGGATATGCATTGGTAAATTATCGATACCTTGTTATTATTTCATAGTTCTTCACCATATCAATGTTTCTATGTTGATGTAGGCTCATATGACCATTTTTTTACACATAGATACATTCTCCAGATCTAATCCAATCCATTCTAGATTAGAGCATGATAATTGATTATGGATGTTGTATGACTATAGTTTAGATGATTTCTAACTCATCATTTGATTTTATTCATTTTTTAAAATTCATTGGGAGAAAGGTAATTTAATTGGGTGTCCTTGGTAAAATTTATATGCCATTATTGTAGTCATTAGAAATATTTTCTAAGACCCATTCCATATATGTAATTCATTTTTTGTGGTTACATCCACTATTCTGAACACTCAATGTTGTGGTTTATTCATAAAAGAGTATTTATAGGTTTGAATGTTCTTTTAGTGCCACCGTTCAGGTATGTCTGATCTTGTCTTTCATAAAGGTCATCCTTACTTGTAAAATGACTTTAGAACGTTAAATTGATCATGTAATGTTCCATGTATACTAAAAACTTGACTACCATAGGGTAAGTGTTTGAAAATGATTAATAAATTGGAAATCGAAATGGAAATTATATTGTATAAATTTGACATGGCATAATTATATAGAAAATAATGTTTGGTTGCATGTGGTAGCACCCATTTCACTTGTGATAAATGGTTGTGGAATGAACCATGCAATTTGACTGTGATATCAATGGATTAATGAAATGATTTCATACTCAATTTACCTTATCACACTAATGAAAGGATATGTATTGAACATGATGATATATTTAATGGATTTAGTATTAAATGGACTAATTTATGAAATTAATTTAATTTAAGGTTTCGTAATTAAATATGGTCCTTAAAATTATTTTACGAGTTGTCAAAATTGAGATAGCATTTGGATAATTGATTGAATGCCTTAATCACTCAGTGATTCCGATTATATTCAAGGATTTAGATTGAATTGGTTGAGAACCACTTTAGAAATTAATCCTCATCTATCAGAAAATTCCTTGTATTACACCATAGGATCCCTAATTTACTATTATAGGATGCCTTTGATATACTCTTGGGATCCTTCATGGATTCTACATACATGATGGGAATTGGTGAAATCCTTGTGGCTAACCATAACATATACTATAAAACCTTGGATATATTCCTTAGAATATGTTAGATACTAATATTGTGGAATGCATTGGATGATGATCCTCAGATTATGATCTTACCTTTTAGCTAGGCTACATTTACTACTTAATTGGAAGCCCTCATGGACTAGGATTAGATGGTTTTTATCATCATTCCCCGACCATAATTAATATCAAATTGGTTTCATTATTACATATTGAGACCTATACTATTAATATAATATTATTTTTCAGTGCTGGTTATGCCTCACGTGACATGTTTATATGAAATGAATCTTAATTAGTTATTGAAATGGTAACATTTTTAGACACAAGATGAAGGACGATGAATGTACTAGGGAATCCTACTGAGATTTATCTCACAACCTATCTAGGCTCCATTAGTACATAGCTAGATTACATGTGTATAGGTGTTGATAAAGTGAAGCATTTCTCGTCGGACCATTGAATGATTACTATATTTGGACTGAGCTGGTATCAGATGACTGAGATGGAGATTTGGATGATGGGGATATTTTTTGGATCCTGTTTCCAACTTTTTTATATCATTCATGTATTCTTATTTGTATCCATGTTTTCCAAATTATTAGTGACATGACCTATCATCATCAGCTTATATAAATTTTTACTAGTTTCATGTATTGTTTACTATTCCTTCATAATTCTATTCTATAACAGTTTAATTATATTTATTTCCTTAATTAATTATATTTCATATATATCTTATAAGATACACTCTAGTAATGATGGAATAGTCTCCCCATGGTCACCCCATAAGCCCTCACTGGTAGCCTAAAGCCTCGGGTGTTTGGGGAGATGCGGTTGAGGCCATGTGGTCAATCTGGAATGGGGCACTATTATTCTAATATAGGAACTAGATTCCATAATGTGGTATTAGAGGAATTACCTTCTTGTTTTACTATTTGGAAACAATATATAAGAGATTAGTAGTGCCTGAAACATGGTTTCAAGTCATGTTTTGACATCGTGCACCCATGTTTTAGGTAAATGTCATGTTTCTTAAATTATAATTGTTGTTATGATTTTTCCTATTATAATAGATATCATTTCAACATTGGGGGACTCCCATGCTATATGGTGATGTTAATGTTTCTTTTTGTTGAAATTTTCATTCCATCATTGGCCCAGTTATATGAGGGTAAATATAATTGTTACATTCATTGTTATAGGCACCTGAAATTCAAAATTCATGTATATTTCCAGTCCATATAGGTTCGTTCACTCTTTTAATTTCTATATATTCCTATGATTATTGAGTGAGACTTTTTTGTATGAATAGACTTTTTTTATCATGGATGTGATTGAGTGATTACTTGTTTTAATTCTTCAGTTGTTTTGGTACCTCATGGGTTTGAATTGGTAATTTATTGAGTTAGGCCATTATATTAATAAAAAATGGCAATGATTTAAGTGTTAATGATTATGAGACCTGATTCATTGGTAATGATGATACATTTTAAATTAAACTTGATATAAATTATAAGAAAATGAAAATAATAAATGTGAATCATGTCTTCTAAAATGTTATGGTTTCCCATATGTATCCAACATTCTCATGTTTATGAGAGGTAAATGAGTGAACATTATTAAATAAACATGAAATTAATTATTGGTTTTTAGTAAATGATGAGGTATTGATCTATGCACCCTTTATATAATTGGTCACCTAAAACTAATACATCTAAACATACCAATACCTTTCCTTGTAAGTTGGTAGTTAGTGTAGTACTACATAGGTAGTAATCCATTTCATATGTTCTGTGTATTAAAATATTATATCAATCTGATTATATCTTTTTCTAAGGCGTGTTATTGTAATTTATAGACTAATGTTGCAATGAATTTCTCATGTCGTGTGCTAGGATGGTGTTGACGACCATGCTCTAGACATGTTTTTACCAAATCTATCTGTCTTACTGATAGAAGTTCCACATGAGCCTCCTCCTATTTTACCTAATCTTGGAACTAACACCCATGTTCTTGATGGTTTCCTATTTATAATTTACTCATTGAATGGTGATTCATCAGATACACCAAAAATGGATGATCTGACATGTGAGTTCCAGAAGCAACATCCTCTTACCTTCTTGGGGGATTGTAGTTCATAGGTTGTAGAGTCATAGATAGAGTCCAAATTGTCTATATTTGACCATCTAGAGATGCTTCTAGAGAAAAGGGTCAATATTGTTGCATTCCTACTCTATGATTCGGCCAAGAAATGGTTGGATGTAGTGACCCAGGAAAGTCACCATTAGATTATGGTATATACTAATTTATGGAATAATTTTTGTTATCATTTATTTTCTCATATGCTGAGAGATGATAGAGCTAGATATATCATGCTTCTCAGGATAGGGTATATAAATGTTATGGTGTATTAAACAAGATTAAATGACATAATTTTTTTTCATAACATCTAACAGGTGATGATATTCCGCATGCTAGATGCTTTCAGTATGGGATCATGTATGCCATCCATACTCATGTGAATGTCCTTTCCCTTCCTAATGTTTCACAATATATTCAATTATAATCATATCACTAAGTGAAACATAAGGGAAGATGATTGTACTGAGAAAAGAGGACAAACACTATGGTGACTAGTAGTTCTTCTCGTAGTAGGATGTGATCACTCAAGGTTTGTAATTAGATATATGGAAGATATAGTACTTGTACTGGTAGCCCTATAGTGTGTATCCAATGTGGAATATAGGGGAACCTAAAGCCTCAGTATGAAATAGACCCTCTAGAGTGTTAGAACTGTGATCATATAGGGAATCATCAAAGATTCTATCAGCCCTTTCCATCATCTTATAGTGAATTGGGTTCTACACTAGCTCCACCTTCAGGGGAAGGTTATTTTATTCCACCTCATGAGGAGAGCTATAGTAGCACTTGCAGTACTTACTGAAGAGGAGGTCGGGCTAGGAATTCCAGACTCCTACTAACCAGTAGTACCAACAGAGTAGTTTTGATCATGGTAGTGAAGTTGCTGCACAGGGTCAAAGATTAGGTTAGCTTCATTTATTACAGTCGATACCTAATGATTAAGAAGAAATACCATCTCTAGTATGAGGTACTAATATAGTATAATAAACTATATTATCTAACTTAATTAATATGGTTTATTCACACTCTTTCATCACCTTATCTATCATGGAAGTAATTGGGCTGAAAATAAAGTATTATAGTGGTTTAATGACCATATATACATAATTTGGAGTGCAATAAGAGGAAATAAGACTGCGTAGGAATTGTCCCCTTGTGGTGGGAAGTTAACCTTTCTTATGGGGCCTCTTTGTTCTCTGTATTATGGTTATTTATGTCTTTAGTGATATTTATTGGTTGGTTCCATATCATTCCTTTGTATACTTTAAAAATTGTAGGGTTTCATTTACATCACTGGAGGGAAGTAGTTATCTACATAAGGGTCAGTGGGATGTCCAAACTAGTAAATCTAGGCCAGATCATCTTGATCTAGGTGAAGTGGATGACCATATTTCCAATCACTATATAGAGGATCAGGGTCAACTTCATGTTGAATTCTCTATAGTATTATGTCATTTCAAGGTCATATTTCTCAAGGATTTTTCTATCTTTCCTCTTAGGGGATATGAAGATTTTATGATTTATTTCATTCAAGGAATTGCATAAATGTCCATTCCTTCATTAATGATGGTTCCTAATGAGATCTGGAAGCTCAATAGGTAGTTAGTGGACATGGAGTCAAAAGGATTTATATGTCCCAACACATCCTCTTGGGGTTCACCTATGCTTTTTTTCCAAGAATTCAAATGGAGAAATAATTAATGCTTATATAATATATGGATAAACCATATTGAGGTTATGATATGGTATCCAATTACACATATAGATAATATCATTGACCATATAAGAGGTGCTATGGTGTTTTCCACAATAGAACTGAGATCTGACTATCATTATTTGTGATTGATTCCTCAGAAATACCTTGTACAACGTTTTGTAGCAAGTGTGGTCAGTATGAGTACCTTGTTAGGTCATTTAGTCTTACGAATGCACCATTGGTTTTTATGTATATGATTAATAGGGTGTTCCACCACTATCTTTGTTCATTTTTATGGTATTTTCGGAATACATGTTGGTGTATTAGTATACATTTATAGAACATGATAAAAACCATGATATCATTCTAAGTACACTAAGACCACATCAGCATTATGCCAAGAGTTATAAGCTCCACTTTTGTATTGACAAAGTTCACATCCAAGATTATATTATTTTAGAATTAGGAGTATCAATAGACAAATAGAAATTTAGTGTTGTGTCCTCCTTGGAGAATCCAAAGAAAATGTTTAATATAATGAAATACTTGGTGCTATCTGGTTACTATAGTAATTTTATATAGTACTTTTCTAGCCTTTTGTCACCTCTTGGAGGTCTTATAGTGAAGGGAGTAATGATCATATGGCTAGAAGAGTTCAAGAACGCATTTTAGGAGCAAAAACAGAGGCTTTTGTCAGCACCTATTCTCTTTATTCTAGATCCTATTAGAGGTTATATAGTGTTCTATAATGAATCAGGCATCATCTTGGGTGCATTTTTTTATAGGATAGTGTCGTTGCGTATATATATTAGTAGTTAAGGCCTCATGAGAGAAAAATAACCAACACATGACTTTGAGATAATAGATATTGTCCATGCCTTATAATTTTAGAGAGACTATCTTTTTTGTGAGAACATTGTGGTTTAAAAGGACCACAAGAACAAAAAATATATCTTTGAAACATGTAAATTGAAAAAGTCAACAAATATTGGTAAAATATCATAAGTATTTTTATTTTGAGCTTGCCTATATTCCTGGAAAAGTAAATGTAGTATCCTATGCACAATTTTGGAAAACTCTGGCCTTTGATTTATGGGAAACTAGTGACCGATGGAAATTAATAGAAAACTCATCTGAGATGAATCTAGAGTTTCGTGGTTCTCCATATGTTTATTTCAAGAGATTCACCACCACTAAATTTGTCTTTGGACAGAGATAACATCCAATATATTCAAGGAAGGTCATGGGTTCGTAAAAATATCAATTAATAGTTGATGTGAGATTCCTAGGCATTTAGTGGGCAGTTTATCCTGGAATTGAAAAAATGTATTCATACATACAACACTAGTATTGGTAGCTTGGGATGAAATTTCTGATAGTAGGATTTTCAATAAATTTAACACATGTCTTCAAGTTAATGTGAGGCACCGGAGACATGAAATATTTTTACAACCACTTTCAATCATCGAATATAAATGGGATAGTGTTTCTAAGGAATTCGTTGTCATCTTACCTAGGTCTCATTGAGGTAGTGAGGATGTTTGGGTAGTTAATGACAGGATGAAGAAGGAAGCTAACTTCATTATTATATAGGATATATTCTTTGTTAAGGATATGATCATGCTATATGTCTATGAAATCATGTGACTACATGGGGTACCTATTACTATCATTTTAGATAGGGAAAATGGTTTCATTTAACAGTTGTGGTATGGGTTGTAGAAGGATATGGGTACACAAGTTATTTTAAGACAAACCATTAAACCATACACGATGGGAAAATCCAAAAATATGATACATGTTCTAGAGGACATTTATTGGGAATGCATCCTTGATTTTATCAGTTCTTCAGAGAATTTTATCCCACATATAATGTTTTCTGATAATAAAATATTTCAAGAGACATTTCTGATGGATCATTTTAAGGATATATGCGGTAGGATGTTTCATTATCACACGTTCTAGTTAGAGGTAGTATAGGCAGCCCTACTAATTCCTAATCTCATGTAAGATAATTTATAGTAGGTTTAGTTGATCATGAAGCATATGCCTATTGTTCAATTGATGAAATTTTTTTGAGGTAAGGGATAATGTGTTTCAATGGGTATCACCCTATCTTGGGAATAGATGGGTACAGAGGCAAGGAATTTGTCAGTCTACTTTTTCAGGCCATTTTAGAGTCTGGAGAGATTCGGGCTATTAACCTATCAGTTTATCTAACCTCAGAGGTACCATTCCATGCATGATGTCTTTGGAATTTCACTACATCCCCATTTTTATGTATAGTCATCTCATACTATTGATGTCGAGGAAGTCAATCTGGATTCTAATGATTTTTTTCAGTATCATATATGGGTTTTCAAATGGAGTATAAAGGCTCTATATAGTCAGTATGTCCCTATATTATGGGTTCCATAGAGGCATGGAAATGTACAGGATGAGAATTTGGAGTGGGAGGATAATGTACATGCCGAGTGGCTAGAGTTTCTCTCATATAGTGTTTTGTTTTCATTAGATGGTGAATTCGGGGTTGAGTTCCTTTTTGGGTGGAAGACTATATGAAAACTATTTTTCAATCAGGGTTGGATCCTTTAAATTTGTCTCAAATTTTCATTTATGGACATAAAATTGATTTAATATGATTTTGTGAGGGTTTCATCGATATCCAGAGATTTTTATATCTTGGAACCATGGGTAGTGGGAGAAACTGGCCAGTTACACTTTAGAGTAAATTTTGTGAGGCAAGCTGTGCCATTTGTTTTAAACAGGTGAGGTTGGACACTCAAGTGATATGGGGAACATGGTTTTCCTTAAAAATGTGACATGAGATTAACGACCAAGCGAAAAGATGAAGAAAAATTATAGAGTCATTTTTCAGGGTTTTCACATTGTTTACCTTATTATGTGGCCTAACAGTGTGGGTTCCCCAACCTATTTCATGTCGTTCAAAGCTTTTCCAAACCATACAGCCAAACCACATGCATGCCATTTGGTGGTTATTTTACAATTTTCCCCTAAATGTTCTAATTAAATGAACCCCTATTTCTTTGTGTTTCTCCAGCATACATCCCCCCCTACTATTATTTTTTGATAATTTTGTTGTCTAATATTGGAATTGAGATATTTCACCTATCCAAAGTTGGAATAAACCACAATTTGTCTCATTGGATCCACATCAGTATGTTTTCATTTCATTTTTAATCTTTAACCATTCATTTTCCTATCAAAAATGCTACCTAGATGAATGCTAAGTTTCCCCATTTTCATGGTATAGGTATGCTTATTATATCTACTCTAATAGAGACTGAATTTGAGGTTGATACTAGATGAGGAGATTCATAAAAGTAGATGGCTGGTTTCTAATAACTCATCTATTGAGTTTCATCATTTGGTAAAACGTTGTGGGCATGGGGAGATTTCATCAGGTGTCACCAGTTAAATTTTTATTTCTTGATTATATTTATTAGAAACATATTATAATACCTTTTAAATAAATGTAATTCATCATTGGTGGGTACGTCGACAATTTCATCCACCCCATATATGGAATTATTCATAATAGAGTTTTTATAGGGTTGAATTTAATGTTAGTTCCACCATTATGGTGTGACTTAGCATGAACTAGAAAAGGTAATCCTTCCTTGTGAAATGAGTTTTGAATTTTGAATTGATCATGAAAAGTACCATGTAATCTAAAATATTAACCCTCCTATGGAAAGTGATTAAAACATGATTTACAAATTTTAAAAATAATAGGAAAGTATATTGTATATATATGACATGACATAATTGTAATGAAATGAATGGTTAGTTTCATTTAATATCACCCCTTAACACATTTAATGTAAGGTATTGGAATTGATTAGGTGATTTGACTATGATATAAATGAATTAATTAAATGGTTTCATACTCAATTGGCCTTGTAACACTGATGAAAGGAAATTGATTATACCTTATGACATGTTAAATGTATTGATTATTAAATGTCCTAATTAAATAAATGAATTATATATAAGGTACTTAATTAAATATGGACATTGAAATTATTATTTCAGTCATTAGGCTTCAGTTATTTTTTTGATCCTTGAGGGAATTCCTTGAGTGCTCGTGGACACCATTCGAATTGAAGGACATTGGTTTCCTTGGTTGAGACCCACTTTGGAACAAGAACCTCACCTTTTATTGGATGTGCTATGTGAAACCCTAAGATCCCTCCTTTACTATTACTATATTTAATGGATACACTCCTTGGATCCATCAATTATTATATGGATATGATATTCTGTGGTTACATCCTTGGGCCTAGTCATATCATATCCCATTTTTCTATTTTTGTATTCCTTGGACTCTGATAGATCATACTATAGTGTAATGTGTTGGATGATACTACTTGGATTACTCTTTTAACCCAATATCTAGGAAGCAATTACTACTATGATTGTGGCCCTTGTGGTATAGGTTTCCTTGTTCATTAACATGGAATCCCTTCATAATTAATATCAAACAGGTTGCCTTATTACCTCTTTGAACCTACACTATTACAATCATATTAGTTTTTTAGTGTTGGATAAGCCTCACACGAACTATTTATATATAATGAATGATAATTTATTAATTAATTGGTTAAATGTCCAAACACCAACTGAGGGATGAATTAGGTATGTGGGTATTTACATTACTATACTACTTATGTTTACATATGCATGCTTAAACACTATTTCAGTTTATATAACATGGATATGATGTTATAGGCAAGGTTGGTAGCGGCCTAATGACATTTTTCACACACCCTATCCGTGAGCAATTGTTATATGGGTATATTACGTATATTGAAGTGTTTATAAAGTGATGTGAATTGCTTCAGACCATTTATTTCTTGTTATATTAGGATGGAGTTGGTAATAGATGATCGAATAGGATCTCATGATGCTGGGGATATATATTTTTCCCTTTTTTCTACTTTTTTATAGCATTTTTGTATGATACTTTATATCTTGTTCTATAGTATTAAAGTGACATGGCACTCAACATCACATTTTTTATTTTTTACCTATTTCATCTATTGCATTCTATTTCTATCTTTTTTTATTTTGCAATAATTTTATTTATATTACTTATACTATTTAAAATCTACTTCATATTGATCATCTATGGAATATTTTGGTAATTATGGTGTAGTCACCTAGTGGACACACCACAAGATATAGATACGAGTTGTAATCCTCTATAATTCCAAGAGATATTTTTGAGACAAGGGGTTCAATCAAGCTCGAGGCACTCTAAGTAGAATCCGGGTCCAGGATGATAAATAGGTAAAGGGTAAAATGATATGGGGTAAATATTTTTTTGACTATTTTTAAATTATTTTTATTTTAATTGAATTTAAAAAAACATATAAAAACAAAATTATATTTGACACAAAGGATAAATAATAATAAGGTTCCTAAATGGTAAATAATAGGGAGAAATCCCTTATATTGAGATAGAACAACTAAAAGAATGAGAGGAGATTATATATAACATTATTTCACCATGGGAGGGATATAGAGAGATAGTGGGAGAGTAAATTCTTGATAAATGGGTTTGAAATGAAGATGATTTGGTGGTTATGTGGTAATTTATAGAAAAAGAGAGAAAAATTCATTATAAATTTCAAACCCTTGGTTTTGGTTTCTATATAATAAATTAATAAAAACCACAAAATATTCCATGATTTCTCTACAGTTTCTCTCAAAAAGGATTTATGTTTAGTATTTTAAATTCTAAAAACTACACTAATTAAAATAATACATTAATGATGATGAAGTTAGTCATGTTAAAAAATAATTTATTTTAAATCATAAAAAATAACATAGTTTTGCAAAGATTCATTGAAGGATAAAAAATTAAAAAAATAACATAAAAATCATTATTTTAATGTTGAAACACAGTTTTTTAGACATTATTTATTGTATTTATCACCTCATTTTATTGTATTTTATGATTTCATAATAAAAAATATATATTTAAACTATATCTAATTTTTAACTAAAAATTAGGCTACCTTAGAAATGTAAAAAAAAGAGTAGATAATTTTGACATGATTATTTAAAAATAATATTAATTTTATCAAAATAATACTCAAAAAATTATAACATTCTACTTAAAATAAAAAACCTCTTTTATTTGAAAATACCATTTTTAATAATAACAATTTTTAACCCATATAAAGATTAAATTATACATAATTTAATTATATTATCATTTATATTTAAATAAATATTTTTTTAATACGGTTACATCATGAAGATATAATTCATTTCAAAAAAAAATTCAACAAGGTGTGCTTTAATTAATACCATATGTTTTCAAAAAGTAAAATTTTGGTATCTCCATTTCAAACTCTAATTTTTATTGAACTCATGGTATAATAATTTATAAAGTATGAATAATTTGGAACAAATAATTATTAATTTCATTTAAAATATGATATTAAATTTCATTCTTCTATGTCCATATACAAAACAACTTATTACACCGATGTACAACTTAAGGGTAAGTTGTGTGATGGTGAAACTTTCTTGGGGGGGTCAATGAACATGTTTTGGTCTATGATCAAAACAAGCTTGAACTTCTCTTATATATAGTTTCATTCATGTCTCAATTGTTGGATATCAGCTTGGTATTGGTCTATGGAAAATACCAATAATTCCCTATCCCTTAAATGATCCATTAAATGGCCTTCATAGTGTATAATCTAAGAATTCAAGGCCATAAATTTTTTATCAATAGGACTTTTTATGACCATTAATATATACCAATATTATTGGTCATTATACAATTTTTATGTTGTAAATAGTTATGATCATTATTTTTATTTTTAATATGATAGGATACATTGCTCTACAATCCAATTTACTGGATGGTTCTTCTATAACAACATTACATAATAATATATTTATTCATAAAAAAGATACTTCGTTTATAAAAGTATGGTTCATTACAGATATGATGAAAATACTATTAAATACAAAAAGGTAGTTACAATTTCCAATATGAATTTTTAAAATCACATAATATAGATGATATATTGTCTTCATTATTAGAATATATATATAATAAAAAAATTAGAGAAAAGGGTATTTAGTTTTCTAAGATGATAAAAAATAACAAATTTAGAATCAATTACAAGGATTTTAGTACATATTTAAATTGCATAGGATTAGTTGTTACCTAATATATTTATATCAAATTTTTGTATTGAGAAGAAAGAGTATTGAAAAAATTAAAGAGTAAGATAATAGAATATAAAATGTTTTACTAATCATATTTAAATGTCATTTGAAATAAAATACTCAATAATCGTAGAACCTTATGTATGCAAATAGTATATTATTATAATTAAGAATAAATATATCTAAGAAAATTATTATTCTATAATTATTCAACCTGAATAAGAGTTTTTACTATTGTGTAAGCACTATATGAATAATAATGTTACAAATCTTCTAACATGATGTTTATTATAGCTTGTCTTATATTTGAGAACAACACTTGGTTTATATTAAATCAACACATATTAAAATTTTAATAGAGATCCAAAATGTTCACCAAACTAGACATATAGATTACATTATATATATAAACTAGGAAGAAAACTATAATTCTATAAATTGATATCTTCTTAAGCAGTGTGTGATGGAGGATAAGGATGAGATCCATGAAAAGAAATGATCCATTCCATAAAACATTCAATAGGCAATGAGACTTTGTGATGAGTGACATAACATGGAATTTTATTGGTTGTCAGCCTTAGCATAAAGAGACATCACCAAAAATTTGAATCGAAAAAATAGTGACTTATAGTGGATCTTGTTATACCAACTCAATATCGATTGTATTCACCTTGGAAGTAGCCTAGTTCATGTAAACTAACTAAAAATCATGCATATATATATATATATTTTTTTTTATATATTTATATATTAAATTCTACACAATTAATGTATGTCATTTAAGAATGTTTTAAATAAAGAGTAACTAATAAAATTTTTAATTTGTTATCTATATTTCAAGGTAATTAAATATTGAGGGATAGGGATTTTCACCAAAAAAATGATGAAATGGGAAACACCATGATTAATGGCCCTAGGGTGCCTCATGTTACAACCCCATTCAATGTTTTTTTATTAATGTATGCTTATTAGAAAATGTATTCATGAGTTTTTTAAATTTTGGGATGAATTAAAAATTAAATCATTTTTTATAATTATAATATTTTTAATTATATAAATTTGTGTCCATAAAAAGAATATGGAATCCTTTTTCTTTTTGTTTCAGGATTATTACATCACCCATTGATTTTTACCAACTTTTTATAATATATGGTAATTATTAATAAATTATTTGGAATTTAATTTATGTTTGGTTATTGATGTACTAGTTTATCATTTGATTAATGGTTTCCATGATTATATAGTATTAAATACTTGAATATTATATACGTTAAGTGTCCCTTACATATTTATAATATTTATTTATCAATTAGATCACTTAACGACTATAATATTTTATTCATGTGATCTATAATTTTTATTATAGAAAATATTGTATAAAATTTTATTTCTCTAAAAATAGGTAAATATTAAGTCATCCAAATAATAAAAAAGGGATGTAATACTTTCTAAATGGTTAGTTAGTGGTTCCTTTCAAAAAATGGAGTGTTGTTGTCCCATTTTTAGGATATCATAGGGGTGTGATTTAACTTATGACTTGGTTTTCTAAATGAAAATGATTTAACATTAATATTAATTTTAATAATAAATAGAA
Organism: Viscum album; assembly: GCA_963277665.1. Taxonomy (NCBI): domain Eukaryota; kingdom Viridiplantae; phylum Streptophyta; class Magnoliopsida; order Santalales; family Viscaceae; genus Viscum; species Viscum album. The sequence continues at coordinate 776,090,594 of OY728120.1, read as the reverse complement.
TTTGGATATGAAACTTCTAGTGAAAATATTTTTTTAATATAATATTAATAGTTTACATAAAAATGGATTTTAATGGGAGAACATTCATTGATAAAGGGTTTATTTAGATTTTCCACATGAGGGTGATGGAATATATTTAAAATATTTCCATTATTATGTGATATTATTTATTTATGGATGACTTTTATTTTATATCCTCTCACCTTGTGATTAGAATAACATAGATACCAATTTTAAATCTTCTCTCATGTGTTAGGTTTGTTTGACTAGGTTATGACTCCTAGCAAGATTCTTCATGGTTTTTTGAATCTGAGCCCATGAGGGTTCCCTTTTTGGGGAATGATTCTTGGACTCTTGATAATCCAAATTACATTTGGATAATATAATGTATCTTATTGAAATTTATTGAGTGATCATTCTTAGTTGGTGACTAGTTCACGGAATTACCATGCAATGGTGTAAAATATATTGGAGAGATTTGATAAAAAGAAATAGATATCTCCATTAGTCATTATAAATTTTTAACACTCTTTATGAGTGCTTAAACATAATAGTTAATTTTGGGACTAACTTTTTAATTTATCTCACAAGACATGATGAGAATTATTATCCTTGTTATGATGATAAAATATAAAGATAAGAATCAAATGATGGGAGTTGAGAAAATTTAATCCAGAACAAGGAATCAATGACATATCTCACACATCAACACACCAGAATGTTATTATTTAACCAATACCTATCATGAATAAACTAACCACATTATAAATGATTACTCTCATAAGTTATAATCCCTTACATAATCATATCATATATTGGAACAACGATTTTAAAACTATGTTTATTGTATTACAATCTCTCATTCCTTAATAAGAGGTTTTAAGGTTTATAATTCACAACCGACTAACTTTATATAAAATACTAGAGTAATTTCACTTTTTGGAACCTCTAACCAAGGCTATAATCACACAAGATATTATAAACCTTCTCTCATGACCTTAAACATGGAAATTTGTCATTAATAAAAATAATAGTTGATAATAAAGGGACTATTTAACCAAAAATATTATCACCTACCTTTGAGAAATATCTATTAGGACCCTCTAAAGTATCCCAACCATGTGTAATAAATAAAATTCACACTATAGAGGATCTACCCTAGCAAGAAAAAATACTTAAGACTCACTCAAAAAGTTTCTATAAACTTGAATCTAGAAAAAATTGGTAGGCACAATCTTGTCACATACCAAGACACAATATATAGTAAAAAATAAAAGTAATCACATACATAATCCTCATAGGTGTTAACAAACCCTATATAATGGATCAGATCATCATTTTTTCCTAAAATCATGAAATTAGAATAATGCTCCCCAAGATGATGTTTATACAAATTTTGTGTTTAAATAATAGTAAGCTAAAACATATATCTAACTTTGTCTTCATCTTGGGAATCCTCCTTGTTCATATGGATCATCAATATAGTGAGATATGGACCTTCAATGGAATTTTTATGGGTACGAAAGAGATAAAATAATGAATGTAGAGTGTTATGGGAGTTCTAGATTAAGGGGAAATAATGGTGAGGAGATTAAATCATTAAAAAATATGAAAACATAATTTTTTAAAAACAACCCACATAAAAATCATTTGGTATTTAGATGGGATCCATCGGGTTCCCAATGGATATTAAGGGGTTCCTGTCATCTTCCGGCATCACCAATTCCTACATAAAATCATTGGGTTCCTGATATTTTTCTAATAAAAATATTGATGAGATGAACAACATTAAACTTCACCCGAGTCACCCAAACAACACATAAACACTATATCACATGTTAAAATATACCATATATTTTAAAATATAATTTTTTATATCTGAATCCTTCTTCTCAAACCGACAATATTATAGGGATAGTACATCAAAATTCCACTGATAACAATAACCCAAAAATTTTGGGGTCATTAAGAACTCCCCAAAAGGTGGTTTATCATTCCGAATAATTGTTTAATAAAATCAGCCGATAAAATATTCATCAATAAATAATAGAAATCCACTATTGGTTCTCTATTTTTGACTATATTTCATCAAACTTTCCATCATCATGATCTACCTACACTGTAATTTCCCAAAAAAATCAGTTTTAATCATCAATTTGTATCAATAATTTTCTAAATGACACATCCAACTTAAATTATTTCCTTCAAATAAAAAATACGAGAAAATTTATAATTGAATCCATCATACATTGATTTATTTAAAAATACATGGGTGTTCCATGATAAAAACTCTAATATTAAACACATTTCTGCGACCCGAATGACATTATGAAACCACTCATGATCCAGACAATAATTTCCCAACAACATATGCTATAAAATTTATCCATGATTTCTAAATTCCCTATCTCAATATAGATGATCCTTTACAAATGATCATTATCACAAATCATATATGTTATTGGAATAGTGATTTATCCCATAAAGCCACATCATAATTGTTTTGAGTATGGAAATTCTCAACAACTAATCCACATATATCTCAATCCATAAATTCAAAAAATCATCTGCTTCCAAACACATTTATGGAATTAAAAATCAATAGTGAATATTCAAATCTTGCATTCCAAAAAAACCCCATATGAATCATCCTAAAATTGCCCCAAAATTTTATAAAAAACTCACAATTCCATTAAATTAAAGAAGGATTCCATCATAAATTCATACATGTATCATACCATTAGTTTATCTCCACCATGGGATCATCCATGTTATCACCTTTTTAATAAAAACTCATTCTAAACCTAAGGATGTGAAAAATGCACATGTTTAATCATGATATCTATATCTTCATATCCCCAAGTGTTACCCCATATTTCTCTCATGAACATCCTAGAAATCTCTAATATAGTGACCTAAGAATTTTACACATATAATTACATGATTTATAGCATGAAAATACATTAATTTCAATTAAAATATATTAATTCCATGTGTCGCTATAAGACTAGATTCATAATACTTCATTGTGAGTAAAAAATCAAACCTCTTTATTTTATTCTCCACAAGGAGATCCTAAATATTTTTTACATCTTGAAACATCGTGGAATATATTTAGGAATACAAAGATGAATGTGGTAATCTAAAAATCCTAGAATGGAAATAAATATGAAAAGGATACAAAATTAATGAGTTAAATGTATGAAATGATATCATAAAAGATAAGGGTCACGAGTAATCACATGGGAGAATAATAGGAAGAGCACAGTATCATGGGATGATGTAATCATAGGAAATTTGTAAGACATATATAGTTTTACATGAACATGAGTCAAGTATAACTAATTAAGAATAATATACGATGTAAAAAGCCTTGAATGGATTTGGTTTACTCCCTATTCCAACATATGATTCCCCATGAGACTAGATATTTACCAATTTAATTGGAGTGATATATGGTCACACCCATTCTATCATGTTAATTACTGCGTGTAAAAAAAATTAAATTAATAATAATGTATAAATATAAAAATCATATATAGATATAAAACTTGTTGTGTAATCATTAATTATATCATAATCAAAGTAAATTTAATAATTAATTAATTTTATAAATGAGAATATGGAATGTACTACCCTTTTAAAGGAAGGGAGAATAATCCATATACATATGTGGGAGAAATATAAACAAAATTTATTATTAATCTAAAATATAAATGGTTTTCTTCATTCATGAAAATTTCATTAAAATATAATATATAAATTTTTTGAAGAAAATACGATTTTCACTTTGAAATCCATTCATAAAAATCATAAAATTTCCAACACATATAGAAAAAAATTATTTAATAAGAACCATAGAAACTTATAAATGGAATATTATAATAATTGAGTGGTTATGATATTGGTTAATTCCATACATGCCATATAAAAAAATTACTTACATACTTTTATAAATAGGATAAAAGTACAATATTTAGGAAATAAAGGGAATATTATTTTTAAACTAATTATTAAAATATCATATAGGGATAAAAATTTATTTAATAAATAATTTCTATTATTATAAAAACATTCTTGAAATTATTTTTTGAAAACATGAATATTAAAGAAAAAGTATTTTCGGCCAAAGAGAGAAGCAATGTCATCTTCCCATATAAACATTTTATAATTCATTTCAATTACCAGTGAGAAAGAATTGTAATATTACATGAAAATATAATGAATAAATATAAGAGAAAAAATTAAAACAGGTTTAAGAAAACAATAACAATGAATTCCTTTTAGAGAGACGTAATAATAAAAAATCCCAAATAATGGTGAGATGTTCAAACACACTCTTCCCACTATTGTAAATTTTGAATCATAACCCCCAAGAAAAAAATAACATATAATGAAACATTAAATTTTACGAATATGAATAGAATCATTATATTAAATTAAAATTAGTTGTATATACACAATACAATGAAATTATTTTTTAATATTTCATATGTCTAATTGAAGTAAAAGTGAGACAAAAAATACCTTACATTGTGTCTATACTTCTTGTGTATGTCCTTTACCTATGATATAATAAAAGTATATATGAATTATATTTTTTATTAAGAAAATTTTAATGTTTTAATAAATTTAACATGTAACATTTAATTAATTAATTTAATTAACATAATTAATTACATAATTATTAATGTCCACATTGGGTGTTTTGAGGTCTTAGAGTTCATAATTTCAAATTGAAATTTGTGTGTTCAATCTGATCAAAGGTTTAATTTTTTAATCATCTCCATAATAATAATGGTGGTATAATTATAATCTTTATACATCCATTATACTTTTAAAACCAACCATTAGATATGGTTATAAGAAATAAACTATGTTACAAACATTGAGACGGTAAGCCATATATACTCATGAGTAAAGATTCTTTTATTAAGAATCTTGTTTAGAGGAGGGTAAGTTTTATTTTATAATTAAAAAATGATAATTATATCATAATTAGAGCATCTTTTATTTTAATATGTATATATATATACCTTCGATGTGATTCAGTAACAAAAAATGAATCACATCATTTTTTAAGGTTGTAGTCCACCACACACAGAAATAATGATATAATTTTTTAATGGATGCTAATGTAATAAGGATTATTATTTGTTAAATATATATAATTAATAATTTTTCATAAATTTTATTTATAAATATAAAATACATCATCAATAATATCTATGGGAGGATATTATGGAAAATGAATTATATCTCTTCACATGGTGGTAATCCACCATACCCATGAATGATCATTTCATATCCCATTTGATAGAAGATGAGATGGATATATATAATGATATTAAAAATAGAAAAATAATATAATATAATATATAATTTATTATTACACAGGAATACTTAATAAAAAATTCATGTTTGAAAAATATGAAGTAAAAAGAAGAAACTCGGAGAAAATGATTAGCTTCACATAGAAGAACTTCTTTTGGATCCCTTATTAAGGACCATAATGTTTTAATTTTTGAGAGTCTAAAACCACTATAATGTGGATAAAATTTTTTTGAAGATTTTTTTTCATTATTTTGTGGATAAATATGTTTTGATGTGAGTGATGAAGTTAGTGGATAGGTTCCCTATAATAATTGAGGAGGAGTGGAATTTTGGTAAATACCCAAAACAATTCAATAATGGTAAACCACTCTCAAGAAAAGTGCCACCAAAATTGACAAATAATAAGTTGATTTGGGTGATATGTTAGATCCTAATATCTAAAATTATAAAATAAATATGTTTTCAAAATATTATTCCATTTAACATTAAGTTTAATACCTTTTAGCATTTTAGTTTTTAACCATACCAACTAGTTTTTTAAAAAAAATTACTATTCATTATGACCAAAATTAATATTAACATATTACATAATATTAATTAATATGATTATAAATATTGAATAAATTTTATAAAACAAATGTAAATTAATATAAATAATTTACTTTAATATTTTTCCATAATTATAATCCAAAAAGCGTTCTTCCATAAATACATTTTTCAATTAATATATGATCTTACATTAAATTTATAACTATAAATAATATGTATTTTAATTAATTAAATTTAAATATACCTATAATATACTAATATAATTCAAATATTTCCAATTCAAAAGTTATATTAAATAAATAAAATGGAAAAAAATTATGATTTAAAAATATCTTGTAGAAAATATCATTTTAATGAATAAAAAGAATATTAAAAAAAACATAAAAACTGATAATTTATTTGAAATTAATTTTATTATTATAAATCCAAAAGATAATATTTAAAAATAATACCAATTAAAACATTTCATTTACCATTAAATTAAATTATTTACCAAAAATAAATTATATTATTTAAAAATTCAGAAATTTTCACAAGTCACATAAAAAATCATAAAAATAAAAAATTTTAAAATGAAGATCATTTTGATATTTTTATTTATAAAATGATTTTAATTTCATAAAATATAATTTATAATACTTTAATAAATTAATAATCACATTTTATTTCAAAAATAAATAAAAATTATTATTATTGAATCATTGTTTTGTGAAACAAAATATATTTACTATATGTAGTGTTCATATCTATTATGAATTTATCAATAAATTTATATTATGCAGGTCCTTTATATATATATATATCATAAATTGAATAATACTATTTATACCCCCAAATTTATTATATATATTATAATGGTTGTATTTAATCTCATGGTTTGTTTAGGATTAGTGTTGTGTGTCATATTTATTGTCAAAGATAGTTTTCTTTTACTAAAATATCATGGATTTACATTATTCATCCCTTTTAATAAATTTCACCCACAATATTTTAACTTTTTCTCTATAAATAATGGTTTTACATTAAAAAAATAATTTTAATTGATAACCCACCTCATAAAAAGGGTTAATAAGATTTCTATTAAAAATATGGAAAGGTAAGTTTGAAGGTATTCAGAAATAAAAAAACCCGGTTTCTATATAATGAGGAAGTTGTATAGAAGTGAAAGCAAGGATTTTTAAATAATATCCACTTAGGATAAATAATTATACTTTTTAAGATAGAATAGTTAGTTGATTTATTGAAAATGAATAACATTTTTATGTAATGATCATTTTAAAAATGTTTTCGCAATGTTTCATCGTACTAACAATGAATATAAGTTAATTTTATTACATGATATGTTTCTATTTCCTATAGGAAATCTCATCCTTTTGTTGTAATTCAATCAATATCTACTTCATTATTTAAATTAAGTGATGAATATCCAATATTAATTTTTATGCATGAAACACAAAATTAACATTTATGATATAATAACATTCATTAAAGAGTGATAAGATAATCTTGTTATATTTAAATATTATACAAAACAGAAATAGTGTCCATAATGTTTGATAACAACCAAAATAATAATATAAATATCCAACAAAAACATTTAACCTAAATAATTCCTTAAATAAATATCCATGAATCCTAAATAATGTCAACATTAAAAATAATTGTGTCATTACAAACTAATATTTCATGTTCTACCACATGTTAGGCCTATGTGCTACATATACTTTAATGAAATGATAAATTTCCAAAAATAACCTTAATCACATTAAAACCCTAATAATTCTAAAATATTGTTTCCTAAAATATGTATCCCAATATAAAAATAAAACATATCCATCAATTCATTTAAGTAAAACAAAATTTATACTAACCAATACATCACATAGGTCAATGGTTGTTGTGGAACCCTTATTAACCTTTTTTTGTGGGTTCATGCCCCATTTCCTTACTGGATATAATGATTTTTTCCTAAACGTGTCCTATCATTTTTCAATAAATATATAAGTATAATACCTATAAATTCACAAAAAGTGTTATAAATATCTTGAAAATAACATTAATCATCAAATCAGATTGAATCCACTAAGGTGTTTTATACTATATAATGTGTCCTATAAAAAAATATTATTTTAATATTAGAAAATTAACATCAAAGATAGGTTAATGCATATATTTTAACAATACCATTTAACCTATGTTGACATATTATAGATCCACTATTCCTCAAAAAATTTTTTTTTACTAAAACTCAGACTAAACCCAAGGGTTATATTATCATAAATGATTGTAAAAATACAAAAAATAATCTCATACATCCTTAATATAAAGAATAAAAAGGGATATCTATGTATTTAAAATTGTGATATATATTATAATTATCAATACAAGTCCCTTTAGGTCTAACCTAGGTCATCCATCATTATCTTCTATTCAAATACATTATGTTGGTTCATAGGTTGTGAGTTATTTTTGAAAAAAAAATCCCCATAAACTGTAAAACTATGATTGATTCAAGGCCCATTACCATCCAACAGGTCATGGTCTGGTCAAATAAAAATGTACCCTTGTCAGAGTTATTAAACTTAGATATAATAGTTCTAGAGCTACATCGACTAGGAGTATCAAGACTTGGATATAGATGCTTGGAAACCACTCACTAAATACTTCATCAAAATTACAAAAATCAAATACATAGACTTATATTTATACATGTCTATAGGGTTCTCACAAAATTATTCTTCTACTAATCCAAAAAAATATCTAGACCCTTCTCTGATACAATATATTATGATCAAAGCCTTTTATACTTTTTATTACAGTATTTTGAACATGGAATTCCACTAATTACAAACAAGATATTTTGTCACATAGTGTATTTGGATGACTAGGTTAAAAATATATAAATGTGAGGCTAAAAAAACTACTTTATTTTATTATCTATAATGAGATCCAAAATCCTTTTGATATCCTAACACTACATTTGATAACATGAGGAATACAATGGAAAAATGGGTAAGGTGAAAAACCCAATAAGGGACTAAACATGATAAGGAATCTTAACTAGTGAGTCAATAGTTTAACATGACATTATAATATAGATGGATCAAGAGTAATCACATGGGAGAATAAAATAAATATAAATGCATCATAATTTCAAGGCATCATCAAGACTTTCCACAATCTAAGAGTATATCGGGGGACCTAACTGCAGAATGGCAAGGATACCACAACCCAATCATATATTTCAAATATACTGATATTTAACTATAACTAGTTCTTAAATATACCGAGTAAAAAATAAGTTTATCATAGTCATGGTGAATTTATACATCAACTATATCACCATGATATGATTACATTATGTTAAATCAAAAATTGAGAAACTTCAACACTACCGTCATAAATTCCAAATCAATCTCAAAGATATAAAACTTCTACACTACAAACCTAATGTACTACCCTCTTTGGTACCACATAGTCACAATCGATATAAGGGACTTTCACCCTAATCCAATTGGAGAGTAGAAACATTGGGAGAACTACTCTGTCGATAGAGGACCCACGCCCGATGTGGGAGATTTTTGTATCTACAAATATAATATGTTAGGGAAACCCACACAATCTTAAAAATTTAGAACCAATCACAACATCACAATTATAAATGAAATAATTCCCCATAAATATTTATGCATCACTGAAATTATCATCTTTAATTTCACTCATCACATCATAACACTTCCATTTTTATGTGATCTACACCCTCATAGACTGGGAGAATCAGTCTACTAGAATAATGAGTCTAAGAGGACCCACATCATGAGATGATATGGAATGGTACTGAGCCCAAAATCTCTCCAGTGAACCACCAAGATCACTAACAAATATGAAGAACTTCTAATACAGTGCTGTTCTTTTATTATTCCATGTCATATCTCAAAATCCTCCATTCAGTATACCATAATAATTTATGCAGAAAATATATTTAGATAGGCTACTAGTAAGCCAAGATTTGATCCCCTAATAAATAGAGATGTTATGATGATGTTACCAGGAAAATTATATAGTGCATGCTGGAGTGAAAATTCTGATTAACCCCACCTGGAAACATTTTATTGTCCTCTACCACATGTCTTGGCTGGCTATGAGAGATTACACATCATATACATAGTGTAAATGATTTGTCTCGTCTCATTTGTGCCCCTAACTATATCCTTCTCCAAATGGATCAGCCAGCTGTGTCTTCAAAATAACATTTACCCCAAGTACATAGCATGTTATAGATATCCATACTTTGGCCAAGGTACTCATCTTGTTCTATTGATAAGAACCCCATGTACTTTTATATTGGTTATGAATGGTAACACATACATTCCCATTGACATAGAGTCCCGGACCATCTCCCTTGGAAACAAGACCTAGGCTCACTACATAACTTATACCATAGGTAAACTATGTATAGTCCACAAAAGCTCATATTTTCCAAATGATAAGAACACATGAAATTTTCCCCTACACTATACACCATGTGATCGGTAATTTCGAATGGGAATTCCCTCCGAGTCACACTAAATGCCCTAGTTTCTATAAAATCCCACAGAATTTCCCCTAGGGGATCACTAACAGATTTAATAGGGATATGAAAACATTAAATAATTTATCAAAATTTGTATTAGGTCACCAAACTCATATCCACCTAAATCAGGGTGAAACTCTAAATATTAGAGTTCAAAAAAATACTCAATAGAGGCTACAACAAGATCCATAAATGATAAACATCACATACGGGGCTCAATAACGAATCCTCTACATAGATTGGCCTCAATTCATCCATCACACAATGGGGTCTCCGATACTCCTATTTATTTCACCAAAATGGGGGTTTTGGGTTAATTGATACAATTTTAGTAAATAAATAAATTCTATTTAACAACATTCCAACTCATCCTCAACTGAAAACCTAACATTGAAAACTTTTAGGTCATAGCTTGGGTAAAACCAATTATTTGAAATAAACTATAGTCTCATATTAATGATATGATGCTCCTATAGATAGTTTTTCCACATTATTAGGTAATATTTTTTTTTCTTGATAACATAAATTTAATACTTTTAATATCACCACAACTTGGTTCTTCATGGATCAAAATACTGAAACGTCTTAGTTCCTAGCTTCAAAAATAATCCTTGAAAAATTTCAAAGTATTATATTCCAAAACCAGAGTATATAAAACCATATAACATGATATAAAAATGATCCATGGATAATTTTTTTAATAATTCAATTTTATAATGTTAAAAAAATTAATGAAAGTCATTTTTGAAAACAAGGACATGGAAGAATAAAAGATTTTTGACCGAAGAGGAAGATAATGTCATATTTTATTAAAAACATATTCTCAATAATTTTATATACAAAAGGGAATAAAATGGTGGTATTACATGAAATTATAAGGAATATATATAGGAGAATAAAATATATTGGGTTTTAGATAGAAATCTCAAACAATTATTCCAAGAGAGACTTAAATTTCAACAATCCCAAAAAATGATAAAATTATTAAATAAAACACTACCACTTTGGTAACATTTTAATCGAAAAAACATTAAAAAATGTAACATAAAATGAAATATTAATTACCAAGAATATGAAAATATTAATTATATAACATTTAAGGTTGTTTTATATACACCACATATAGAAACAAGTTGTTAATATGGCACATGCCTCCTGGAAGAAAAATTCAGACAAGTAATATGTTACATCGAGTCCTGACATATCATATAATTCAATTATATCCTTTATAATAATCATAAATAAATCATTTTTTAATAATTTATTTCTCAGATTAATATTTTATACTTAAACCATTTGTTTCCTTTATTTTAGTGACATATTTAATTATATAATTTGTTATGTCCATGTCAGGTGTTCTGAGGATTCTTAGTTCCAAATTTCAAAACAACATCACTATGTTAATAATTTTAGAGAATGAAATTTTTCCATAATATGTATTATATTAAAAATAAAATTATTATCATTCATTTAATTGTAGTATACTTTTAAAACAATCCATTAAAAATAGATATAAAAAATGAACTCTGTTACAATGATACAAATGGTTAGTTATATATAAAGATTAGTAACATTTCCATTTTTTCATTGATCATGATTGAAATAAAGGAACATATAATTTTTTTAGTAAATAATTATAATTATGTAATAAATATAATTTATATTCATTATATACACTTTCTTTCATAATACACTGGATATGGAAATAAAAAATGAATCTCTTCGCTTATGGAGGTGGTAGTCTATAGAACACATGAATGATATTCTCATTTTTTAAGGAATGGTATGGTAAGAATATATATGATATGTAAATTTTGTTGAATGATTAATATTTCATTAATAATATATAAATATATATATATATATAAATTAAAGGCATCAACATGAACATTTGTGTGAGATGATAATGGATGACAAATTACATCAGATCGCAAGGCCATAGACCACCATACACATAAATGATGGTTTCATTTTCAGTATGATGAATGATGAGATGTATAAATATTATGAAATAAACATTATGACATATCAATATATATGACAATTACCTTTTATTTGAAGAACCTACTTTTTATCTCTTATTAAGGACCCTATGGTTTGTATTTTGGAAATAAAATAATATCTAAAATATGTATATGTATTTTTTAGATATTTTGGTTGATTTTTTGTTGAGATAAATGGATTTATTGGAGTGAATAATTTAGGTGATGGGAGCCCTTTTGTAATTGTGGAGGAGTGTCATTTTTTAAAATACCCCAAACTATTCAATAATGGGATGTCACTCTAAAGAAAACTACATAAAAAATTGATGAATATTGGTGTGTAGTGGTGATACGGTTGACCCAAACATCCAAAAATCAAAAATAAATTTTTTATTCTTTTTATTTCATTTACTTCTATGGTTACTCATTGTCACCAGTTTACCTTTTCACTATAGTAACTAGTTTTTTACTAAGTGTTCTATTCATTATAGGAACAATTATGTTGAAATTATTAAAAAAAATATTAATTATTATGATTCCAAAAATTTAATACAATTTATGAAAATGAAATCATTATATTTTTATACATCAATTTAATATTACTTGTATAAAAAATTTTAAAAAATCCATTTTCAAGAAATAAATTCTTGATGAAATGGATAATCTTATATTAACGTATGAAAATAAATAATAGTTATATGAATTTGACATTATATAAATATAATTTTAAAATATTAATTTAACATAAATGATTCCATACCATTGGCTATATTAATTAGATAAAAATGATAAACTTTATCCACTTAAAAATAGTTTTCAAAAAACCATGGTTTTACGAAAAAAATTAATCATATTCCAAAACAATATAAATTTATTATTAATATGAATTTAAAAATATTATTATAAATAAAATCGTTAATATTTTAATTTATGTCTAAATTTAAAATAAAATATTACTTTAAATTACATTATTTGAAGAAAACAATTAAAGAACTTGAAAAAACTGTAATTTTCACTATTCACTTAAAAGTAAAATATATCTCTCTATGAATATTATGCCATACCACTTTTCCAGATCATCATGTCTCACATGGTGATCACCAATCCAAGGAATAACTACAAACCTATATCCATGATAAGGATTCAATTTAGCCTCTAAATCAAAACCCCATGCAAAACCATTAACCTTAACCATTCCCATAATTCCATTGAATCCCTTATGAAACATCAAATTCTTTTTAATTCATAACATAACTGTGGTAACATTAAAAAAATACCCAAAAATTAATCCCACATCACTTGATTTTCATTCTAATAACAAAAGCATTTACCTATTTTCCACCAGGCCTTGGTCACATGCTCCTACACACTTAGAACAAAAAGTAAATCCCCTTACCTACCCCTATATTAATGAGGAATAAAAAAATCACCCATAGCTAAACAGATATATGATAAACTATTATACTTATTGACTAACTTGAAATAATATTCATATAGTAATAATCATTCTAACTACCCTTTCACCAACCAGACTCTCATATCAGGTGTCATATTGTAAAATATAGGTAAACACCACATAAAACCACTTCTCAGTAATGGGTATTTACCAAAGACACAAACTTACTAAAACAAATATTTGAGGGATCACATATAAATTCAACTACTCACAATAATTATATTTAACATATAACACTATATTACCCAAATACCCCACTACTCACTCTAGAGGGAGACACATAAGGAAATAAATACCATAGACTTCTAAAAAAAATTCAACATTATTTACTACACAAATAAACCATAATTATGTCATGGAAAATCATAAAAATACAAACACATAATTTCTAATAAATAAAATTAATTCAATATGTTATTTTAAAAAATAATAAAAAATTATTTTTGACATTTCAATTTACTTAAACACATTTTTCATCAATTTTCATTGCATAATATCATGAATTTCTTTTGTAAACTAATTTTTCAAAAACCAAATTTCCTTCTATAAAACCATTTCTCATTGATTTGATGTCATTTAATTTCCTAAAAAAACTTGTATACCTGATATGATGCAAGAATTCACAGGATTCGTGAAAACCATCACCAAGTGTAAAAGATTAAATAAAAACATAATCCTAAAAATTAATCATGAAGATTCATATCAATCATAATAGATAAAATTGAGAACATAAATTCTCCAAAACCTAAAAACATATTTTATAAACATGGAAAGGTTTTCACTATGCATCATTCTTCTGTCAAATCTTGGATTTAACAAATTTATGTCTTTTAAAACCTATTTAAAAAACAAATATAATTATATTATAAATTTTCTATAACATCAAACTATAAATCTATACATAAACTCTCATAACTGATAATAAGACTCTAAAATGTGAAAATACATTCTTATGATCACGTGTTTTACCTAAATTAGTAGAATGTATGGTTTTCATGGTAGATGTGTTACAAAATTATCTAATTCCATTTTTTAACTATCTGACCTAGAAATCTATCCGTCATCATGGTTCAATGGTTCCACGTGTCCTTAGGCATGCCTCCCAAAATTCATGACATGTCTAACTAGTAGTGAGTTTCTATGAATAGCATATGGAGACTGTAGTCTTATAATCATCACATATAATAACATATAAAGAAAATATAAAATGTACAACATCAGATTAATAACAATTATTTATATATAATAGACAACCCCAATAAATAGAACATCATTATACTATAACAAAATTACACTCATCCTCATCATGAATGAATATATACCAAGGATCACTCACCAATCCATTTAAATAAAAAAGTAAATCAATTGAAAATACTAGGGATACTAATATATGAATCATAGGACTCTCCTTGGACCAGTCAACAAAATATGAATTCGGTACCCTTGTCTAATATAATATAAAATCTATCACATGAATGTGAAACAAAATAATATTTACATTCACGAAGGTGTATGTGCGGGGTGTGAGAAATAATCTCTATAAGGAACCATCAACATGGTTCATTAGATATACCATAATATGAAATCTTTGAATGAATGAAAAAATAACTAGAGCAGAAAAAGTATACATGTCAATTTGTTTTAATATTAACCAATCCAACATGATGCTTAAGTACAACTTATATAAGAATTTTAGTAGAATAATTCATGTCACATTAAAAATATTCCCAAACCAAATCACACATGGTAGGGGGAAATAACACACTGTTACAACGTTTTCATTTCTAAACTTCCTCATATACCATGTCACATACCACCACCCACTCACTCTGGGTGAGGAATCATAACAACATCATGTTCTAAAACCATATCAGTTACGAACACCAGTACAAATACCCTCTCACTCACAGTTAGGAATCTTCATCACATCATTCATAAAAACACTCTACATTCGGTGAACTGTGTATGAATTATATCAATCAGGGTTTGTCTTTGTGAGAACATCCTAGACCAATACCCTTTAACAAAATGGGATCAATTCCAACAACCTCATACTTAGGGAAAGGCCTTGTATCATTTCTCTTCACCATCCATTAGATCACTATAAATAAACATACACAAAACAAAAATCCTAGAAACACATTTATGTTATTAATATTTTTATGACTTATTATATACCCCCTTTACTGATTTTATATGAAATGTGCATAATTTGGGTGAAATATTAATGTTTTAATACTACATATAATTTTTGAGCATTTTTTGAAGTAGTCCAATTGAGTTAGTTTATTATTATATTTATAAAAATCACTCTACTGATTAAAATTGTGTGGTTCTTGTTTTTTAGGATTCGTTATTACATTTATCACGTATCATTAGAATGAATCCTGAGCCTATTCTTCCATTTTAATGCTCAAATGGTCAACCCAAAAAGACCCAAAGAATTTGTAATGAAACTGGACCATCATTGATGATTGATTAACTGGTCTAAATACCAAAGCCCAATTTTATGAAACTCCAACATATTTTCTATGTTATACAAAGGAAGCATGTATAAAAATTTGATGGTCCAATATAAGAACAAGGGGCCCAACCAATTCCATTAATTCCAGCCCACCATTCATCCCAGGAATTATAATCCAGACACTATTAATGACATCTATCATGATGTAGTAATCAAATCAAGATACAATATGGCAGTGTGAAATTAGAGATATAGGAGGCCGACTTTGTTGAAAAAAACATTAGTCTTTTAAGTCATCATACTATTCAAAAACCCTTTCACATTTTGGACATCAAAAATACTAGATTGAAATGGACATATTAACATTTATTAATCAACCGACCATAACATTGGCTCCATTTGTCCAAATGACTCCAAATTTTGAGAGATGTTGGAAAAATTATTATCTAAAACTCATAAGAAGGATATATCTCGAGATTCATCTTTGAGGATATCCAAATAGTCAATCCATGTGGAGGGACAGATTGAGAATGCAAACAGTCCACTTCCATGGGCTATAAATGCATCCCCCTCCTCTTTTTCAAAGGGGTGGGAATTTAAGAAGAGTGGAGAATCAATTTGAAATAACAATGAATTGAAAAAGTTTTGGGAGGACCTTCCATACTCATGTATTCACTTGAGATACCCTTCCTCTTATCTTCGTTTCCTTTCACTTTTGTGTTGTTCTTCTTTTGTAATCTTGTAAGTATGTGTTTTGTAATTCTGTTTTAATGCAAGTTTCTTCTTCAATATCTATTATTCTCATACACCTTAGTTAGTTTAATATTAATTTTCATAAAATATTTTAAATATAGATGAATAACATTCCCTTCCATTTCATCCTCATTCAATCAATAGTTCATTTTTTAATTATCATCATTGTTCGTGTATGTGTTCAACACACCACTATTTTATTATTTATTTCTTTTTATTTTATTATTAATTTACCATCATAATAATTACTACAAGATTTTTAACACCCAAATGTGTGAGTAAATATTTCATTTGGGTGAGTAAAAATTATGGGCTACTATGTTATTGAGTGTATTTTCTCGATGAGTATTCTTTAATTTAATATTGTGTATGTTGGACATAACTTGATAGGGATTAATGACATATTTTGTTTATCAAATGGTTTACATGGATAATTGGAACCATAAATACGCTACCATAAAAAGGTAATGTTAATTATTAGAACCATATGTTATGTTAAGGCTTGGATTAAAGACTTAACACATAGGAGTTCCAATAAACATTATCTTGTGATGTTGGTATCAATTTAAATTCAATATAAAGTAATGATCAAGGATATAACAACCTTAACTCCCAAGTAATTAACTCACCCCAATATTTATAAATTTTTTAAATCAAACATCATCCATAAATATTTTCATAAGCTCTGAAAACCCCCCCCCCCATCAAAAAAAACAATCAACTAAATACAATCGACTATTAAAAAAAGTTTCATCACCGAGGATTCGACCCGAGTGTTGTTATACACATTAGCAGAGCATTGGATCTTTGTCCGGTAGATAGGAGAAAATATTTTGGGTGTTACAAAAGGTGTTGTTTCTAGGGATGGTGCTTTAAGTAGTCATTAGTTTCATGTTATTGTAAAAAAACAACAAAAAACTAAATTTTTTTAAAAAAAATGAAACAAAATACAAATAAAAACCTGTCTTCTCATAAAAATCATAAAATGAAAAAATACAAAGAAAAAAATGTCTTCCTTTTCCTTACAACATCTCTTTGAATCCCCCATAGCCTCCAAAAAAATCCCTCAGAATTTTTTGAACCTAAAATTGAGCGAACACATTTCCAAAATAAGAGGAACATAAGAGATATTCAACTCATTAATGAACCCGTCATTGGCCACTCAATTGAATTAAATTTGGTCAATCCAAGGGAACAATCACTTAAAGAACTTGTTACCCCTGATATGAATTACCAACCTCTCGTTATTCAATATTCAAACATAGAAGCTGACATCAAACTCAAATAGGGTTTGATTCATCTTCATCCTCATTTCCATGGGCTAGCCAGTGAGGATCCATATCTCCACCTTAAAGAGTTCCAAATGGTGCGCTCTAAATGAAGCCCCAAAGTGTTTCTGAGGAACAAATAAAACTTCAAGCATTCACTTTCACCCTAGATAACACTACTAAGTCATGAATTTACTAGCTACCACCTTGTTTTATAACCACATGTAATGATATGATGCGACTCTTCTTAGAGATATTCTTTCCTACTTCTCGTACTGCTTCTATCCGAAATGAAATAAGTGGAATCTATCAGTTCCCAAGTAAATCAATAAACGAGTACTGGGAGAGGTTCAAAAAGATTATTGCCACCTGCCCACACCACCAAATACCTGATCACATCTTGATCCAATACTTTTATGAGGGGTTATTGGATTTGGAGAAAACCCTCATTGATGCCAAAAGTGGTGGTGCTCTTGTTGATAAAACTCCTGAAGCTGCAAGAGATATTATAAGAAACATGGATGCAAACACAATACAATTCCATACTCGAGCACAATCTCAAGTAAAACAAGTCCATGAAAATTAATCCATAGAGCTGAAAATGATGACCGAGTGGATGAATGGACTTACTAGTATTGTGAGACAACGAGTTGTGGAAACCAAATACCCAACCACATTTTATCCAAAATCACTATTTCCTGGACCAGTCAAATACTGTTGAATGTGAAACTCTCCATCATATCCAAATGAAACATTTAGAAGACTTCAAGAGGATCAATCTCACTCATCTGGATCAATGGAGATCAATGCATCTTATACTCAGAAGAACACCATCCCAAAACATTCTGGTTAGTTTTTTAGAAAAATCAACCAACCCCATTCTGGGCCTTTCTCTTCTACATATTACCCTAACTTGAGAGATGAGAATCCTATATCTCATCCCCCACAATTCCCTCCTCAAAAACCAAACCAATTCCCATATAGTCAAGGTATTGGTAACTTCCAATAACCTTATCCTTTTGTTCTTCAACCTCAAATGAACAATCCTCCTCCTGGATTCCATTATCCAAGTGAGCCTTCCAAATTCCAAAACCAATACAATCGCTTTCCCATGAACCAGAATCATGGTAATCCTAATCCGAGACAAGCCTCTTCTTCCATGAAACCAAGGTAATGAACTGTTTAAGATCTTTCTTCCTTCACCCATTCTAGTCTCAAGAACATTGAAACCCAAATTGATCAATTTTCATCCCACCTTACTCAACAGAAACCATCCAATTCTTCCCAACTCCATTCTCAACCATAACCCAACCCCATGGGTAATATAAGTGCAATTTCACTTAGTTCGGGAATGAAAATTTCAATGCCTCAAGATATGTCTTCCAAACTTACTTTGAATGTTGACCTAAAAAATGGAATGAAAAAGAAACTTTAAAAGGAACTTGAATCCATTCCCTCACCTCCTTCCATTCCACTTAGGAATCCAATTCCTTTTCCACAAGCTATATCCATGCCAAAGAATTCATTTGAAGCTGATCGTGAAATTCTTGAACTGTTTAAACGTGTTGATGTCACCATTCCTCTCTTATATTCTATCAAACGAATTACTAAGTATGCTAATTTTCTCAAGGAATTGTTCACCCACAAGAGGAAACTTTGTACTTTTGAAAATATTTCCACCCAGGAGTTTATTCCTATAAAGTGCAAAGATCTAGGGACCATTACAGTTCGATGCCATATTAAATGTTCTAACTTCAATGATGCAGTGATAGACTTAAGAGCCTAATTTAATGTCATTCCCAAATGCATCTTCTCCAACCTTGATCTAGGTCTCTAACATCCAATGGGTGTTTCCATTTAGTTAGAAAATCGAAGCACTGCTAGTCCTGAGGGTATAATTGAGGATGTCCTTGTTCGTGTTAATGATCTTATCTTCCCAGATGATTTCTATGTCCATGACATGGAAGGTGAGGCAAACTCTTCTCGACATCCCCTAATTATAAGAAGACAATTCCTCATGACTGCTAGAACCAAAATTGATGTCCATTCAGGAATCTTATCCATGGAATTTGGTGACCAACTGGTCATGTTCAACATTTTCAAAGCCATGCGATACCCATCAAAGGATCACCCTGCATTCTCAATCCATGAATCCATGGACACTTCTATGAGTCAATCTAACCCCAATCGACCATGTTCTTTATGATCTAATGACAATGGATCTTGTGAAATCTGCACCATGATTAACAAAGCCATAAATGGTGAAGTTGATGTGGACCTTTCATTCATATAATCTATCAATCTATTGGATCTTTAAAACTCTCTTAAATCCCACATCAATTACGATCTCTACTACTACACCTTATACATTATTGAGGACAATGAATCTGATGCAACAGAAGTCCCTTCTTCCTTTCCTAAGTTGTCTAACCCCAAAATGAAATATGAGACTGATCTAAAAGCTCTTCATGAATACCTGAAATATGAATTCCTTTTTCGTGATCACACATTTCATGTCCTTATCTCTGCTTAACTTACTGAAAAAGAAGAGTCCGAACTCGTTCATGTGTTAGAAGAAAACAAAAAGGTCATAGGTTGGACCTGAGATGATATAACCGGAATCAAACCATCCCTTTACATACATCACATCCATCTTGAAGAGTCATCCAAACCAATTAGGAAACCACAGTGAAGACTCAATCCAATCATACTTGAAATAGTTAGGGAATAGATCACCAAGCTTCATCAAGAAGGTATTATCTTCCCATTTTCTCATAGTGAATGGGTTAGTCCAATTAAAGTTGTACCTATGAAGGGTGGAATAGCTGTTGTCACAAATTAATGTGGAGAGGTAGTCATAACTCGAGTGATGATCAAATGGAATGTGTGCATCAACTATAGGAAATTGAATGTTAAAACATGAAAAGATTACTACCCACTTCAATTCCTTGATCAAATGTAGGAACGATAAGCCGAAAAGTCATAGTATTTATTTCTTGATGGATACACCAGCTACATTCAAACCCTAATCTCACCTCTGGACCTAGGAAAGATTACTTTCACATGCTCCATTGGAACATATGGATATAAAAGAATTTTTTTTGGCCTTTACAATGCTCCGTTAACATTCGAAATGTGTATAATGTGTATTTTTTCTGAATTCAGTGATCACTGCATGGAACTCTTCATGGATGACTTCACCATTTATGGCGAGTCATTTGAATCTTATTTGAATTCATTCTCTCTAGTCATCCAAAAGTGTGTCAAGTGTAACCTTGTGATAAATTTTGAAAAATGTCACTTATTAGTTATAAATGGAAATATTCTTGGGAACATTGTATCGAAATATAGTATTGAAGTCGATCCTGCCAAAATTGAAGTAATCCAATCACTTCCTCAGCCCAATTCTATTCGATACATCTGTTCATTTCTCAGTCATTCCAGTTTTTATCGTAGATTCATCTATAACATCTATAGAATTTCCCTCCCACTCACTCAATTGATCCAAAATGATGTCACTTTCCATTTTTATGAGTTTTGCAAGAGAGCCTTTGTTGAACTCAAAACTACTATAGCATCTGCCCCGATAATCAAACCCCAGATTGGTCCTTACACTTTTAGTTGATGTGTGATTCTTCTGATAGAGATTTTGGGGCTGTTCTTGGTCAATGAAGAGAAACGATTCCTCATAAAATCTATTATGACTCAAAAACATTGGATGAAACTCAATATCACAAGGCTGTCACTGAAATGGAAATTTTAGCAGTGTTTTTTGTCTTAGATAAATTCTGGCCCTATCTTTTAGGTGCCATAATCATCATCTTCACAAGACATTCTCCTATAATGTTCTTACTCAAGAAAAGTTATTTCAAAAATAGGCTAATAAGATGGATCCTAATGTTCCATGAGTTTGACCTTGAGATGAAAGATAGCCCATGAGAAGAAAACAATGTGGTTGATCACTTGAGTAGAATTTATAATTCTTCTCATTCTGAAATCATCAATCCTGAATTCCCCACTAAGAACCATTCATCTATCACTCCAAAAATACCATGGTATGCACCAATTTTAAATTACCCGGTTTTTGGTGTTTTTCCTAAATTTTTTTCAAAAGAACAAAAATTGAAGTTGAAATGTGATTCAAACTACTCTTTTTAGGAATAAAATAATCTTTGGAAAACTGGGGCTGACATGCTAATAAGGAGATGTGTCGATGAAAATGAACATTCTTCATTATTAGAATTCTATCACTCAATGCCTGGTGGTGACCACTTTGGTCCACAAAGGACCTCCTGAAAGGTCCTTGACTCTGGATTCTTATGGTCTTCACTCTTCAAGGACTCATATGAGTTCTTTCAATCATGTCCCACTTGTCAAAACTTTGGCACAATTTCAAAGAGAAATAAAATTCCAACAAATCCGTTAATTTTCTATGAGATCTTCGATGTTTGGGGAATCGATTTCATGGGAACATTTCCCCCATTCAAAAAATCCTTCTTGCGGTTGATTATGTTTCTGTGTGGGCCGAGTCCATACCAACTAGAAAGTATGATTCACAAAATGTTAATGAGTTCCAAAAGACACACATCTTCCACCGATTTGGCACATTACGTTCCTTGATAAGTGACTTAGGAACCTATTTCTGTAATAGAACCATGGAATAACTTTTGAAAAAGAATGGGGTTGTACATAAATCTTCATCTTCATATCAGCCCCAAACAAATGGAATGGATAAACTTTCTAATAGAGAAGTAAAAAAGAGTTTTTTAGAGAATTGTAAAACCCACAAGAAAAGACTGGCCTTAAAGACTTAGTGAAACACTTTGGGCTTATTGTACATCCTATAAAACACCCATTGCTGTGTATCCTTTTAGGCTAGTTAATGGTAATTCATGTCATCTACCAGTTGCAATACATCATAAGTCTTTTAGTTCTAAGAAAAACTATAATTTTGAATGTGAAATATCTGGTGAAGAAAGATTGTTGCAATTGGCTGAACTGGAGGAGCTTTAACTTGAATCCTATAAAAATTCCAATATGTACAAAGAAAATCCTAAGGTAATCCATGGAAAACACATCCAGAGAAAGGTATTCCATGAAGGTGATAAGGTAATGCACTTTAATTCTCGATTTGGGCTTCACCCAGGTAAGCTTAATTCTAATTGGGACAATCCTTTTGTTATTATTAATGTTTACTTGTTTGGTGCATTGCAAGTCCAAGACCCCTCTTCCAAAAGGTCATTCACGGTTAATGGAAATTGGTTAAAGCATCACCATGAGAGGCCAAGCAATCCTGGAACCACATCAATCCCATTGGTTCCCCAACTTTTGCAGTCGACCCACCACTAGATGGAGATGGAGACCCGCCAAATCCAAAACGGGGGGAACCACTTTCCCTTTAACTCTCTTTATCTCTTCCCCTCTCTCGCTCCTTATTTTTCTTCCTCTATATTTTATTTTTTTCCACTTTTTTTATCAAACCCTTTCTTTTTCACTTTCTCTTATCTGTGGGTGAATCTTCATTAGAAATTAAAAAAACCTAAACAAAAAAAGCATCATAAAAAAATATATACAAAAAAATCATGAGTCATGATTACTGGCCATAAATTTTAAAATTTGTTTCCAACCATTCTGGGTAGTTAACAGACAAGTTTTCATATCAAAAATAAAATTATTTTCATCAGGACATTGGATAATTATTATTTTGTCAAAATGAACAAATTTTGAATGCTAATTTTTTTATTTGGAAAATGATTTTCCCAAACCATGATGAACAAAATTTTATTTCATGCCAAGGCCACCTATGGCTATCTTTTCAAAATGTGTGTTTTCACCCCCCATTTGTGAGTCTTGAGTTTGTAGACCTTCAAGCGGAATTTACTACTTTAGTGTGCATTAATATGATAGAGGTATTTTCTAAACCACCTGAGAATCAAAATATCCAAATAGCCTCCCATTTCCCTTAACATAATCATCCTTTTGAAAGCCACTTAGATCCAATGAAAACCGTTTCTTTGATAGCAACATTATAAGAAAAATTACTTTTCCCACCTACTATCAACATGAATTTTTCATTGCATATTTTTTTTGAAATTTAATTATGTGGGGAACAGATTTCATTATGGGTAACCTTTGTTGATTTCAACATGTTATCATATGATTGATGGAGGAATCCATTTTAGTGTGGGGGAGAGGTTTCCATTAAATGTGTTTTGGGGAATGTAATGTACTTTCATTTATGTAAATTTGTAAATTTTATTTAGAAGTGTTCAAAAAAATCTAAAAAATATCAAAAAAATCATAAAAACAACAAAAATAATTGGGTTGTTTCTTGGGTAGGTCAAAAATCACTCTTCCTAAACCATGGATCTTGTTATAACTATTAAAATTAGTATCCATATGAGATAAATCATGGGTTGTGATATCAGTGTGTGATCTTTTCCATGATCAACATTCAAAAAAAGAGAAAAAAAAGACCGAAAGAACACTTGAATTATATTCTTTTCTCATTGGGACAAGTTGTGTGGTTTGTAAATATTTCAAATTCTCATCCACTTCAAATTTTCATCCAATATTGTTTCTTTCATCACACAATCATTCCCTTATAAATTAGTGTTTTCATTTCCTTTCATATTTTATTTCAAAAACATATGTGCATTGCTTTTTCTATGTTGGTTTTTTATCCCTCTTCTTACCTCTCTTGGAAGTTATATTCCTACCCTCCCATAGCCATAGAAAAACCCCTTAAAAAGTATTATTGATTCTTGTTCACTTTGGATAGGGATTGGATGCTGAGAGACTTTCAAATTATATTACATTCACTTTTGGTTGGTTAAAGAGTGAACCTCCACAAATGAATTTTATGATCTTGAGATGTGTGAGATCTGAGTGTCCACATTTTCCATTTCTAAATTTGAGCATGAAATAATGAATTATTTTAGGAAAATTGTTTCTATAACAAATTTTCATGGGATTCAAAATGTATGAGTGAAATAGTCTAAAACTCCCCTAATTGGAGAAAACAAAATTTTAATATTTGTTGGTGAGTGAAAATGATTGTGTTATGTTTTTATATTCGTTGCACATGAGTACATGAACAAGACTATATGTGTGGGAGTTTATGTTATTAATATTTTCATGACTTATTATATACTCCCTTTACTGATTTTATATGAAATGTGCATAATTTGTGTGAAATATTAATGTTTTAGTACTAAGTATAATTTTTGAGCATTTTTAGAAGTAGTACAATTCAGTTAGTTTACTATTTAATTTATAATTATCATCTTATAGATTCAAATTTTATGGTCATTCGTTTTTAGGATCCCGTTTTCAATTTCTCACATATCATTAGAAGGAATCATTAGACAATTCTTCTATTTTAAGGCTCATATGTTCAACACAAGAAGACCAAATGAATTTGTGATGAAACTGGACCATCAATGTTGATTGAGTTACTGGTCTAAATCCTGAAACCCAAATTTTATAAAATGCCAAAATGTGTTTTATATTATTCAATTTAAGAATGGATAATAATTTTACGGTCCAACTACAAGAACAAGGGGCCCAAATAATGCCTTTAAGTCCAGCCCACCATTCTGGCCAGGAAGTAAAATCCGGACACTATTCCTGACATATCTCATGATGTAATCATCAAATAAAGCTGAGATTTTTCGGTGATAAATAAGAGATATAGTAGGATGTCTTTTTTGAATAAATCATTCATTTTGAGGGCATATTCTTATTCAAAAACCATTCCACATGTTTCAATTGAAAAATATTAGATTGAAATAGATTGATTAGCATGTTTTAATCAACCGACAATAACATTAGGTCCATACGTCCAAATGACTCCAAATATTGAGATAGGTCGTACAATAGTATTATCTATAACATTGAATAAAGAGATACCTAGAGATTTGTCTGTCTGGATATCCAAATCACTAATCCAAGTAGAGGGACAGATTGAGAATAAAAATAGTCCACTTCTTTGGGGAATAAATGCATCCCCCTCCTCTCTTTCAAAGGGGTGGGAATTTTAGAAGAGTGGAGCATCAATTGGCATGGCCAATGCCTTTCCAAAGGCTTGGGAGGACATTACATACTAATTTATTCACTTGAGATACCCTTCCTCCTCTCTTTGTTTCCTTTCACTTTTATGTTGTTCTTCGTTTGTAATATTGTATGTTTGTGTTTTGTAATTCTGTTTTAATGCAAGTTTATTCATCAATATCACATATTCTAATGAACCTTTTTTAGTTTAATATTAATGTATTTAAAATAGTATAAATATTGTTGAATCCCCTTACCTTATTTTTCTTCCCCATTCAATCGAAAGTTTGTTTTTAAATTGTCATCATTGTTTGTGTGTGTGTTGGACACCCCACTATTTTCTTATCCCTTTATTTTTCTTCTATAACTAATTTATCATAATAATCATTATAACCTGATTATTTAACACCCAAATTTTTGAGTAAATATCTCATTGTGGTGAGTCAAAATTTAGGGATATTAAGTGATTGAGAGTGTTTTCTCTATGAGTATTCGTTAATTTAAGATTGTGAATGTTGGACTAAACATGTCACTGATTAATGACATATTGTGTTTAACATGTGGTTTCCATGGATTATTAGAACCATAAAATCACTACAATAAAAAATTAATGGTAATGAATATAACCCTATGTAATGTTAAGGCTTCTATTAAAGCCTTAACACATGGTAATTCCAATCAACATTATCTTGTGAAGGGGGTATTAATTTAAATGTAATATAAAGAAAAGCTCAAGGATATCATAAGCTTAAATCCATAATACCTAACTCACCCCAATATTTATCATTTTTTTAAATCAAAAATCATCCATAAATTATTTCTTATGATCTTCAAAAAACCCCCTATTCAATAAAACAATCAACTAAAAACAATCGACTGTTAAAAAATGTATCATCACTGAGGATTCGACCCGAGTGATGCTATACACATTAGGAGAGCATTGGATCTTTTACCAGTTGATAGGCGATAATCGGCCCCACATTTTAAATGAAGATGTTTACAGGGATGCTGCTTTATGTAGTCATTAGATTCTGGTTATTTTAATAAAACAAAACAAAATGTAAAAAAATGAAAAGAAAACAGAAATAAAAACTCATCCTCTCATAGAAATCATAAATTGAAAAAAAAAACACAAAGAAAAACCAGTCTTTATTTTCCTTCCAATATCTCTCTGAATTCCCCATAGCCTTAGAAACAATTGTTTGACCCTGAAATTGAGGGAATACTTTTCCAACATAGGAGGAACATAAGAGATAATCAACTCATTCATGAACAAGTCCTTAGCCAACCAATTTAATTAGATTTGGCCAATCCCAGTGAAAAAACACTAAAAGAACTTGTTGGTCCTCAAATAAATTACCAACCTCTTAGTATTCAATATCCAAACATATAATCTGACTTTGAACTCAAATTGGGTTTGGTTCATCTTCTTTATAATATACAAGGACTAGTCGGTGAAGATCCACATCTCCACCATAAATAGTTCCATGTGGTGTACTCTACCATGAAGACTCAAAGTGTTTCTGAGGATCAAATCAAACTTCTAGCATTCCCTTTCTCCCTAGATGACATTGATAAGACATGCCTTTACTACCCTCCTCCTGGTTCCATAACCACATGGAATGACATGAATCGAATCTTCTTAGAGAAAATCTTCTCTACTTCTTGTAATTCTTCTAATAGAAAGGAAATAAGTGTTATCCATCAGTTCCCAAGTGAATCACTCCATGAATACTGGTATAGGATCAAATTTTTTTTTTGTAACCTACCCACACCACCAAATCCCTGACCAAATCTTGATACAATACTTCAATGAGGGGTTATTGGCTATGGATAGAAATCGCATTGATGCCACAAGTGTTGGTGCTTTTTTTTGATAAAACTCTAGCAGCTGCAAGAGATTTTATAAGAAACATGGCTGAAAACACACAAAAATTCCATAATCAAGCACATGATAAAGTAAAACAAGTCCACAAAAATCAATCCATAGAGCTGAACAAGATTACAAAGTGAATGAGTGAACTTATAGGTCTTGTGCAACATCTATTTGTGGTATCCAAAGCCCCAACCTCATCTTCTCCATAATCACTTTTTCATGGACCTGTCAAAAACTATGGAATCTGCTACTCTCCATCTCATACAACTGACACATGTCCAAAACATTGAGAGGATCAATCCGATTCATCTAGACAAATTGAGCTCAATGCAGCATATGCTCAGAAGAACACCAACCCTCAACTATTAGGTCAGTTTTTTTGAAACATCAACAAACCCCATTCTGAGCCTTTCTCTTTTACATATAACCCTAACATGAGATATGGAATCTTGTATCTCATCCCCCTCAATTCCCTCCTCAAAAACCAAACCGATTCCAATATGGTCAAGGTGTTGGTAACTTCCAATAACCTTATCCTTTTGTTTCTCAACCTCAAACGAACAATCCTCCTCCTAGATTCCATTATCTTAGTGAGCCTTCCCAATTCCAAAACCAATACAATCTCTTTCCCAAGATCTAGAATCAAGGTAATCCCAATCTGGGAAAAGCCTCTTCTACCAAGAAACCATGGGAAAGCGCTATTGAAGATCTTGCCTCCTTCACCCGTTCTAGTCTCAAGAACATTGAAACCCAAATTGTTCAATATGCATGAAACCTTAGTCAGCAACAACCATCCAATTCTTCCCAACTCCTAGCTCAACCATTACCCCAACATAAGGGTAATGTAAGTGCAATTGCACTTAGATCAGGAAAGAAAATTTCTATTCCTCAAGATATGTCCTCCAATCCTCCTTTTAATTTTGACCTAGATAGTAAAAATAAAATGAAAATTGAAAAGGAATTTGAATCCATTCCCTCACCTCCATCCATTCCACATAGGAATAAAAATCCTTTTCCACAAGCTATCTCAAATCCAAATAAGTCATTTGATACTGATCATGAAATGCTTGACTGGATTAGATGTGTTGAAGTCAAAATTCCTCTCTTAGATTCCATCAATCAAATTTCTAAGTATGCCATGTTTCTTAAGGAATTGTGCACCCACAAGAGGCAACTTAGGACCTTTGAAAATGTTTCCACCCAATAGTCTATTCCCATAAAGTGCAAAGATCTTGGGACCTTTACAGTTCCATGCCAAATAGGAAGTTCTATCTTCGATGATGCACTCATAGACTTTGGGGCCTTAATTAATGTCATCCCAAATCCCTCTTCTCCAACCTTGGTCTAGGTCCCTTAAATCTAACGGGTGTTGTAATTTAGTTAGCCAATCGATGCACTGCTAGTCCTGAGGGTATTATTTAGGTTGTCCTTGTTCGTTTTAATGATCTTATAATCCCAGATGATTTCTATGTCCTTGACATGGAAGGTGATAAGAACTCTTCTTGATCTCACTTAATTATAAGAAGACCATTCCTCATGATTTATATAACCAAGATTGATTTCTGTTCAGGAATCCTATCCATGGAAGTTGGTGACCAACTAGTCAAGTTCAACATTTTCCAAGACATGCGATACCCATCTGAGGATCACTCTGCATTCTCAATCCATGCTTCTAAGGAAACTTCTCAGAGTCAATAAAACCCCAATCCACCATGTTCTTTATGTTCTAATGACAATGTATCTTGTGAAAACTTCACCATTATTAACAAATTCATAAATGGTGAAGTTGAAGTGGAAATTTCATTCATAGACTCTATCAATCTAGTGGATCTGGAAAACTCTCTTGAATCACACATCAATTTTGATCTCTACTGCTCCACCTTGGACAATATTAAGGAAAATGAATCTAAAGCAACTGAAGTACCCTCATCCGTTCTTGAGTTGTCAAACCCCAATATAAAAGATGAGACTGATCTAAAACCTCTTCTTGAACACCAAAAATATGAATTCCTTTTCCATGATCACTCATATCCTGTCAGTAACTCTGCGTCACTTACAGAAACTGAAGAGTCCAAACATGATCTAGTGTTAGAAGAAAAAAAAGGCCATAGGTTAGACCATAGATGATATACCAGGAATGAACCCTTCCCTTTGCATGCATCCCATACATCTTGAGGAGTCAACCAAACCAATTATATAACCACAATAAAGACTAAATCCACTCATAATTGAGGTAGTTAGGGAATAGATCACCAAGCTTCATCAAGCTGGTATTATCTACCCAATTTCTGATAGTGAATGGGTTAGTCCAATTCTAGTTGTACCTATGAAGGGTGGGATAACTATCGTCAAAAATGAACATGGAGAGATAATCACAACTTGGGTGAAGAACAAATGGCGCGTGTGAATCAACTATAATAAATTGATTGTTGAAACAATAAATTATCACTACCCTCTTCCATTCCTTAATCAAATTCTGGAATTATTTGCCTGAAAGTCACACTATTGCTTTCTTGATGGATACACCGGATACATCCAAATACCAATCGCACCTCAGGACCATGAAAAGATTACTTTCACAAGCCCTTTTGGAACATATGCAGATAGAGGAATGCCTTTTGACCTTTACAATTCTCTTGCAACATTACAGAGGTTTATGATGAGTATATTTTCCAAATTCAGTGAACACTACATGGAAGTATTCATGGATGAATTCACTATTTATGGTAATTCATTTGAATGTTCTTTGAATGCACTCTCTCTAGGCCTCCAGATGTGTGTCAATTGTAACCCTGTGTTAAATTTTTAAAAAAGGCAATTCATGGTAACAAATGGGATTGTTATTAGGCACATAGTTTCAAAAATGATATTGAAGTCGATCCTGCAAAAATTGAAGTGATCCAATCACTTTCTCAACCCACTTCTATTAGAGACATCCATTCATTTCTCGGTCATGCATGTTTCTATCGATGATTCATCTGTTACGTCAGTAGGATTTCCCTCCCACTCACTGGGTTGCTCCAAAATGATGTCACATTCCATTTTGATGAGGTTTGAAAGAGATCCTTGGTTTAACTAAAATCTTCTAAAAAATCTGCCCTGATAATCCAACCCCCAGATTGGTCCTTACCCATTGAGATGATGTGTGATGCTTCTAATAGAGTTGTTGGGGCTGTTCATGGTCAATGAAGAGAAATGATTCCTCTTGTCATCTATTATGCCTCATAAAACATTTGATGAAACTCAATATCACTACACTAACACTAAAAAGGAACTTTTAGCAGTGTTTTTTTCCATAGATATATTCCAGACCTATATCTTAGGTGCCAAAAAATCATCATCTTCACAGACCATTCTGCTATAAAGTTCATACTCAAGAAAATTTATTCCAAGACGAGGCTAATAAAATGGATCCTAATGCTCCAAGAGTTTGACTTTGAAATAAAAGATAGATCATGAAGAGAAAACCCTATGGCTGATCAATTGAGTATAATTTCTATTTCATCTCATTTTGAAATCATCAATCCAAAATTCCCCAATGATCACCTTTTATCTCTCACTCAAAAAATTCAATGGTATTCCCCAATTGTAAATTACATGGTTTATGGTGTTTTTCCTAAAATTGATTCAAAAGAAAAAAATGAAGGTGAAAAGGGATTCAAAATACTCTTTTTGGGAAGAAAAATAAACTTTGGATAACTAGGAATGACATGATAATAAAGAGATGTGTCGATTAAAATGAACATTCATCTGTATTAGAATTTTGTCACCCAATGTCTGGTGGTGGCCACTCTGGACCACAATGAACCTCCCGAAAGGTCCTTGACTATGGATTATTCTGTCCTTCACTCTTAATGGATTCACATGAGTTCTGTCAATCATGTACCACTTGTAAAAAGATTATCACAATTTCAAAGTGAAATTAAATTCCCCAAAAACCATTAATTTTCTATGAGATCTTCGATGTTTGGGGAATCGATTTCATTGGACCATTTCCCCTTAAAATGGATTATCGTACATTCTTCACGTGGTTGATTTTGTTTCTAGGTGGGAGAGGCCAAACCCACTAAAAAGGATGATTCATATACTGTTACTGAGCTCCTAAAGACACATGTCTTCCACAGATCTGGCACACCATGTGCCTTGATAAGGGACTTAGGGAACCATTTCTGTAATAGAACCATGGAATATCTTTTGAAAAATAATGGGGTTGTACATAAAATATCAACTGCATATCACTACCAAAAAAATGGAATGGCTGAACATTCTAATAGAGAAGTGAAAATGGTTCTTGATAGAATTGTAAAACCCACCAGAAATGACTGCCCTAAAAGAAATGGTAAATCACATTGGGTTTACAGATCTTCTTATAAAACACCCATTGGGATGTCTCCTTTTAGGCTACTTTTTGGTAATGCATGTCATCTACCAGTTGAAATACAAAATAATCCTTTTTGGGCTGTGAAAACATATAATTTTGATTGTGAAATAACTGGTGAAGAAATATAGTTGCAATTAGCTGAACATGAGGAGATTTAACTTGTATCCTATGAGAATCACAATTTGTATAAAGAAAAGGCTAAGGTACTCCATGATAAATAGATCTTGAGAAAGGTATTCCATGAAGGTGATAAGGTAATTATCTTTAATTCTCGATTTTGGATTCACCCAGGTTAGCTTAATTATCATTGGGAATGTCCTTTTGTTATTACTAAGGTTTACACGTTTGGTGCATTGCAAGTTCAGGACACCTCTTCCCAAAGGACATTCATAATTAACTCACATCAGTTAAAGCATCACCATGAGAGTATACAAAATCCCAGAACCACATCAACTTCCATTGGTCCACCAACATTTTCAATCAACCCACCACAATATGGAGATGGTGGCCCGCCAAATCCAAACCAGGGGGCACCAAATTCCCTTTAACTCTCTCTTTCTCTTTATTCTTCTGTCTGTCTATTTCATTTTTACCACTGTCATTATCGAACGCTTTCTTTTTCACTTTCTCATTTGTGTG
This sequence comes from Viscum album, assembly GCA_963277665.1. Taxonomy (NCBI): domain Eukaryota; kingdom Viridiplantae; phylum Streptophyta; class Magnoliopsida; order Santalales; family Viscaceae; genus Viscum; species Viscum album. The sequence continues at coordinate 776,057,267 of OY728120.1, read as the reverse complement.
GGTGAATCATTACTAAAAAGTAAAAAAAACAAAGAAAAAACAAAACAAAAAAAGAAACATAACAAAAATAATATATATACAAAAAAATCAAGAGTCACGAATACTCACCATCAATTTTCAAATTTTTTTCCAACCATTTTGGGGAGTTAACAGACATGTTTTCAACTAAAAAAATTGTATTTTCATCAGGAATTTGGATAATAAATTTTGTGTCCAAATTAACAAATTTTGAATGCTTAATTTTTTATTTGGAAAATGATTTTACCAAACTGTGAAGTACAAAATATTCTTTTATGCCAAGGCCACCTTTGACCATCTACTCAAAATTTGCTTTTTCACCCCCCCTTTGTGGGTCCTGAGATTATAAGCCTTCATGTTGAATTTCCTAATTTAGTGTGCATTAATAGGATAGAGGGATTTTATAAACCACATGAGAATCACAATAGCCAAATAGACACCCATTTACCGTAAATTAAACCTCGTTTCGAAATACCCTTAGAGCTTATGATATTCTTATCATTGATAGCCACATTACAAGCCCAATACCATTTCCCACCCAATATCAACATGGATTTTTCATTGAATAGTTTTCTGAAATTTTAGTGTATAGGGAATGGATTTCATTATGGGTACTCTCTATTGATTTCACCAGGTTATCATATGCTTGAGGGAATGTATCCAATTCAGTGTGGGGGAGAGGTTTCCATTCAGTTTGTTTTGGGGAATGCAATGTACTTTCAATTATTTAATTTTGTAAATGTTATTTACGAGTGTTCAGAAAAAAATTAAAAAAAAAAGAACACAAAAAATTGGGTTGTTACTTGGGTAGGTCAAAATTAACTCTTCCTCAAAATTTTACGTTGTTATAACTATTAAAATTAGTGTCATGAATAGATCAATCATGGGTTGGGATATGAGTGTGAGATCTTTTCCAAGTTCAACTTTCCAAAAAAAAAGAAAAAAATAACACTTTTACTATATTCTTATGTCATTGCGAGAAGTTTTGTGGTTTGTAAATATTTCATCTTCTCATCCCCTTCATATTTTATTCCTCTATTGTTTCTTTCCTCACACAATCATTCCCTTGTAAATATGTGTTTTCATTTTCATTCATGTTTTTTTTTCAAAATAAAATGTGCATTTCTTTTCTTGTGTTGGTGTGTTACCCCTCTTATTTTATCTCGTAGAAATTATATTCCTACACTACCCTAGACACAGAAAAACCACTTAAAATACCTCTTGATTATTCTGCACTTTGGATAGGTATTGGAAGTTGAGAGCTATTTCAAACACTAGAGTTTTCACTTTCGGTTGGTGAAAAAGTGAACCTCCCCAAATGAATTTTATTATCTTGAGAGGTGTGAGTTTTGAGTGTCCACATTTTCCATTTAAATATTTGATCATAAAAAATTAATTAGTTTTGGAACATTTTTTTTGAAACAACTTGTGGTGGAATTGAAAATGTATGAGTGGAAAACTCTAAACCTCCTGTGATTAGAGAAAATAAAATTTTAAAATTTGTTGGTGAGTGAAAATGATGGTGTTATGTTTTTATATTTGTTTCACATGAGGACATGCACAAGAATATGTGTGTGGGAGTTGATGTTATTAATATTTTCATGACTTATTATATACCCCCTTTACTAATTTTATATAAAATGTGCATAATTTTTCTAAAATATTAAATTTTTAATACTATGTATTATTTATGAGCATTTTTAGATGTAGTTCAATTGAGTCAGTTTAATATTTTATTTATAAATATCACCATACAAATTCAAATTGTGTGGTTTATGTTTTTTAGGATTCTTTATTCAATTTCTCACATATCCTTAGAAGGAATCACAAGCCCTTTATTTCATTTGAAGGCACATATGGTCAACACAAGAAGACCCAAAAGAATTTGTGATGAAACTAGACCATCAATTGATGATTGAGTTACTTGTCTAAATCCCAACGCCCAAATTTTTTGAAACTCCACCATTGGTTCATTATTATCTAATGTAAGAATGGATAAAAATTGGAAGGTACAACTACTAGAACATAGGACCCAAATAGTGCCTTTATTTCCAGCCCACCATTCTGGCTGGAAATTAAAATCCGGACACTATTCAAGACATATCTCAGGATGTATTCATCAAATAGAGATTCCGTTTGGCAGTATTAAAGAGGAAATATAGGAGGCCGACTTTTTTTCAAAAATCATTCGGCTTTGAGGGAATCATCTTATTCAAAAACCCTTTCACGTTTTGTACTTCAAAAAGATTAGATTGAAATGGATGGATAAACATTTTTTTAATCAACCAGCCATAACGTTGGGTACATAGGTCCAAATGAATCCATATTTTATGCGACATCAAACAAAACTATTATCTACAACTTTGAAGAAGGATCTATCTCCTGATTCGTCTCTCTGGATATACAATGTAACACCCCAAGAATTCATAATGTGTTATTTCTTCAAAATAATTCAATAACTTGCACTACACGCAACACCGAGTTCAATCACACCATGACTTACAAAAAAAAGCCATTAAAAGAGGTCATGAATAGCATTAACTACATTTTAATCTTTATATAATCCTTATAATTTTTCCATATTATGACTATATTAGACATAATGCATGAACAAATTCATTTTCTGTATTGCACTTTTATCAACTTTTAATAGTGAACCCTTTTTAAATACAATATTTTAAACTTTTTGACTAAATGGGGACATCAAAAATTTAAAATGAAACATCCCAAGCTTCTATGGTACGCTTCTCTTTGAATAATGCGATAGCGTGTGTTGTACGCAACACCGAGTTCTAACAACCAATCAAACTAGCCATTATGAATAGTAATACCTACTTTTTAAAATCATATATATTTTATATTTCAAAATGGACTTCATTTTTGGATTCGGAATATCTAATTTAGCGTAAGGTGAAATTTTGGTACTTTTCGGATAACTTTCATATTTTGATGAATAGTGAAAATTACTAAATTTTAATTAAAAACAACTTTTTTTATCAAAATAATTAATAGTGATAAATTATGAATTTGAGTGGTTTTAAAGTATATTTAGAATATATTTTTACCATTTAATATAATGTTTCTGATTGGACATAATTTTATAATTAAACCGAACATAAACAAGTGTCAATCTTTTGATAGTTATTATCTCTTAAAAACACGCTTTTTGTTTTGACAGCGGGATTTAATTTTAAATTAATTTCTGCCACTTATGTGTTTTGAATTTAGAAAAATGGATTCCATATTTGGAATCAGGATGTTAAAATTGTGTAAATAGATAACTTTTATTTTTATACATTTTGAATAATTACTGCGGTAAATATTTTATTTACCATGGTTAAGGGTAAATCCGGTAAATAAGGGTTAAAAAATAATATTATAATAATACTAAATTACCCTAAAACGTGTCTTAACCCTATTGGATGATACATGGTCGACCATGGGAATCTTTGGGTCTATTTTGGGACCCCATGGATCCACTTGTAAGTGATAATGACACTTTATTTTAATTAAGTCAAAATGAATACAAAAATGACACAAGCATATATCTTTTAAAAAAACAATTGTTACATAGGGTTATATATGTTGGATTTTAGATTATAAATATTCATTAGAAAGATAAAAATATTTCCCACATAATGATATTTTATTTATAATTTTTAGACATTAAATAATTTATTTTATCTATGACACAATGATGATGCAGTAATTACTATAATAGTGCAAAATTAAAATAATTGATATTATAAATACCCAAATAAATATATTATGACACTTTTAATGCATTAAACTAATTTTATAGGATACTATGATATATTAGGATTGATTTAATTGACTTTCTTTGAAGTAATCAACCTGTTATGAGTTTCACAAAAATCAACTATTGAATAGTGTCAAAATTGACATAAAAGAGTTTTTAAAACAAATATTATATTATTAATTGATATTAAATTCATAAAAATCTACGGTTAGGCCAAGAGACTTATATAATGATAGGTGTATCATTAATGGACCAATTGTGGGTCGCTTGTATGTATATGGTAAGTTTATTAACCATATTATATAAAAATACAAAGAGACATTGTAAAAGTGAAACTAATTAACTTAAAGTTAATACTTAAAGATAAGGTTAATATAAGTACCCAAACCTGTCTAAATTCTATTGGTTGAGTTGTTTTCTACCCATCCCCACCTTAACCTTTGAATAGTCAACTTTGGAGCCATTGGAAACCGATTATGAATTTATTATAAACTAATATCTATAGCTTTTCCAAAGGTGCCCCTCACCCCTCTTATAAAAGGGCACTCCTCCTTCCCATTTCTTCACACCTTAAAAGCCTTTTGGTTCGGCCAAACTCTGCCCAAATACTCTACCAACATCCCTCAATACAACATAGAGGCCTTAGTTTGATCAGAAAGCCAACCTAAGGAGCCCTTTTGATCAAATCAAAAGGAAGAACCCGAAGAAGAGGTAATGATTTCACCACCCTTTTCTAAGTTCATTTCTTCTTCCACTTCTTCTTCCTTTGTTGTTACCATTCTAAAATAATAAATCCAGTATCATATATATTCTGTGATTTTATTATAAATATGGTACAACCATATTCAGTATTCTATCCACCCTTTGAATAACATGTCACCATACGTGCGTATGTACGGCTTACCGTCTCCACGTCGTGGTGTAATTGTTATTCAATATAATATTATTTGGATGTGTATAATAATGATGTGTAAATCATGTAAATAATAAATATAACATGTTAAGGATTCTGTATATATGATATACCATCCATTTTATATTATTTTAATATCAAAAGAATGATATTGTCGCTCGTGCGTACGTACGGACTACCGTCTCCACGAACGCGATGAGATTCATTCTCCATCGTAACCATTCAAGTATAATTATCATTTGATGATTTAAAAAATGATTTTTATGGACTTGATATCATTCTGGATATGAATAATATAAAACTTATCCTTTACGAACATGGATTACATAACAAAACATATAAAAGAAAACAAGTAAGTTAACACCAGAAACAACGATAATACTAAGATATTATTATCAAATCAATATTAAAAGATCATATATGATATCATATTAATGTATATGATTATTGTATAATTTAATAAAAATTATTTCACCATTATACAGGAGGTTAACCTACCCCATCCAAGTAAAATTACAAGGTAAGGGATTTTCTTATCTCACATTCAATTCCGTGAGATTTCCATTATTCGCCACTAAATTATTGAAAGTGGTGTATTGTGTACTGGAATTTGATATATATTATCATGATTATCTTTATATTCATGTTATTCTGTAAATAATTTGGTGGTTATTAACCTTTGGCCATACGAATCAGTTGATTAACGGGGTAAGGGGTTTTCATCTCACTCCTTATTCCCGTGAGATTCATGCCATATTGCCACCATCACCTTTTGTGTGGTGTGTGTACTGCCCATAATTATATTCTTTGTGTAATACACCTTAATTTATGTCTATTTACATATTCATTGTATGATACCTCTTTCATTGGATGTATGTTTCATAAGTTACCAAATTGGTAAGGATTTATTTCGTAATCTCTTCATTATCCGAGATTGTTTATACATAATTATCTACTGGGACCTTGTTATCATCCACGTCCATGTTTCTTCAAAATGTATTTCAAAACATTTCTAATATTTAAAAGAATATGGGTTAAAGTCATTTATACCCTTGTTTGACTTTTAATAGAGGTTTATAAGGGAATCTTTCCATCGTTTTCCAAATAAGGTGCTTTTTAACCTTTTCGACAGAATTAAGGTAAGAATGTTTTTTTAACTTATACGGCGGGTGCGGTTATTTTCCACCGTTATAAAATCTTCTAAGTTTCCCTTACAATATTATAATAATATTTTCAAAGAAAATGTTTTATTTTATAAATATATGACTCTTAAATGATTTCAAAATAAAAAGAGATATTTCTCTAAAAGAGTTTTGATTTCATCTATGTCAACATCCTTTGTTCGATTTTACGCTTATTTGAAGTTTATTTATTATGATATAAAACTTCCATATTGTAATGAAGTTTTGTGATATGTTTGACTGTAGATGTTTCATTTATATAGAATTCATGGTTTATGAGTAAAGTATTGACATTTCGTATACTAGTTCCAATAAGAATGTTTATGTTATATTTCAACCTTTACTTCATATGAATGTGTTGGACAAGTATGTTCCAGGTTGGGAACTAGTTAAAGTAAGCCCTCCAGGTTGGGGACTGGTTAAAGTAAGCCCTCCAGGTTGGGGACTGGTAAAATTAAGCCCTCAAGGTTAGGGACTGGTAAAAGTAAGCCCTCCGGTTTGGTCTCCGGTTATTAGAGGCACTCCGGGTTGGTTTCCGGTTATTAGAGGCACTCCGGGTTGGTGTCCGGTTATTAGAGGCACTCCGGGTTGGGTTCCGGTTACAGTTAGCCCCAAGGTCTTGGGACGAGGCCTTGAAAAGAAATTAAAGTTTAGAATTATGCATTCCATCATTATGAAAGTGGTTATTTTTCATGTGATTATTCGATTAGTAGAATATCCATGTGAATAAGTAAATGGCATTATTTCATTTTACTTTTGCCATACTATGTTGAAGTTCAAGTTTAAAAGGATTTTGTTTTGGTAATGAATTTCCTTAAATGTTTATGCTTATTTTGAATGTTCCTCTATATTGCTATCCTTACTGGGCATTTGAGCTCACCCCTTTTCTATGTTTATTTTCCCCTGGATGTGAAGAAGTAAGTTATAAATGACCTGCAGGGATATTATGAGGGGATAATAGTGTGGACTGTGGAAACATTATGTTGTTGTATTAGTTTTTCATTTTATGATGTAATGTAAAACTTATGAATATATCTAGTGTTTCCAAGGCTACTAAACCCATCGGTCTTTCGAGATTTGATCTTTCTTGTGATCATGCCAATGTTATGTAATAATGCACCGACTCTGGGTAACTGGGGTCGGGGCGTTACATAAAATTCTTCGAGCCAAGTGGAGGGACATATTGGCAATGCAAACTGTCCACTTCCTTGGGCTATAAATGCATCCCCCTACACTCCTTCAAAGGGGTGGGCATTTTAGAATAGAGGAGAATCAATTGGAACAACGGAACCCATGAAAAAGGCTTGGAAGGACCTTACATACTAATGTATTCACTTGAGATACCTTCCTCCTCTATTTTTTTCCTTTCTCTTTTGTGTTGTTATTCATTTGTAATCTTTTATGTTTGTGTTTTGTAATTCTGTTTTAATGCATGTTTTTTCTTCAATATCTATTATTCACATCCACCATATATATTTTAATATTGTTTTTCTTAAAATAGTTTAAATACAATTGAATCTCCATACATTCCTTTGCTTCCTCATTTAATCAAATGTTTGTTTTAAATTCTCATCATTGATCGTGTGTGTGTTCGACGCACAACTATTTTCTAATCCCTTTATTTTTATCCAGTTCATAATTTATCATCATTATCATTATAACCAGATTATTAAACACCAAAATTTATGAGAAAATAATTCATTGAGGTGAGTAAAAATTTGGGGATATTAAGTGATTGAGAGTATTTTCTCGATGAGTATTTTGTAATTTAACATTGTGTATGTTGGACTTAACATGTCAGGGATTATTGACATATTTTGAATTACATGTGGTTTACATGGATTATTAGAACCATAAAACACTACCACAAACAAGTAATGGTAATGTTTAGAAACCTATTTTATGTTAAGGCTTGGATTAAAGCCATAACACATAGGAATTCAAATCAATGTTATATTGTGATGTGGTTGTAAATTTAAATTCAATATAAAGAAAAGATCAAGGATACCACAAGCTTAACTACATAACAATGAACTCACCCCAATATTTATCAATTTTTTAAATCAATCATCATACATAAATTATTTCATAAGCTCTGCAAAAAAACCCCCCAATCAAAAAAACAATCAACTAAACACAATCGACTATTAAAAAAAGTATCATCGTCGAGGATTCAACCTGAGTGCTTCTATAAATATTACCAGTGCATTGGATCTTTTACAGGTCGATAGGTGACAATCGGCAGTGTGTTTCACACATCCTAGGACAATCCTTAGAATAGTAACTAATCTTTACCAAGCTAAATTTAAAAGGTTATCCCAAAACCTGACTCATCATTAATATATCTGAACCATATCATTATAATAAATCATTAAAACCAATCTTTTATCTTTAATTCATCCAATGAGTATTCACAAATCCATTTGGCCATAATCTATACATAACCCAAATCATCGGTCACACTCATGTATTCCAGTGTACAACATCCTTCTAGGGAATACCCTTATATTTAAGGCCACATGGCAATTCACATCCTCAACGCAAAAAAACATTTCTAACTCTCACAACATAACCCTATGGCATGATCAACCACTAATACACTTCCCATATTTTCATTCCTTATGTCCATAATTTTTTTGAGGGTTTATGAAACTTTACTCCATGAAAGTTTCACTTCCTAAAGGATACTCAATAAAATACCAGAAAAATCACTACACAAGAAAAATAAATCCCCAATACATCTAACATGTTGACCCACTTAAGGTTTATTCCCTAACTATTTCTCATCATGTATACACAAACCACACTATACACAATAACCCCCAAAGGACTAGGACCTCAGAGAACTATATAATTTCTTGAAATAGAGATATTAACCAAAAAAGTACCATATAACATCCACTAAACCCTTAAAATGGGGTTTTTGGAACTATAAAGAACTTCCTACTCAATTCCCATACAAAAAATTTTGCACTTCACTTGTGGGAACCTCTTCGGAATACCTCCATCATGTTAGAGACTATAAAACCTCTCTCACAACATCAACCTAGGAAATTTATTATGAATTACATGATTCCTAACCACTATCAAGTATTCTATGCATGACATGTGTTCTCTCCCCATAGTAGAATAACAATAATCTAAAATCCCTCAACTATATTCGATATAGATAATTCACACCAATTAGGTTTAACCCTAGCCTCCATAGTCTCTAGAACTCAGTCAACCAAATTTTAGAAATACCAAAAATAAAACCCTTTGAACGCACATAAAAATCATATAAAATTCATTCATTTAGATGAAATATGAAAGGAACCATTGACCACATATTAAAAGAGCTAAGTCACCTAATATCTTGAATTTATTCATCCTTATTTAGTAAATATCAATAAATCATAAAAAAATCCATAAAAATAAGATTACATTGAAAGATCACTAAAAAAAAATTAAAGAAAAATTTTATTTACATATCCATAATGAGTAAGATATCACACTTTTCAAAAATCATTAATAAGGTGATAAACAGACCATTAAAAGCCTGTTTAAGGGTTGGAATGATACAGGATAATGTTAGAAGATGGGTGGGATATTTTGGAAAAAATAGAAAAATGGGGAATGGGTCTTACCTATTAAAATAAAAAATAAAATTTTAAAAAAAATGTGTCAAACAGAAACAAAAGTGGGAGAGGTTTACCTCATAAAAAAAGAAAAAACGGAAACAAAATTTAAAAATAACCATTAAACTATCACTGGATAGCTGGTTGGGGTGAACCTAGTACCTAATGCCACCTTAGGTGGTACCTATCTTCTTGTAGCCTCACTAGGTATCTAATATAGCCCCACTAGGTAACCAATACTATTTTTCTTGAATTAACATTGAAAACCACCCATTATTCATTCTCCCAAGTCCCCTAAACACCACCCAAACACCTTATATCGCAACAAGACATCCCTAAGGGAGGTACAAACTCCAATAATTCCAATTTTAATCTTGGTTATAAAAAATCCAATATCATGGTTAGAAAAACTCAAATTTCCCCTGTGTATAATGGATTATAAATTATTGATTTATAACACCAAATTTATATATTTATATTATGTTTTAGGTTCATGAAATGCATATAATTTTGAAATGTTTATTTTTGAAAATACATATGTTTCTACTTTTCCGAATGGGTTTTCACCCACATCTTACTTTCACACATCGACCATTGGTGGGCTTGGAGGTACCTACTGTGTCCGCCACTACCCACATTGTGTGTAGTTCAAGATTGGAAGTTTTTATATATTTTAATAAATTTTATTTATATTTAGACATCTATACATTGAATGTTACAATGAAATTACATGATGTGGATTTATTCAAGCTTTCATTTTCTTCTTTTTGATCTCTCTTTCTCAAGATGAGGCTCAATTTTTTTGTCACTTCATGAAGAATAAAAATTTAATATATTTTAATAGGTTTTATTGAAGTATTATTAGAATAATAAGAACAAGTATAAATGTTGTCATATTATAATTGAAAACCCAATGAAAACAAATAAATAATTGGTGATCATAATAAACTTAATTTCTTTTATTTTATAGTTTTTAGTTTTTATTCTTTAATATTATTTGACATTCATTCAATATGTGGTATATTGATTAATTATTTTATTAGTGATCTCAAAACACTCCTTTTATTTTGTTTATGAATCTTATAAAAACATATTTTTACAAAAATGGTAATTTATAATGGTTTATAAAAATGTTTATAATTTTTATTTTGTTTTTTATAGAATTATGTAGGAGCTATTATGACCATATTAATTAATTTTCATGAGTGAAAATGATTCACAATTTCTAATAAAATTGATTTTTATATTTTTTTATTATTTAAAATTGAGAAATATTTGATATAAATTGATTAATAAATTTCAATAGTTAATATTAGGGATTTATTAACCAAATCAGAAAAAGATAATAAATTATATTAATAAATGTGCGATTTAGGGATGTGAAATATTCTCCATTTACAATGGGAAACTCTATTTTGTGATGTTTTATTATCTCTTTCATCTTTAATATAAGGATCTGGGTTTAAGGTTGTTCCTAAACTAATTCCATTCACATGGGGAGATAACTTCACTTGAGATCATTTTCATATCACATGAATAAAAAATAATGTAAATACATGATGGTGTTCACACAAATAGCTAGTTCATTCCAAATGAAAAGAGATGCTCTCTGAAAAAAATTAAAAATTTCCCAATGAATAAAGTTTATTGTATTTTACTTCCAAAAAATGATGAGTTGGAATATCTACAGTGACTCTTTATGAGAAAGTGATTGACATCCCAGATGACTGACCATACCTAGTGACTTAATGATGAACTAGGTGATGATAAATAATTTTTTACTAAATAGTGAAACATTTTATGAATGATTCAACTACTTTAGTAGAATTAGGTGATGATTAATTCTAAATGTGAGTGAAATCCCTATGTGACTTCAATTTTATGGGGGTTTTAACTAATCAATGTAAAATATTTATCATCAAGATAATTTAACTACTCAGGTAGTTTCTAAAGAAAACTATTTTCCTATAATTAATTTTGAATTTTCTATGAGATATATTATGATAATGTTTTGTTGTTATCTATGTTGAGTTATTTTCTACTTACCCTTATGAATAAGTATAGATTGGAATAGTGTTAATAATTTGATTATGTAATTACTTGTATATATAGTTAATTTAAATATTCTTTGATTTCCACATATGAACAGAGGATATATATATATATGATATATTATACCATGCACATATAGGGGATTTTGATTTATTATTTTACACCATATATTAGAGGTGATTCCTTGATATATGTGATTCTATGAGGAAGGTATTTTTACTATTTGTGATGCACCATGGGCATGTGATAAATAATATATACTCCTTCTTTTTCTTTAATCCCATTTAAGTTGAATGTAGGAATGTATGAGAATTATGATGTATTCAAAATCTAAAAATAGCTTACTATACGTATTTTTTTAGTTTTAGGTAACAGAATTATTATACACACCATTTTTCATAATTAATAATGTATAAAAATTAATTCATTGTTTATTTTTAGGAAAAATTGAGTTATCATAATGATTTATAGTAACAAATTATATATATGCATCACATTTGTATGAAATATTTATATCACATGGTGTAGGTAAAATAACACCCACTTTCATAAATAGTTTGTTTATGGAATCAAGATAGGACTATGGAGATCTAAAGAATGTGAGATTCATAGCTTCATTTTTGAGAACTCGTGTCTTCATAAGATTTTCAATTTTTTTTTGAATTTTAAAATTATATTATAATGAGTTTACTTGTATATTTTTATGTATAATTTCTTGAAAATATATTCATAGTAAATAGTTGTGATATTTCTTATTTTCAGATGGTTACAGCTTACTTAAACTAAGTTTATTATTTATTATTATCAGTTAATTTTGATTATTTCATCATAGGGAAAATCACCTCCCATAGTTAAAATATACTCTTGATTAAATAAACATCAATTTATAATCAAATAGTGTCCCTTAATGACTTATAAGATGTCTTATTAGTGATATATTCATTCCTATGTGATATTTTATAATGTCATGCTACACCATTTATTTACATGAATTTTTTATATAATCATAGGAATATTAGTAAAAATTATAAGGGTTAATCAACACTTGAGATGATAGTTGAACATGTATGTGTATAATAAATTTATATTTCTATCTAATGTGAAGAGGGAATATATGATATGATTTATCTATTTTTTACGTTATTTTTTATTCAATTTACAATGGAGTTATTTTTCTTGGTTCACCCATTAACTTCTATGATAGGGTATAAAAATATTGTATATTATTTAATTATTCTTGGAATATAGGATAATTTCATATAAATACTTTTGGGATAATGTGATTCTATAAAATACTGATTTAAGAATGAATTATGTTAATTCAACATCAATATGAATTTATTTGATGGTTTCTTAATTATATTTTTTGTATAATTTAACCATCTATAATATTTTGGGGTTTTCAATTAACATTTTTTATTAATGGTTTTGTGTGATTTGTGGGAATTTAATTTTTTGTTATTTCTATCCAAATGTTTGATTTTTTTAATAATAAATCCTATGAATAGTTTTGAAAATCATCAAAAGCGTGATGAAAAATATCCTTAAAAATTTTAATTTTTCATAGTTCTCAATTATATCAAACTAAAAATCAGTATACGTATATTGAAACTAAATGTGGAGAAAGGTAAAAGTAGTTATAGAGTCATAAATACTAATATCGATAGTGATTTTTAGCTGCAACAACCACCTAAACAAAGGTTTGATATTCGACTACAGAGTATAGAAGAATGGAATGACAATATAACTAGGATTTTGGGCCATTCTGAAACACTGATATAAATATAATTAAAAACAGAATCATGTATTTTTTTAATGGACAATAAAATATTGGTGAAATCATTTTTTGTTAGTGAAGTTGGCTGGATAGCTATAATATGATCAATTTTAAATATATTTTTGAGAAATATTATTGATAAACCTTGAAGACACATAAATATTGAGAGTTTATATAACAAGATATTATATATATTCAACAATAATGAAATATTATTTAATGCCTATTTATTTTTATAGGTTTTTTCCATCCATTAATGATGATAAATATTTTATGGCTTGATGTTTTGAGATTGGAAATCATCCATCCCATCAATATTAATGGAGGTTTTTTTATCAGCCCATATATATTTAGGAAGTGAATAAATCTATGTTAATAGAGAACATTTTGTTTGAAACAATGTAATTTAGATTGAATTTTAGATCCACTAGTTTTAGAATTGAAATTTCATTAATTGGAAGAGGTTTTTAGAGGAAACATGGAAAGTATGGGAATAATAATTATGTAAATAAGACATCCCTTTCCACATACATGATCTAGGACTCCTTTGGAGTGCTTTCTGTTTGGATGGAAAATATATATTAGAGATATGTATCCATATGAGCTGAAAAAATATATTTATTTTAAAAGGATGATACAAATTTAAAGTTATTATTAAGTGTAATTTAGGGAGGGATTTGGATATATTCTATATCAACCATAGAATATCATTTCTGGGTTATATGACCATATATTGGTGGTGGAAAAGATTCATTTTGATGGTTTGGTATTGAAATTGACGAGTCCTATAAGAATCACCTCAATAGGTTTCTTTAATTAAACCATTTTGGTATCTCATGTTTAGGGTATTCTAAATATTAAATACATAATTTTGATATGAAAAAGATGATATTAGATATTATTGAGGGACTTTAACCATGTGAGGAATTATGTTAGTGAATTATAAATTTTTTATTTACCCTTTTAAAATAAGTGTGTCTAATTTTTTTAATTCTATTATAGAATTAAATTTAAATGTGGAAGTGTTTTGTTAATGTGGGGAATTTTATATTCACACTCATATGTGTAAAAAGTCAAATAATATCATGTAATTTCATACGAGTGATATTATTGGAGATTTTTATTGGACTATTTTGGATTTCATATTATTAAACATCTCAATATTTGATATAATCATGTTAATGTTTTAGATGATATAGTTCTGAGTACACATTGATTGTTATTAGTGGTAGGTGATATTTTCTACTTATTTGTGTGGATCTAACAAATTCAATGGCTAATGAAAACTTTATATTATTTGACCCTGACGTGAATTGGGAAAACATAGAGATAAAACATCTTATTTAGAAATTATTTTACATGGATCTTCAAATAAGGTTGATCACACAATTTTTCATTTGATTCATAATCTATTTTAGTAAGGTTTTCTTGAATATTTATTTGTTTTTTCTCTATGGAAGTATGTGTATTACATTATTAACTCATTATTTAGTAATAGTATAATATCTATACCTCTTTAATTTATATATATTTTTTAGTTTAATCTGTTAATGGAATGAGTATGAGATATAGTGGTTTATTAATTTTCAAGACACATAATTTCTCCATAGGTTGTTCTGATTTTGCATTCCCAAAATACTTATAGAATCTAGATGTGGATTTTTAGAATTTAAATCTATAAATTATTTAAAATAGGTACATAGTTCCTCATAATTATTATTCATTATCTTTTGAGGAAAACTTTCTGGTTTTAAAGAATGATCTATGATCTACATTTCATCAACTCAGGGTGTTTTTGAGGTCCAACCAAAAGAATATTTCATGAGTTATTTAGTAATTATTAATTAATGGTTATTTTTCTATTAATCCTGAATTACATTATTATATTTTATTTCTTATTAATATGATTTACCTTCCATACTGAGATTAATTTTTTTTTGTTTTTTGTGGATTATATAATAGTGTACTAATAAAAAAATGAATATGAGAATCATTTAATTGTGATTCTATAAATATTTTTAGTTACATATGTTTATTCTAAACTATGAAAGTTTCACTATTTTTGTATAGATGTAATTTTTTTGGGTTATGTAGTATCAAATATTAAAAGTTTAGAATATATTCATATAGTTTGGGTCATTATTTCCTATAGTGTATCAAATATCATATCTAAGATTATATTTTTTCATTGAATTATAATATATTATCGACACTTTTTAGTAGACATATCTTAATAAGTATTTTTGTGAAAAAAATAACTATGGAAGGAGTGATTTTTTTCGATGATTGAAATTAAGTGATATTTCTAGAATTATATTAGATAAATACATAAATAATGATACTTATCGTACTCAAGTGAGTAAGAGGTAGGTGGTATATTGTCATTTATTTGTACATTGATGGGATGTGTGCTCATATCTGAAGGAAATATTTCAGAATACATTTCAAAACATTAATGGACACATGAAAAGAACCCCACTCAAGATCTGTAATTGGATGAGATTCTGAATTATCTTATGTTTTAAAAATACTACATTTATGGAGAAATATTTTCGTTTATATTGATCTTAAAATATTGATATTCATGTTTTCTTATTGTGATATTAATATAAGGTAGAGAAGTTATATGGAATTTCTCTAATAATTTGATATTTAGAAAGTTTATAATTTTGTGTAGGAAACTGTAGTTGTTGAAACAGAGTGTACGAATTTAAAACCTCAATTGATATTGTAATCCAATGAATATTTGGCACCATTACGACTCTTATTAAAATTAAATATAAATATATATATAATATAAGAAAGGTTATGTGGTTTTATTATCATTTAATATTGATTTTTCTTTGGTGTAAAGGATTAAATATAGCCAAAGTATCAATTATAAGTACTAAGTTATTCAAAAAAATTTCTATAATCATCAGCTGATACCCTTTTAGAGTCAATATTTACAATCATATTTAATTTACCTGTATGGTTTTTATTCCCAAAAAAATATGTGTAAAATTAATCTTATACATTGATTTGAAATATTTAATCAAGGTTAAATAATTTGCGCTATGTTATTAGGAAATAATTATGGATTCTATGAATGGATAATGACATTGATGGATTTATTTTTGGATTCCTTTTTCTATTAAAAGACAATGGTCATGTGTCAATGTTATCACTATATCTAAACACATTAATTTTCTATTATCAATGTTTGATAAATTCATTATGGTATTTTTTATAATGTATTTTGATTTCTTGGAGCTGTATAGATACCAATTTTGTCATTGTGGATTGATTGAAGAATGTGGATCATTTACAAGTGGTCTAATAGAATATGTAATTACAGTACTTGGGAAATATTAATGTATATGAAATGATAATTTTTCTTAAACTTATAATAAATATTTTTCTCTAATAGGGAATCAAGAATTAGTTATCAATTATGGATGTGACTTAATTGGCATTGAGTAGACAATGAGTACTAATTAAAATCCTTGAATATTTCGTAAATACAATCGTATTATCCATATTATATAAGAATATTTTTGAAAATATATAACTGAATATTGATTTTGATATGATATCAGAATAGGAAAAATACACGATTTCTAACTGAAAGTTGTTTTTCACAATATATTCCCAATAATGATTCTTTGGGAATTGAAGAACTTCATTGGTGAATTTATAAAAAATATAATTTTTCATAAATTTATTTATGTTTATTAATTTTTTACATTTATATTTGTATGTGTATTTTGATCATGTAATTTAATTTTTAGGATAAATAGTGTTTAATATAAAATAATAAGAGGAATGTGTTGTTATTGTTCTACAATAGTGACTACCCAAAACATGATAAGAAGACATCAGGAACATTGTGACCCATTATAATTCTACTAGATCCTCTTTAGTACTATTTGGGTATCTTTTGGGTTACCATCAGGCAATGAGTAGGATTTTGAAAATTATTTTTATTTGGGGGAGGGGAGTCAAAAAAAAATTCGTTCTTTTTATAATGATATTTTCATTAAACCTAAATTTCTTAAATTTATATTCGAAAAATTTAATATAATCATATTATTATTCTATATTATTTTATCCCTTCGTAAATTAAATAAACATACCAATTTAGAGTTGATTTATGAATCATAAGCTATGTTAGAATCCTTGGATCCAAATTAGGGTATGAACTAGTTCTACTTATTTGATTATTTTTAGTTTGAATGTGTTTGAATAAAAACACATTCATGTTATAATATAATAAGTTGGAAATTATAATTCTAATTTTTCATAATAAAAAATATGGTCATCAAAAATTATAATGATTATTTATTATGTATATTACCTTGACACTGTCCTATAATTTCAAAAATATTTCATGTTTAAATGTGTGTTTAAGAAATGATAATTTAAAATTGATATATTAAATGACCATTATATGTATTATATTTTATTAAAAGTTAAATATAAAAATTCTCATGATCATAATAATGATTCTATGTGAGTTATAGTGATTATAGGCTTGGCTAACATTGAGATTATTATTAAGGAATAAATCAAAATTAATAAATGTTTTATATAAATTTATTATTGACTTTTTAACAGTGAATATAATTTATTTTTGACTAGTTCTAATTAACTTTAGATTAAATATTTTGTAATTTATTATATTTTGATAAGAATTATTTTTTATTATATTTTTTTAATGTTTTCTACGGGATATTATAAAAAAGTGAAATATTTATCTGAGTTGAGTTATTTTATATTGTTTATGGTGGTTAAATAGTGATGAGAGTAAGTTGTATTTTTTTTATATGATATTCCATGGATTTACATATAATTTCCACAATCTATATGATGTAATATATGCATAATTAATATCATTGGGATGTGTTATACCATGGATTTCTAGGTTATTTCCTTATGTTTTATTACCCCATGGTTCATAAGTGATAATTTGAGTTATTTTACTATTTATATATGTTTTTTAATATAAATGTTAGTCTTGGAATATATATTAGTTAAACAAATCTTAATAATTTTGAAATAATCATTATAATGTTAATGTAGGCATGAATAAGCAATTTATTGGTCTAGTTATCAAATAAAAAATTTGGTATTTGTTTTCAGGTTTTAGTTATTAAAAATCAAGTACATAATATATTTAAAAATTAAACATGTATAATAATTATCTTTTAAGATAAATTTTGGTTTAGTTGGTTACTTCCTTCAATGATATTATCGTAAAATTTATGTAGACATCTCAAGAGTGTGCATATTTTATATCACATGGTTCATGTTGTGGAAATTTCCCCATTATAGAATGTTTATTTTTGATAGTTGGTCTGGACCATTGATATTGATTTATGGGGTGAGTCTAAAAATTCTTCTAGGAGAACTCTTATAATAATAGAAATTAAATATTCTTGTTAAAATATTTAATTTACCTCAATTTTTTATATATTAGATATTATAATATATAACTTCATAATATTACATGCACATTGAATGATATGGATATTTAAAAAATTTAGATAGTTTTGAAATTATTTTCATAATATTTATTATATATTATTATCCATTATTTTTCATTATAATATAATAGTTCAATTCATCCCACAATAATTAAAATTTTCCTACAACTCTAGTCTTCAGCATCTAATGATCAAGGGAATGTGTTCAAGTACTTGTGGAATTTCAACTTAGTGAAAATGCCATTTTAAGGAATGAAATTATTTTTATTCCCCTTTATTAAAAAGTAAATATCATTATCTATACAATTTATTGAAATAATAGATTATTGAAAAAGAAATTATATATAGGGAAATAAATTTTTAAATGATAATTGGGTTCCCCACATGTAATTCATCTAAACTAAGGAATATTCTATTTAAGCTTCAGGACATGGAGATTTATATAAAAAATACTATCCCTATGTTATCTACCTCACAATAATCAAATCAAATATATACAGAGATAAAAACTCCAATTTAATAACAGTTTATTAATGAGTTTTATTACCTTGAATCAGGTAAGCCATAATATAAGGTTTCCCTTAAATAACACTCGATAATAAAGTAATAACATTATTTTTTATTCCATGTACAACTTTTGCAGGTAATTTGCTAGAACTATTCATATATTTTTTAGTTCATTGTGTTTTTTTTTGAGAAATACATCCCTATCATGATACTAAAAGAAGCAATGGTTCTGAGATAGATGTACCTAGTGGTAATAAATATAAAAAGAATACATTGGGAATAACCTTATCATTAATGAGCCTTAATGTGAACATGGTTTGATACACCTCAAGTATATTATTAGGATAATGTTCATTTTATTTACAAACCATTATGAATTAGTTGAATTGATGATGATAATTAATGACCATGGTTAAACATAAATTTTATTATAGTGAATATAATTTCATCTGATTTTGAAATACTATAAATGATAATATGTTTTTTCAGAACAATTATTATTACTCACACTATGTTTTTTAGTTTTAATAAATGGATGTAACCTAATGTAATTGTGTTAACATTTAACACGAAGGAAAATGGGGTGATTATGAGAAACCAAAAAGGATAATTTTATGAGTGAAAAATATCATGATCATTCCAAATATGCAACATTGAAATATGATTAAAAACTTATATCTTAACAAACTCTCAGAATCACCAATGTTGAGACTGATGGATTTCTCTTAGTTCTTAATTGATGGAGACAATATAAGAAATAATTATTTATTTTATTGATATTATATATGTTGATATAGACCTCCAATAAAAAGATCCCAATAGGCTAAGAAATTTATTTTTTTGTGGAAAGGATATTCAATAAGTAATGAATTTGCGTGGAAAAATGAAGAGTATAATGTATGGAAAAAAATATCATCATAAGGATCTATTTATAGTTTTTTGTTTTAATTATGGTGAACCAATGAATTAACTATATCAGTTTCCTTATCTAAAGGTTAAATCCTAGACCATGGAAGGACTGTTTTTCAATAAAATGGTGGAAGTATTAATTGGTATTCCGTAATTATATTACTCATGTACTTTTATTAATGGTATTTTTCTATGAGAATAATGAAACATTTAATGATTTTGTTAAATTTCATAGTCATATATATACAAATTAACATAATAGTTAAGGATTCAATCATGGGATAATGAATTTAAGATTGATCAAATGTTCAAATACATAAAAACCTCTTTTTGGTTTTATGTGATGAAATTATACCAAGATTAAATATATTTTGGCATATATTTATTGAAAAAATATCTTTTAGTATAGTTTTTATTGTATGAATAATGCTTTTTTATTTTATAGACATGTCATTAAAGGTATTGATAACCTTTGGGATTAATATGTACAATAATTTCGTTTTATAATAGTTGAATAATATTATTATACATTGTGAAAATAGGTTTGTATTGAAAAAAATAGAAAAAGGTTATTTAATGATTAAAATTATTTCATGTATTTACATAACTTTTTTGGAACATTATAATAATTATGTTAATATAGTTTCTAATAATTACAACAATCATGACGGGTGACAACCCACAATATTCTAAAATGATGTGGGTCCTGAAACGATCACCAATATAGTAAATAATTTAATGCCTACCATTATTTTACTTGATTACCTAGTTAATATATAATTGTTTTTAGTTAAAAAATTTGAAAAATAAATATAAAGGACGAAAAAATGTTGTTTCTTTTGATTTTTAGGGATTAATTTATTATATTGAATTTTGTTTCTAAATATATTTTTCTGGAGAATAGTTTGAGATATATGTATATACTTGTCACTATTTTGTGGATATTAAAATATATTAAAATATTATTTTAGTTTTTTGGAAAAAATGCATTTTTGGATATTTATTTAATGGATTAATAGATGAATTTTAAATTTACCAATGATCAACCGTATTATTAATTACTGATTATGTGAATTATATACAATTAATTATATTATTAAGTTGTATAATAATTCATGAAATTTTGGATATTTATCTTCAAACAAAAAATGTATCCAATTGCATTGCTATCTAATGAACCATAAGGTATTTTAAATAATCACATATTTATTATTTCATTCCCATAACTTTCCATTGATCAGTCAGTATATTTTTACCAATGACCTCAATCAATATTATTAATTATTTATGCTTTTATTCTTTGTCAATATCATCACTTTCAACTAATTTTATAATACATATAATCCTAGTTATATGTTTTTCCATATAACTGTTTTAATTCCCTCTCCCTCTTATTAATATTATATTTCATTAACCCTTTTATGATGTGAGTTTTTCAAAAGTGGTATTTGTAAATGTAAAACCCTTGATTACTGAGATCAAGTATAAATTTTAAGATTACAATTTTTTAAGTGAGGATAAGTTAATCTGACATATATTTTAAAATATTTACACTATTTTTAATAGAATATGTTATACAAAACACCAATATTTAAGAACCCATGTAATATATTTCATTAAATTTAATCTATTTAGTAGATTGCAGAACAAAGAACCTCATGTAAAAATAATGAATAATTCATTATATATATGTAAAGTAAAGATTAAATTGATGGTAATGAGTATA
Organism: Viscum album; assembly: GCA_963277665.1. Lineage (NCBI taxonomy): Eukaryota > Viridiplantae > Streptophyta > Magnoliopsida > Santalales > Viscaceae > Viscum > Viscum album. The sequence goes on along the minus strand of OY728120.1, from coordinate 776,035,342 downwards.
AATAACAATATTTTGGAAATCATTGTCATATATATTTTTATATAAAATAATAATCATTTAAAATAAAAAGAAATTTTTTCTTGAAAAGGTGTATTTCTCTAAACACGGATAAGTCACTCTATGTGAACATAATTTTTTATGAGTAATTTATAATTTTAATATAATTTATTAGATAAACTATATTCACTTTTAAAATCAAAATATAAAAATTATCTTTAATATAATTTTTGGGATTTTTTTAATATTTTCATTTTTCAACGAATAGACAGAAATACTTAATTTTAATTTAAAACTGAATTTTGGTTCAAATTTTTTAAAATTGAAGTTATATTTTAATTTTTTTAAAGTAATAATAGTTTAATTATATATATATATTTATCTATTTTAGGTAATTTTAATCATTTTCATATATAATTTAGTTATAAAAACATTTTATGCTTTTGAATATTTTATCATTTAAAAGCATATTTCTCTTCGCATATCCGGGATTAATTTTAAATTAAAATTTTTCTACTTATGTGAATGGGATATTGTATAATTTTCCATATTTCTAATGATTATAATTTTTATAGTATAATAAGTTCAAATTACTTGTTGACCGATTTTAATAGTGAAAACAGTAAAAATTATTTATTGTGGTTAAGGGAAAAATGGGTTTACTTGGGGATGAACTTAGAAGATATGGGTAAAAATTAAGGAAAAAAAATTATAAAATATATTGGATTTCGATATTTTGAACTTATAATTTATTAATTTTTTTATAAAAATACATTTGGGAAATTATTTTCATGTTAAAAAAATTGGTACACAAGTTTATTTCAAATAATGAATAGTGTGCCACTCACATTAATTATAAATGTCTTCCACCTATCCTCTCATATTCACACTATAAAAACTATTTCTTTTCATCCAATTACTACCCAAATCACTTCTCAAATTTTTTAATCTCATCCTTGATTCTTTATTTTGTTAACAAATTTAACATTGGAAGGGTTTTTTTTGAATCATAAAGTTCTTACCCCTGGAAGAGTTAGCGTTCTTCCCCAAGCGTTTTAATATTATTTCTACATACACCTCCATCCATTAATGACAAAATCGATTGATATAATAACATATAAATATATATATATATATCATGTTAAATACCTAAAAACATACCCAATTCAATCAATATTTTCATAAAATCATCATTCATGTGTAAGGAGGACTACCACCTCACGAACATATGTAATTCGTTTTCCATTACCACCTCTCACGGTTGGATATGATGATGGATATAAAGTATATATATGATATTTATATATTAAATATGTATATGGATTGATTATATCTCATCTAACTTCTTCTACATTCCATTCCTTATGGGATATGATAACGTCACTCGTGTATTTGGTGAACTACCTCCTCACGAAGTGATATGATTTATTTTTCACTAATTAATTAAATGGAATGTAATATGGATAAATTTGAAAAATATATTTAAAATAAATTAAATAATAATTATATTAATGAAATATTTTTAATTCTTAAATTCTATTAAATCATTTTATTTCTCAACATTTCACTTACTTAAATATTATATATTTATTCAAGTATGTGCATATTACCTCCTTTACGAAGAGTTGTGACAATCCTTTCATCACTACACACATGGACTATAAAAATAAGAATATTTAAATAAATAATTTGTTATTTATAATTTTATTATCATTCTGGAATGTTAAAGTTTTTCTTCAAAACTTTTCATAATGATCAGTGAGAAATGGAAATGTTACTCATTTTTACATATGACCTACCATCTCCACGACCTTTACATACTTAATTTTCCAAAACCATCATTAATAATTGGTACAATTTTATTGATGTATAAATATTTTAATTATTTTATTATTATTATTCTAGAGATTATGAAACTATATAATATTAAAATTAACTGTATCTTTCATTATGAAACACAATTTAGAAAATAAGGCAATTTTCACCTGAAACATGAAAACAGTGAATGAGAATTAATGTATGGTCAATATGATATTATAATAAGGTCATATATTTGATCATAAATAATAATATTGTTTTTTAATAAATTAATAACAATATTAAAACTATTAAACCATAGGTTAATGAAAATAAAACCAAAATGAATCCTAAGGTATGTGATTTCTTAACTCAATTTCCATTCATTGGGATAAAATTATACTTCATTGATTCTGTCATGATATGATTATCTATGAAATTTAATTTTATTATTTTATTCTATATTTCAATTTTTTTTATTTTCATTTTAATTTTATATACACAATCAATTCATTATTAACCCTTGCTTCAATGATATGATCTTTGTTAGGGACATTGTCTCAATTTCACTACATTAAGGTATATTGTAATGTTTTTTCTTAATATCATTTAAATGGTGCATATAATACCCCTTTGACATATAATATCATGGTTCATTAATTATTCATGGTATTTTATGTATAAATTTTAATTATTCCTTCATATGGGATTTGACTTAAGTGTTACCCAGTGAAAAATAATTTCACAACTCAATTTCATTTAATGGGGTCATATTATATCTTCATCATCATTAATATTTTATAATTGTGTGTGGAATTAATTTTAATTATATTCTATTGTATTTTCACATTTTATATAGGTATTTATATTTGATACAGAATATCTCTCCTTTGATTTATTATCACTTCGATATTATGATCATTAAAAGGGTTTATTTAATAATTTCATTCTCATCGAAATTTTTTATTCGTAAATTTAATTTGAAAGAAATTTTATGATAACTATATAACAATACAATACCATTTTCTACTATTACAGTTATTCAGGAAATGTTTATGTAAAATTACCATTTTATGACCCTTTGGTAATTAAAATAATTGGGAAAGATTTTTTTAAAAAATTTGACTTCATCTTTAACTTCAGTCAGAAATATATTTCTTCCAAAACAATGCTTTCAAAAAATAGAGTTTCCAAAAAGATTTTAACCATTTCCAAATGATTTATTAAATACATTTTTAATAACATTTCCTTTTTACTAATTTTTTTTAGAAATGAATATTCATGTCGTTCTCCAAACAATTCCCATTTAAATTTTACCAAAAATTTAAATGGAATATGTTTTAACTTGTATAGTAGGATTGGGATTTAAAGATGTCATGAACCCTCAAGTGTTTTAACGAATCATTAAAATGATGAAAAATTATTCTAAAAGGAATTAAATTTCAATATTTTTTGTGAACATGTAGTTTTAAAAATATATTTTCAACATAAAAAGGTTATTTTCTATGAGAATATTTTAATTTTTTTGTCATTTATATTCAACAATGAAGAAATATTTTTTAAACCAATGGGTATATTTTTTATTGATACCATCCTTATTATTTTGATGGATTTTCAATAATAATTTCTTCAATGGAAATTATTGAAATTGAATTTCTTGCTCTATTTTTGTAGTCATTAACTTTACCTTGAAATATTAACTTTCATGCGGTCATTAAACCTGAAATTTACCACAAATATCAAAATTATTTATCATGGACATAGTTAATTCTTAAACAGTATTTCAAGACTACATATAGTTCTTTATTTTGAATGTTATATGATTTACGTGGGTTTTTTATAATTTATGTTCTTTTTTTAATAAACATATTTAATGGTAAGGAATGATGATCATGGATCAAATCAATTATTCTATAAATGAGTACTGATTTGGTCAAGAATACATAGGTGGGGACTGGTAATAGATAAACATTATAAACATTATTAGTCTCAATAGTCGAACAATTAATCTAGCATAAAATCTTTTGGAAAAACTAGATGAGGTTTTACCAAGTAGAGATAAAATATCCTGTAAAATGTATTAATAGTAGAGGTATCATGATCCTGAGTTCATAAAATCAGCAATAAATCAATTTAATCATTATTAATTATATCATTTATAATAATTATAATTTCAAAATATTATTATCTATGGATGTTTTTCATTCTAAACTATTCAATATACGGAAGGTGTTTTAAATTATTTACCCTTCTATATTGATTATTCCTTATCTATTTATCATATTCATGTTATTGATTTAAGGGAATGTGTTTTCAATTATTTATCATTCCTTATTGATTTTTATCAATTATATTTTTCATTGATATTATCTATATGTGAACTTCCTTCTCAGTTTATTGATTGAATGAATCATTTGTTTAGTTATTTATCTTTTCATATAGATTATGCTTACTAATTCACGATTTATTTCAGTATATGTAACACTTAATAAGAATATTTTATCACCAATATTTTTATTTATTTTCCTATAAATCCATGAAGCATTCAACGATTGACATGAATTGATATTATATATGGACAAATAATTTTTTTTTTAAAAAAATTATGTTTCAATTTTTATATTCAAATGTTTATGTATCTACTTTACCATGAATAATAAAATATTTTTTCCTTCTCGATGAAATTACCTAATTATTATGCCAATTTAATAATGAAGACATCCATTTTGGGATATTGGGGTAAAGATTGCTATATGATTATTTATATAAACCAAAATAATATATACATCAATATAATTTGCAACAATAATATATCTATAAATTAGAAAATGTAGAACTATGTAAATATAAATATTTAAATTCTTTATTTTTATTTTATAATAGTATAATTAATAATAAATTGTAAAAAATATTTATATTTTTATATTTTACATGTAGATAAATTTTTATTGATTAATACATATGAAATATACATTTATTTTGAATAGGGAAGTAGAAACAAAAAACTACTCACACAATAAGGCACTCAAGTGGGCCAAACCTCATCTATCATCACATGGAAATATAAGCACTCAATGGACCAATCTTATTATGTTTTTAATATAATAGATAGTAAATTTAATACAAATTATAAAGATGTTTAAAATAATCAATTATAAATTGAAATATAGTTATTAATATTTTCAAATATGATATTTCATTTTTGTATAATATTAAATATTTTAACAATTATGTAATTAATAAATTTATTCAAATATTAAAAATAATATTAATATATAAAAATATTATTATTAATTATTAATATTTTTTATATAAAATCAATATTGTATACATGTATATAATTAGTATTTTTTGTATTTTTATATATATTTAAATTTACCCTTTAATAATTTTATATTTAAATATGAGATGATATATTGAAAAAAATATTTATAAATTTATATGATAAATAATTTTTTTATGTAATTATTAAAATTGATATATAATTTATAATTACATATGTGTTTATTTAAATACTATTATATTTATATTATAGTTATATATTTATTTTTTTGTATTTATCATTGAAAGAGATAGCACTGATAAATATTCAAGATATATAAATATACCTATGATTTTTTGAAGGATACTTATTTGTTGCAACCACAAGTTATAAAATTTATTTTTTTTATAAATTATATATCAAATGATAGTGGTTTTGGTGATTTTGAAAGGCGATAAGATGATTGAAGATGATTTTAGGTGGTATGATATATGCATATGGATTTCTAGAAATTGTATGAAGAGATCACAACATGAGAATAAGAATCACACCATGGATATGTTATAATGATACTTGTACAACCACTGTGTAAATATTTCATGTCATGAAACAATGTTGCATATATCTTCCTACTTTGTCAAATTTTATGAACATAATTGGTTTCACCATGTGAAAACAAATCATTTCAGAAGAAGATTAGATGATGGATTTTATTAATGGAACTAGGTCATGTCTTATAGGTCATTAAGGTTTATCTGCATTATATTTTTTAGTAAATATGAATAAATCATCATTAATATATTTTTCAATACATTATATACAAAATCATTCCATGGCATTGAGTTTATGAGGAATTATATTGGGTTGTGAGAGTCAACACTGAAGTTATCTTTAAATGAAAATAAGTCGCACTATAAATAACTATGTCACAAAAATATTACATATGTAGTTGAATAAAAATGAAGAGGGAATTGATATGTAATGCTATTATTCATTATGTCGCATTGTAATGCTAATAATAGTTGAAAATTTTTGAAGAAGAAACTGATTTTTAACACCATGGTGTATGCCATCACATAATGATTTATTAAATCTATAAAATTCGATCATAATTTTTGAATTATCATTACAATGTTTTGTTGGATGTTTTTTATACATCCATTACTGAATTGTTTTAATGTCAATGGAGGGGATGTTCTTCATAATGATCCAACAGTTGGATATGAAGTATATGATTCTAGAATTAGTTTTATATCAATAATTTTTAATATAAATATCCCTTTGATATAGAAAAAAATTCATCATATTAGGAGAAGAAAAATGATAATTTGAAATGGAGTGGTAGATATGTTATCTAGGATCAGGAATAAGTTTGTATCAACTATAATGTTTAATGAATATCTGGATTTAATAAGTGGATATAAATTGGATTAAACTCTATTGAAGATCCATTTAGTAACTAATGATTTGTTGTACATTTCATTAAAGTCTTGGAAGTGAATAATATATTATCATGGAGAATATCCATTGTTGTTTGACTTGTTATAAAAATTTTCAAATATTGTGAATATGAAATTTATTTGGTGTTATATTTTATATGACTCATTTAAGAAGAAATGGACAGAATATAGGAAGAGGACACATACATTATATGAGATATAATCTTATACTAATAATTTTAACAAATAACTATTTATGTAATGATTATTTGGTATATAACCACAAAATATATATTTTCTCACTATATGTATATTAGTGTAGGAAAAACAAGTAAAATTAATGTGTCAATGCATATTTGTTTTCTAATATTATAAAATTGATTATTTGTGTTCATCATTATAGATTCGTGGTTTCTTTTACAAAATAATGGCAAATATCTTCTAAAAATTAATAAAACCTAAAATTTTAAAGGACACACTAATTCACCCATCCCCTCTTTTAGGGTATATAGTTGGAATTTACAATAAGGGGATATAAATCCACCGGTTATTTATTATATAATTTATCAAAATAATTTACCATCATAGTTAATGATTAAAATACAAGGGGTAACCGTATTTTATAGTTTCAATTATCAGGTATGGAAGACCGTAATTATATCACATTTATAGTCTTTTTATCATGATGATTATTTTGAAAAATTTCATAGAGTTCATGTAAATGATTACAATTAAATTTCTATGATGGATGTGGACAAACAATTATTGAATAATGAGGTTAAGACCAAAATTCCTTGTTTGGGGAATTTTTAGTCAAATATATATGAAAATAATTTATTATAAATTACTTAAATGAATGTTGGACACAATTTCTGATATTTAAAAAATTGATATAATGTTAAAAAGGGAAAATATTGATTCATTGTTCTAGATTAGAGGACATAATGATTATTTCTCGTGAAATTTTTGATTTTTTCAAGAACCACATTTTGGAATATTAAAGAGTAATTCATGGACACATCAAATAAATAAAATACAATAATATATTGAAGAAGATACAATGAATATTATCATCAATTTATAATCCAAAATAATTTACACCTGAAATATTAGAGCTTATGGAACTATCTCATGATAATTTATAAAAAACCAAATCAAATATGAAAACTATGTAATGATGAAATGTTCATTAGAACATTATTTTAAAGACATGGAATTTAATTTTATGAAGAAGAAAGAGTTTTAATAGAATAAAAGTAAATAATATATAATTATTGATTTTTTATATCCTCAAATAAATGAATTTAGGATAGGTAAAGGAAACTTTTGAAGGAATGTATCCTATAGCTTTTTTTAATGTGTAATTATTGGTAAAATGGATCCTGTTATCCTAAAAATGATAACTAAGTGGAAGATGAGTCTTAATTATTTTATAAAAATTTTAAAAACTTCAAAAAACAATTCTTAATTTCAAGAAATCATAATGGAATGAAATTTTTGAAAAAGAATTTGATTAGAAAAGGGGATGGAGGTATTGAAAAATACCAAACCGGGTTTATCACAAACACACCAGTTGTTATAGTAGATGTTTTTATACTTAAAGTATAAGAAGAAGTTGATGATGAATTATATGTAGTTATTGATATAAATTTTTAATTGGTATGTTATCTTGAGGTTCATGATTTATAGATATATAAGAATGGAAATATTAAGATATTAATGAAGTAATCTTTATTATATGTTGATGATCATGAATAATAATTTCATCATCAAGAGATATTTTTATAAGAGTATGATAATGGTCACCTAAAAACTTATCAACCAATGAACTATAATTTGAATATGAAAAAACAGAAAAAAGTACATTGATGTTATTAATATGTAAGTTTTAGAGAAAGATAATAAGATTGAAACATGTTAAGTGGAAGTAATATCATAGAAAATTGAGAATGAGTATAAATTAATGTAATATTGATCAAGGAATAAGTCAATTTTGGGTTTTTTTCTAGAAGATGTTTTTATGGAAATGGTTGAAAAAGGCATTATAATTTTTTAAAACGTTTTTAATTACAAATGAAAGAAACTCATTGGTAAATTTTATCTTGGATATTACCATGGAATACATAAATAAATGATTATAAGTTTGAATAGAAAATTTATGTGGCTGAAAGGATAAATTTAACAATGATCGGGGGCATACTAATAATCAAGGTGTTATTTTAAATAAGGTAATACGGGGAGAGATGAAATATATAAGATATTTCCTTTGATTATGTAATAATTATATGGATACATTTTCCATAAAAAATTCTAATTGTAGTGAAGTATAATCTAAATTAATAGTAGAAGTAAATTGATGCCAGAAAAGGATAATTGAAATGTATCCCTCATATTAATATAAAAATAAATTCTATAGATATTGTTATAATTTCTATAACTTTTGGTATTAATATATAAATTATGAAAATAAAAGTGTATTTTATAGAAATGTAAAAGAAAATAGAATATATGTAAATCAATATAATTAAAATATTTTGTGAAATCTATTTTACCCACTAGATGAAAAGGAACATGACATAACAGCTTGTGATATGACAAATTAGTGGATACAAACATATGGCTCATCTAATTTTGACGTTTCCTAGAAATATGAGAAGCTAAAGATGGAGTATATATATATCTTTAATATAACATATTTAATATCTGTAATGAATAGTGTAATGTTTAAAATTGATTTTGGGTTCTCATCCCACTTGAAAAGAAATATGACTTTCCTCACGAATGTAAAAGGGGGAGTAAATGGGATAGTTTGGGTTGGAAATGATAGAGAAATGTACATCAAAGGGTGTGGTAATAATATTCTATCAAAAGTTAAAATATAAAATATAGAAGTACTTTGTTGCCATTTGTTGTGTGTCTTCTCATTTTGAGACTTAGGATTAGATGTTATATTCAATTGAAAATTATGTGGTCTAAAAGGAATGACTAGACATTATATTATTTATATATTAAGAACAAATGGAGAACATTATCAAGTGAAAAAATGGAATGCTTTTATACTTTATATTGAATTTAAATTTAGGTTATAGGACTATAATCTGGCATATTCATAATTATAGTCTGAAGAATATATCAAATTTGAATGGTGTTGATTTTGTTCATTTCATAAATTGGAATACAGAAAAGATTTATACTTTATTCTTGAGAGGAAATATGGTTTTAAACCATTAATATAAAAAGAAGAAAACAATAATTAAATTTGATGAATCTGGTGAACACCATTGTATGTGGTCTAATCAATCATGCTGGAACACATAGTGAAAAGTATTTCCATCTAATTTATGATCAATACTAATGTACTTTATGTTTAGTTTTTATTTGGATAAGGATAGAAGTGTTATGATAAAACAAACTACTATAAATAAGTGTGGAAAATTAAACTAAAATAATCATCAGTATTGTATAATTAGACAATATAACTGAATAAAATTATATTTAAGAAGAAATGTATCTAGAGATTCATAGAATAAGGGATTATGTTTTAGTCATAAGTACTCCTCTCCAGGTTAGTGTCTTATATATAATGAACTTTATGTTAAATTATATGTGCATGAAATTTTTTATAAATTGGGTAATCTCTCATTATTTTTTATAATAATCCATGCATGTGGTTATGTAAACTCAGAAATGATCATTTCATAGTCATTGAGAATGGAATAGTCTATATGAAACGATGAATGAATATAGACCATCACTAAGGCATATCAAATTATTTATAAGAGTATGTTTCACTTGGGATATATTATGAAGCCAGTGAAATTATGATGATGCTTCATATGAAGGTTTAGTTAATGGGGTTTTATCTACGAGTAAATATCATAAATGATTAAATAATTATCTCAACACAATAGTTTAAAGTATTTAAGTTAATGTTATTGAATATGTTGAAAATTAATATTATATAAATTTTATCCTTGATGAATATAATGATGATGAATAAGATATTAAAAATTGTTTAAGATTATATTATAATACTTAAATTGATGATGATATATTGAACAATATGAGGAAGGTAATTGTGGAAAATTAAGTAAACATATGGCTTAAATAAGAATCATTATAGTTGGCGATGATCTAAGAATCATTATTTGATATGAATAATCCATAATAAAGACACATAGTCTAAAAGGAATAAAAAATAATTCTCTATTATTTGAGGTTGAACCAAATTTCATTTAATAAGAAAAAAAAGAATCATTGGTCAAATTCATGAATAAATAATTGGACCAAAGTTATATGAACCAATCATGGTATCCTGTAAAAAGGCCAAAAAATCATATTTTTATGGAACCAACTGGATCATTGAAAAAAATATTTATGTAAATTGTAGATTGGTTTGGAATAATGATAGTATGGTTTGTATAGGATTTAATATATTGAATTATTTGATGTTGTGTCAACATTATCTATAGTGGTAATAATAGAGTCAATAAGAAACTTTATTATAATGGGTTTTCAATGAAATATCAGAATTCACAAAATGGATATAAAGAGAAGATTTCTAAATAAAATAATGGATAAATAAGTCCATATAATAAATGATAATATTTATTAATGGAAAATAATATTCAAAGGTGTATTGATTGAAATGTAATTTTTATGGCATAAATAAAAGACCTCAAGCATATTATGACCCAATAAACTCATATCTTATAATTTTAGAGCATAATAGTTATGGGTTTTATCGAAAAATAAATATAAAAACCATAGAAGATGTATATTTCATGTTGTTGGTATATTTGAATGATATTTATATTTGACAATAACACATTGAAATCCATTGATTTTTTTAAATGATATGTGATTAGAATATGAGATGTCTTTGATTGAGGATATGAAATATTTTTTAGATATGTGTTCATCAAATGTAAGGTTACAATTTCATTTAAGAGGTCAAATATATAACAGAGTTTATCATGATGTTAAGAATTAGGGGATGAAAATTAATTTTAAATTTAAAAGTAGTCAAAATGAAACATTGGAAGCAAGGGGATAATAAGGTAGTGGACTCTTTGTTGTAAGAAGGAATTATTGGAAGTCCATTTCATCTTATAGAAATAATACCTGACATATTCTATGTTATGGAAGATCCTTTTTAGTGTTCTCTAATGTAATAGCATCTATCGGTTGAAAGATTATACTAAAAAACATAGAAGGTACATAGAAATATGGCACAGTTTTCTAATCCATATATGATTTATATTTTATCTATTGATATTATACTAGTTATAGGAGAGATATTATGGATAAAAAATCAATCTATTTCAAAGAATTATTATCTGGAAGAAATATAATTGGCTGTAAAAGTAAAAAAGAAGGATTGTATATACTTGATCACCCAAGAGATAGAATATATTTTTATAACTAAGGCTTGTACACTAGTAATAAGTAAAATAAATATTTGGATGATCATGGAGAGGTGCTATAAAAAATAATAATGATTTATTGTAAATAAAATTGTGACACTATGTTAAATAAAAATAGTCATAGAAATGATTGATGAAGAATATCGATATCCATTTTCACTTTATAATGAACAAGGTAGATAAAACCGTGGTGGAGTATAAAAGGATAAGGTGGAGAAAAAATTAGTTCAATTTGAATATAATATAACATATAATCAAGTAGTTTATATGTTTACAAAAATATTGTTTATACTTATATTTTAAATTCACATATTAAACCTCATAGTTCGTCCAATCTCCTCAACATAAGGAGGTTTTATTTAAACTCTCTCCATTATATATAATTATTCATTGTAAACTAGTTTTTATTGAAAAGAAATTTTCATTTTTTAGTAGTATGAAAATAGGTGGAGAAAATAGTCATGGTTAAGTTATAATAATAATATCATTGTTTAGAGAAAAATAAATGGAAACTAATTGTATAAATTAACTCATTATCTTTTTTCCTACAACCATTTCTGATTCAAAAAGACATATATAAATTTTAATGACTATATTCAATATAATTAATAATGTATATAAGATTGATTACAATAAAGGAGAATCCCTTTGATTTTATTATCAATGTTGTATCATTATAATTAGCGATCATGTCACTAATAGGGGGATCATAGTTAGAATGATTAATCATATTTTAGTTTCTATTGAAATAAATAAATAAATACATGGATAATGTTTTAACCATAGGTTTTAATGATTAGTTTTTTCTAATTACAATTCAACTAGAAGATGATTGGGTGATTTTGAATGGTGAGTATATATTTAATGTTATGTTGAGGTTAAAAGATATATGAAACAATAATTATAGATATTGTAGGAAATATTAAAATGAAATAATATGGGCCATTCCAAGAATATTTTCGGAATTTATTTTCTCTCAATTTAAGTATAATTATCACTTCATTAAATAATGATATGTGCGAGTTCCAAAATTTCATAATTCTAAAAACTCAATTTTTTGTACAATGGGTTGAGATTCACATCATGAATAACATTGGATGAGGAATTTTATTAAAGGAACCATGTTGCATATTATATTCTATTAAAAAATAAGGATGTTCTCGAAGGTTCATATTTGTGATGTTTTTCAGAATAAATCTATAACATTTAGTTAAACTCTATGGTTTGTAGTTATATTTAGTACATGAATAAAGATGAAAAACAATGAAAATAAAGATCTGAGGTGTTTAAAATGGAAAAAGTACATTCAATGAAATCATATTCCACATAGTACTAATATTGGATGTTGATGAAAACTGATGTATTATTTGGTCTATTACACCGTAAATCTCATTTTCAAGATGCAGTTCCACTGAATGCTTAAGAGAAATAAAGTTGGAAGTGATGTATTATACCCTGTTATATAAAATCACACTATTAATTTTGGAAGAAATATCATTTTAAAAAACATGATGATTTTGAATTCTCATGTTAGTTGGGATATATTTTGATGTATCATTCAACTTGTTTTTTTAATATCATTGGTGGATATGTTCCTGATAATGATCAAATGGTTATATTTAGATACAAGTATGATGGAATTTGATTGATATTAAGAATATAGTATTTCAAAATAGAATATATTTAATAAAACCTTCTAAATGGAATATGAAATAAAGATACATAGTAAAATATATGAATAAAGGTTATTAATGGTAAAGAAAAAGGTTGTTTCAGGGTGGATTATTTTGTATTTATGTACGTATGATGTGAAATAATATTGTATTGAACACTGTTTAAGATCAAGCATGAATGTGTAGTGTTTTTTAAAATTTCAATGATGACCTCAAAGTAAATAACTAAAAATAATGGAATAAAATCAGTTTTGGTTACTGATTTATCCATATTTTATATCATTGTTTGTTCAAACTATGATGGAAATTACCATTTAAATAACCCTCTTGAGTAGTAATTACTAGAAAAGGGTAATATTACCTTGAATATATATTATTAATAATGATATCAAAATCATTATAATCAAAACATGTAATTAGTGGTAACACCCTAATATTCTATGATATAGATCTATATAAAAACATTTATTTCATTGATATCTTTCTTTAAAAGGAACATATGTTTTAAAAAACATTAATATACAAATAAAATATTATTTTTTTAATTGGAATTTTAACACTCAGACATTAGATTTTTGGGTTTGAATAGTAAAAAAAATTAATAAAAAAATATGGTTTAAATATGTATAAAATTAATTCATTAGGTATCAATGAATTAAATGTCCAAATAAAAATAATTTGATAACAAAGCTGATATTTTTTCAACAAATATTTATGTGAAAGATATGATTTTATCTTAAAAAATTATATTAATAATTATTTTTGAAATATTTTAATGAAATTTATATATTTTATATTCAATAATTATTTTTTATATTTATCTAATGTTTTTCTAGGCATGATATAGGAATAAATCTGGTTTTATCCATCAAAATTTATTTTATTAAAAGTATGGTTTCCATCACATTTTTTTAACTTATATTAAAATTAATTTCCTCTAACTATATAAATTTAATTCTGGAAAAGATATTCCGTATTTTGAAATATGGAGTCCAAATTAGGTAAATTCGACATTTTCATTTTTAGCCATTATTAATAGTAACTATAATAAACTTTATCACATAGATAAATGGTAAATCATGGTATCCTATGTTTAAAATAAATGTTAAGATCATCATTTTTCATCTTAAATATTATTTTATGAATTTAATTAATCCCTTATCATATAATGATCAAAATTTAAATTTTTAGGGAATTATTTTATGAAAATCGCCTATATTGAATTTAAATTAATGAAAAATACAAAATATCACTCCCTTACTATTAAATATATATTATGATTTCAGATATGGACAAAATAAGTACTTTAAAGAAATTTAAGGGTTATATGGATTATAATAATATCATTTTTATGATTATAATTTGTTTATATTTTTGTTACTTATATAATTACCCTAAAATCATTCGCAACACCAACACACCATTTCTTCAATTAATGTAAGAATTAAATAATTGATTTTAAAAATATAATAATTTATATAATTAGTGTGATTTATAGTATTATGGGAAATTGAGAGAAGAATATAAAATATTAGATTAGTATTAATGTATTATATTCAAATTCCATATTTTTCTTTTTTTTTTTCTTTAATGATAAATTAAATTAATAGTGTAAAAGATGAAAATAAATATATTTTATGAAAATTATTTTCTAATAAATTATTTAAAATTAATAAAATAATTTTAATACAACAAGTGAGAAATTATATGGTATAAAATTTCATCCTTTGGCCACTTATAAGATAATTTTCACCTTATATGTAAAATTATAATACATTAAAATCGAAAAATTTGTTTCCATAATTATAATTAAAATATGTTAATTAAATGGTCAAAATGAAAAATGAAATTTTAAATACCACATAGATTTTCCAAATATTATCTCTTAATGATATTTCAACCACATACTACCTTATATTTTATTATCTAGCCATTTTGAATAATAAGGATTGTGAAATAACTATTTATATTTTAATCTTAAAAGAAATTCCAATAGTGCCCCCTCACTTATAAAAGGCTACCCCTACTTTCTATTCATTAAACAACAATGTTCCTTATATTTCCACAAAAACCAATAAATATATCTTTAAAATTCACATATCCAAATAATAAAGGTTATGGTCATCCAAAAATTCCAACCCTATAATCCTTAAGAGAATATTTAAAGGGGTTCAGTCAATGAAGAGATAATCACTTTTATAGATCACTTTATTTATTAAATATTATTTATCCACCTCTAAATATATGGAATTTATCATAAATTAAAAATTTATGTAAACTGAATAATCATAAATTTTTTAATGATTATGAAACCACTATTATCCACCCCGTTTCACACTATAATTTATGTGAAAGTAGTGGTCTCGCATAAATAGGACAAACTGTCTCGACATACCAATATAATTTATTTTAAACATTATATTTAATGGATAATAATTATGACACATTTAATTTTTATATTTTATATTTATGAAATAACTATGTATTTTTAATTATAACATCATATCTACATTCTTAGATTCTAATTCATTATAAAATAAAAATGTCACTTATCCATAAATGTGGGATGCTTTATTCTTAAAGCAATGTGATTCATTTTTCATTTAATTAGGACATATCTTATGATAAAACCTATTTTATTTTATTAGTTTTATATAAAAAACCATTAACATGTTATATCATTAATATATATATGTTTTTGATATTTAATATTACATTTAATGTTATTCTTTAATAGTGATTATGTTTCAAAAGTAACCCAAGAGGAAAGGGTTTTCGTTTTAGATATTTTGATTAATTTTCTAACAATAAAATTTAAGGAAATATATCATAAGAAACTAATGAATTTTCATCTCCAATAGTTATCTCTATATATTATATTTCTTCCGTTCTTTTTCCCTATCATTAAGAACTGAACAGAACGAATTAATTTTTTTAAGGAAAACTGACTTTTTTCCCTCTTCGGCCATAATTCCCTTTTCTAACACATATATAATTTCACAAAATGTTTTCAATTATTTTTTTAAATTTTATGCTATGATTATTAAAATTCATTTCTCCCCAAGATTTAATTTTTCATTTTTTTAAAAGGAATTTTCGTTTCGTTTTCCGAATGAGGTACTTTTTAAATTTTTTACTTAAATATGAATGTATTGTTTAAATTTAACTTATATAAAATTAAAATAAATTAGCTTGATTATAAAAAATCCGTTATTTGAATATTTTTATAGGTTTCCATGTTTATTTTAAATGAAAATGTTTTATTGTATATTTCTGAAATTTTCAGATTTTATTTATGTGATTTTAATGTGAAAGGTGTATTTCCCTCAAGAAATATTCCAAGTGATATTTAAGAATTATTCATCTACAATGAAATCCTTTGATTGCAGATAATATTTATAGCATATATGATCTAATAATATTTCCCATATTCTTTATTGGGATGTTTTATTATTATTATGAAAATATATTTACGAAACCATTTTCTTTTCAATGTGTTATAATTGATGTATTGATCTATTTTTTATAAAACTCATTTATTTTCAATGGTTTATGATAATATTTAACATTCATGAATTCCATTTATTTTTCATTTGTTTTTATATGATGAAATATGTTTTATTTTGTGGAACCCACCTATATTATTTTAGTTATTTTAGGGGTTGGACCTGAATTATATATCCCTCTAATGCATTTAGTAAAGATGGATATCTCAAGATGGAAATAGGACATGAATGGGGAGTGAACCTAGTTCAGTATGGGACTCGGTCCACTATAATAGTCATGAGAGAAAACCATAACTAATATTACGTAATGAGTAGTCAACCCAATAAACTATGATAGTCTGGAAAACTTTCAAAGACTAATAAGAAAATGATTTTCAAAACATATTTTTATTTCAAAAAAATTATGTCTTATAAAAATGTAATATTCTCACGGATTATGTTCTTTTATTTTATTATGAATCATTCCTTATGAACAACCATGATTTATGCCATGATTTAATATTATGATCTATGATATGTTGTGTATGGATTAAAAGAGACAACATCATATTCTCATAACCATATTCCCTTGATATGTTTAGGTGATAATTGTTATCTCCCTTTTTTAATCCTAGTGATAATTTTATCTCTCCCTTTATTATGTTTCGATTCCTCATGTTATGAATAAGATAATTATGTATATATTTATAAGAAGAGTTATAGTTTTGAAGAACATTATGGGAAATGACTTAGTTCACTTATGAACTACATATTTATATATCCATCATTTCTAAGATACGAGACCTATATGACGGTGTCACGGTCCATTATGTTATGTAAGGTAGATTAATATAATATAATGTAACAACTTTTTATTGAAATGATTGGATGTTATAGGTAGTATTAGAGAAAATATTATTTAACTATCATGACCCATCCTCAGGACCTGTGCCGTGACATCCCCAAGGTCACCTTCCATAGGCCAGGGGCTTGTGACTGAAACCAAAGGCGTAAATCCCTAAGATGGGAAGGCATTGCCTTTATAATAATAAACAAAAACAACAGAGCATGCAACTAGAAGTAATACGAAAAGTAAAACTTTATACAAAAGTGTGTGCTGAAAGTAACGAGGCCATAAATAGAAGCCCAATGGTAAAGTACAAGGAAAAGACAAAACATGTAGAACTAAAAAGAAAAATAGCTGAAAGGTGTCTAGCAGCTCCTGGAACGTCCACCACAGATCCTGCCTAAAGGGTAGGTATAGATAGCCTCCTTAGTGCTCCATGTTCATCCATATCCTCCGGGTACCGACTCGTCATGAGGTACACCTACGTGTACGGTCCCGTCCTCGTACACTCCACCTCGGTCAGCGTTGTCCGTCATCTACATCCAACACAATGAGGTGAGGGCAAAGCCCGTGCAGGGATGCGTATAAAGATACTCAGTATGGACCCTGAGACCATCAATGTCTCATAAAATCAAACAAGGATAACCACATGGTACAAAGTCAAAAGATAACCCTTACATAGGTATATTCCCATACATATACCTATGTAATTTAGTAACCCATCTCAAGGATGAGGAAAATAAGAAAGTCATTGACTCAGGTCAAACCAGGATTTCAGTGAAGTATAGAAGTATAGATTATTAGTCGCGAAGCTAGATCATCATATTCTGTCATGAGGCACTCCTTCGGACCATACAAATACTGACCCACATAGGATCGATAACTATTTAACCCCACAATGACCCACACATGATCGGTATGACTGAACCCACATAGGATCACTGAGCGTTGACCTCTGTATGATCTGTCTCCAACAACCTCCTCACTATCATCTAATGGATTCCTCGCACCCGGTGCGCCCGAGTTTTGTATAATCTTCCCTCGAGATAATGGTCGTACCTTACCGCCCCTAAACTCCACAATGGAGTAACCCAATGGACAGCCATGTCATAAAGTTTCCAACATGATAAATGGTGCATCAATCGGACGCCCGGTCTGTGTGTTATTGGAATTTCCATTCCAGGGTCCCGGTTGGTTTTTAGGTTCAAACCAACCCGAACATACTCCAACTATGTCCAAACCACAAATGGGGTATTCTAAAAGAACCGTCTCTCTCAATGCCTTTCATCGCCGCCTCTGTTTCATAAATTAGACATCCATATCGTGAGATAGGGGTGGAAAGGTATAAACTTTTCAAACGGTTATCAGATTGAAGAACCACCCCTATCTCGGACCCGTTTGGCAAGTTTACACCTTTGCACCCCAATCTCAGGCAAGGAGTGTCCGATTGAAAAACCGCCTATGAAGATGGAAGTCTTGGAACGAGAAAGTTCTTTTGGAATACCCCACTTGAGGGTTGGAAACATTTGGAGAATGGTCGGGTTGGTTTGAACCTAAAAACCAACCGCTCCCCTCGAACAGAAGTTCCAATAACTCACAGACTGAGCGTCCAATTGATGCACCGTCTGTCGCGTTTGAACCCATACAACATGTCGATCCTTTGGATTTCTCCTTTGATGAGTTTTGTGGTTTTATAGGTACTACATATATGTCGAGGAGAGATTCTATGAAACTCGAGCACACTGGGTGCGAGGAATCCAGTGACTGATAGTGAGGTGGAGGTTGGAGACAGATAATACAGAGGTCAGCGCTCTACGATCCTATGTGGGTTAGCACATACCGATCCTATGTGGGTAAGATCCTATGTGGGTCTGCGCTCACCGATCCTATGTGGGTCAGCACATACCGATCCTACGTGGGTCAAATCTTGTGTGGGTCATTGCCGGGGTTAGTACATATCGATCCTATGTGGGTCAGACTCTGTATTGTTAGAAGCAATGCCTCTTGACAGAATAAGATGATCTAGCCTCATGATTGGTCATCTATACTTCTATACTTCACTGAAATCCTGGTTTGATTTGAGTCAATGAATTTCGTGTTTTCTTTATGATTGAGATGGGTTACTAAATAACTAAGGTATATGTATAGGAATATACATATGTAAGGGTTATTTGTTGGCTCCGTACATTATGGTTATATATGTTATATTTTGTGAGACCTTGAGGGTCTCGAGGTCTCTATAGAGTATCATTATACTCACCCCTACACGAGCATTTCCCGCACCACATTGTGTTGGATGCAGACAATGGAAAGTGCTGACCGAGGAGGAGTGTACGAGGACTGGATGGTACCCAAAGGTGGACCTCAAGACGAGTCAATACCCTGAGGATACGGACCGACATGGAGCACTGAGGAGGATATATGTACCTATCCTTTAGGTAGGATCTATGTTGGATGATCCTGGAGCCCCTGGACACCTTATAGGTGTTTTTCATTTTAGTTGTACCAATTTTGTCTTTTCCTTGTACTTTACCGTTGGGATTGTATTTATGTCCCTTTTACATTCCGCACAATCTTTTGTATACAGTTTTACATTGCATATTACTTCTAGTTGCATACTCTATTGTGTTTGTTTAGTGTTATAAAAGAAGTTCCTTCCCAAATTTGGGATTTACGCCTTTGGTGTTAGTCGCCATCCACTGGCCTATAGAAGCTGGGCTAGGGGTAGTCATGACACGGGTCCCGAGGATGGGTCATGACATTAACCATTGGAAACAATGATAAAAAAACATTAGTTAATAACCACAATATAATCAAATATAGAGAATAATGTCATAAGTTATTGTAAATAATGGAATATAATTTCCAATGAAAAAATACCTACATGGATTCTATAATTGGACATGGATTTGTCATAGATACGCCATAGTGTTATAATCATGAATATATATGGTCATGTATATCACATCCATCATTCTGGTTCATGGTGAGTGTACCCTTACGAAGAACATAGTTTGATACACTTATCTAATATTCATGGGTTAATTTAATTATTTTATTAACCATTATGATGGATTTTAATAGATAATTACAATGAATGAAATTTGAAAAACATTATGTATCATATATTAAAAAGAATCTGTCAAAATTTAGGCATCATATAAAATATTTTTCATGATTTATCACTATGATCAAATATTCTGGATAGTAATGCAGACCATTTTTTTACAAATGTATTGAAGATAGAATGACAATATTGAGGTGGTTATAGGTGTCCTTAAATATTGAAGTGTCTAATTTGACATTAGATATGTGAATTCCATAATATTATTAAAAGTATCTAGGAATGATTTTCCCTACACAATATTTTTATATATTTAATAGGAAATTAAAACCCATAGTGGTACGATGGTCACATTACAAGAATTTTATTCTTCTCTGTTTAATGTTTATAGGAATGTGCTTCCTAAAAATCATTTTATTCCCCATATGGTTGAATTTTATTTTATCTTATACATATATTGGATCTCTCTACATAAATCATATATTAATTACTAATGATGGGAAGTCATGTTTGATATTTTAAGCTGACCTACGATCTTCTTTTACTTTGAAGAAAAATAGAAACATTATATGAAAATAACCTCTATTATATGGGTATTGGTTAATATTCAAAATAGTTTTCATCTAATATATTTGTAAATGATATCAACATAAATGATATTCTTATTAAGGAGTATGTTTATGTCTTTTGAATTTGTTTCCTAATGTTACATCGAATCGTGAAGGTGAGTTCTCAACCAAACTCATACATCTAGATACACATTTTTCAAGGACTCTACAAAGAATAAACCTGATTGATTATGATAAACAAAGGAAGAAACTCTAGGATAATCTTGAAAGGGGATTCATTCTACCATGTTCATTTACATATGGTGCACATAATGTTTTTAAAATAAATATAGAACAGAGATATAATGAATTTATTATCTATAAATTAAGAAGATAAAAATTGAGAATAAGTATCCTCTGTCTCATATTGATGAATTGTTTGATCAATTACAAGGATATGAACATATTTTCAGGATTTATTTTCATTTTGGATATCAAAAATTGTTTTCTCGAAAGAGGATATACCCATGATAGTATTCTATTCATGTTTTTAACACTATTAATATACAATGATTCCTTTTAGACTTTCAAATTAACCAGTTATTTTATCAATTCAATGAATAGTGTATTTAGAGATTAAAATAATCAGTTTGTGGCCTTTGTTATATATTATATTATTATATGTTCAATGAAAATGGAATAACATGAATATAAATCATGGATTTTACTAAAGACCCTAATGAAAGATAATATGTATGAAATATTTTAAAAATTATGAATTTTGGATGCATAAAATTTCATCTTTGGTTAATATAATAATTAAAATGGGAATATCTGTGGATCTATCATTGATTGATGTTAGAAAAAATTAGCTTAGACCAATAATTATGGCTATGTTTCATAAATTTTTGGTTTGGATGGATGATATTGATAAATTTTGGATAGTTTCGCATGACTGTCTAATACAACCACAAAGTTAATTGTTAAGGGTTCTATGTTCCCTGAGATAGATGAATGTGGGTAAAATTAAAAGGAATTAATAAAAGGTTATTTGGTGTACCAATTATTACCCAACTGTATAGTTGAAATTGGTTTTTTATTTATAATGATGCATCAATGAAGGGAATGTGAAATATCTTCATGCTTAATGATATTTTTATAGCTTATTCCTCATAATAATTGAATGTCTATGAGAAATAATTACACAAATATTTCATAGGTGTAATCTACATTAATTTCTTCATTATTGATATTGATTCATTATCAGTATGTATAAATGTATAAAATATATATATATATTGATTATAAAAATGTGTAATTTATATATCCATTAAAAAATATAAATATATACACTAGAGAGGTTTGTTGGAGTTGATTAAATATGATGTCTTCTTAATACGTTGGCACTCTAAGAAAGTGATCAAGGTGGAAGATGTTGTTTGTTTAAAATATAATACTTGCATATATATTATGAGGATCACAAAAGATACAATATTTAGTGATTTAAAAATCATGGGTCTAGAAATATAGAAGATAGTGGATAAATCTTATCTTTCTTGAATTAACATTCAAACATTTATACAATTAGGGATTATAGAAGCAAAGAAGGAAGATTTTTAACAATAAAACATTGTTTAAAATATTCATGAGGTTAAAATTGATTTCCAATGACTAATATAGTTTAGAAACCATTTCAGTGTTCCACCCATGTAATTGTATATATATATATCTTTTTGATGAGTCTTATAATTTATCATTCTCTGTTTATCCAAATAATGAAGATTTATAGTGATATAAAAAGGTATTTCTAGGTGATAACATGAAAAGATATATTGTTGGGTACGTATCATGGTACTTGGTATGTCTGTAATCTTCGTCTGAGAGACATAATACTAATGTAATTTTACCACCATTACCTACACTAAAATTAAATTAGTAAAAAATAACCCTTTATTTTTTTCATTGGACACCCAATAATTTCTACATGTCATATTATTGTTTCAGTTATAGTCGATTGCATTATGAAGTCAGAACACTTCATCGCTATCATTAATGGTTAAAATCTAGATCATCCATGTATAATGTGAATTAATGAAGTGGTAAGTTTTCATTGAGTTCAATATTCTAATATCTCAGATCAATATCTAAGGATTTTCTCAATGTTATGGTGATCTCTTTTGAAAGATCTAGAAACAGAGCCGAGTTTTAGTTCTACTTATCATCCTTATACATATGTTCAGTCTAAGAGAAACATTCAAACCCTAGATGATATGATGAGATATTTTTCTCAGGAATAAAAATGTGGTTGGGGTCAACACCTTCCTCTATTTTTGTTCTCTTATTACAATAACATTCACTCATGAATTCAGATGGATCCTTAAGAAAACCTATATTTAAATAAGTCTGAACTCAAAAGTTATAAGTTTATGCCAGAAAAATAAATCTATTGATACATGATATATCTATGGAAATAGTAGAGAAAATAAGAGCTATTCGGTGACACATCATGTAATCTCAGAGATGATAGAAATGATATGTAGGTAATCACTGGAAAGATCTAGAGTTCAATGTTTATGAGTGGATTTTTTTCTGTGAACATTTTGCTGGAATAAGGATATGAGAATCATAATGAATTGATGGAATATCCCTAAGTATATTGTCAAATTCCATATTATTTATTGAGTAAGTACAATATCTATTCTCTTGGCACTTACACCGAACCTCTTTCATGATCATTATGTGTTCCATGTATCACTCCAAATGAAGTAAAAACTTGATCCTTCAAATATATGAAAATCCCAGATCATATCACTTTAGAATGATCTTTCTTATGATTAATAACCAATATAAATGTTTTACTATAATGATTATGTTCTACAAAAAAAGATTACTCACAAGGTTAATGTCCTCTTGAGGAATCAAAACATTGATAAAGCTACTTGGGAACCCAAGTTTATAATTAAATAGATATATTCTTATTTTTCTTATATCAAAGTAGTGTAATGTCAATTATAAAATTCATTTAAAGGGGGGAATATTGTAACATCCTGAAATTTAAAGATATATTTCTCTATAAATTTTTTAATCCATAATAGAGTTCCTTACACAAATCATCGAGTTTAAGAAAACCACAATATACTATTAAATTATTCTTATTTAATGTATAAATTATCATATAACAATTATATTGTATTGTAATTGTATGAATAAATAATTTTTAATAAAATTGTGATTCATACATGTATAAATTGGATCATTGGTCTTAAATTTATTAAAAATGAAACTAAAATTCATTTGAAAAAAGGATTAGTTTTTTTTAAAAATGGTCTTCATGCATTCAATATGTTTTTATATTAATAAAATAAATAAATTCCGATTATTTAATTATTTTAATGAAATATAATAAAATAAATTTATTCAAAAAATATATTATGCATCTAATTTTTTTTCATGGATGATGAATAAATGTAGTATTGTACATAAAAATTAATTTATCTAAAAAATGGGTTTCATTGCGTTTTGCGCAATTAATATATAATAGAATTCTACCACACATAATAACTTTATTATGAAAACATTATTCCATTTTTAGAATTTGGAGGTCCAATGTTGGTAAATAATACCATTTTTTAGGCATTATCAATAAATAATGTGGTATAATTTCTCGCTCTAGTGAAGGCTAAATTAGGATAACATAGTTTAATACAAAAAATCAAGGAAACTATTTTTCATCTTAATTTTTATTAGATTATATTAAAATTACAAATATCACCTTAGGCTAAAATATAAATATTTAACAGCACATGTCCACGAAAATGTCCTATATAATATTTATAGTTATGAAAAACATAAAATATTAATCTCTTGATTTTAAGTGTCTCATATGAGTTCACATAAAGAAAAAAGAAAGTTGTGAATGCCTAATAATAATAATTTTGAGAATGATGATATTATTTTCCTGATGGTAAATTTTTTTCTGGTTTTTATTAAATATAAAATTAAATTAAATTCTCACACAATATTTCTTCTATTAATAGAAAAATAAAATAAATTAGATTAAAAGAATTAAAAGTAATATAATTTGTATTATTTATGGTGTGACCAAAATTTTTCTGATTCATAAAACATATTAGTGTTCTCTTAAAAGAATAATATTATATTTCCATATTTTTCTTTTTGTCCGTAAATTCAATTTAAATTAATAGTGTCAAAAATTACAATAATAATATTTTATAAAAAATATATTTTAATAATTTATTTCATGATAATAAAATATTTTAAAGATGAAATTTAGAATATGAAATGGTTTTAAATTTAATCTCATTGAAAATTAAGTTCTATATTTTACCTTATAAGAAAAATTATTACCCTTTATGATTGGAAATGTTATTAACTTGGTTGAGGTTAAGATAAGTCAACAAAGGTGAAAAAACAAATGATAAGGTTGGAAATACCCTTAAAACCTAATTTTTTTAATTTTGGATGATATTTCAGACACATAATATCTTATCCTTGAATATATATCCATTTGGAGTCATTTTGCATTATAATTATCTTGTTATCTTGTCATATTTTAGAAAATTCCAAGAGTGTTTCTCCACTAACATATAAAAGGGAACCACTCAATTCCCTAACATAAAGCACATTGAGCATTATATATCAACTCGTACCTATAAAATTATCTAATAAATATAATTTTCCATGTTCTATGGGTTTTTTCTTCCCAAAATACAAACACCACAATGATAATGTTAATATCTAAAGGAGTTCATTCAATGAAAATGTAATCACTATAACTGTTCAATTTATTTGTTCACTTATTCTTCCTCTAAATAATTTTTATTTATAATTAATTATGTATTTATTTATTTTCAATGTACTCAAATAATTAATTTTATTATCAAAACACCAATATCTACCATTATTCCCATCAAATGGTAAGTGAATGTTTCTCTCATGCATACTTACAACTTACCATCTTCATATAGCAATACAATTCATTTTTCAAGACCAAATTTATGGATAGGTATTAAGACGGTTTTTATGTATATATTTTACGTTTTTTAAAAAATATTATTCTATAATTGTAAAATCGTATCAATATTCACACCTTTAAATCTGTTAAAATTAATAATATTGATCATGAATATGTGTAGACTACCACCTCCACGTAGCGATCTGATTTATTTTTCAATTATTATTTACATGTATGATAATAATAATGGATTTGATAAATATATATTATAAATATGACGTTGTAATTATTATTTAATGGTTAATTATTACCTATTTTTTTCCATCCCTTTAGAAGTGAAATCACAAATCATACATACGATAACGTACAATGTCTTTAAACTATGTAATTTATTTTTATATCTATTAATTTTATGAATGAATATGAATATGAATATATATATATATAATGAATATATTATACATTTATAATAGTATTAAAATTCTAGATATGGTTTATCTACGATTAATATAGAAGGACTAGAACTTCCAAAACAAAATTCTTATTGAATAAATGATATTGTTAGAACACAGAAACAATGATTTTATTTTGGTATTATTAATAAATGGGTATTGAAATATTATAAATGGATAATTTATTATATTATAAGTATGTCAATGATTCTATTATTAAATTATAAGAAATTTAAATTAATTTTATTGGAGGATATAACACTTTCAATAAAATTGAAACATGATGTAAGGGTTTATTAACTTAAATTAACTTCTTTTGTATGTCTTTTGTGTTATAAAACCATATTTTTTTATAAGGTGTATATAAATCCCCTTTTACATGTTATATAATTATTTTTTTTCCATAAATTTAAATTTAAATTTTATGGTATTCTTTCATTGGGACATGTGATTTAAAAGTTACAATGGTGTTTCTGGTTTTGTGTTACAATATTATTGTATATTGGGATTGTTTCTGATTATGTTTATAATGATTTAATTTCATGATATAACTATCAAGAGACTAATTCAATTTATTTTACTATTTTTATCTCTAGGGAGTAATTTTTTTTTATTTTCTTCCCTTTAAGAAAACAAGATACCAAAAGAATTTTTTTAAGGAAAGCCAACTATATTTGTCTTTCTAACCAAAAAAAATTCCATATATATCATTGTATTCAAAAAATTATTTCAATATTTTATAATATTACCCTATTATTTTTAAATTTTATTTTTACCCATTATTGGATTTTTAAAAAAAAATTAAAATTAATATATTTTCTCTAAATAATGTTCTTTTTTACTTGTTTACATAAATATGAAAATAATGTTTTCTTTTAGCATATAATACATAATAGAAATTTGTCACAATAAGGAAAACTAGATTCAGTGATTCATAATTTATAATTTTCCATGGTTATTTATAAATATAAAATTATCTTTAAAATTTGTGATATTTTTAGATTTTAAATATGTTTCATCAATGTGAAAATATAATTTTCCTCAATAAATGCTCTCGGTGATCTTTTAAATAAATATTTTCATAATAATTGAAATCCTTTGATGATACCTAATAATTAATAAGGGTATGATTCAAATATATTGTCACAATTTTTTCCCAAGATGATTATTGGCTATTATGACAATATATTTATGAAACATGTTCTTATTTCCATAATTTATGTTATGATTAATTGATGAAATGTTTGTAAAACCAATTAATTTTACATGGATTATACCGTGAAGAAATATTTGTTAAATAGTTTTTTTCGTGGTTTTTGGTATAAATAATGCATTATGATCTTCTGGAACACATATGCATGATTTTAATTATAAATGAGTGGTATTTTAATTATATATCCCACCAATGAAATGGGGAAATAAGGATATATCATAAAATAAAAAAGACTGGATGAGGAAGGAAAATTGTTCAGTAAGGGACCTTGTCCACTATGGTAGTCATGGGATTAGACACTGACTAATAGGTTAGAATGGGGAGTGAACCAAATCCACATGATAGTCACAGTAGTGATAATTGAAAACCAAAAAATTTATATTACATAATTATGTTAATGCTAAAAAATATTTCTTATGAAAATATTATTCTCTTATAGCTCATATTCCTTGATTATATTTTTATTCATGTATGATTAACTACAAAAATTTATTCCATTATTTTTTATTACGATCTATGATATGTTATGAACACTTTTAAAAGGATATGATCTTGTTATTACACCCTTATAAACATCTTATTCTAAAATTGATGTTAATATCTCCCTTATTTACCCTTATTGAGTATATATGATAACCATTTATTATGTATGATTTCCCTAGGTTATATAGAATTGTATTATGTATTATATGTCTAATATGGGTGCTAGTAATGATGAAAAATGTGGGAGATGATGTAGTTTACTCTTGAACTTGCTTTTTTGTATCCAAATTTCCATGGGTATTATACCTATATGAACCTGGCATGGATCATTATGTTATATATTGAGTATTCATCTAGAAAGATGTAATCTATATGTCTAAAATGTATGGTTCATTATAGTACTAATTTTTTGTCCATATCAAAACAAAATTTATATGTGATACATGTATATAAACCATTATAGGTGAACTATATAAAATCACTAGTTTTAGGATTCTTAGTATTCTTATATTCGACTATTTATTTTTTGTGATAATCATGAAATATTGAAGGTGAATTTTTTTGGAACCCACAGTAGTATTAAGTTGTTTTTATTTTTAATAAATGTTGCTAATATGTATGATGTTTTTCAAGTTGTTGAGATTTATTTTGTGTTGATTTGAAGTGTTTTAAGATGTGTCCTATGAGCATATAATGAATTCATAATTTCTTGAGATGTAAATGAAAAATTTCTATTTCACCATTTTTTTATATGCTTCATCAATATTAACAATAGTAATACATGAATGTTGGAAAAGAGAAGAGGCTCATAGTTTTTTAAGGGTTATATGAATTTATATAAGGATTATTTTTTGGGAATAATAATGGAAATGTAATGGATTATATTTCTTATCTATATCATTCATTTTTATTTTTGAAAAGGCTGACTGAAATTATTTAATGAGTATTCATTATTCATAAATGTAATATTCACTCTTGAGTAGATAGAAAGATCATAAGGGCATTTTTATTACTTCATAAGAGTAATTTTAGGAATTCATAAGATTAGATTTGAATGTTTTTGAGATTATTCAAGAAAATTAACAATTTCATATCAAATTAATAAGGTTTATGTTGTGATCTATTCAACATAAAAATAAATATCATAATAAAATAGGATTATAATTCAATATACTTGAGATTCATGGACCAATTAATGTCTAATATGGTGTTTGTTAGTTATCTGTGTCGTGAGGAGAAGTATGATATCCTGAAATCATGTAGATGTGCAACAGAATTAATAAAAATGTAGTTTTTCTTTAGGAAAGTCAATTTATAATAAATTTCACTTGGAAAACATAATAATAAATTTCATGGGAGTATACAGTTGTATTTGAATGAGAAATCAGACTAGAATATGTCCAATGGTATGAATATTAAGTAATCCTATCAGTAAAAATAATTGAATTTCTACACTTTAATTATAGAAATAGTATTTAAGAGATTTGGGTAATAAGAAGAAATAAATGAGATGAAATAAATATCACATAAAAAATAATATTAACAATCTGTATATTGAGAATAGAATAAAGGGAAAAAAATTAACATGAATGAATAAAATATCAAAATAATTAGGCCCATGTGATGTTTTGATCATTATTTACAAATAACTCTATAGGGGAAATAACTTTTTTTATATTCATTAATATTTCAAATTAGTTTACTCATTCCTTTGTAATGATTTTAAGGTTATAGGGTTTGTTGAATTTTTTTCTTGATAATAAGATAATATTTTTGTGGGGGGGGGAGGGGCACAACACAAAGGGGGAATAATCATACTTTCAGGATGTGAACCTCATTGGAAAAGTAGATTTATTTATTTTCTACATTAATAAAAGCATTGATTGAAAAATGTTTATTAAAAATTTGAGATAAATTGTTTTCTAAAAAGATATGAATATAGATTCACCCTGTATTATTCATTACCCTACTTGGGATACTCATAATTGATTTTAGATAAGAAGTCTTAATTTATTCCATCTATTGTTTTACAAAGATTAAAAGATATCAGTTAAAAATAAAGAAATTTCTATATTTTATAAAAATGGTTTTATATTTATAAATAAAGGACGGTACCCTTCCTTCTATATTTTGGATTTTATGTGATCAATTTTGTCTAATATACATTCACTATTCCAAATGATACATCTTATTTTTCCCCAATTAAAAGGAAAAATGTTAAAATAAATGTAATGAAAAAAAAATTTATTGTCCTATTTTATCAACATTTATGATGCCAAAAGTTATGTCATATAGAAATAGAAATTCCATTTGAAATAAAATATATAGAATCTATGAAGGAAACAAGAATGTAAAGGAATAAAAATTATATATCAGTAGAAAGATGATTAAATAAATTTCGATATAAGATTATGAAATAGTTAATGAATTGAATTATTGGTTTAAGGTTGTTTTTAGTACCATTATAGGTATTAGAGTGAATATTTGTTGTTCAAATATGGCGAGAAATAATATTATAATCTTACAATAAAATTTCATTGTTTAAATCTCAACTCTTGATGATTTCACCATTAAAAAACATCACAACAGACATAAATTATGAGACAAGAATATGATCTATTCTTAAAATAATGGGAATGAAATAAAAAAATATTTTATATTATTCAATGGATTTAAGATGAAATATTGTAGAATATTATCAAAGAAATAATATGGTATGGAATACTATAATGAGACTCTCTCACTTATGTTAAGAAATATTACATAAGAAAGAAATATGAATAATTGAAATCGTATATTTAAATGATTTAATTGTGGGAAAGTTATGCACATACATACTAGTGGTGTTTTGATACTGAACTATCTGTTATGGTTACAAATAATAGAGATTCTCTAAAGATAATTAAAAAACATAAATTTCACTGAATTTTTTAAGGAACCTTTTATCAATATAAGAAGTAATTTCAAACAGTGAATATAGTTCCAATGGCGTGGTTACATCCAAAAGATATTCTATCATGTAATGATAGGAAGATGAACATGACTACATAGTAAATGACTCACCAACTAATATTGAGTATGTTGTATATTAAGGAGAAACAACCATGGAATATACAACAAGAATTGAAATTAAAATGTTCTTGATGGGTATTTGAAGTCTCACAGAAGAAAATTTTCCTCTCTATAATAACTAAAAATCACACTCAAATTATGAAATATGGATTGATTAATGAAATATTAATTTTTATACTTGAAATAATTGAGAGGGGAAAAATAATTGAAGATATGGCTTCCATAACTATTCTTGGTGGTGAGCAAGTTGATAAAATAAAAAAGTGGTTTATTGAAAAATAATAATAAAAAGGTGAAAAAAATATGTCCATATTAAGATTTTTTAAGGAAAATGTGAGTGTTTTAATAGAATTTGTTAAAAATTATTTCATTAGGAAACTATATATGATAAATTAAAATATTTTGGAGTTTTAAAATATAATATAAACATTATCTCAAAATAAATAATTATTAGAGAAAAATATACTTTATCTGGAAAACAGTATAAAAATATAAAATATTATTATACATGGATGGAAAAGAATTCGTAAAACCATCCCATGCTAGAAACAAGTTCCCAAGAAAGATTTTTGAAAAATGAATTGACGGGATAATGACGACTAAGAACTAAAAACAAATCATGTCATCAAACTAATTTAAAATTAATTTTATCTCAAATATTTATGTTTTGAAAACATTTTTTTTTTTGAGTTTTGAAACAAGGCCTACAGTTATTTATAAAGTAGATTCCCATCAGTTCATAGAAGATTACATTAATTATGGAATAGAAAAAAACAAAAAATAGATGGAATCTTATCCAAACCACCGACCTTCTATAAAAAATATAGATTAATATATCATCTTGGAAAAGATTAAAGGAATATATGAATGATGTGATCTATAAGGTAACAATTAAAATATATTCCTCATACTCATTGGTACCGACTTTGTATCTTTACAATACTAGATAATGTTCCAAAAAGAAGTTAGTTAAGGAAATAAGATAATTTTGTTTTCATTGAATTCAAGGTCAAAAAGTTTGATAAGACCTATATCATGGATAGTTTTTTATCCTCTCAAATGAGGTGTGATTTTTAACAACCTAAAATATATTAAAAAAATATGAAATATGATTTGTCACTTTTAGTAATGATCACTCTTTAAATATCAGAAGAGTTAGAATAGCCAATATTATAAATTATCTCTTTAGTCCACCAGTGATAATGACACCAATCTATGTACGAATAATAATTTTCTATGTGATCTCCCTCAAGAGAAAAACTGAAGCCATCCTTAGATAAAATAATAAAGATGGATGTGAAAACCACATGTACTATCTTTTTCGAACCATGATCTATGCGAGGACTCATTACTCAGTTATCTAGATCTGTCTAGTGTTAATATTTTATATTTATAAATTAAGTAACTGCCTATAGCATCAAATTTTTTATCTAATTTCTCATATAAACCCACTCAAATACATTATCTGTCACATGATGTTGACTGAAGTCCTTTCAGGGTGGGCATTCATTATGTAGCTGTTCATCATCTAGTTCATTCCTCAAAAATTGATCAAATGAAAGGAATTAACAGGTTTACTAGAAAAACACCCCTTTATAGATATAACTTCATTGGTATTGAACAACCTAATGAAGATGTTTTCTCTATTAAGGAACACTCTCAAATCTAGGAGATTCATTTTGATGATGAATCAATAATCTTGACATGCAAGGGTATGGAAGACCACATGTTCAAAAACATGGGGCATGGGGTTGTACTAAAATTTCTAGAAAATGAGGTCAAGCCTAAATCGATCATAATATCTAAGGGGTGAATGAACAATGAATTATAATTCCAATATCTAATTATAGGATTAGAGATGTCACTTTATGTACAATTAAAACACATGAATATAAAATGCAATTCAGAGATGGTCACCCAGAAGGATAACATTGATTATACAATCAAACACCAAGAGATAATACACTTATTAAACCACATATTAGGACTAATGGAATAATTAACTTCATAACTTACATTTAATCATGTCCCCCAATCACAAAATGAAGAAGATGATACATTAGAAAATGCAGCCATGACCCTGACGAATCCAGATCAGGATGAAACTGTCTTCAACATTGTAATCCTCTTGATGGTATAACCATTTATTGAGGCTAACATAGAAGAAATATATGATATTAGTCCCATTAAAGAGGCATATGGTCCCACCAACAACCATATGACATCCATTTTAGACTGATTCCAAAAAGGAGAGCTCCTTCCTTGGAAAGTTGGGATAGGAAAAATCCGAATTTGAGCAATTAACTATTTTCTCTTCAGTGACACAAATTGTAAAAAATAACTCTATAAATAGATCCATGATGGGGTACCTCTTAGATGAATTTATGTTAAATAGACTGATGATGTCACAAAATATGTGCATGGTAGATTTTGTAGAGCTCACCAATCCGGATCAATGATTTCCTATAAAATTCGAATGTTGGGATACTACTGGCCCACTCTGATTCAGGATCGCACTATCTTCACCAAAAATTATAATTCCAATCATTTTTATTCCAATTCATCCACCAACCCCTGGAGTTACTCGATATAGAAATGTACTCCAAGCTATTATTCATATGGGGAATAGATTTTGTGGGACCATATCCTCCTACCAGGTCCAAATAGTTCAAATATATTATCATAAAAGCCAACTACATTTCCAAGTGGGTATAATCCATTCCCCATAAGGTGGTTGGGGAATGAAATAGTATCATCTTCATGGAAGCCAACATGATCACCAGATATGGTGACCTGTACACAATACTAATAGAAAATGAATATAATATTTGTTCTGAGGAATTAGAGAAACAATAGTAGGAGTATTGTATCAAGACAAACCATTTATAATACTATCTTGAAGTGATGAAAGGGAATATAGATGACATTAACACCAATTTTTCCAATATGTTGCTGGTAATTATAAAGAGGGATAATAAATCAATACTGGAAAAACACCAACATTCTATATGATTCTACCAGGCCATGACCCACATTGCTAGTCCAAAAACACAATGCTCATTATTATATAGAATGTCAGAATTCCTCCCCATAAAAGTTCAAATTCCCAATCTTCTCATCTCCATATATGATCAATAATCCATGGATGGGAAATCCTTGAAATGACCAGATGAACTGGATCAAGTCGATGGATATAGATTCCATACATTGCATCATTTAGAGATTTATCAAAACTGAATGACAAGATCCTTTAATAGTAATGTTCTCCATCAGGATTTCCTTGAAGTAAAAATGGTTTTTGTTCACTATACACAAATTATACTCATAAATAATCCTTTAATGTTGGATTCAAAATGGGAGGGACAATATTCCATACATAAGGTATACTCTAATGGAGCATATTACTTGATTTTAATGGATAGTTAGCTTACTAGATATCCCAATAAGATTCCTAAATACATATTATGTGTAATGTGACCATCAACCTAGTTGTATGTTAACAAACTGTATAAAACAATTCATCTTAGGTGCATAATGACAAACAAAATGGGTTCTTCATACTGATTGCATGATGCATAACTATAGGATACAATATTCCACATCTCTTCAGGTTGGGGGATCAAAGTCCTTACCACAAGATGATAAAATGAACTGCTAAAGTCCCCTCTACATGAAATTAAACTACATGGCACATATCATTCTAACCACATGTCATTAACCTTTATAGAAATAATCATTTCTCCATACATGACCACGACCTGTATAGATCCAGGTATAAAATCTCTTTCTCCAGAACTATGTATGGTTTTATTCCGTTGAACAAATAATTTGTAGAGATTCCCAAATAATTAATATTGGGCCTATCCATAAATAACAGCCCCCCCCCCCATGCAAGGGTTAGAAATTCATAGATAATTCCCAATTAGAACTATGTATGGCTTGATTCTAATTTATATAGGATACCAATCGACGCCTAGACATTCAAACTACATGATATAATGAAAATCCTATCGTCCATCTTAACTCTTGGCCTGAGTTCCCCTTGGGAGTGTATAGAATATATAATTTTTGGTTTCCATTCACAATGGTTCAAAGTAACCACGCCATGAAACTCCCATTGGAGAAATTTTCACTTCGTCCTCACAGCATAATGTAAAATAGTGCTATCATGATCCTAGCTGCATAATGATAAACTACATGGAACCATCAAAATTCCCTCACATGAATGGGAATTTCCACCCATCATCGTTCATCCACCATGTCATGTTAAAAAAATAACCTCCTTCTTATGTATGATCTAGATCATCACAGGATTACCCATTACCACGAACTACATGTGGCTTGATTCTCAATCCAATGAGATACACAGTTACGCCTAGATCTCCAATATCTGGTCTAGATGCAACATTTACCATTTTCACAACAGTTAATCTCCATCATTACCACATAACATTAAACATCATGGGATCTCAAGAACATTGTAAAACTTGATTCTCGATTTCACATGATACATAGTGATGCCTAAAACCCATGTCCTGATCCTTACCTCAAGACATAAAAAGATAATTCCTCCTCTATCTATAGATTAGAAAAGTGCGGGAAATGACTCCTCCAAAACAATTTATGGATTGACTCATTTATATACATGACACAAACTAACGCCTAGATTTATATTTTTGGTCCCGTCCACAACAAATTTAAAATTTCCATATCTAGCATCCAACCAACTCTATGAAGTGGAATGAATCCTTTCCACCCCCTATTTCACACACCAAGAACAACTTACATGGGATTAGGAGGTTCGAGTGGGGATTACCCACATGACTGAGCTATATCAATCCATATCAGGGTTGCCTTGTTCCTAGTAGCAATACCATAAATGGAACACAATGGACTTTAACAGATGACATTAAAATGAAATGTACATTAATAAGTACATGTGTTTTTATTTTTCATTAACTGAGATACGCAATGATTCCTAGTCCTTGAATCCTATTCATAGACACAAAATAAATTAATTAAAAAACGAAAATAAATGTCTCCACCTTTTATACATAAACAAAGATCTATGAAGGTGGTTTCAAGATTGGATTTTACATCCTTAATATATCAAGGAATGGAAATCCCCCTCCAATGTATGTGTTCATTCTATGTAATGAGTTTCCAACTCCATGGACAATTGGGGTCTATGTATTTCTAATATGCAAGGAAACATACCTTTAATTCATAAAACTCTATGACCTAGGAAATTTTAGATCCTCATAAACCTCCCCAACTATTAGAGATGGAGGGTCAGTTTCCTAAGGCCACCATTGGTTGAATATGGAAAATATGACCTGGAGAATCTGCAAAAGTTTCCCACAAAAAAGACCTATCATCCAAAGAAAAATTATTCCTCATGAGATGGTTTTACCCCTCATATACATCCCTATGGATTCCATTCATTGTATCGTTCCTCCGAGTCTCAAAATCCCAAGAATCAGGGAGTAAACTCCATCCCCTATTAATTGGGCCATGTTAGAACAACTCAACCTGATTATCGTCTAGTTAATTAGGGATTTGTAACAACTGGTCCTCATCGCATGATCTGATACTACAATACAACTATTTCCTTACCATATGACATTAAACTACATGCACAATGTTCTAATCTCATAACAATAAAACTACATGATGAAATTAAAAAATCAAGGCTTGATTTATATCCACATAGGGTATATAGTGACAGCTAGAATTTTATATCCTGATCCATCTGCACAAAAATTAAAACAAATGTGCCCCTTATTGGTGTGTAGTCAAGACCATCTTAGGAAAATTTCATAGAAATAAATGTGTCTTGATTCCTTCCCTCATATATTACATAGTGAAACCCTAATGTAATATATCATATCCATCCATGAGATATAAGCGCTCCCATGTTTAATAGGTATGGGTCAGACCGACACAAAAAATTTCTAGAAACAACTAGGAGTGTTTACCCCATATTCCTATGAATGAAAAAGATCTACATAGAGTAGTCCACTGTGATATTTTCTCCACTGGTTAGATCATATTATAAATACAACTCTTTACTCACATGAGTGTTCCAGATCTACATGGGGAATATAATATCTATAATTTTTACTTCAAGATGTTAAACTACATGGACAATGCCTTGTCCCTATGTATGGTTTGGTCCTATGTAAGTGGGATGTATCTATCATGTTCCTAGTAAATCATGACATGGATTACCCCTTTCAAGATCATGCACCTTCTATTCACGAACCAAAATCTATGCATTGAAAGGATTGAATCCAAATAACCTTCATCGTCCAACATATATGGAGAGTTGGTGTCCTAGGGACACCCCCATTTGACTATGAATAATATTCCCCAGTGGCTCTGTATATGATTCCCACAAAAAAATCTTGTCAACCAGCGAAAAATTCATCCCCATGAGAGGATTTTTCTACCTCTTTATTCCCTATGATGTTTATCTCTTATATCACTCAATTATATTTAGAACAAAATGAAATTAAACGTAGGGATGCTAAAATGGTTACAATGGATCTTGGATTGGTATGGTCAGAAAAAGGACCACTTTTTAATGTGGAGTATAAAGTTCCCATTAAAACCCCATCTTATACTATTCCTCATTCTCATTTTTTAGTGTATTATTCTCATTGTAGCCCTAATATCTTGACATCTCTACATAATTAATTAAATATTGTAGATATTGATGAAATATGATCCTTTAATCTTAAAACGTTACCTTTTCATTCCAAAAAATCCTTAATTTTCCCAATGTCATGATCTATATAAATTAATTCCTCAATATATAAATGGTTTAGTTTAGTAAAAATTCCCCATAGATATTCCATTTTATGATAAGAAGAATTAAAAAGATCTCAGTATCCTTCATTAGCAACTAAATCTTCTTTAGCGACTACAATCTGGTAGATAAGGAGGTACATGGGCCGATAATTGAACCCACTGGAACCAAGGTCAATGAAAATACAGTGTAGGCCATTTGATTGGTCATCTATATCTATTAATGGTGTCTCTATAATGATTTTAAAACCTATAGTCGGGACTATCTTCTCATGTCCTGGTGTTTGGCCACAATATGGTGATCCAAATCTCGATCGTCCACCGCTACTGTAATATAATCTATTAGTGAAACCATAGAGGACGCGTTTGGATCCAATAATGACTCTATAATGAAAAATATTCCACATCAACCTCCTACCCAATTTCTAAAACATGGATGATGGGCTCAACATTACCTTACGGGTCCCCAATATTTCCTCACTGGGACTAGAATTAGTAATGATGTCATCATTATATGTCAAATATATCAGATCTTCTTCACCATCAGTAAGGTGAGGGTTGGAAAATGAAAATCCCCTAAGATTATTATATCATTCTAGTGCATGTTGTTCTCCCCTTGAAACCAATGAGTAGGGTATATTAGATCGAGGGATAATTGAGGTTCGTAGCTTTGGTACCCTCGAACTACATTTCCCAATATCCCATTATAATAGTACTCTATCCACATTCTGGCATAATCCTAGGAAATATTGGTAGAAACTCCGATGAATGTTAAGGAATTTTTAATTATATAATATTCATGAGTCATCATCATCTATAGATGGTGCAATATAAATGGATGTGGATCTCAAATCTAGGGATGGTGAGAGGGGGAAACCAAGTGAATAGCCCTAAATTATGAATAAATTTTGTAATGAGAATATAATTTGTATATAGTTACACCATCCACATGCATAGTTATAAATCCATATCATATACGGAAGATAAAAGAATGAACTTACAAGGTACCTGAACAGTTATCAACTACAATGCCAGAGTGTAAGATGTAAGGGATGAACATGACATATGAATAGTCTCTCAAGAAATAAACAACGCCATTGATACCGAGGGCTCTCAAGTGGATGCTTAATATAATGTAATGCATGAATAATGGTGGATAGAGGAACTTTTGTGGTTTTATATTACTCATATCACCTATAATGTTCTAACACCCAAAAATACAAGAATTTTAATGGCCTATAGAGATGATGTAAATGCCTTCCTTCGTACATGTGGACCATTAGTTCATAGATATTCATTAGGGAGGTTATGATTAGGTTGATAGAGATTTATTATGCTAGTTTTTCCACCATTATTAATGTACAGAAACTTACACCAGTATAAAAATCATAATATGGGGAGATACATCTGCTAAAAAACAAGGTAATGAAACTCCCCATCCTGATATAACTGGATATGCATGGATGAATTCCAAAAACTGATGTGGTGTATTGACCCACCTCAAGGGTATCTTAGTATAAACCCTGAATTTCTATGCCTATTGGGAATGGTGTATCTAGGTATGAAGAACATTCATCCTATGTCCACTTATTTAAGAAAACAATGATATCAAAACATCAAAAGGAATGATAAAGCACACTTGGAGGGGATGACCAATCAATAACACATGCATATTTAAAAGATCCCTTCCAGTGGAGATAGGTGTTTAGTATTTTCCCATGTATTTACTGTATAAAAAACTCATCATACATATTCCTGAGGTTGGGAAGTTCCCCTTGTTGATACCAATATCACATGCATATTCATACTACACAATGTGATAGATGGAAGATATTGGTTCTCATGCACCAATGGAAAATCTTTTTGTGTATCACCTTAGATGGTGAGTAAATCATAAATTGAGAAACCCATGTTTCCTGGTATAATCCAAGACCCTCGAATGATTCAATAAATTTTATATAGTTCTAGTGCACCCAGAATACCCATGGCCATTTATATGACAAGATCCCTTTGAACCAAAAATGAAACTTTGATCCCCATTCTCCATAAGGATTCCATAAGGAGAGATTAAGAATGGAAGGATAGTCTTCAATAGCTGATTGTGAAGATATGTCACTAATGTTTCTGTTTAGTAATTTCCACAAATAACTATTCAGAATAATGATTTTTTCAAACCAAAACTATTTATAATTTTCCCTGTGGATAAAATTTTTTACACACACATTCCATAATCATCTCAAAAATGGAATATGGTATATTTTCTTCAATGGTTTGAAGTTGAGTGTGGTCTTCATGTCAAAAATTATGATGCGGTATTCTAGTTGAAAAATGGTATTCTAAGAGTTTTTGATAAAGGAGGCTCCTAGGAAT
Organism: Viscum album; assembly: GCA_963277665.1. Lineage (NCBI taxonomy): Eukaryota > Viridiplantae > Streptophyta > Magnoliopsida > Santalales > Viscaceae > Viscum > Viscum album. The sequence continues at coordinate 775,994,429 of OY728120.1, read as the reverse complement.
ATCTTCTTGAGAAATGATGTGGCATCAATAACCATGCTTAATGTTATCAACCATGATAGTGGATCTTATGGTCATATATTTCAATGATAGATTCATTTTATTTCTATGATAATTCATGAAAATTAATGTGACATTATTTTCATTATTAATTAATAGGTATCTCATGAATCATTATTTTGTGAAAATATTCCAACCAGAGATTGACATTTTGGGAAATACATCATTCTGTAAATTATCATCTCATGAAGATGCTAACATTCATTGATTTGGTAATCAAAGAGATGTTTCACATAACAATAAATCCATTAAAAACTCACCACGATGTGGAAATAATAACTCATTGCTTATTTATTAAAACAACAGTTCATGGATGTAAGAATTCCGTTCACTGATGATGAGATCTACAACGAAGATTAGTTCTTAGAAATTGTAGGTGGATGAGGATCTATGAGAGCACTAAGTTCACATAAATAAATAGTAAAGGAAAAATGAACTTGGCCCCCACTATGTAGGAATGTTCCCATCTCACATTTCCACCCTTGTACCAAAAAAAATTCAATCAGGACCCCTTCCAACATTAGAAGATCCTTCACTTCATTCTGATCGGAACCCACTATGATGTGGAGCATTTTCTGTCTCTGGAAAATTCATCATAAAATAAGATATTTCATTCATATATTTATAAGTGGAATAATAAATCCCAATAAGAATATTAAAAGAAAATTTTTGAAAGGAAGGGACATTGTACAGAATGAATCCCTCCACAGACTGCCGCTCCACCTGGAATTACACTACTCCACGAAGCACTTGTAAAAATGAATGGTGGACAAAGGAATGTAGACCTAGGGATTCCTACAATAAAAAAATGCTGTTTTTTTTAAATAAGTTGGGATTTATGCTCCTCAAAATACTCATCCCCTCCAATGAAATTATTCATAGGGGAAGTGGTTTCCATTGGCTCCTACAAATGAAACAAAATAGTTTGTGGGGCTAGATTAAATTTATAAACCCACTATGGGAACAACACAAACCAAGTCCCCCATGGGATCCTATAAATTTTGATCTGTGGACCACCATAGATGACTAAATACCTAGGTATCTAGTTTTTCACTCCTCAATAAAATGAATTAGAGGAGAACCACAAAAGGGGATAAAAGGTATGGAGAATTATGGGGAGGGAAAATGATACATAGAAGGCGGACAACACATCGAAAAACTATGGAACCATGAAAAAAAGATCCCTTTGATGGCTCCCCGATGTTATAACACATAGCAAGGGATGAAATAATAAAAATTATACATTTGGAGGTCTGTGAACCCAAAACTATATGTCAACACAATTCCATAGAATAGAAACCAAAGGACACATTGTGCACACCATCCCACGTAGAAAAACACTATGCGGGTGGAAAACTACAACATGGAAAAAGAAACTACATTGGTGGAACATAGCCCCTCATAGAAACATGCTACACTGGTGGAACCGAGTCTTGCGTAGTACCATGTTATGCAGTCTGAGCTTGGTCCGCCTATTACAACGCTACACAGATTTTCCCTCTAATTGCATTTAAAAATGCAAGGTTGAGGTAACCTCTTTCCACGTAGGTACATGATATGTGTAATGGGGTATCATATGGTGTACCAATATCCATGTCAAATCATTACATTGCATCATATCGTCATCCGTGAGGTTGGCTACACTGTAAACCAATATAACGACATCAGGACAAGGCCACTTCCCAAGCCACTAGACATTTATCATAAGATCATTGGGTGCGTCAGCAATCCATTTCGAGTCTACATTCCCATTGTAAGGGGAGCCATATGGGTAATCCCCATAGAAATGAAGCCCATAGAATGTTCCTAAGTTAACATTCCCATAGTATCCTTAGTTATGACCATGGTTTTCAAACATGAACCCCCTATTCTAGTGATTAAGAGGAACTAATGGCCTTTACCTTTGATAAGGTCTAGTGTAGAATACTCCCTCATATCCCATAACTAATTTCACGGAACTCATCCTATGGTAAGCTCCTAGAAATTATTTCATGTGGTGGAACCTCTTTCTCCTCTTCACCTTAGCCCATGATTTTTCATATAGATCAAAAAAAATGACTATCCCTATTGAGAAAAATAATGTAAATGATGGGCACACTCAAATACCTCTTTATCATTCCCTAGGGGATCTAGCACCATCCATCAGTGGAAATTGTAAGAAAATGTTATCCTAATATCCACATCATTCTCTTATTTCTCACATTGACCATGACTCACATTGGTTGGTTTGTGGTGATCATGACATATATACGATGTTAGACCAAAAAGGTCATCAAAGATAGTATAATCTCATAAACCATACTTAATCTTTCAACGATCCGTATTCCTATTAATGTAAAACAATGATTAAATTTCTACACATGATCCCAATCATTCCCCCTTTTGGGACACCTCTAATGTGTAAGCCCCAATTTACCGAACTACATGTGATTTTATTCTCAACTAACTACGATATGTAGGAAGCCTCCTTGAGTTCCCAACCCAACACCCAAATATACCGTAATGTTCTCAGGGCCATATTCCCAATAGGGTCCCATCTTTCTTGGGATACCAAATCCCTTATCCGTCCCTTAGGATTCTATGACATAAGTCCCACACCATCCTTTACCAGAAACCTATCAAACTATGTGTTGTCATATTATGATGTTAAACTGCATGGACAGGTCATTATCACAAGACCAAAAAAGGTGATGTGTCCAGTTGTTCTACACCAAAATATGTGGGTTTCTGATTCCTCACACAAGGATACTTGGAATCCCAATTCATGGGTTCGATCAAAGAATCAAAACAAATTATATCCCCTAGATGACGTTATACTCCAAAGAACCTGATCATACAAATTAATACTAGTGTCTTCCCATCAAATGACAAAAGAATGTTTGATTTTTTCAGTAATGGATAACATTAATAGAGAACCTAGAATATATATTTTTTCCTCTATAAATAGAGAACCAGAGATACATTAGTGTGATTCTGAACCCATGAGTATTCATGATCATTTAAGACTAAGAGGTAATATGTGGACACATTATTAGGAATGAAGCAAGGATTTGTGAACATATCAACATAAAAAAACCTGTAAGAGAGTCCCAAAACAGGTAATAGTTTACCTAAATAGTGTATGATGACCCCAAAGATCCCATAATATTGAAAAATGTGAGTTCTTAAGAGTCATTGGAAATGATATATAATGACCACCAGCCTCTGGAATGTAAGTCCCTGAATCAAGGATATAAGAGTCGTTGGAAATTTCTAGCTCCATGAACAAAACCCATTAGAGACCAACTGAAGACTGGGTATCCATTTTCATTGTTTGATCACCATTAAAAACCATGAAATAAACTATTTAGGCTATTATAATTCATTTAGATCAATAAAAATGGTAAAATCGATGAGAATAAATCCAGTTACAAAATAATTGGTTTATAATCCATCAGTCCATTTTTTAAAGTCTTTGTTTGAAAGAATGGATTGTACCAAGAGTACATGACCAGTATTTTCAAAACACTACCTTCATAACTTCATGGACACATGTCACACTATATGTAAAATACTACTACACTGAGTGTATATAAATTACACAATTTTTATATCAATAACTCAACTTCCCAAAAATGTAAGAACATACAACAAGCGTTGTCTAAAAGAAACATCATGTACATTAGTTTTACCAAATAAAAAACCTCTAAAATGAAATATGACACATGATTTCTCCCTGAAATAAATAGATAAACACTATAGATACCCAAGATTTTAATAAATTATCATTACATAACATTTTATGAATAAGTATAACATTATACAAACATAATCTTGAAGATCATACTATTATAGTTCTTTTGGAAACATGGAAACATACACACATATATATAAGTGATATAAATTATCTCCCACCATGTTATTCTTGAATTTCACCCATCATAAACACATCAAACATAATATATATCCTCAGAACCGACGGAAGGACCAATAAAAATTAACGAGATCAAATGATTAGTAAGGGTAATCAAGGAAGATATGTAAGAATAATCCTGAGCATAAGGTTATGAGAAAATGATCATAAAACAAGAGATCATACACTACATATCAAAGGTAATATACATGATTCTTCAAATAATCCAGGGAAGATCATAAAACTTGATTCATAATGAAATATATAACATAAGACATGAAAGCTTGAAAAATTAATAAAATGTGGAATTTTGGTATACACAAAACCATTTATAATAGTGATTATTTTCCTCCAATTAATCACTACTAAGACCATATTTGGTATTGTAGCTTCACATCCCATACAATCTTGTTAGTCATGGTTTAGTCCCATGACAATATTATCATCCTGAGTTCCCTCCTCATACCATATTGGTTGTCATGGTTCTCTCCCCTAGCCATATTATTAGTCATGTTTGATTCCCAATACCATCATAGTCTATCTCATGATATATAAATCATTACACAATGCATTGCAGAGAGATATGGGTCCCACAAGTCTCATAATGAAGTCATACATACTTGTTCTATAAGATCATAAATAATCATATCACATCCCATGAAATGAAATGGGTATTATAAATATGTAATGATATCATAACCAATGGAAAAAATATAGGTTTCATATTAATTTCATCACTAACATAACCCATGAAAAGAATTAGGTGTCAAATTTTATAGCTCATGAATGAGAAATGGGTTTCATCAATGGTGTCCCATCAGAACATAATCCATTAAGATAAATAATATGAATGGAAACATTGAATGATTTCCTAAAAAAGGAATCAGTAACACCAATGAATGTTACCCTAGATAGTAAATAGTTTTGAAATATCTTTTAAAGACATTTCATGAAGAAACAATTCTTTATGAATAGAAAAATCATTTTGAAACATAAAACCATGGTGGAATTTTTTTTCAATGAAGATAGATTTGAAGGAATATGAAGGAATCCTTATAAAATATAAAACGTTTTAATAATACATTGAAAATGAGTTTTAATGAACATTTTAATACATTTTTGAAAATATTTTCGAAAACATGGATTTTGAATACTATAGATTTTTGACTGGAGAGAGAGACGACCAAATTATACATAAAAATTTTATTTTAAGTACAGAAGATTGAAAAAATTGAATTAATACATGAATATATGTATAATAAACATAGGATAAGTAATAGCATGAGGTTTATTGGGGTATGGATCATGAAATTTCATTATATAAAATATAAACATATACAATCTTGAAATGCGATGAGATTGTCTCAAAAAACTTTTATAAGTTGGTAACTTGCGATCAGAATATTCATGTAAGAAACCAAAATAATATGAAGACTAAAATATCAGGAAATAAATTAAATTCATTTTTATAACATTTACAAGGGAAGTATATACACCTCAAAAAACAATTTAGGTGCATAGTAAAACATGAGACATGACAAAGGCACATTGAGAAAAAAACTAATTTACCAATTTGGTAACTTTTGAAAATTATAACCCATGAAATATTGAACGTGAATTGGATTTTAAAATACCCATAAATTTAAATATATGATACATAATATAAAATCATGGTATCTACATATACAACACAAAAGGATATAGTTGCAAACATAGCATGTATCTCACAGAAATAAAAAGGTAGATTAAATCCCCTTACCTTGTGTCTTGACTCTCACCAATATCATTCAAACCACCTGTATAATAAATATATATTTATTATAAATATTGTAAATAACCATATTCTTATATATATGGTTTTATTATGACCATGTATAACAGTTGATTTAACAATTATATGCTAATGTTTCACTTTGGGTAATATTCGATTTATTCTTTCCATGTGTCATAATTTTTTATATCTTTGGTATTTATAAATTATATAATGATTCCAAAAATGTAACACTTGATATAAATTTCATGTCTATAAATTAAATTTTTATTATAATAAGCTATATAAGATATAATTTGGAAATATAATACATTGTTCATTGTTATGGTAGATCATATATACACATGAACGCTATTTCCATTTAATTGTCCTATTTGAAAGAAAGAAAGTAAAAGACATGTATATATATGTATATAAAAAATTATTCAAATATATTTATTATATCATATATTTATTATATATTCAATAAAACTATCCTTAATACAATACATGTAGTGTATGAATGAATTATAAAATTAATAAATAAGTTTAATAAGATAGTAAATAAAATATATAACATATATAAACATTTTTAATATCATAATTTATTCCTTGATAGGTGATAATGAAAATAGAACAATCATTGTTTAGTGAGGTGGTATTCTTCCGTACACAAATACAGAATATTCGTTTTTCATTATATGGAGGTGTCAATAAGTGTAGGATAAAAAAATAGAATATGAATAAAATAGTATATTGAGGATGATTTTTTTGTTATACATACATTTAGAAAATAAATTTTATGGGTGGATAAAGAATATAAATGAATGGACTTGAGAGAAGATGTTACCACTAAATCATTTAAAAAAATTTAGTTTGCCCCAAATGGATTCCATAAGTAGGATTATAACAAAGGAAATGATTATAAAAAGAAGTATGTTATTATAATAAGGTTATTGGTTTAATTTTGGCCATAAAATATAGGATTTAGAGGTGTGAGGAAGTGGTATAGGTGGTTGATTTTTCTAGAGAAGGAAAAAGACTCACTTGGAATTTTTGAAAACAAGTTAGGTATACACAAGTTATTACCCAAAAAAGTCATACCAAACCATCATAAATCAGTAATATAATGTTTATGGAAGATTAATGTCTATAAAATTGTTTTTTGAAAAGTTTATAGGTATTTTGGGCCCCTATGATTAAGGGTTAGTCACTAAATAAGCTTACTTCGACCTTAATCGCTATGATTATTTTTGATCAGTTTTACAAATCATTTTGTTAAATAATCACAACGAAAAAGTTAGAATATAAGTATTACAATTATAAAAAAAATTATGGTGGTTTTTTTAAATTTATTTCATAGAATTGGAGAAATTATAATTAATGGTAATCTCGTAGATGGGATGAAAATAGGGGTCATTAATGTAAAAAATGATCAAAAGATTATTAAGTTAATAAATTAAATTTCAATACTAAATAGATTATAATGACTTTAATTTTATAAATATATGTTTATATGATCTAATTTGACCTTAAAAAAATTTTAATTTTAAATTTACATTAATAATTATTTAATGAAAAAGGCAGTTTTAACCTAAATGCTGTTTTTCTCACTATTCATCAAAAATGATATTTCTTAGAAAAAACCAAAACATTAATCGTATTATAATATAGAAATTATAAATTCAGGAATATGGATTATTTTATAACATTAAATTTCTAATTTTTTCTAAAATTATTTTTGTTATCTTTCAGAAAATTACATTAAAATGAATTCATTCGAGAAAGTTGTATTTTTAAACAAAAAAAAAGACATTACAAAAAATAATATCATTCGTTATAGTTATTTTTTATTTATATAAAAAAATTATAAATGATAATTTAAAAATATTCATTACTATTCATATAACTATGTTTAATGACTAAGTTATAGTTATCTTATTTTAATAATTATGAAAATAAAATGATGTTTTTTAAAAACATTATTTTCTTGTGTAACTTATTCTAAGTCGGTGTTTCATGTAACATACACCTAGTATATGATATGAATAATGTACAGTGAGTTGGTGTAGGTTGAATATAATGTTTTACTTAGTGCATTGTAAGAAATAAAAAAATTAGTTTTTTAAATAATAGGTCCATAAAAAATTCATGGTGTTATATTAACTCACCTTAAAATGAATTTCACCTTTCAAATTAATAACTCAGGTAAAACCAAATAAGAATAATTTTACTTTATCATATCCCCATGTTCCCACATATCTTCTTATAATGTGTTATTTCTGAAAAATGACTAGGTGATTGGTCTTGTTTCAAAGGACTTTCCCTATGTGATCCATAATTTCAACAGGTTTCTCCTCGTAAGAAAGATGATTCTCCTATAGTTTGACCTCTATGTTCAATACATATGAAGGGTACGGTATGAAATTCCTAAGGATAGATACATAGAAGATATCATGGACCTGAGAGAGATTTAGAGGAGGTACTATGTGATAGTATAACATCCCAATAGATAAATTATCTCAAAGGGGATGATATACATAGGGATTAGTTTCCCTTTATTCATGAATCTCACTAAATTCTTCTAGTGTGAGATTCATGGAAATAATTTTTCAGAAAATTCAAATTTTAGATCACACTGAATGTTATCAGTGTAGTTTTTTTTCTAACTGTTATCTTCGTTGAAACATTGTCGACTGGTTCTATCCTTCCAAACCATTTGTTTAGTAATCCCAAGTCCAAATAGCATTCATTCTCAAAATTCACCTGAACACATTTGACCTTTAAAAGTACAATTCACATAAATGCTTGAGATAAATATATTTTTGTAGGAATAATAATCTAGGGGATGGTTTTGATCTCAAACACCTTTTAAATCTATATAATAAGATATATACATATAAACTACGGTCTGGATTGTTCTTTTAGACTAACCATCTATTTGAGGATCATCAACAATGATGAAACTCAATTATCTATCAAGATCTTATTGAACACTTCTCCGGATCATTGTGGTAAACCATAGATCCTAATTTGTTACAATAAAATTTGGTATTCTATGAAACCATTTTACTTCCTTAATTTATATCCTAGAAATATGATATAAAGATAAGTCTTCTCTAATAGCGATGAAGTGTACTAACTCTGTAAGGAGGTAAACTATAACCTATATATCATTAAACCCTATAGTGGTTTCTGGTAGTATGATGAAAAAAATCCATTGTAATGTTCTACCATTTCCATTCTGTTATGGGTAACCGATCAAAAATCCCCAATGAATTTTTTCTTTTAGCCTTGACCTATTTTCATAAAAATCTATAAGATACAAACTATATGATATCTCTCTTCATTCCATCCCACTAATAGTATTTTTTCAAGTCTCTATACATCTTCGTAATTTCATGATGAATAGAGAATAGCAGACACTGATATTACCCTAATATATCCTTCTTCAAATTTAGTATGGAAGGAACACTCAAACGGTTCTTGAAACATATCATTCCATCCTGATTGAGGTTAATCATAGTAACATTTTTGACATTATTTTGCATCTCAACATGTTCCTTCCACACCTCCTTCATATTTATATGGATAAATGGTTGAATATTCATTTCGAAAATATAATTATTTTCTATTCCATTAGGATCACATTATCCATATATTAAAAATCCAGAAATATTGGATCCTTGTGATCCTTATCATGGATAAACTAGCACGATCCTTCCATCTCAAAGCATCGGCCACCTTGTTCTAATTAACAAGGTGGTAATGTATTGAAAAGTCATAATCCATTATCAATTATAACCATATTCTCTGAAACATGTTAAAATCCTTATTTGTGAATATGTATTTCATACTTTTATTTTCTGTATGTATATCACACATTTCTCAATAATGATATTGCATCAATTTAATTAATGGAAAAATTACTAAATCTAACTCAAAATTATGAGTTTGGTAAATTTTCTAATGAATATTTAACAGCAGTGTCGCATAATCTATAACCATTTTATACTATATAATAACACATCACAATACCATAATTGATTCACTGGTATAGATTACAATACCTTCCCTATTATAGGGAAATGAATGCATAGGTCCATTGACTAACCATCTCTTCATATCCTTTAAATTTTCTTCACATTAATATATCCAAAGAAATGTGGTACCTATCTGAGTTAACATTCTCATAATATTAGATAGCTATAATAAATAATCCACAAACCATCCATAATATCTAGATAAACTAATTACTCTATAGATCTCATTCACTGTGGTTGGTCTAGGCCAAAATTCAATAGCCTCTCTCATTGATGGACATATTAATATAGTATCTCTTAAGATTATGTGACCCTAAAATGAAACATTTTTCATCCAAAATTCACAATATTTAAAGTTTTATATTGATTCTACTTCTTTTGGGTCTTCAATAAAATTATCAAGTGATCTTTATAACCTCCCTTTCTCTTTGAATATATAATATTATCATCTATTAAGACTACCACAAACTAAAAAAGGTAATATTTAATGAATATATTCATTAAATACATAAAGATTTCAGTGGAATTAGTAATTACAAAAGGAATCACTATATATTTATAGTGTCCATACCTTGTACAAAATTCCATCTTGGGTATATCTGCTTTTTTGACCCCCAATTGATGATATCTGAAATGATGGTCAATCTTTGAAATATGTTGAGATCTACCAAATTGATAAATAAAATATAAAAAAACATTTGAGAGGATAATTATTCTTGATCATGATCGAGTTAAACTTCTGATAATTAATTCGGAGTCGCATTGGTACGTCTTTCTTTCACTATAAGAACTAGGGAACCCCAAGGTGACACAATTGGCTGAATATATCCCTTATCACTATTTTCCTGGAGTAACATCTTCTATTCCTACAGCTTAATAAAATCCATTCTATATGGAGTCTTTGAAATTGGTTTAGAGAAAAATATAAGTTCTACTGAGAAATCAACATCACATTTTAGTGGACAACTAGGAAAATATTCTGTAAATAAATATACAAACTCCTAAACAGTATTCATATCATCGGTGTCAATTTTCACCCTAAGAATTTAAGATAAACATCCCTTTTTAATGGGAATTATGACCCATAAAATAGATGTAATATCCACCGGAAGATCATTCTTATAATCACATTAATGGATGATCATATAATGGTTTGAAATATCAAATATAACTTCACTTTCTTTATAATCGATGTGTAATTTATTTAGATAAATCCAATCCATTCCTATGATTACATAAAATTCATCCAAAAATAAGAATGAAAAGATTTTGAGGAAGCACATTCAAATAAACATCAACTAGATAGGAATCATAGGCTTGAAAGGAAATCATCTTACTATTGTGATTGTACACTGAAAATTCTGTATCTAATTAATTTGTTGGATTCTTAACACCCTATGAAGATTATTTCGATATGAATTAGTAGTTAGATCTTGAATCAAATCTGAGATTTGTAGTTCTGGAGTGGATGGTATCTGTACCTTTCATCACATCATTATCACACCCCTTATTATAAATAATGATTTCATGATATTTCCCATTTTTCATTGACAAAAGAGGTTGTTGAAATCTATCACCATCACCATACATTCAGTTTGGGAATTGGTTAACATAATTCCCATTCTCATAACACTTATATCACTATATCATTGGAGGTACATTCTGTACTAGTTTTTCCGTGTTGACAACATTAGCTAACATGTTACTATTTCATTGAAAATCAATTCCTTAATGGCCTTCCATTGCATACTTAAAACATATATTAGAACCCTTAATGAAATTTCCTCTATGTTTCTTCCCCACATAGAGAATAACCTGAATCTAATATTATCTTAATGATTTTCATATTTTCCTTTAAACTCCATCTTCCAATTATTGTCAAATCCATGATATTTATACATGACTAAAACATCCATTTCATCCATGATTGCACAAAACAAAACCTATTCATAGATACTAATTTCACTTATGTCCCAAACCATTATAATACTTGGCTTTAAGCCACATAATAACCTATAGACATTACATAATTTATGTATAAAAATGCCTAAATCTCACCTAACTAGTCTCGTGAAATTATCTTCCTAGATACTATTAGAGTCATAGTCCATGTTATGTAACTCATGGAACTCATTAAGAACATTTTTATGAATAATCAAAGTAAATTACTTATTAAAAAAATAAGATATTCAACTCATCCCAATCCATGGATTCAATCCTATCTTTTTGCCTAGTATTCTTGATTAGATTTTACCCGTGGATTTCTTAACATTAATGCTGATAGAAATCCATAATGAATTTCTCATGCTCCAAACACTGGATAATGGTTAATATATTTTCAGTCATATGGCTTGATTATTAGCAACAATTGGATTAGAATACCCTCTAAAAGAATGTGGACATTTACTCATGAATGACTCAATATTATTTTGTTCTCTTTTTTCCTTATTTGAAATTCCACCATGAATCATATCTTGATAAAGATGTGTGAGCATACAAACATGGTTTTTCATTCCAAATCCCAGGGAATTTGTTTTTATAGGAGAAAAACTATTGCAGTCTCCATCACAAGAACCATTAACATGGTTCTTTTAGGTTGTAGATATTTACTATAACCAAAAGCATAGAGTAAGAAAAAATTGTCATAACAAGAATCCACATAATAATGAAAATTCAACGAAAGGATGTCTATATTATGAAATATTCATTAAAAAATTACACCTTAGGTTTATTCAAAGTTATTGATCGAAAAATTCTAAATAAATATTTCATAATGGTTCACAAAGTTATTATGAATTCTCAAAGCATATCCTTCAGTACTATAAAACAAGGTGTGAAGCAAGGCCCATTGTTGTGTAACAAATTACCCTAATCCAAACCCAAAACATCTTATCCGAGTTGTTACACAAAGGTATATCATTTCCAGAGCCACATTCATATATAGTATACATAGAGGGATATAATTCTAGTAAATCAATCACCATATACTTCACCAATATTTCATGACATGTTTCTATATTTTCATTACTCTTAAACGTATCATTAGAGATGTCCTTATGGTTGTCACTAATGCTTTGTCATCATAGATTACAATGTTAATATAAAACTTTTATATAATACCAAATATTGATCCCCTATATTTTAATACTTTAACATTACATTTAATTTATGGAATATATAAAACATTATTCCATAATAATGCCAAAGACCATACTAGTCTAGTGCCTTTTGAAACATGGAAACATTAACACTGATACATAAGTGAGATACATTATCTCCCAATAGGTTCTTATTGAATATAACCATTCTTAAGTACATAAATCATAATACATATCTTCATAACCTGGGGAAGGAAACATAAAAGGGGTGAGATGAAATTCTCAATAAGGATAAATAAGGGTGATATGTAATCATAATCATGAGAATAAGGGTATGAAACCATGATCATGGAAATAGAAGATCACAACCTATATATTAAAGGTCATATACATGAGTACTATCATAAATAATAGCAGTTCAAAAGACATTATTTATAAGGGAATAAAGAACATAATCCATGAAATAATAATTTAGGATTAATACACAAAATTGTTGAAGACACATAATTATATATATTGTAAATTCTATAGTATCCAAGGAATCACTTACAAAACCATATTAGTAGTATATATTCAGTCTCCCAACCATCTTGGTTGTCATGGTTCACTCCCATGGACATATCAGTTTCATTAGTTCACTCCTCATACCATCTTGGTAGTCATGGTTCGTACTCCAGGACATCTTAGTAGTCAAGGATCATTTCCAAGAATAACATATTCTATCTAATAATATATAAATATTTACAAAATGTATTGGGGGAGATAGGGGTCCCACCCATCTCATAATGAAATCATACATACATGTTCAACAAGAAAATAAATAATCATATCAAAACCCATGAACCGAAATGGGTATTATAAACATGTAATATTATCATTTCTTATTGAAAAATCCAGGTTTCATAATCATTTCATCATAAAAATAACTTGATAAAATAAAGTGGTTACAAAAAATATATATATCCTATGAAAGAGAAATGAGATTCATTAATTTCATTTCATCAAAACATAATCCATTCAGAGAAATAAAATGAATGGAATATTTGAATGATTTTCCCATAAAGGTCTGTGTAACACAAATAGATGTCAACATAGATGATAAATATATTTTAAATATATTTTAAAAATATTTCATGAGGAAAATATCCTTTCTTCATTGAATACACTTTTTAAAACATAAAACCATTTTAAAAATATTTTTTTTATAATAGCATTGAAAAAATATTAAAGATGCATTGAAAACAATAAATAATTTTTAAAATCATTTTCCTCTAGAAATAGTCTTCATTGTTATTTTGAAATCATTTTTGAAAACATGGTTTTTGAATACAGTATATTTCCAACCGGAGGGAGACAATCAACTTTTATTTAAAAACATTGTCTTAAATAACAAACAGTGGGAAATGGTACTCATACGTGGATATATCATGAATTAACACAGAATAAATAATATCATTAGTTTTCTTGATATATTGAAGATAATATTTCGTCATAGGATGTATAAAGATAAAAAATCTCGAAAATCATGGAGATTGGTTCAACAAACTATTATATATTTGTAACTTAAGATCATACGCTTCATATAAGAAAAATAAATTACATGAAACATATAATATAATGAAATAAAGTAAATTAATTATATAAGATGTGATATATAATTATATACACCATTAGAGGTAATTTAGGTGCATAATAAAACATGAGTCTCAATGAAGGAAAATTGAGACAAAAACTATTTTACTGATTTGGAAACATATGAAATTTAATCCCGATGAAAAAAATATCATAAAATAGATAAGTGAATACCCAAAAATTTAAATAAAATATATATAGATCAAAATTATTGTTAGAACATACATCCTACAATAGGAAAGAGTGGAGAACATAGAATTTATTTCAACGAAATATAAAGTGAGATGAAATCCCACTACCTTCTGTCTTGACTCTCATCGTACTCATTCAAACCACCTATATAATAAATATATATGTATTATAAATATTTTGAAATAACATATTCTTATATATGTGGTTTAATTGTTACCTTATTTTAACCTCATTTTAATAATCCTATGTTAATCTTTCACTTCAGTAATATTTTATTTATTATTCACAGGTGTCTTAGTTTGATATATCTTTGGTATTAATACATTATGTGATTATTTATAGAATGTAAACCATGATATAAATATAATTTATAATAAATATATGTGAATTATAATAATCTATAGAATATATAATTATGAAACAAAATACATCAATCCTGGATTCGTTAGGTTGTACGTTCACATGAATGATATTTGCATTTAATTGTCTTGTTTGAAAGAAAGAAAGTAAAAGACACATATGTATATATATATATATATCATTATTACAGAATATTTATTATATCATATATTTATTATATATTCCCTAAACCCATCATTAATACAATACATGTAATTTATGAATGAATCATATCGCTATGTGGGCAGTAGTCTAGGCTTCCTCAAATGAAATTGTCATAATAACTACAAATGGAAGTTAAACAATATGAATTTTAAAATTATTAAAAAAGAATAAATATGTAATAAATAAAATATATAACACATATAAAAAGTGTTTACATCATAATTTCAACCATGATTGGTGGTAAAGAAAAATTGAACAATCATCATTTAGGGAATCAATAGTTTGCAAAAAACATAAAGAGTATGTTAATTACCAATTAGATGAATGTGTTTGTAAGTATAAGTTTAATCCATATCATAACAATGACCTAGTATACTAAGGATATTAGTGTTTTTATACATGTATGGAATAAAAAGTGGATGGGTTGTGAATGAAAATAAAATAAAGGACTTGAGAGAAGACATTACCTCCTTATCAATTAACTACTTTTTGTTTGTGTCGAAAGGCTTCCTTCGATTTCCTTCTTGGCAAGGGAATGATTATTGGAGTAAGTGAGGATGCCTTGGAATTTTTTTTGTTAGAAATTGTCCAATAATAAGAGGTTTTAGAAATGTGAGTAATTGGGTAGGTGGTGGCCTTTTATAATGATTGGAAAGGTATCGCTAAGAATTTTTGAAAAAAAGTATGGTGTACACATGTTATTACATAACAAAAAACATAAAAAAAACAAATTAAATAAATAATTTAATGGACTATTTCTGATGAATTTATATCCAATGGGTTTTGTCTACATATCTGGGTCATTTAGTCCCCTAATATTATGGATTCATCCCTAATTAATCTTCATTTGAACTTAATCATTATGATTAATTCAAATATCATTTACTAATAATTTTTGAGATAAATGAAAATTAATTGATTAACATATACTTATTATACTGATTAAAATATTTTATTTAATTTTTTTAAATCTATTTCATAGAATTAGAAAAGTTATGATTAATTCTAATCCCGCAGAAGAGGTGAAATTATGAGTCCTTAAAGAAAATAAAATGCTAAAATGTATATCATGTTTTTATGTTGAATTTAATAATGAAATTTATTAAAATTAATCACATTATATTAATAGATGTATGATTAATTTAATGTGACCTTGAAACATGTTCATTGTTTAAATTAAACTTAATAGTTATTTAAATGAAAATACAAATTTTAACATTAAAGTATTTTTTTATTGTTTATCAAAAAATAAAGTTTCTTAAAAAATATAAAAATAACCCCAAGATAATATAGAAATTATAAATTAAAAACAATAGTTTATTTAAGCCAGTTAATTTTCTAAATGTGTCTAAAATTATTTTTATTATTTTTCATATAATATCATTAAAAGGAGTTCATTCAAGAAATTGGTGTTATTGAACATAAAAGGACATTACCATAAATCATAATCTTCATTATCAAAATGTTTTATTAATATAAAATATTTATAAAAAATAATTTAAATGTAGTTAATTATATTCATATAACTAATTTTAATGAATAGGTTATAATTATGCCATTTTAATAATTATAATAATAAAATGATGTTTTTTTGAAAAATTGTTGTTCCTTATAACATACACAAAGTTGTTGGTGCGTGTAGTATACACCAAGTAAATATTATATTAAATTTATGATGATTTGGTGTTGTTTGAATGGAATCTTTTACATAGTGCATTGCAATAAATTAATGCAAATTTAAATTATTCAAAAAATAGTTCCATAAAAACATATGGTGTTATAGATCCTTAGGGATCCCCAAAAAACAAAGAATGGATTTAAAATGAACAAAAAACTATTTGGGTTAAAAAAATATCTAACACCCATTGATGGAAACCAATGATGCTTCACACTAGATCAAGACCACCCACCTTCTAAGCCTCGATATACCTTTGGAAGATCTCCCTGGGCAACCCCACCTCCTCCATCTCACATTTCTCTCCCTATCCCTTTATCTACTAAAAACCATAAAAGGGGAATTTCATGGGTGAATAAATGTAAATAAACAGGATAAAATAAATAATAAAAAAGATTAATGGAAAAAAGTAAGAAAGAATAAATATAAATATAAAATGACAAGAAAAGGGGCATGTCCCCTGCCCCATTGCCTGATGTTTGTTTATTCGCCACTAATGAAAACCATGCTGATCTAGAATCAACCATGATGATGAAATAAAAATCCGATTATATGATTAAAATATACTACCAAATGAACCCACTTGATTAATTTAATATTAATTTAATAAAATATTAAATATTTTGTGAACATTAAACAACTCCAATTTCCAATAATCTACTTTTCAAGGTTAAAAATACTATCCTTTGACTAAAGGAGTTGGGAGAAAAAATATACCATAAAATATTACATATTATTTTACCCATTTATTCACTAAACACTCATGAAAACAAAATTGTTCATATTACCCATAATTTTCACAACATGTGACTATGCATGTCCTCATAAAATCGAGACCACAAACACTACTCACACCCCTAGAAGCCTTAGTGTACAAATAGAATCCAAATTTCTCCTAATAAATATTGCATGAAATTATATATTGAACATATATTAACCAATACTACATCATTTTTACCTCTCTCCCAACACGAGAGACATTATACCACAACCAATTGAATGTTCTCTTCAATAGGAGTGTCCTTATCATTTCTCCACTACACAAATGGCTAACCAAATTGACCAATCAACATCTATTACTAGATGCAGTGGATATACATGGATAATCCAATCACACTAGAGTTCCAACATGAAAACAAAATTACTCATTCCCATATGTCAAAGAAAAACAACCTTTTTCTCAAAAAAATCATATAAAATAAGGATCATGAGGTGTAACAACCTATGGTTAACTCCCTTGTAAAAAAACATTCTTAATCTAGTTTCCAAATCTCAATAGGAATCACCCTCGTATAGGAAACTACCTAAT
This sequence comes from Viscum album, assembly GCA_963277665.1. Classification (NCBI taxonomy): domain Eukaryota; kingdom Viridiplantae; phylum Streptophyta; class Magnoliopsida; order Santalales; family Viscaceae; genus Viscum; species Viscum album. The sequence goes on along the minus strand of OY728120.1, from coordinate 775,976,217 downwards.
GAAACAAGTCCAATACACTTGATACCACAAAATTTTCTCCTCATGCAGGTAAATGGAAACTAACTGGAGAACCCTCTGTACTCTTCTTCAACATTGAGTAATCTTTATCTTGCTAAGTCTAACAAATCAATAAAACTCCACATAGGTTCTGATCAAAATTCACAAGAATCCCACTATGATTCCACTACACAATCCAAAGCATACCAAAAATACAAATGTTCAGGAAACCATATAAACATGACCTCCCAAGACAACCACAATACATGAATCACTCCAAGAGATCCACTACTCAAACAACAATAATCTTCATTATTAACAATAACTTACGATGAGAATACTTCAACAACCCCACTAAGGAAAAATAGCCCTTCCCACCCAGTCAATAAGTGCTGGAAGACATGGAGGCCCAAATGCATGTACAGACATATAATAAGTTGCAATAAAACCTCCCTCCCATGATACACATACCTTGGAAACTTTGGGAACCAATAACTCAATAAAACTCAATACCCACCCAAAGATCCTTCATGCAATCTTTCCCTCATTAGGAAACTAATAAGGCACTAAGAGAACACTACCAAACCACAAGGCATTTTATACATATATCCATGGAGGGATTGTATATAAAATAGCCAACAACCTTTCACCACAAGTCATTCATAGACATTCATCGTAATAAAATATATATGTGTTGTTTATTTGAGTAGAATTCCATTAAGTACTTATTTTACAAGAAATTTTATAAGTAGTTGATAACACATTAAACAACTAAAACTCTACCATTAGTAAATAACAAAAAATAGGAATATGTCATGAGAATCCAATTTTCCTAGAGTGATGAATGAAAATTTTCAACTTTTCATCATTCCAAGATCCAAAAAATAAAATAATCATTAAATATATAAACACAAGTAAATCAAACTATGTGAATCATACAAACATGAATATAAAAACCGAAAACAAAAAACATGTTCCTTGGAATCATAGATAGTATAACAGTAAAGGTGTTTCTGATGCACCAGCCTAATGTCCTTTAAAAGTTATAGCAAAATCCTAGACCACCTGTCTACCTACATCCTAAATATTAAAACCAAATACCACTGATACCATTTTGAAATGAACCATCCGTGGTCGACCAAACATGTCACCCATCCTAGCTCACTTAAAGGTCTCATGCGTGGCTTTGTAAATTCATGTTGTTTCTAACCATTGTAAAGTGTAAAAAAGATATAGTTGGAGGACTATACCCTATGATTGGAGTTAAATAATAAAGAAAAAATAACAAAATAATATATAGGGATTATCATAAATGTATACATAATGAATAATTGAATCAAAATAATTCTATAATAAATGAAATGCAAAATATAGTTATAGAAACTTTAAATTATAAAAAATAGAACTATATACGGGAACCCACTCAGATGAATAAATATAAAAAATCTATCTAAAATTAAATATTGCAGGCTCCACTCCTAAACCTGATCCAAATGAAAAACATAGTTTCCTTAATTCTCAAACTACAACTACCTGATCTGGAGACATCGAACAAGTGGCTCTCCTCGATCAAGAAACATTGGGCCTCAACCCCATTCATCATGAAATCCTTGCTACCACCTAATAATAGATATCAGGTATTCATGCACAACATGATGAACATATATGGGTTTGAAAATAAATCATAGTAGGCTACCTCAATAGTGATCGTATAATTTTTCTATCCTTGATGGTGCATAAACATGTGATATTACCATCTTACCTGAAACTAATAGCTTCTGGAATAAAATAAAAAACTATAAAAATCAAGGAAAAAATAAAAATATGAAAATATAAATCCACGTGAACTAGTATAAACCAATAGGTAAATCTACCTCCAGTCTAACTATATCTAAAGGAATTATGAAACATAGATCTTTTTTCCAAATCTATCATTTCTTCCTAAAAATAGAGGATCCCCAAAGTTTACCTTAAGGACATACATGAATGTCGGACCCCAGATCTCATATTGGGAATCAAAAAACCAAATCACATCTACCATGAAATAAGACACCCATGAAATGATTGAACATGTCCCAAATCTCCACTCCACACATCTAAGAAACTATCATATCTTAAAATTCCAAAAAATAAAATTAGGCTGTAAATGAGGGTCTTCTAGAGTAAAACACCCCACATGAACACCTCATTATAGGAATGACATATGCATTGAACTAGGGTTTCCCAACTACCAATATTCCTGATATATGAAATATCCCAGGGACCAAATCAATAAATTATGGGACCTCCCCATCCATTGAATATAACATATATAACTAGATAACACTATAAAATAGGGAAGAAATATTTTAGATTTTCTATGAACTCCATAAAACTGTCTTACAAGATCTAACAAACAAAGGATAAAACCAGATAAAAACTCATAGTTCACACCCAATTCAGTATATCCGAATAGTCTCCTCCTCAAACCACATCATGAGTATAAACTAAAACAAACCATATGAATAAAAGGCAAATAAACATCGGACGATCAAACCACAAACACACTATACAAACAACTAAAAAAACGGCATTCATCAACTATCTTTCAACAATGAATGGTGCCTCTTTCAAACCCATAGATCCCATCATCAAAAAACCATCCACCAATGGATCTTCATGGTTCACCATAGGATTAAAATAAAAATTAGGAGTCCCACAAACCCTAGGGTCACAACACATGAAAACCTCATATTAGGGCCTCCCCAACTTCAACTATGAACCTAGGCCATACTTACAAAACACCCTCAAATGTCCAGAAGGCCATAGCAAGAGAAAGATACCATGTGATAGGATCCTATAGATATTTCAAAAATGGGGAATTACTAGTGTAAAAAAATATAAAATGTCCCTTAGTGGCCTCCAATATATCCTTGATCAACAACACACCCAATAAGAATCCAAAATAGAAGCCTAAAAAAATATTAATTTACCAATTTCCCCATGGATTCCTCAATACAGATACTTTACCATGGGATATTATGAAAAATACAACACATGAGAAAATACCCAGGAAAGAAAACCATAGCTGGCCTTCCCAACAAAAAATAATCCATGGGTACCAACCCATCAAAAAAGGCATTTATCAAGAGTCCCTTAGACTCATATCAACAACACAATGACACTTGGCCATTACTACCATACCACATCATAAAATAATCATAAATATTCGATATATTTTATTGATAAACACATTTGTCAAACCTCAACTACTATAACCCTGATAAATAGGTGTGAACAAATAGTAATGAAAAAAAATCTAGTTGAGATACATCTTGGCTACGTCTTCCAAAATATGTGAAAATAACCTCAAACATATCACCATGGAACACTCCATCCAGCTTGATCAATATGCTCAAAACCCTCATTTGAGACTTACATATCACAACCCAACCCTAAGAGGATTCAAAATACCATTCATAAATAAATCCTCCTACTGAAATCTTCTATTCCATAACACAATCCAAATAGTCTCTAAATTATAAAAGGGTTCCACCATCATGATATATGATGAGAAATTATCGGAAAGGACTGCTCAAAAGTATAATTATTACTTACGGGGTCACAAAAAACTCAATACCCCCCAACAGAAAAATTAATTGCTGCGTACTTCTGAGTATACAATCTGTGTTGTCAATGCTACACCTGGCCATGTACTTATACATAGCTAGATGATATATGGGGATTGACCGTGTAATAGTACATGACTACAGTGTACATGAGGACTACATATATACTAATAAACGACCATGTACCCCTCACATGGGATGTATTCCCAATTATTTGGCTGTATGGGAAAATCCCACTACATGAGGTGTATCATGATTACATGATGTGTACTTCCAAAAACTCCGTCAACCCAATAACTTAGCCACATGGCTAATTGTATTACTATGTACTTCTATAATGTGTCTACTAAATGTATATGAAGATTACTTTTGAAAAATAATAACCCATAAAGATGAAGAACACCTGTAATGTGTTCTCCGAAACACATATCATATGCATGGGTTTTCCCGGGCATAAAACCTCTAAAATGGCCTCAAATACCCGGTTTATCCCCTAAATATATACATTGTCTCATTAGGGGTCCCTATACATCCAATAAGTCTTCACAAATAAAAAATTATAATATATTGGTATTATAATAAAAAACTAAATATATCCTTATCTATGGGTAGAAACTGCCAAAGCTTCACACCATATCCATGCCACAAACTCACTAATCAATGATCTACCACCGCAGTAGCTCCCGAGGTCTTGATATCTTTTACAATGACTACCATGGTGGATTACATAACAGAATATTTGTAAATAAAAGAATGAAAATACATAATAACAAATAAAAATAAATAACAATTTTGAAAAAAATGAAATAGAAAAGAAATGGGCCCTCGGCTAGACATAGATGTCTGATTAAAGTTTATGCTTCAACTCAGAAAAACCCCTAATAAAAAATAACTACATATATAGAATATAAAAACAAACATCAGTTTAAAATATACTACCAAATGAGAAAACATTAATGTATTAATATTTAATTAATTGAATATTAATTATTCCAAGAAACATTGAATAATTTAGAATTCCAATCAACTCTCATCCTAGTTTAAACATCGTATTTTGGGACTAATGGAGTGGGAAAAAAATTATGATCATTATAGAAGACTTTTTTTCCATTTTCACCTGAACACTCTGAGGAACATAAAGTTTCAAAATTACCATTTTTTACCACTTGTGCCCATGTCAGTCATCACACCTTACCAGTATGTAACTTTCAATTCAAATCCCATTGGATGAACTAATTTTAAATGAAATATTAAATTATTTGAAGTATAAATTCATTATATATCTTTTAAAATTGAAATATATAAAAAATATAAAACTATTCAGTGAATATCATTAAAATATGCCTCAACGAAGGGAAATTGAGATTGAATCTCTTGCATTTGGACTAAATTATTTCATATTTGCTAGAACCACCTATATAATGAATATATTATTATTATTAATATATTAAATAAACATAATAATATATTTCACACCATTTATTTTTTACATACAACCTTCTATCACCCATTTAGTATCATTTCTTTGATAAAATCAATATTTTGTGTGATAACTACTTGGTTTTTCATGTGTGTTTTGGTTTGGTTGTTTTTAATTTTATATTGATCATGGATCCATAATTTAAATAATTTTAATCATACATAAAATATATATTTATTTAGAATCATTTAAAAAGTTTAATTATAGAAAAATGAATTACATCAATAATGGAGATGGTAGGTCATACATATTCAATAACACTGATTTCACTTTTCAACAGACAGATTAAAAGAAAGGTAAATAATAAATCACATTTGAAGAATAATTATTATTCATATATATATCGTATATAGCCACTGAATATATCGTTATTAAAATCAATTTATATCATAAATAAAAAAGGATCACTTTTGCTCATGCTGGTGGTATTTCACATGTACACATAACTGACATTATCATTTTCAATGAATTGGATGGTAAGAAGTTATATATGATATTATAATTATAGAATAAAATTTTTCTCAGAAATATATCATATATAATTCTGTTTAATATTTATAACCATCCAATTGAAGTGGTTATGAGAAATTATGTATACCATTATGTGGAGATAGTAATCTTTACGTATACACCAATAATGTTTTCTTTTTCCAAAGGATGGAAAAGTGATATAATATGGTTTTACTAAAAAGGATAATAACATATTTTTATATTTATGATAATATATTTATTATTTTATGGTGGACATATCATATTAATAGGATGTATAAGATGATGTAATCTGGAAAAAGTCGGTAAAAAAATTAACTCTTCTTTGGTATATATCCTTTAGATACTCTCTCAAACGACCTAGGTTTGGTAATTTGGAAGAGAAATAAACTCTATAACATGGAAAAAGATGATTAAAAAGTAATTTTATAGGGTTTGGTTGGTCTGCATTCTCCATGTTGTGTACGGAAAATGGAAATGGGGTTTCTTTTTATAAATGAGGGGACGAGCATTCTTAGAATATCTCGATGTTTTAAAATAATTAAAGCTATATCTCTATCCAAATGTTTCCAATTTGATAAAATTAAGAAGTAATATTTGGCTGATATTATATCCTCCCGTCCAATAAAATTTTGAGAAATTTGTTTTATTTTTTCAGCTTTATCTTTTTTGTCTTAATATCATGTTAAACGTTTTTTCAATTGCCAATATGTTAATATTTTTTGCCATTTAAAGATTAATATTGTTACTATAAATGAAAAAACAACCCAAAAATGTATAATGGTTGGTATTTTAAAAAATATACCATCCATATTTATGAATATTAATTTTTATGAATTTTAAATCATTTATTACAATATTATTTATTATAAAATAACATTAATGTCATTTTTAAGACTATTAATTTGACTTGAAATTAACTAAAAAAATAAAAATACGGAATTTTAAAATAATACATTAACACATCCATAGCAGGTAATATGTATATATAAAAATAATGTAACACAATAATTGTACCAAATTAAATTCCCATATAATATTTTCAAAATAATTTATTTAATTTTTCTATAAATTTATTAAATACAGTGTTAGCATTGAGTAAGAATTTACGATAAATTATCCAATCACAAAAATTTAAAATAAATAAACAGGCTAAAAATCATTTTTTAAATAATATTTTAATACTAAACATATATATTATTTATCCCTGCCAAAAAATGTTACATATGTTAGAAGCATGTAAGTGACATTTTAAAACATAACTTTTACAAAAATAATATAAAGGTCAAAGTCAAAACAGAGGTTGTTCAAATTTTCAATATGTTATAATATTTTATTTTAATAAATTTAATCCAAAAATCTAATATTATTATAAAGATTTTAGGGTTATTTTTTGTCCTTATCATTTAATTTTTCCATATAATAAACTGATTTGTCTATAACATGGTGACAATTATTTACAATGTTTACTATTGATAATGAATAAAAATATATAGAAAAATATTTTAAAAATATAGACATTCTAATTAAACGTATAAAATAAATTTTTGGAGATTAAATTTCTATAAGTGGCAGAGATTGATTTTATATTAAAATGAAATTACAATTGTATCTGTTTTTCAAAAAAAAAATATTTTTTAAGTATATAAATATTTTTATAATAAAGTAAACCATAAAATTGATTCCAAATAAATTAATTGGGTTATTAATAAATTTGGAGAACTAATTTTAAATTGTATCTTTTAAAAAATTAAATTATAAATTTTAAATGTATGATTCAAAAATATTTTTTTCAATAAAAATTATTATTTTTCATTATTCACTAGAAAATAATTCTTTCCAAAAAAATTCATAAAATTCACAATAAGATAATTTTTAAATTATGATTAAAAAATGGATATAATTTTTATAAAATAAAATTTATAAATATTATTAAAAATATTTTTATTATTGGTTTATAAGAATAAATAAAAATCATTTTTGATGAAATTTTATTTTTCTAAAAATTCTATGAAAAATGTTGGGCTTGTTTCATAAAAATTAATCAATAAATTTGTTTTAATTAGGTCCATTTTATACATTGAGTAAGTATTTTAATCCTTTTAATACCATCTAATTCAAAACTTGTTTATAATGGTCATATAATATTTCGTGGTTTTTTTAACTCAATGTTCCATGTTGTATTCATTGTTGAACATGTTGTTCTCTTAAAATTTTATTGTTTCAAATTATCCCCAAAAAAAATTTGAACCTTAAAATTTGAAAATATTCTAGTTAATAAATTTTTTAACACATGAAAATTATTTAATGGAAAAATGTCATCATAAAAAGGGTTAATCAAAAATCCTCTTAAAATAGAGAAAGTGAAATATGAAGGTCATCTGAAAAGATAAAAAACAATATTTCCAAATAGATTAACATTACAATGATGTGTAAATATGTAAATGGGATAGAAAAATAATTTCCATGCATTAATAGATATTGTTAGAGAACATTTAGGAGAAACTAAATGACTATAAAAACATAAATTTTTAATGGTTGAAAATATAGTCAGTTTATAAGAACTAATCATATTTGGATGAAATTGTTTTTCAAGATCTTTTTCCTAGAGTTATGTAATTAATTTTTAATATATAATAATAAAATATGGAAATATAATTACTTGGAATGTATAATTTCACCCATTAATTAACTTAAACATCAACACTATTCATTCTCAAAATAATATGTTTTCAGGATGGATTTTTTATTTCTTAAGCACTAAAATCAATTTATAATGGATCAAATAATACCCAATAAATAAAAAATTCCTCTAATTTGTTACATTCTAACCAAAATAGTTATTGTTACCCCAAGATAATATAACATATAAAATGTACAATACATTATATAAAGAAATAATACATTTTACTTCAAAATTCCAATAACAACACCAAAGTCTGAACATAGATTACTCAAAAAATAAGTAAACCTACATCCCGATTAACCACAATAACCATAAAATTAGTGACTATTTATAGCGCAATAGTATTCTCTTACCTTTTATCTTATATTAATAAATCTTAATAGGATTTATCCAAAAAAAATAAATCACATTAAACTACATGATAATCCTAAATTTTGCGTACACTTATACACAATTAATCAACAATAACCATGATAAATAACAATATAATATTATAATGTAGTGAAATTAAAAAAATAATATCAAAAATCATGTTAAGATAATAACCTGATTTTTATATTTCATTCTTCCATGGTCTCTACCAACAGAGATCTCAGTAAATTATATTCTTCTCTTTTTTCATGAGATTGTTATTTAGTTAATGTGTATTATGTTAATCATATATCCTGATAACATATTAGGTATAATAAAAATTTATTCAATACTGTCTTTATTCCATTTGGTTGATCATAATGTACACATTTTTCATCAAATTCAACATTGAAATGGTTCCTTAAAATTTCAATCATTGTCTAAAATCAGAAATATTGTATGAAAAAATAACCATAGTGGGAAAACACATATTCATGAAAATTATTTATAAAATATCCAAATAATCACACCTCCATTTCAATCAAATACACCTTAGGATTAACCTATAGAAATCATTTTCATCATACATTAAAATCCATCATAATAATTCCTATGGAAAATGAGAATTATCCCATGAATAAATATTGGTAGTGTCAAACCAGGTGTATATAAAAGGAAAAATCATTGTTCAAAATAATTATAACCAAGATATAATCGACTACCTTTTTTATTGTAATTAAACCTAGATACATCTTTTCCAAAACCACTTCCACTTATTGTCCTCTGATAGTTAAATATTTATTCAATAGACACATATTATTTACCTTAATAATTTTTTTGATGTTGTATTTTACATAAACTTATCTTCATGTTATTTAATTTGGTTATGTTCTCTAATATTTGTTTTCCTAAATCTATTCGCATGGTTGTAAATAAAATTCATCTAATACCAACTATAAAGACCCCAACACAAGTATCCAAGATATGGAGCTTACTTTATTACATTGGAACTATATAAAAGGAATCAAATCCCAAAAGACCTAGTTCTTTAGTAGTATTGGTAAACTAGATAGTTACATGAATTTAACACCACATTTGAAAACATACAGTACAATACACATCGAATGTAAATAAACTGAATCCTTGAACTCATTCAAATATTATTTTTTATATTGAGGGATAAGGAAAAAAATAAGGGTGATCTTCAATCCTCTGTATGGTTGAAAAAAAATGGAATCAATCATGAGTAAATAATGCATAGTAAATATGGTAAGGTAAATAACTAAATTCACATACCATTTAATCAATAACCAGAACATGGAGAATAATATGGTAGGAGTAAATGTAGAAAAAATGATTACATATAAATAATCCAATGATCTTGAAAATTATACTTTGTTATTAATCAAAATAATATCATAGAGATCAATAAATCATTTAATAATTATAAAATTAAAATTTGTGACTTCTGAAACTTGTAGTTAAGTGCATATTATAATACACTTGAAACTATGGGAGGTTGTACACAAAAAACAATTTAATAAGGCAACACAAATAGTTTTTCACATGATAAATACCAATTTTTCAATGGTTTTTGTCATCCCCCAACTATAAAGTATTGATTCAAATTTATTCATAATACGAATAAATAATAAAACATAAACAATATGCATTAAAAATAAAAAATTGATGATATTAGATGATAATTTATACATGATTTCGATAATTTCAAAAATTAAAATCATCCCTAATAATATGGTAGATTCTATATTTTTTGTATATCTTTAGTAAATCATAAGATTCAATAAATTATGTTAACATATATGAATGTATTTTAAAAATAGAATTAGAAAATATCTTTAAATAGACACCACTTTTCTCTTTGGAATCGCCTATTCAAAATATAAAACTTGCCAAAATCATAAGGAAAAAATTTAAATAAAAAATATTTAAAATAAAAATGGAATCATAAAAAAATAACAATTCCTGGTGTTGGAATTTTTTTTCCATTTAGTATATTTTAAAAAACAATCTTATTACACATTTTTAAGAAAAATCACAAAGTACCTCATTCATAATATGAAAAGAAGATTCCATTAAAAAAATTATGTAAAAATAAAACATTGGATAAAATTATTTACAAATTCAATGGATAATACTAAATATATTATTTAATATATTCTATTTTATATATGCATTTGGATGAAAAAATTCCTGATCGAGTTGAATAACAAGGTTAGTTTTCCTTGAAATTATTATTTTCGTATATTGAGAAAATAAAATGAAAAATAAAAGGAGAAATTTTAATTTCTATAAATTAAAATAGGAGAAGAAAATATTTTGGGTTTAATATAGATAAATAAAATAATTCCTCTATTGTATACCCTAATATAATCAATGCTGATTAATGATATGATTTTCAAATAAACCCTTATAAGGACTATATATTTTAACTTAGAATTAATCAATGAATTATATATTTTTGAAAAATATAAACCCACAAAAAATATAAAAAATATAAAAATTATAATCATTTTTCATATCACAAATTATCAAGGACTTAGATAGTAAATAAAGTAGAAGTATAAACCAATAATGAAAATTGTGTTAAAAACCCCTTAACATTTTATAACATTCAATTCAAACCCCCATGGATGAAATAATTTATATTGAAACTTAAAATACGAAGATGTATTAATTTTTAGTTATCCAACATGTAGAATTACAATATATACACCATACAATATAAATTTGTGTATAACAATAAAATATCCATCAATGAATTGAAATTGAGATGGAATCTCATACATTAAGTCAAAATTCATTTTCATGAGTTTTAACCTCATTTATAACAAATATAATTGTATTATTCATCTATATTAGAATCATAATCATATATATCATTCCATATATGAATTTTATATAACATTGAATCACCAATTTATTAAAATTAATTTTTAGGTAATAAACTATTCAACTTTCATGTAAAATTTGGTTTGGTAGTGTTGATCCTTTTAATTAAATCATAGTCCCACAATTTAAATAATTTTCATTTTAAATAAATTATATATTTAATCATACTCATTCATAAAAATTAGATATAGAGAAATGAATTCCACTATTCATGTAGATGGTCGATAATATGTATGCATTAACACTTATTTAAATTTTTATCCGCTGGAAGAAAGTAAATGTAAATAATAAATAAAAATTATATAATAATAAAAATTTCAAATATATCTTATATATTCATTAATCCTATCCTTATTACCATCTATATAAGCCATAAAATAATGATGAATTATATCACATCAGGGATGTGGAAATCCTTTTGTACACAAGAGCGATGTTATCATTTTCTAATGGATGGGAAGGTAAAAATATATATTTGACATTACAATAATAATTTATATTAATTTTATTAATATCATATATATTTATTAGTTAAATATTTATAACCATTCAAGTAAATTGGAATTGAAAAATTAATTACACTACAATGTGTAAGAGATAATCTGTATGTATGGATGCATGATGTTTTAATCTTTCGAAGGATGGAAAAGAGATAAAATATGGTTGTTCCATTATAATAATAACATATAATTATATTTATTATAGTGAATATATTAAAATATTTTGGGTATAAAACATTATGAGTTTGTGGACAATGAAATAAAATAAAATGAATCGGTAAATACTATTACCTATTATTTAGTAGTCTTCCATTAGATCTCATCTTAAGGGAACTATGGATTATATTTTGGATGGTCCTAAACTGGTAGAACATGTGTAAGTATGTTGATAAGGTAATTGGGTAGGGTTTTCCCAGTTGAGATTTCCCAATTTGGTGAAAATAAAAGAGATAAGGGGAGACCTTTTATAAGTGACGGAGGGACATTCATGAAATTTATTTAAGAATTTAATTAATATAAATTATTTTTTATGTCCATAGAGTTCTAAATTAATATAATTACTAGAGAAAATTTGAAAATATTTTGTTCAAAAATACCTAACATGACATATTTATCTATACTTTTTGTGTATAAAATAATTCAACCAAATTGAATTAATTTTAGTATTTTTAAAATAATTTATTTTATTTTTCTATTAATTGAGTAAATATTGTGTCTTTGTTGTGTAAGAAGAGAAGCTACTTATTAAATAGCTAAAAAATTAAAATAAATTATCATGATAAAAAATCATTCATCTTTGAAATAATATTTTATAACCAAGCATAATTTTCAATTATACCTATAAAAATAGTATATATATTTAAAGAAAGAAATTGTCATTTTCATTAATATCCATTGCATAAATATTTTAGAATTTAAAATCAACGAAATATGTCACTATTCCTTTTGATTCCTTATCATATTATTTTTACCCTTAATTACTTGATTTACCCTTACCATGAGGATAATTTCTTACTATCGTTACTATTTATAATGACCAAAGAAAAAATGGATATTTTTACAAAATTTGGCCCCAGTGGTTCCAAATATGGAATCTAATTTTGAAGATTAAATTTACATATGTTGAAAAAATTAAATTAATATTAAAATGAAAAAAACAAAAAAAATGGTTTCCATAAAAATACATTTTTTAATTTAAAATTCTATTTTTATACTAAATCATGAAATAAAATTAATTCAAATGAACTTAATTCGATTTTTATTTTTTAAATAGATCTTATTATAATTTTAAATGATTTTAAAATATAATAGAACAATTTATATGCTTGGATGAACATACAATTTTTAATGGAAATCAGTATTTCACACAATTAATAGGGAAATTGATATTTTTCAAAACAAAATCCCATATATTCACTAGAAAATAATTTTTACAAACATATTTCAAACTATATTTCCTTTTTATCAAATATAATTTCTAATTTTTTTAGAAATTGAGAATAATATTGGATTAGAAGTAGAAATAAATACAATTATTAAAGAAAATGTATTTTGAAGAATAAAATATCTCAATTAAAAATTTAGTGTTTACTACCAAAACATTAATCAATACAACTATATTGTGAATGTATTTAATATAAATTTCGTAATGTGGTTAATCCTATTCATAACCAACAATTTAACGACTAGGTTATAACCATCATTTAATATTTCATGGTTCATTTATGTTTGGTGGTGCACGTTATATACATTATCAAACATAGTGTTCTTTTAATATCACAATTTGTTATAAATATTTTAAAAATAAATTTTATTTCAAAAATAAATAAGAAATTTTCATAAAAAAATTGATCTATATATATTACTCATATAATTTATTTTAGACATGTTATAGATACTAGTTTGAATTATTATTTGTAATTGAAATAACTAATTTTGTATTCATGTTTTGAGTTTTTACTCTTGATAATAATGATCTCTTAAATATAAAAAATAAAAAATCCCATATTTTATTCTATACATATGTATAAAAAATAAAAATTAACTAAAAATAAAATCCTAGTAACCCAACATAGAAAATAAAAATTAAATCTATGGACTATAAATAAAATGCAAAAAAATAGACATTGTCTGTAAAACTAAATTAATTTATCAATGAATAATTTATAAATATTCAAAATTTAACTATAAATTTTATTAAAATAAATACAGAAATATAAAATTCCTGAAATTATTTCTATTTTTTTTGAATAAATAATATAAAAACACAAATATTTAGAAAAAAAATTAAATATATTTCAAATTATCAATCATAATGATAAGTAGAAAATGTAATGTGTCAAAAACAGAAAATAATTATTCATATTAGTCATAATATTTAAAATAAATATAAAATATGAATAAAATTGATTTTAATGTAAATTTTTTTTAAAAATTGATTGACTAACTAAATTAAATTGATATGTTACTGGATATAGGGAATATAGATACTATTGAATTATATATGATGAATATACGTCAAATATGATTACTATATTGATTTCATTATATTTATTTTCTCATTAGACAAGTTAAAATATTTTATAACTAAATAAAATGAAAATGAATTTAAATTAGATATTTTTAAATTGTATATAAAAAGTGTGTGTGGCTGGGGTGAAAGTGTTCATCATGATTTAAAAAAACATAGACATGATTCTTTAAAATTCATTTCTCCAGGTATAAGTGGTTATTATTCTAGAAAAATTTGTCCAAAAAATATATAATGTTTTTTTGAACAAATAAATGATATAAATATGGGACTACATATGGGGAAAAAAATTTCTAGTGACTATAAAACTAATATTATTTATGAATCAACTCATATGATTATAACTATAAATTATTTTGGAGATCATATTAAAGAAATGATAATGATTATTGAATATGAACATTATGATATTTTTATGATATATAATGATTTGAAAAGTTGACATTGTATACGGGTTGTACTAAATATATAACACTTTTTTCCATACTAAAGCTATATAATTTGATTTTTTAAAATTTGTGATCAAAAAATAAGTTTGAAACACTATTTTCAATCTTTAACGACTTGTTACTGAAACATTGTTACCTTCCATGTCAATTTGAAATGAAAAAAATACGCTCAATGGTTATGACCCCTAAAATAATAAACTCATATATATGATTGTATTTATTTAAAGGACCATGGATTAATTAAATAATTCTCCAATTATGGTGCGGCTCGATGCAAGAAATATGTAGATTTTCCTCTGAAAATTTTTATGTACTTTATAATCATTGAATCATTTATATGAATATATGAAAGGGATTAGACATAAATTAAATTTATATAGAACAAAAATATAAAAAATGGATATGGTAAACGTTATCACCAAAGAGCCTCTTCTATGTAAAATAAAATTGATTGGGAGTATTTTGAATTTTGAAATGTTTTTAGAAGCATTTATTTTGTTCAACATATAGATGTAATGAGTCCTTTTTATGTATAAAGTATAACTTATTGTAATTAGAATTTTTTTGTTGTAAATTATTACTTTTCATGAAATTAATTTATGAATAGAAGGCACATTTTTTTATGCCAATGCAAATCAGGACAAAAAATAGGATAATGATATTTATGTTTATTTGGATCTAATGATTGATGATCTTAAATTTATTTGGGAGTCAAGTGTTATCTTTTATTTTTCTCATAAAAATAAATATTTCACATTTAAAACCATGTTCATATAGATGATAAATAACATTAATTCCTATGATACCATTTATGGATATAGTAATTAAGGAATTTTAGTGTGTGCCATTTATAAAGAAGCTACACACTCAATTAGGTTAAAACATTCCATCATGATAGTGTTTCTAAGAAATTACAATTTCTACCTCACTGACATAATTAATGATCCGAGATTCCATAATTTGATAGTAATTTGGATGAAGGTAAAATAAAATTTCTTTTAATACGTTATGAGGTTGAGAAATTAGAAGATATTATCATTATTTTTAGTATACCCCTATTTAAAAACCATACAGAAATTGATCGAAAAAATTCAACATTTTTATTTCTATTATTTAAATTTTACACATGTAATACATTTTCATGATATAGTGCATATATAAAATATTTTATGTGATATTTTCTTTCGAAAATTACTAAAAGAACCCAAAATGAAACAAAAAATAGCAGTAAGGATAGGTTAAACATGATTAATACAGGGATAAGGTTTGATTTTGTGCTAGTGAAAAGGGAAATATTTTCTTTTATTCCTCCAACAGTTTAATCATATTCCAAGAAAGAGATAGTTCATTTTTGAAGCTTCCTTAATTGTATAATGGTTTTATAATTTTATTCATCAAATATAAAGAATATCATTCTGATTACTGATTTTAAATAAATTTATAAAACATTTGATGTCTATTATGTTTT
This sequence comes from Viscum album, assembly GCA_963277665.1. NCBI lineage: Eukaryota > Viridiplantae > Streptophyta > Magnoliopsida > Santalales > Viscaceae > Viscum > Viscum album. The sequence continues at coordinate 775,959,746 of OY728120.1, read as the reverse complement.
ATTTATGATTTAATTCATATGGATTTAGGTTTCATTTTTCCTAAATCTATCTAAAACAAAATAAACCTGATTTTATTCATTATCAAAGCTATATGTCGCAACGTTATGGACCTGGTGAAATTTTAAACTACGGAAAAAGTAATTTATAAAAAAATATCTGAATTGGGGAATTTACTCTCACTTAAATTATTAAATATAAACGATCTTTTTGATAGAATGATCACGCTATGGTATTATATAAATTATAAATGGAAATACCCCCTTTAAATGTATATAATTTTTTTGAAAGGGAATTTCAAAAATATGAATCATATATAAGGTTTTATTATAGATTGATATATTTCTAAATACTTGATTAAATTTTATATCATCTATAATTTTGATGTGGATGGAATTGGTCTCCCAAAATGTTATCACAATGGGTCCCTTATTTGTGATGGAATTTCTAGAGGATATGTTGTTATAATTGAAATTATAGGGAAGGATAAGGATTGAATTTAATTTATATATAACCATATATATTATACGATATATATTTTAACTCACAAATTAATTATTTGTTATTTCAATACATTAAGGGTAAAAATATTGATATCAAATACACATAATTGATAGATTATAAATTTTTTTGAAGAATATATTTTTATTTATTTTTCCAAAAATAGGTATTTATTTTCATAAATAATTTCATAGATATAAGGAGGAACAATTATATATGTATTATCTTATAGTGACTATAATATTAATGGTTATATGATATAAAAAAGAACTTAATGAATTTTGTACGATTAAAAATAGTATAATTACTCTTGTATAATATGTAATGATTGTATCTTGTACCAATGAATTATATACAACTTTTGTGAATATTACATACATTGGAATCATCAAAAAATTTGGGAGTTATGTTATAAAATATTACATGTGTTGGTTTTTTGATTATTATGGGATAACAATATGAGTTCAGTTTAAATAGATGGATTGGGATTCATTAAAGTGATTTTCAATAAGGTATAGTATAAGGGTGAACCATTAGTAATGGAATCAAATGTGTATATGTTTTTCATGATTCAAATATTACAAACACACATTTTTAATTTATTTTATTAGTGAATACGACAAATACAATTTCCAATGAAAATTATTTTGAGGACGACCAATTCATTTGGGAAGTCACAATAACTTCACAATAGTCACAATATTGATAATATAATTTATGTTTGAGTATAACATAAGTAATGGATTTCAATACCGGATATAGGGGCCAAATATCTTCCACATTTTTTTTCAGTATAATTTTCTCATAAAATTATTTGTTCCCTATAGTATTTACATAATTTAAAACAATTATTTAACTAGTTATCTAGATTATTTATTCAATATAAACTGATGATACCCATTTTTTGTAACAACATTGCGATAATGTTGAAATTGTGAAAATGCTATAATGTGAACAATATTATCTACGTGAGAAACAAATAAAAGTAGATAAAGTGGCTAATGAAATATTTTTTATTAAATATTGGAGTGTTGTAGTGGAGTAATGTTATTAAAAATTGTTAGGTAAATAATTATTGTTAAAAATGATGGTTTCATGGAATGCTCTTAATTATCCATTTAACCCTAAGATATCAATTTTTAATAGTAACATTGGAATCAATTCATGAATGAATTTTTTTATTGATAAAGACACATAGAAAAATATTGGGCCTATATTGAAGGAATCAATTTTGGACAACATTAGGAAAATATTGTGATATACTTCACCTATTTTACATGAAAATTAACCATTGAATCATAGATTAAAAGTTCATTATCCCTTGTAGAGTATTCTTATATATGAACATTTTAAGATGAATTTCATACTAATGGACACTATAAATGAACATAGAGTATTTCTAGATCTTCTTATAAAACAAAAATTTAGGGATGCTAAGTGGAAATTAAATCCCAAATCAGTAGCTATATATAAACATTCCACAAATCATGAAACATTGGATGTTGTTTTCAGGATAAACAGAAACATGTATGCTACATTATAATTGATACTATTTTTATATTAATTTGACGACATTAATGTCTTTGATTTAAAATTGTTAATTTATTAAAAAAACATAGGTGTGAAAAAAACAATAAACATAAATGGAAATTAGTGTACCCTTGCAGTAAAGAATGTATGGGGTATAATTAATTTGGAAGTAAGTGGTATATATCATAAATCTAAAATAAATAATTTATTAGATATAAAATAGAAATTTAATAAAGATAAATTTTTTATATTGAAAATGATTAATTGAAATCTCAAAAATCATTCATCATAATCCTCATGATATGGAAGGAGTATTAGGTAAGTAAATGTGCTAAATAATATATGAAAACACAAAACATGGAATAACATGTGTTTATGAAATAATATAAGTGTTATTCACTATAAAATATAATTATAATAAAATAATTCCTTATTTTTCTATATTTTTTATCTAGTATGGAAAAATAAATCATCATTAACCATGTCCAATGAGAAAATACATTCACTGGATTTGAAGTGTGCAGAATTAAATCTCAATGATGGATATGTTGGTTTTGGAGTGTCACCATGAGAATACATTGTCGAAGAAATTCTATCAGGGGAATCAAATTAGAATTTTTTCAATATATTCAAATATATAGATAGTATAATAATAGGTTTTCTTTGGAAAGTTAATTCGATAAACTATCTTCCTTAAAGGGATCAATAAAAAAATAAAAAATATATAAATGAATCAAAAAAGGCATAGACCATAAATTTTTAGGCTAGTAATTCCCCTCAATGTCCTGCCTTACATGGTATAATTGATATTTGTAATATTTTAACATAAATTAAAATCAAAATACTGCTAATACATTTCTTATACTAAATTTATATAGGGTGATTTTGATTATGATATACATCTATAAAATACTTACCTAAATCAGTCAGTCTGGGATGGAGGGTCACATAACCTCATTCACGCCTCCATGTATGCCAGAGGATACGAACTAGTGGCCAGATCCTAAGAAGAAATGTCGAGAGACTATTCCCTTAGTAATATACAACAATTATATTATGCAATTGAGAAAATATTAATCATAGTAACAATGGAAATAAATGTGGAACTAATAAAAATAACATCATCCCATGCTATATTAATATGGAATACATTGAGAAAAAATGTCCATAGGTACCCATATGTGATAGATCCATAAATAATAAACATTTCAAAATAAATAAAGAGGAGAATTAGTAAAGGATCACATATATTTCTTGACATCACTATGACTAATATACACTTCATGTATAATATCATTTTGTAGGTCCACTAACCTCATCTAAAATCTTATTTAAATAACTCTACAAAAACACGGAGATCATTATCAAGGATGTGAGTATAAACAATATAGTAAACTACTAATGAATCTTTAACATAATTTATGTATTTATATAAAAGAGAATGTAATGATAATACAGTTAAAGAAATATCAAGTGATCACATGTTAAGTAATTAACTGATAAAAATTGAACCACAAAACTTATTTTAGTTCCATATCAGAGTTAAGGTCATGTTTTACTGATAGAATTCTTTTTACGACACCATAGTGATTAATATATAAATTTTTGATCATAAGTTAATGTTCATTAAATATGTTCAGCCTAGCTGATATACAACTAGGATGATAAATAAAATAATTACGGTGATACAACATTCATTCCCTAGTTCTGTGATCCTAGTCAACTGGGAATGATTATTTCAGGAAAATCCATATTTACATGTTTATATATATTCCAACATATTTATATATATACATAAATATGTATATACATGTGTAATGTGATTGAAATATCACAAATCACTACCATTTGACCCTTCTGTCTATAACCCTGATCGTTGGGACATATTATAAAAATTGATTTGGGATTGACGTAATACCACTCAAGCAATGGATAATTAAATTGATCTCGAGGTTCATAATCCCAATTGATATAAAATTCATAGATCAGTGTAGGAAATGTCGTAGAGAAATATATTTCATCATAGGGGGGATACATTTCCAAACCCTAGGATCCCCAATACATGACTAAAATCATAATAATTAAGGATGTTGTGTACCAATGGAATTTCATAAATAGAATAAATTACAAAAACTGCTGCTGATGTTGGATGAATCATGTATTTGAAGAACACATGCCTGACCAAAATAATAGAAATTTCCAACGAATCCAAATAAGTGGGTTCCATGGAGTATAAATGTATATGACTCCCAAATATGCTATATAAACTGGATCCAAGGAGTATAAATTTACAAGGCATCCAAGTGGGTTATGAAAACTAGATCAAAAAAGTAAAAATTTACAATAAATCATTGTTGTTCAGATCTGCGGAGTAAAAATGATCATGGAATCCATGTGGGTCATATACAAGAAGTATAAAATTCTCACTCATCATAGTGGGTTAGATACATGGAGTATAAATGTCCAAGTAATCGTACTAGGTCATATCCAATTGGTAGAAAAGTACAAGGAATCATAGTGGGCCATAACTTCAATACCATAATCTCATATATAATGTTATCATACATTAGTAGTCAAATCCCAAGAAGTACCTCTGGGAATCCCAATCATGATTCGCATCACATCAATCCCCTCATCCTAATAAGAGGAATAACCTTTATCAATCATAATCAAATCAACATTATCCATGTGATCTTATAAAGAAGAGACTGAGGGTCGATGATTTCATAAACCCACCTACAACACTACATCCCTTTGGGATAATAGGTTCTGTAAGGGTTATATGGTGACACATGATACCATGTCCACCCAAACCCAATAAAAATTTTTAGGTTTGGTTATACATGGGAAACCCATTATGTCCTTGAGATCATTAATCATTAGAGGCATCCTACTCGAGATCCTTGAGGTCAAACATAGGGAAGGGCCTCCCTCGTGGGATCCTCATAAGAATAGATCATGTTAGGGAATCCAACACTAGATCATTAATAATAATTTAATTGAAAGTCAAAATTGGGATACTAATAATGGTACATGGGAACAGGTGTCCTACATTAGACCATCAATAATATAGTACATAGTCAAAGACATCTTATATTGGATCCTCAAAAAAATAAAACTGGTGAAGGGATTTTACATGGGATTCCCTAAGTCACCATATATGTTTAGAAATCCCTTAGTGGATCCTCAATTATTGTAACAAGATATAGGCATCCTACACGGGGTTTTCTATGTTAAAACAAAATAAACTGAATCCTACAGGGGATACCCATAAATAACCAACCTCATGGCCTCCAGTATAGAAATGTACCTCTCACAAGGGTGAAATCCTTAAGCAAAAAGATACAAATCATCGATCAAGAGAGATTTTCATAGATCTTCTCAGATCAAAGTTCTCACTTTCCATAGACATCTGTATTATACTATTTCTGGAAGATCCTTTATTTTTATGAAAACCATCATCAACTTTTATTATGAGTTTGTAAATCACCTCATGGGTTTTACCATCTCAATCTACATGGAATGACACTCAATATGGACTCTTAATGTGTCTTATTATTTCTCCAATGTATAATGATATGAACTAGCCTTTAAAATGGTAGAAAGGGGGTTGTAACATCATTATCATTTGAGTGGGTAAAAATTCCCAAAACTATTTGAATTTTTTGGTTTTTTGGTCCAAAAAAATGTTTACACTGTATTCATAACATAATATCAACAATTTTCACGACCCATGTCTATGTTTGTATATAGGGTTTACATCATGAATTTTTTTTAGAGATTTGAATGATCTTCAGCTGTGTCAGAGCATAGAAAATCAGTTGTGGAGAGGTGTGAAATAAGGATAATGTTTTAGAAAAAACACATTTTTCCTACCATGATTATCCATGCATCCCTCATAAAAAACTAGACAGAGTTTCACAAACCGTGCATGTGGGTGAGCACAGACATGTGAATCCTCTTTTATTTCTGGAAGAGGTGGTTCACATGGTCTGTTCATGGTTTTCTAAAAGGTGTTCCGAGATTGTGCATATATGGTGTTTGGATAGTGGGAACCGCATGGTTGGCACACCGTTACAAAAATCCTAATGCCCATTAAAATCATTTATATTAAAATATTTCTTTCCTTATCTATTTTATTTTTATTTTTATCTGATTTATTCTACACTCAACCATACAGGGAACAGATATCCTCCATTTACCCTCATCTTTATGTGTTAATGGATCTCCCACATTATATATCTAATCAATCTCCATTGGTGTCATTAGAAGCACATAGATACGTCCTTCAATTGATTGAATTCCCTTTTCCAATTATAACACCATAGGGAATGTTAAATTCATGTGAGATTTTTACTATATTTTCTGGCTATTCATCTAAAATAATAATTTTTATATTTTAATTTTTACTTAGAAGATGCAATCAAATTACAGATCGTCTAATATCCTATGGTAGGTGGTTCCTAGTTTTTTCTTTGATTTTAAGATATTTTGGAGGTGCATTCTATATACTCCATGTGGTTTGTCAAATAGAGACCAAAAATTAATTAATTAATGTCTTATTAATTTTCCATTTGATTGACATGAGATGCCTATGAACATGATTCAGCTTCACTACAAATACATAATCTATATATAGAGATAACACTAAATTGTGAATTTTATGTTTGGTATGTGTTTTAAATTTATTTGAATTGTTATATTCGATATGATTGGTTCCATGTAAACATGATGGTAAAATCTCGATGATTGAGGTGATGTTGATCAATAGGACATATGTTACATAGTTTGTCTAGTGGGGATTGGCTGATGATACATATGGAACTTTTCATCAAGAGGTTGAGGTGACATGGTATCATACAGAAGCGATGAGGTCGTCAAGATGAGGTTGAGGCCCATGTGACTGTATATGATGTTGAAAATAATGATTTATAAACTTATTAATTTGGTAATAAGTTGTCCAATTCATTTTATTAAATTTTTGTTTATTTTTACTCACTATTTATTTGCCAAAATTCCATTGGAGTCATGTTCACATAGATAACACTCAATCGATGGGGTGTTGACTAGTCATTCTAGGTGTATACCCCCACCCCACCCCCCATAAATTATTTTGATTAGGGGATGGTGCTAAACATTAGATACCCTAGGGGTGGCCACATTAGAAATCCACATAGATTTTGATGGATCATCAAATGACGTAGTTGAGACCACTATTTTTGGGTTGTGAAAAGCCATTATATTTGATGATGCGAGAAAAGAGATTGGGAAGAAAGATATCATTATGTCTCAAGAAATTTATTGTTGATCCAATGATGATTATTTTTTGGAGGATATGCACCCTTATTCCTTGGAAATTTTGGCTATAAGTTGATGGTGAATTTATAAGATGTGATCCATGTGACCATGGACATTTTTTTGGAATTCTATTCAGATCTCAATTAATTAAATGTTGGAATGATGTTTGAAGTCCTAGATTTAATTGTCGAGCTGAAGGGTTCACCTAATATACTATTTGACAGTGGATTCCTCGGTGGTAAACCATGTATTCTCACAAATAATTAAATATATATATATATATAGACACATAATGTATTCCATATATATTTGGGGGAATATGTTCATACTTTAATAAGTGTTGGATAATGTAAGTGATTGATTCCTTGTGGTTGTTGAGCATAAGTAGGATGGATATTACTAAAGGTGCATGTTCTAATTATTATTATATTTAAAACAAACCTATAAAATCATGGATCCAAGATATGAACATGTTGTTGGTGGTCTCCTTAGGTCATACACACACCCTACATTGGACCATCATGATGCATGTAGACTATATGACCCTGATATTATATAAGTGATCGAGTTTGGGAGCTGGACCACAGAAATCTTAGTTTCACTACTTAACATTAGATAGATGTTAGTATACCTTAGTTGTTTCTCTACATCAGTTTGAGTTTCCTTTTTTTCTACTGCATGATTTATATGTTTACGTACTAAAATGGTTATCCATAGTCAACCTTGTTTATCAATCATGTATAAATTTTTATTTATTCTATTTTTTAAAAATGGTATTATTTACTTTAGCCTGGTTTTTTTCTTGTACTAATTGATTATGGTACTACTGTGTTTATTCTCTTTCTTATTCTATTTATGGTCCTTCTACTACTATATTTATTTATAAATCATTATTATTATTTTCATGAGATGGTATTGTATCCCCACTATCACCTCTCAAACCCTTTCTGGTAGTTAATAGTCATTTTTGTACAAGAAGGAATGCCAAATGCCTACTCGCCTACTAGCCCAAAGCACATTTTTAAACTGTAATTCCTTCTAGGGTGATACAAATGGTATTATTGAGGGTACAATTTTTCTATTTCCTTACAAAATCTGATGAACTTGATTTTAAAATGGAAACAATGATTGATAGGTTAAAACTAGTATAAAATGATTTTCATTCATAATTTTATTACTTTCTGGGAAATCATAGACCAAATATTTGGTCATAGTCAGAAGTAAGTAAATATCTAGTGTTTGAGGGTCTTTATCCCCTTGAACATGGGACATTCTATGTTTCCATCGATGGGAAATTGATTTTATTATTTTTTCTTTTACAGATTATTCATTCCCACCTTGATTAGTTCACTTGGGTGTGATTTATATCACTTATATTTATTCTCTACCATTAGATCAGTTTAATAATGGAGTTTTTATTATGAATCATAATAGTAAAATAGGCTCATATGCTGTATTTTTTTTATTTTCATTTGTATCCTATAATTCATTATGATTTGTTTGGTTGTTTATTGTGTCAACAAATAAGCTAATTATTGTTTTTTGAGTTAACTTTGTTGGTGGAAATATTCCCAATTAGCCCAAGAATGATGTTCCAATGAGATCTATAAGTGTTTCTATAGGCATGTGATATATGGTATTGACCTTTATAAGGGTGAGATGCTATGATGACATGGGGTGAGTTGTTTAAACTATCAATAAAGAAGCAAAACATTATTTTCTTGTATAGATTCTATGCTAGAATTATACTCAACTACCCCAAATTGATAAGTAGTTACATGAGATTCCTGACTCTACTGTGGGTTGGAAAAAGTTTGGAAGAATTTATTATATATGATTCTTGGCTCTGATTTGGGTAGGCATGGTGGGCATGAGGCTGGATGATACTTAATACCTGACCATTATATGTGTAGGTAATAGTAAATGAGGTCGGATGTCATGTGAATTAGTGTTATAGGATAGTTTATCATTGTAATGATGCACCTATTTTTATAGATTTCTGTATCTATGAGAATTATATATATATATATATTATGGTTGTTTCACCATCATGATTGGTATTCCGCGGGATGAAACCAAGATAGCTTCCAGGGGAGTGTTAGAAGGATGGTAATATATTTATACATAAGAGTTCATTGGATGAGGACTCAGAGGGTCAAGATGAGGCCTTAGAGGGATGGAACGATGATGGGTAAAAGTTACAGGCTTCATTATAGGCAGAGAAACTATAGATGGTAGAATTTGGGCCACGGAAAAATGAAAATATCATGATGAGCCTGGTTTAATCATATAGGGAATCAATAAGGGAGATTAGGGATCTATTCTTTATATGGAATATTTTTTGTGGGATTTATACTATATTAACCCACCACTATTATATGGTTATAATTGACCACTTCTGTTATATAACAAGATATATTTGTTCCATACTATTTTTGATCATCTTAAGAGTCACCCAGGTTGGACGGTGAAGCTAGTGATGCATATTCTTAGAGGACCAATAAAATTATAGTGGGATGTATATGTGATATTAGGCATAAATTTGGCACTGTATTGGAAGGATTTTCTGGCGAGGTTATTCAAACACCTCTTCCTAGAGATGCTAAGGGAGGATGAGCATGAGATAACATGAATCATTGATAAGGGGATACTTCTATCACAGTCTATGTGACCAATTTTAATGACCTATCCCACTTTGAACATGATATTTTGGGTCACACCGTCTCTAAGGTGAGATGTTTTAATGATTTATTATGGTATTCGATCATTGTGCTAGTAAAAAAGTTTGGGTGACAACATTTTAGAGGAAGTTAATTAGGTTCTAATTTCAACAAGTAACATGCTTGATCGGTCTTATATGACTCGAGTGAAAACATTTGGTGAGATGAGTGCTGATGCTTCAGCTAGCTGGAACCGTGGCTTTGGGGAGTCTCAACCGAGCAGTTGTGCATGAGATTCAAGATAACCAATGAGGAGTAGTTCTTTTGTAGCATTATTCAAGTTCATAAATCTAAAGAACTCTGACACCAAATTTGATCGGGTTCTGAAAGAGTTTCATAAATCATTTCAGATAAACTATTTATAGAGGTTCAATATGATGAATAATTAATCACATGGGAGTTATGAACTAGGTTATACTCAGGGATCTATGGTCAAACCGAGAGAATTACCAGGAGCTGGTAGTTTTGATTCTAAAACATGAAAATGTTGTAGCAGAGATAGTGGGACCCAACAATAGATTTAGTGTCTAGTCACCGTTGTAGCTTCATAGGAAGGCTAGGCCTCCGGTAATTTGATTTTAGGTCAGATTCATGTTGTCGAGTTTTCCGAGTTTGATAAATATAAGGATATAATGATTGTTAGAGGTATGTTGTTGGCATGATCATTATTATTTTATTTTGTTATTTTGCTGGTTTTGGTGTAGGAGTGAATGTGAATGATTTATAAACTAAACAACTGATGGTTAGTGGGTTAGTATCGATCATGATGTGTGATAGATATCAGGTAAGTGCATTGAAATCAAGACTTATTTTGATCACCAATGTAATGTGGGACCTAGAAGAGGTGTATAGGCATCAATATTTTTATAGGAATTCACACATATATATATATATATATGATTCAGATTTATTAGATAATATATTGATATTCCAAATATATTGTCACAAGAGGTGGTGCAAGTTTTTATGTGATTCATGTATGGAGGTAGTAATTTTAGTTATATGATGAGATGTAAGAAATGATTGGATTTAGGTATAATAAATCCATGATTTGATCACCTGATGGGTTATTGGAATGAAGTAGCATCATTGGAGTACTTTTGAGTATAGGGATGGTTAGTGGGGATTTAGAATTTTTAAATTTGGGTTAGAAAGTGAAAAATTAGGTAACTACTATTGTGTGGTGTGACATGGAGGTAATTGAACGATGTTTTAATAATTGAGGAAGATCAGGTTGATATGAATGTTTTGGGTATATTCATTACCATTTTTTTAGGGAAAATTTAAACTTTATGTAAGGTTACCACTTACCCATAAAGTGTTCTTTAATAATACAAAAAAATGGATTGTGGGTTGTAATTACTCAGTGATGATCAATTTTAAGGTGGGAGGACTATAAAATATTGGATTTTTTATATTGTCTGAATTACCCAACATGTATCAATTTTTATTTTGTTGGTCATACCTGCTCTTATCATGATCATTGGAACCTAATTTTAGGATATTGATTAACCAACAAGATTATTTTATAAAGGGTGAAAATACATTCTAGTGACTTGGGGTTTGATAAGAGCGGTTGCATCAGAGCCTAGAAACTCAGTTTCAAGAAGGCCAAAATTGAGGATCATAGTTTGGAAAAACTGTGAGGCATCCCAGGAATAACTGGGTAACCCACCTATAACACTAGATAATGATTGGAATACCCTGGAGGTTTGGATGCACTATCATGTGAAACCTCTTCAAATATTAGTAGAGGGTTTTCACATGTTATAGAAAACTATACACCTATTCCATGAGCGAGTGGTGGTTTGATAGGGGGGACAACACAGTTGGGGAACGATTACCAAAACCTTGCACCCAAACCATTTTTCCCATTAAAAAGTGGGAAATAAAAATTTTCCCACCATGCATATTTCTTCTTTTCCTATGATTTCTTTTCTAATACACCACATACATCATGTAACTCATCCCTTTCTCGCACTCCGTAGGCTGTTAAGAATCTCCCACATTTTGAATCTAAATTGATCTCCATTGGTATTTTTGGATGTGAAAAAGTAAGACATTAACTCCCATAGCTTCTCCTTTCTAATTATCTCTCTATACAAAATGCTGAATCCATGTGAAATCTTTTCCCCTATTTTCCGAGGTATTCATCTAAAACAATGATTTCTCTCATTTCATTTTATGTTATAGCTGATATTAGATTAGAATAGCCCTACTAGAATATGGTATGTGGTTCCATGATTTATACTTTATTTTTTTCTGATGGTTTGGGTGCAATATATATTCTCCATGTGAAAAGTCAAGAAGGACACCTAATTAATTTATGAATTTATTGTCAATTATTTAATTTATTGACATGGGTTTCCTATGGAAATTCTCTATCATTACTATAAATGGTTTTTTCAGGAGACATGATGAAACCATCCTAGTAATTTTAGATGAGGTATGACTTTTAAATTGAATTGAATTACTATATTAATATGATTGGTTCCACATGAATGTGATGGTCAAGGCCTAAGGATTAAGGTGACCTTTATAACTTGGAAAGAGCTGACGTAGTTTTTCAGTTTGGGATTGGCCATTAATTCTTGGGATGATGATGATCACAAGGTTGAGGGAACATGGTTATAGTATTAAGCCAAAGAAGTCTTCATGATGAGGTTGAGGCCCTTTTGATTGGAGTTGGTGTTGTCCACTATGGTTTATTGACATGGTCTTAGTGGAATAAGGTACCAGAATTTGTCGTATAGGTTTTTTTGGGGATTTTCACTCACCATTTTATGGATATTGTTTTGTGTTCACATAAATAAAATTTAGTAGATGTGGTGTTGACCACTCCTATTTGGTGGAGGACCCCATATATTAGGATTCATGGGGTATGGTATTGACTATAAAATTTATTTTGGGTTCTCACCAATGAAATCCTTGTGGATGGTGATGGACCATCGGTTGATGGTGTTGAGACAATCAGTTCGGGATGAGGCTCCCCATAATATTTGAGGTCATGTGCTCAGATATTAGGAGGATGGATATCATCATGCCTCAAGACATCGACAGTTGAGAGGAATTTTATTATTTATTAGAGTAAATTAATCACTCTATCTTAGGGCATCATGTTTTGAGTCGATGGTGATTTTATGAGCTTAGGATTGAGGGAAAATGGAGTTTTATGGGTTTTTCATTTTGACCTTGGAAAGGTGACTGATGGAATGAGGTGTTGGGTTATGCATTTTTAAGTGTAATTATAGGGTTCACATAAGAAACAACTCAATAGGTGATTCCACTATCCCTAAAACTTGGGTCCTCACCAATAAAAATATATATATACAGAAAAATGATCTATGTCATATATATATTTGGTGGAACATGTTCATACTTATATAATCATTGCTGAAGGAGGTGATATATTCCTTATGGATATTGAGAAAATGGGATTTTTGGGTATTATAAAATGTCCATGTTTTCATATTTATTATATTTATCAAAAACTGCTAAAATCATGGATATAATATTGGAACCTATTAGTGGTGGCCTACTGAGTTCCTACTCACAACAAACATAGTTCCATCGACACACATGTAGACTTTATGTCTCTATGATAAGGTAGTGAATCGAGCATAGAATATGGAATTAGTGATCAAAGTTGTACTATATAGCATGTGATGGATGTTAGTGGACCAGTGTGGTTCCCTTACATCATTTGGGGTTTCCATTTTATCTTCATCATGCTTTATATGAACGTACAAATAATATTATCCATGGGTAACCTTATCTATATATTTTCTATGATTTTCAATGTTATGTGTTATCATAAAATGGTATTATTTCCATCAGGCTTGTTTTTATTCTTATTCTTATGGATTTATTATTCTATTGTGTTTATTTTGTTGTTTTTGTTGTTTATGATCTTTATTATTCTTGTGTATTTATTTATGAAACACTATTATTATAACCACCATAGTGTATAGTCTCTCCAATATCACCTCTCAAACCCTCACTAAATTTTAGAGGCCTTTTGAATATATTGAGGTGCACCTAAGGACTTGTGTCCAGTTGACCTAGAGCTCTATTTTACAGTGTTATCATGGTCAGGGACCTATAGGGGAAGTATAAATATTCTATTTAAACTATATTGAGTTTAACCCAATTCTCTACCTAGGCATGTAATTCATTTAGATATAGCATATAAAATCCCATTTACATAGTTTGTTAGATGTATATGCGATGTGTACCTTACAGAAGGTGCCTACTCATGAACCTTGCATGGAATGGCCCTGTTTATCTCCTAGTTGTGTACATATACAAAGAATAAAACACACAAAAGGTGAGGTCGTGTATTCTATAAGGCCTTGTTCCCTGAAATAGATAGTCTCACTAGGTAATCAAAAACATGGTATTATCCCATTACACATCGTGTGTACCCTACACATGGATTTTACTTCTAAAAAAATCTTCGATAAATGTGAACAATAGATAGTGTGTACTCAAAAACTATACGTCATGTGATGGGTATTTCTTATTGGGAATCCCCATGAATATCCAAATCCATGATTTATTTTAAAAAGGAACAAAACAACACAAAATGGGGACCTAATAATATATAATATGGAATTTGAACATGAAAATGATAAATATATGGGGATTTACAACAAAACATAAAAGAATATGTATTTTGGAGGAATTCCCCAATGATTTCTTATTTTCTGTAGTACATGGCTACCGCATGATGATCTGGCTCATCTCGTCCTTTATAGAGGTACCTCTATTACACTCTCCCTCTTTCCCATTAACACTATCCCTCTTCACTCTTCGTCTCGTGTCAAATGATTCCAAAATATGAGCTATATATAAGAATCTAGGGGAGAAGAAAAAGAGAATAAAAAAGGAAAGAAATGGATGAAAAAAATAAAATGAAAAGTAAAAACAAAAAGTTGCTCGACCCTAGTGTACAACCTCTGTTTGTACCTTCATTAGAAAAAAATCAATTGTATGGGCTCAAGGGAAGAGACATGATCTCAATTCAATGATCTATTAAAAAAATATAGTCGAATGAACATGTATGAAAAAACTAAAATTTAATTATTTAATTATTTATTATTATTTATCCCACAAAAAATAAAATGGTTTAAAATTCTACCAATCCCTTGTCCTATGGTAAAAAAATAATTTTAGGGCCAACAGAGTTTCCTAGAAAAGTACCTAAAATCTTATTATTGAGTAAAATAACCATTTTACTCCTTACCAGAATCTAAAATTAAAAAAATAATTTTCTTCTCAAAATTCATATCTTAAAAATCATGGGTACTTATAATATCCCCACCATAAACCCTCTCATCCTAGAAAATCATAGGTAGTAAAACTACTATACATTATCTCATCTCATGTATCTACACCAAAAATCATTCTTGACTTTCCAATGAATGGTATCATAGAGTCCTTAACTCCCTAATATGGGAGACATTCAATTATGACTGATTTGATGATCCCCACCATAGGGATTCATTATCACTATCTCAAAAACAAAAAACATACCCAATTACCCATTCATAATAGTTAATTTCAATTGAAAACGAGGTGAACCACTCCCATATAGACAATGGTGTACTCCCCACCATTTTTCTTACCTTAAAATACTACTCGAGTGAAACCTTAATATATTCCATTATCAAGATAGTAAATACATTTGAATAGAAAAGAATCTTAGGGTAGAGATTATGTTATCTCTGAATACTCATTATGATTTCAAGACATATCATGATAATGAGTAACATGGATTACACTAAGATTACATTAATAGGTGTGTATAGATCTCTTTGAGACACAGTCACGTCAAAATAGGCTATACTTTCATTTAACCAAACATGCATCAAGTTGTATCTATGTCCAAAAATTGGTTAATAGTATTGTGGTACCAAATTTATTCCCAAAAAATCATATACCAACGAAATATATTATTCATTAACCATAAATTATTTGAATCAATGCCAATGTAATGTATTGAATACATCGATCCTCTGATCACATACGACTAGATACTAGTCTATGAAGAAAATGGTACCTTGATCATCAAATTTATACATTTCCACATGACTCAAACTCATGTGTTTTATCCCTAATTAGTATATGATGATCATGCTACATGGAATATCAGTCTCATCTTTCTATAATCTCTCTAGGATCTCCTCTTCAAAATCATGAACCTCACATATGCCACAATTTATTCCATTACTGCATGTCACTTGAAATCTTTCCATTCATGAGCATCTACCATCACTCTGAATACAATATAAGTAGAGGAAACACTGGTCAACATTGTCAGGAACCAAAACATTACTTCTTATCAAGGCTCAATCTAAAAATCATGAACCCTACATTCTTTTTCAAAATCAAAATTCATTATCATTCTTATATCAAAATTCCTGATCACTTGTTGTGAATCAGTCCCAAATGAGTTTATAAAAATATAACATCCAAAAAATGAATTCATAAACAAGATCAAACCTCACTTAAATGTTTCCATCGAATGAAAAAATGACCTATAATGATCTGATTCAATACTAAGGGACTTTAGTTCTCCCACCTAACCCTATCAATCAAGACTCCCAACTAGGTCACAAGGTCTAACCACTTTGGCAAGAGGAACAAACCCATACAAACGAGGTTAATAAAATGTAGACCTATGATAATCAAAAAAATCATTACAACCTACAAGGTCCTAATACACTATTAGAATAATCATAATGATATACTACTTGGGGGAATGATGATTTTTTTGAAGAGATACTGAACTAGAACACATTGGAAGTCTTCCTGTGGTAATACCCCCTTAAAGTATAGTCCATGAAAAACATTAGCTTTCTATCATCATTGTACAGTATGACCCTACTAGGTTACCCAAAATCAAATGATACACCGCTAGAGGTTCTACATGAAAAGAACCAACTGATGAAATTGACCTACAAGGGTCAGTACCATAATCATAAGGTTTGATTTAGTATAATGTAATTAAACTTATTTACAAAAAACTATATAGATTGATAGTGACACATTAAATAAAATAACTACATAAAAACACTATATAAGGGGTTAAAGCCATGGGAATCATGTTTTCTATTGACCTACTAGGATCACTTCACCCCCCAATGTATGAAGATTCAGTCATCATCCTCACCACCAAACACCTCAATGTTGATCCACATAACCATCCATTTGAATGAAATAAATATGCATGCCAGCTCAATCGAGTTGAATGAAACCAAAAATCTATTCAAGAAAACACAATTTATGTTTTTGTTCACAATTTAAACAATTTTCCTTTTTCATCCATAAATAACCCACTAGTAGGAAAATACCATGTGAATCCTACATACCAAATATGATATATGAGATAGCTATTTCTTTTTCAAACCGACAGAAAAAATCATTCATTAGACACTTTCTAATGGGGCAAGATCAATAATTCCATCAATGACTTATCCCCATCAGTAGAAGATCCTTATATCCATAATAAATCATATAATTCACCAAAATACATGTATCTCAAAGAAAATATCATTTAGAGCTATACCATAATAGATTAGAAAAAATCCTCTAACCCTTGAGGATATGAATTATTACCAGAACAACCATTCTTGACACACCAGTCCAATATCCATCCTAGTTTTAGACACATTCCTAATACTCATGTCCAACATATTCCAAATAATAATACAATATAAAAATAAAACACATTGATACGCCTTTAAAACATCACGATCCGGATTCCGCTAAGATGGTGACCTAATATGGGTTGTAATGAGGCATAAAAATAATCTCTATATTCCTCATAGTTTTCCAACAAGTGGAGAGGGCATGGGGTGTTTCTATGGAGGGAATATGGCCACATATAAATATAAATAGTTTTGTAAATAACTAGAAATCATCGATGGTGGTATATAAATAGATTGAAGAAGAAATAAATAATCTAAAATATAATTTACTATATTAATATATGAAATGCTATAAAATCCTGAACATCCATGTCATATATACATCAATGTTAACTAATTGGGACAACCACATATACTTGTTGAAGTATATAAAATAAATTGAAATAAAATTACATGTATCTAACACTAACACTGAGCTGGACTATATACCCAATCTCCATATCACTGTCGTGGTCCTCTATCGTGATAAAATTAATACACATGGAAATCACTCCTTGATCATGAAATTATTGGCCTCAACCATATCCTACATCCATATTTTCATAACCATAAATGTATACAAAAAGTTTTCACACACACCAAGATGTACGTAAAAGTGTGTGATATAATATTTGTAGGACATTCTAATGAAAAACATATAAATCTACTGTCATAAGTGAAATCCAATGCAATATGAATATCCTAGTAGATAAACTAAAAAGACATTAAATAAAATAAATAACATCAAACAAAAATCGATCTCTAGGTATATTACCCTGATCAAATAGGCATAGTTTCATCATGTATATCCATATTTATATGTGCATATAAATATTAACATATATACACACACAAAAATTCATAAACATATTTGTAATGTGAAATAAAAATCATAATCATAAACATTCAATCCTAGGTTCTGTAACACCAACAATCTAGACATCCTATGAAAAGTGTTTTGAGATAGATTTCATAAAAGTCATGGAATGTATAATTAAGTTTATATATGGGTCTATAACCCAAATCGACCATATATTCTTCTTGTAACACAATAAAAATCACTAAAAAATCTACTTCACAATGAGGGGACACATGTCTAATCCATGGGCTCGTCCATACTTACATCCAATCACAATAAAGAATAATTTAGTGCACCGACAGATAGTTTTGAATACATGAAACAATATTATCTATAGAATATTCCATATGTACCATGTATCATACCCACATGGTCTGGATGCAAAAGGTAGAAATGTCATAGAAATCCAAATAATCTAGATATATGGTGTATAAATCCTCATGTAATCCAAATAAGCTATGTAAACTAAATCCAAGGAGAGTAAATGTTCAACGTATATATGATGCTCATGTAAACTAGATCCAAGGAGTAGAAATGTGAAATACATCCTATTTGGTCAAATTTAGGGATTAGAAATTTCCATGGAATCCTAGTGGTTTGGATCCAAGGAGTAAAAGGAGTTGAAATGTAAAATGCATCTTTGTGGTTCAGATACAAAGATTATAAATTTCTAGGGTATCTTAGTGGGTCTTCAGTGTCATTCGATGATCTCATATAAAACATCATCAAGGATTAATGGTAGTAACACATGAATTACCTCTAGAAAACCCTATTAATATTGTCATCACATTAGACACCTCATAATAATATGATGAATCACCTTAGGAAATAATAACATAATGAAAAATATCCAAATTATGTCAGAAACCAAATAGTGAGGGTGATCGACTACTACATACTATTGGGGTAACATGTTAGGTATGGCTTCTAATGTGAAACCTTCTAAAATATCTACCAAAACCAAATACACAATCTCCAGGTTAGTTAAGCATGGGGGAACCCATTGGGTCCCCTAGATCAGTAATAGAGAGAGGAATCCTACATTGGATCTTGAAGTTAAAACAGATGAAATGGCATCCCTCATGGTATCCTCATAATAAATGTTTGGGTGGATGCATCCTACATGAGATATTTGATAGAAATTAAATATAGGAATGCTCTTTGGAATCCTTAGAAAGGAATATGGGAAGAGTTTTTCTATATGGGAGCCTCAATAATAGAGTACATTTGTAGAGGAATACTACATGGGATCATTGAAAAGAGAAAACAGGTTACGGAGTCCTATAATGGAATCCCTGAGATAATATGTAAACATATGTATACCTTAGGGGATCAATAGAAATTGTAATAAGTCAGAGGCATCCTACGTGTCATCCTCTATGTCAAAAAATTATAAGAGGTATTTTATAATGGATCCTCATAAATAAATGACCTCACATACACTGGGCTAGAAGGGAACATCACACAAGGGAGATGTACACAAGAGAGAATATATAAATCATTTGTAAATAAATATACATCACAGATCTTCTCAAATAAAAGGGTATCACTTTTAAGAGACACATATATTATAATGTTGAAGGGAGAACAACATTTTTTGTAAAATTTCCAAAAATTGAACCTTGGAGTCCTCAAATCAACTCAAGGGATTAAACATTCTGATCTATGAGAAAATATACTCAAAATAGATGACTCATATTTTCCAATTCTGGCCTCTAGTAGTATTGACAATAAAAACCCTTTAGAAAGGGTACAATACACGACATGTATACCCAATACATTGTGTGTACTCCCAATGCTTCATCTGGGCATATAGTTCAGCCATACAACGAATGTAAAAAAAACAATTTTCTAAGATTATAAAAGGGGTACATGGAATGTAACCTACATAGTGTATGTTCCTATATACCTCACATAGAATCTTGATGATTTTTTCTATCCATTTACTTATACACATCGTGCAACCCACATGAGGTGTTTTTATGTGCTCTACATGGCCAGGTTCCCCTATATTGGCTATCTTGTTAGGAACATAGAAACATAGTTGTGTCCAATTACAGGGAGTGTAAACCATATAAATGACATGCACTCATAAAAAATCATCTACCCTAAATGGGAATAACATACGACCTATGTTTCAAAACTACCTATCATGTGATTGGGATTTCTAAAAGGGACCCTCCCCCCCCCCAAAACAATTACCCAATACCCGTGTTTTATCCTCAAAGGTCATTAATCGACCCCTAAGGGGTCATAAATAGTACTAATTAGGAATGAAAACTAAAAAATTATAAATCATTGGTCATTTATGATAAAACAATAAAATAACATACCATTGGGTGGAAACCATTGATGCTTTACCTATTTCCGCGGTCCATAGCTACTGAACAAAAATATAGCTCATCATGAGATTCATGGAGGTTCCTCCTTTCATATTCCCATATCTTTATTTATCCCTCTACCTATTCTATATCAGTATCATGATGAAATAATCCCATAGTGGGCCATATGGGATAATACATGTGAGAAAGGAATAAAAGAAAAGGGGAGAAAAGAACCAAAAATAAATGGTGGAATGGGCCTGGACCAAATGCCCATCCTGAGTTTATGCCTCAACTAGAAAAAATAGGCATTCTGAGATGAATTACATAGATGGAGTCTCAATCCACTAATACATTCATATGATATATATGAATTAACAAAATATAATAAATTAATATTTAATTATGTAAATATTAATCTCTAATTTTTCCATGGAAATTTTACCGATTTGAAATTTAACAAAATAATGGTAAATGGGTAAAAACCATATTTTCGAGCACAAATTGTTGTTATATAATGATTAGAGATCATATTATATTGTTAAATTATAATTTTAGTCCTTATAATAATCTCAATGTGAAAATTCAATTTTATGCTAAAAAATATAGTTCGAAAAAATATAGGTCCTTACCACATAAGGCAAAAATATGTCATAGAATATACTGTCAGGACATCATGCCTTACTTCATATAATTATCCTTTCATTACCCACATTTAGTCTCACATTAGCCCACATGTATAGAATAACCTTCTAACTAGCATTTAATACCTCAACTCAATCATCTGGCATCACATCACACATGCACCCCATTTAGGGATTATCTCATCCTTGATGGTACATCTTTAAAATTATTAAAAGATAAAAATATATATATGGACCACACATATATAAAAATACTCATAGTATTTTATGGAATATCTCGATCTATACACATGGACAAACATATTAAAATAATTGAGGTCTTAAGGGCTACACACACAAGCATAATCATGTTATTTCAAAAAAGGTTCATTGGTTACAAAAACTTTTAAAATAATGTTATCTTAAGAGTAGTCTAATGGATCAAACATATATAATCATTATATATCATAAAATTAATATATAATGGCTATAATTGTAATTAATTCGTACATTAATAATATCAACTCGTAGTGCAAGTTTCTTCATCCAAATCAAGATTACAAAAAAACGATCTCTAAAATGATACAAAAATAACATCATGAGGAATCATTTTTGAATATTAAAAAAGAATAACATATCGATGGTTATGATAAGTTTAGACTTACCCAGTGAGATCGAATGTAATAAATGGATTTAGATAAATCTAATAACATTCGATACAGGCCCATATTTCCACATTCAATGTCTTGAAATTCTAGAAGGGATCACATGTAATCATGCCTAAATTCCTAGATCTAGACATGAAATTATGTATCTATGGTATTTTTTTATGATAATAGAGAAGGTCTAGTTAGAACATAAATAAATGATGGAAAACAATCACTTCCCTAGAAATATATAGGACTAGCATCTCAAAATCCTATGGGATTTCTCTCTGGAGGGTATCAATACACAAGAAATGATTAGTTGAGTCCTAATCATCATGATCCTTAAAATAAGGTGGAACAACATGGGGTTTCTCGGAGTATTTGGTTCAATATTATAATTTTATGATTAATTAATACTATGTGAACTATGCGGTCACACCATTTACCAATATCTTATAAAACCATGTAAGGCTCAGAACCAGTTCATGAAATGGAGATAGTTTTCCTACATGGTCTAGTAAATTGTTTGACATAAATGTTTTTTATTCTATTCTCAATTATATGGTTTTCTAGGAATTTTCATATGATTAGAAATAATTTTTTAGAAATGATACACCACCCATTAAAAATATCCAATAGGTTATGAAATAACCATTGGAAAGAAGTATGAATACCCCTAAAAATATTCAAACTGTGATCCCCATTAATGATTTTTAAAACCCCCTAAAATCACCTAGAAGAAACCAGGGACTTCAAAAAAACAAATCATAAAAAAATTTAATACTGGATGAAAATATGAAAAATTACCCGATAATAATAAGTGGGTATTAAAATATCCCCCTCTATGTACTTATCCTATGAAAATTTTCATCTAATTTTTATTTTATTCTAATGACCCATATATAATGTCCCACTCATTCCCACGATCCATAGTACCAACATTTCTTACTTAAAAAATGTTTATGTCCAAAAAAAACATTTCATTTTTATTTTTCAACTAATTTATCCCATTAATAATCTCATTAACCATACAATACTGATTAATCAAGCTAACCCAATAACCCAATCCATGCTCTCCAGGTCAACATTAATAGTTTATTCTAGACCACCTCAGATCGATACCTTCACAAGAGTATCTATTTTCTACCAATGTAACTTGGATTCTTATGTAAAAACACAAATCCAAATTAATCTAACAATATTTTAGGCTAAACTATAACACACTCATGATGTGCACTAATAAATTCCATCATTACTGAAACACAATCGCAAGCATATCTGATATTAATCTAAATGTTGAATATAATAGAAATTTACAAAAAATATTTTATAAAATCTCATCACTTAACACATGGAATATATTAATGACCCCATACCCTTACCTGGAGATGACTCTTTCATATTTACCAGCCACAACCTCACATATTTTTATTAGTGAGTAAAACAATTATAGGCTTGTGATTCCCCGTAGCTTATAATTCATAAAAATATCCAAACTGTTGCATTGAGCTCACAAACCATAATGGATTCTCAAAAAAAAATCACAAACACACATCCATACACTTGAAATGATATAGCTCTCTTGTTATACAAACTTATTATCCCTCATACCTTACTAGGTTATTACATCATCATTTATCATACACCAATTCTTGAGAATTTTTGGTCAAGCCTCACCAAAATACACCATAGTGTTATTTCTTAAGCCTATATAACTAATCATCCACCGTTCATCTTACAGAATTAGTAATTACCTTGATTAGTTTCACTAGACCATCAACCATATTATTTATCTGGAACTAACAATTCACCTATTTATGATTGACGTAATCTCAAAATCTAGCATTATAATTAAAATCAGTGTAATAAAACTCAGTGTGAAACTCCACCACATTTATAATTTTACACAATAATTTCACTACACCACTCTAAAAAATCATACCAATGTTATTATTTTAGGGTTTTAAAACACCTACTACTCAACATTCATTATATTTTTTGGTTAATCCTTGGTCACTATTATTGAAAAACCACACTGGACACTAAAAATAATGATATAACCTATCTAAGAGTCAGATAAACACCACAAAAATTCCTTAATACTAACCTACACTTCCCATGTTTATATAGTGCTACGCCCCACTCCGTTAATATGGATATTGGTAAGCCACATCATTATATAAGCATAACTCATCTATGAAAATTTATTTAACCCATCATTAATGATGGTTCTCTACTTTAAAGGCCTCACCATACTTTTCCAAACTACCCCCACAAAAAATTCATTTATACCAATAAAAAATAATCAACTACTGTTTATCAAAAACCACCATCAGAATTACACACACATCTATGAACCTAGAACGTGTTCTATAGATACAATATAAAACAAATCCACTCTCCTATTTGTGAATAAACCATTAATAAATTTTGATATTATCATCATGTTCGATCATATAGTGGTTCTCAATGTAATTACCCATTAGATACACCACTATCCACAAATATTGTTCCAGAAGAACTAAAAACTAATATTTCTAACCAATATCGATCAACTCACACAAAATAATTTCCAAAATATTCTTTCTAAAATCAATTATATTCAAAATTTATACACCCAATATGGAATTTATGTCACAATTTTCTTTCATTACAATAATACTAATCATTTTCCCATACCACTATGTACCACCTAGATTATATCACTCCAAGGAAAAAAATTGTATTTTTCCACTCTCGGGGCCAACATTGGTTCACATGTTCATGCCACAAGCTAACACTTTCACCTTACCCTATACTAACACTATATAGAATCTACAAATTTGCCACCATCATAGCTTAGAAACGTTTTTTACAGCATGAATAACCATAGGAAATTACACTTCATCTAATAAATAGTAGGATTATTTCCAAACTCATCTTTGAACTCCTTTCAGGGCCATAAATATCTCCATGGGGTAACACATTATGACCATGAAATAACCTGGTATAGAAATATACTCAATCCCATACCAATCAAGAAAAACATATCTCTATGACATAAGAAATACACCAATACATTTCAGTCCTCCAAATACCCCACTTTTTCTAGTCAACAAATGGAGAACAAACAACTAACATGCCTCACAAGGCATTTAATCTGGATCATCCTACTAAACAGCATTGATAAAATATCCACCAAGTGTAAACATTTTCCTTATGTAAATAAAATACCACAACTCAAGCATAGACCCATATATCAATGTTTTATCACGACATCTCTCATCAACCCATCTAACCCATCCATCTTTACCCAAAAAAGCACCCTATCATCTCAACCATAAAAGTGTTTATTATCCCACAAAAAGATTAAACATTCTCCTCTTTACTACATCCCCTCTAAACTCACATTAGAGATATCCAAATAGGCATCACACATAGACACCCCAATCCACCCACTCTTTTCAACGCTACATACCTTAAATGACTTTTTTCACCAACCCATACATTCAACAGATTTCTATTTGGAAAAAACACAACAAAATTAATCATTCACATTACTTATGATATATATAAGCACATAAATAAAAATTAGGCAATGGGTTCACACAAAAATTACAAAAACCAATTTTAAAATTACCGAATAGGCCTATCAGAGTCCAAAATCTATACATAGATCCATTTAAATCATTTGAAATTCATATTTCTAACCAAATATCCCACCTAGAGATTTTTTGAAACAACATTCAAATGTTTCTAAAAGTCATCCAAATATAAATACCCTTTTTTAAATACATTGAGAAAAAAACCATTTTTTGTAATCAAAATAAATTTCCTAAAAAGATAATACTCACTAAGTTTATATCCAAACTTGTGTAAAATACATTTTAAAAATATAAATTCTATTCAATAAAAATGTTAAAAACATTTCACAACTAATTGGAATAAAAAATTCAATCTACAATCATATTTATTTCAAAATATTTGTAGAAACCAAAATATTTTTGAAATTTTGTTATAATATATTATTCCAATTGAGTTCCACTAAAAAAATTTAAGAATATCAAACACAAATGATGTGCTAAATAACACCAAATATATTTACCACCTACACAAGGCTCATGCCCATATCATCAACAAATGTATATTAGTCACAAACATATATATAATAGTTTATAATCCTCTTAGGTTATATCAAGTGTATGAAACAAGTACCTGACATATGAACATAAATATCTATCTATAATTCATGAACTCACCCACTCTTGTTAATCAGGATAAGCGAAAATAACATAAACCATATATCTAATATCATGTATATATCTTGAGGTGAAATTAATCCACAATAAATCAATAATTTAAATATTAATTACACTCTGACATTATAGGATTCAATCGTATGTTGGTTAACTACTCCTATGATTTAATTCCAAACCAAGTACATACAATATACTATCTATTATCTAGCTTTATGAAATATTCTTTCTAATGAAAGAATGTTGTAATACAATTTTTTTACACCCTAAACTGAATCACCAAGACTAGAATGGATGGTTACATTACCTCATATACTCCTCCTCATATGTAAGAAGCTTCCAACTATCATGTAAAGCTTATATGGAACTATGGGGAGACTATTCCCTCAGTAATAGTTAAAAATAAAAGTATAAAATTGGGAAAAATATTTAGACTAAAAGAAGAAATTTTTTTGGAAGTAATAATATAAATATCAACCCATTCCTTGGAAATACGAAATACAACATCCATTAGAACAAGTCAATAGTCTCCCACATTTCGTATATACATAATGAATAAACTGTTAAAATTTAAAATAGAGGTGTCTCTATAAAGGATACCTTAATCTATCATTGTGTTACCACAACTAACCTTCTCCTTTAGTATAAATTCCCTATGAAGGGACATTTAACTCATCTAAAATCTATGTCAAATATGTATTTCTACACATTGAGATTCCCATAGAGGATCAGATTCTAAAACTAGCAGGACATCATCCATGAATCCTTTGAATATTTTGACAACATATGTAAAATAATTTTCAATGAACTAAAAGTAATTGAATATGTAAAAAATATCATTATTGGTCATCATGTGTTAACCGTGCTTCCATGAACCCCAGTCCTACTTGTTTCATCTTTATTCCATAAGATATGTTCTATTTCATTGATATTAATCTTAAAAAAAGACACAATTCAAACCTAATTCTTTAAATAATCCACCTATCTATAATTTTTTGAGTCATCCCACCATCCCAAAAAACACAACATATTGTCTTGGGTCCGGCCATAACGCCATAATGGCCCACCATCTTTCATCAACAACACTTCTATTTTCATTATACATCATTTCACACATACTCCACCACAAACGAATCAACAAAGACATGTAGGATCTATCAATAAATTTGATAACTGGTAGTATAATTCTAACTCCACACGTATATAAAACTATACATGACATAGCTTGGAAAGTCTTAACCTTCACACATTAACCAACATATCATATCAAGAGATTCATAATGGGACACACACATGATCACAATCATTTCGTATCAAGAGACTTCCATGATCCCAAAAACACACATACTATAATTTCATATCAAGATATGTCTGATGGACTAAAAATACACACACACAATTACTCCATATCATATAATCATAATATATAGTTTATAAAATGGTAAGGACTTATTACAATAAGTTCATGGAAGCCAAATGTCACGATTCACCGTTTGAATCAAGCTCAAACACCAATGATACTATAAGACATACCGAAATCCCCATAATATGATTATTGATTGAATATAAAATAAAAAATATGTTAAGGGTTAGAAAAAATATATATTTATCCAATGATATCTATTGTAATCAATAGATCTTGATGAATCCAATAATGATAAAGACAAACCCTTATTTCCACCTTACATTCCTCAATAATATAGAAGGTATTAATGAATATCTTTCTATTATTCCTATATCTATCCAAAATACTTCATATATTAGGGATACTACAAGGATAACGTATAATATCTTACAATAATTAGAAGAATCGATGAAAAATAATCATGTTCTGTGAAATCCCTAGGAATCATGTTTCTAGATCCAATAAAATTATTATTAATGGGAAAGCAATTTTATAAAAATGTACATTGTAGTCTCTATGTATGAGGCCCTTAGGTGTAGGATGAATAATTGGGGTTTGAGGGAGTTTTCATATAAAAATAATAACATTAAAAGAATCAATACCATGTGAATGCTGTGGGCACATAATTTAATATACCTTACACCATTCATGTGAGGTTGATTGCCTCTACATGGTTCCCACATGTTTTGGATGCATGATCTAATAAATCATGTGTCAATTGTGATGTTTATTTTTTTACTACTATCTTGGAAATTTTTTTTGGTTATCATGAACCATGTGCTAATCGTTAACCACCCACTTCTCTTCTCTAACTGGATGCACTGTTACAACGGTAAAAGAATATACTTATCCCCAAAAATTATCAAACTATCTCCCCATAAAATAATTTATTTCCCACTAAAATGAACCTAATGATACTAAAGACTTCACTCAAACACATTATATATCCAAAAAATGTTTAATAATGGATATAAAATATTAATCATATAAAAAAATATAAGGCCATTATAATATCTATCAACATTCACTCATCTCTTTATTATGATAGGTACAATGTATATGATCTACGGTGATATTATTTGAAATAAATAATTTATAATAGATCATATGTGTATGGATCCATGTATTTAATTATACAAGGAATTTTATACCAATTTCTCATCATAATAATGATTTTCACATGATCGAGAATGCTAATGGGATTTTCATAGCATGCCCAATTAATATTATAGTAAAACATAATTACAAAGAGGTATGTCATTTCACTTTATTTATATGAAAACCCGTATAACATTAATTAAAAAGGGATGAAAAAAGGTTTTTGTAACATAAGGATAAATAAAATTGGAAATATAAGTTCATGTCAACATATTCTAAAGGATCAACTAATAGATTTAAAGGAACTGATGAGGGAACCTTTACCCCTCCCTAAAATTAATTATTATATTTATTCATATTATATGTTTTTGAAGATAATACATTAAAAAATAGTAATATGACCTACATTCAATGTGATGATAAAATATATTGAGTGGTAACTATTAAAATGATTTATATTTAGAATGTAAATGAAATTATCAAGAGAAAATGGTTAGGAGCATCAGTTGTGAATGTATTCATGAGGTACATTTTCATAATTGTTTTGTCCAATTATTCATTCTGAATATTTTAATATATTAATACCATTATTATCTTCAACAACTATATATATCATTAAAATATTAATGTAAGGCCTTGGGAAAAAAATTTTGAATATAATATTGGTCATTCACTTATATTTTAAAAATTCCAAAGGATGATGATAAAATTATAAAAATAATACACCAAGTTTCCATAATATTTGAGAAGATAATTATTAATGAAATGATATTCTAAATACATAAAATAAATGTTTAAAATCTACAATCAAATCATGTAAAATATATTTTCATTTTTTTCGATACTTATTCCTTTTAATATTTTTATAATTCACTAGATTATCATTGCCATCAATTTGTATACACCAAAGTTATATTTTTTTGATTCATAAGGATGGATTTACAGAAAATAAATCCCACATGTTGTCCCTTACAAATTACTACATTTAAAATTTTAAAAATAATATTTAAATTATATGTTTTATTTTTATGAGTTAATAGGGAATTTTTTATTAGAGGGATGTTTTTCACTATCATCAAACACATGGTAAGAGGTTTGTCAATGTGTATAAAAAATTATTTCATTTCAAAAACTATGTAATAATTTGGATATATAAAATACGATTTCACAATAAAATTATATGTCAAAAAAATTACAAATACTGTCAATGTTTCCATAGTGTATGAAATATGGAAATCACATATATTGTGGTTATTATATTTGTAAAATTAAAAATGATTCCATATTGTATCCATGAAATAATGTCCCTAGAAATGTATTCTCATTGTAATTACAATTAAATTTAAAATTGTAATAAATAGTTTGTTTATATATATTTTTATTGTGAAAACAATCTGTTTAAAATCCCATATATTCAAAAGATGAAATATATATTTTTTTGGAATTAGAGTGTAATATACATATTATTAGAAAATTGGAAGATGTCATAAATATTTGGTTTCCTATCATGTTTGTAATTTTTTTCAACATCTTTTGTATATAATTTATTTAGTTGGTTTTTAGTTAATATTCATACCAATGAATATAAATTTTGGTGATAGTTATTTTATTTCAATATGAATAAAATATTGTTATATGACCCAATTTTTTATTTAAATATAGAATTAAATGAATTTTGGTGACTAAAAACATTATAATAATAATGCAGTTATTGGATATTCAATAAAAAAATGGGTTTCTCATGAAATGTAACTACCACAGAATGATACATCATATTTTTTACAACATATTTCTTTTTCATATTAATTATCATCATCAATGACAATTAATAATTCAAAAAGATATGTTCATACATAAATGAACCCATATTGTTCTTTATAGTGGTTTTAGTTTATAAAAAAAACAAATTTGTTATTTATAGTCTCATGCAATTTTGATTGGTTATGATACTACACAACAAATTTATATTTTATTTATGTTAACAAAATAATTTCTGATTACTGATGTGCTAATTATATTATAATTTAAACCATGTGTTTTTTATTATAGTTATTTATATAAAAATCATACATCCACCAAAATAGTTGAAATTTTTCTCCATATTTTTATTTCCCCATTTTAATTCTTTAAAATATATTTTTCGTAAATTTTTTATTATATTTTATTGAATTAAAAATATAGGTATTCAAATTAAAATAGAAAATTTAGTTCAAAATTTTTTTTCAAAGTGAAAATTTAGAAAATGTGATGAAATTATTATAGAAATTAATTTAATTATTAGGTTATTAATTTATGAATTTTTTGAAATTAACACATGTTAATTTTATTCATATTGTGACATACATTACAAAAAAGTTCTTATTGTCAATTTAAATGTAACATTTTTTTTAAATAATGATTTATATCATCCAAACTAAGAAAAAAACTCAAATTATCATGATAATTTTGGAAAATTATTATTTATTCATTTTTATCATATAATAATTAACATTGTTTCAATATTACGTAATTTATGGATATTATAACTAAATTTGAATGTTTTCAATTGAAAACTGACATTTTTTGTCAAAACATGTTATTGAGAGTCAAAATATTGTATACATGCTCAAATAATAGTGATAATCTATAGAAATGATTCATTATTAACATTTGAAATTTAAAATCTCAATGAACACTAATACGTCAAGCAATATAGAATTAATTACTAAAAGTAAATATTTTTCAATTCAACAGTAAAATTTTTGTTCAAATGATGCATCACATAGTAAAAATTTAGAAAAAGAGATGGAAATGTAATGATTTCTTAGTGAAATTATCCATGATTCATTTTTGGAATATAATAATTAATGACGCATAAATATAAAGCATTTTGTTCCTAAAATGACTGAAATTATGTTTTTTAGTATAATAGTGACATTTTGTTCAAACCATTTGCCGCATACTCTAAACTAATGAAATAAACTTAAATTGTCGTGAATCTATTATAAAATGATAAGTAATTAATTTTTTTACTTGTAAGAATTAAGCACACATTAATCCAATATAATTTTATTAATTATGATTTGAAGTGAATGATTTCAATTAAGAACTACTAATTTAAGACAAAACATTCATTACATAATCAAAATAAATAAAAAACTCAAATTTTTTAGATACATTAGGAAAATTATTATTTACTTATTTATGAAATTTTGGAATATAACAATTCTTAACATACCACATAGTGTGCCCAATATGAATGAAAGTATGTGTTTTAAATTTTAAATGTACATTTTAGATTAATGTGTATCATAAAGTCAAAACCGACCAAACATTATTGGATTGTTGTGATACATTAGGAAGAAATATATGATTCATTTGAAAACTTTTATGATTAAAATAAAATAAATATGATACATAATATATATGATATGAATGAAAGTCCATGTTTTCAATTTTAAACTGGTATTTTATTTCAACCCTCATTTCACGTAGTTAAAAGATTAAAAACAAGCTCAATTCTTCTTGACACATTAAGAAATAAAATTTCATTCATTTTTACTCTTTATGAATTAATCTCAAATCAACCTGATTCATAGTTTGTCCTATATAACAAAAAGATTATTTTTTCAATTTAAAATGATCATTTTTGTTCATAATCTGCTTCACATAGTCAAAGGAGTGAAAATGTCCTCATATATTTCTGATATTGCATTATATTGTTTTTCTAATCATTTTTGACATGTTTTAATTTATCATGTGTAAATATAACATCTAGTGAGTGCAGTATGACTAAAAGTGGATATTTATAATCCATGTAATGGTTTAGATTCTATAATTTTTTCTTTTTGAGTGATTCTAAAACCAATGGTTCTTAGAAGATATGTAGAGGATTTTTTGTGTTTTATGGTTGTGAGAATCAAGATGTTAGAGGATTCCACGATGTCAATGTATGTTTATGTTGTGTATGTTCAATTCGCGTCTTGTGTGGGAGTATGGTTCACAACCCAAAAAAATCATATCTTAAGTGAGAGTGTTCCATAGGATCCATTAACTCTATGTATAAAACTCATGACATGAAAAGAATATCTTTTTCACCCAATGAATCCAACAACGATGAAATCACATCCTGAATATAGTATTCATGAAATTAATTATTTTGATGTTAATATGTATTGAGGCCATGCGCTTTTTTCGTATGACATAAAATATGGTAAATTCACAATGTAAATTACACATTCAATTAATGAATATCAACTAGGAAGTGTACTTATAAAATATATAGTTCCCTCAGCCATAAAAACCCTAGTTCCCCCTCCCCCAAATATCTATTAGGGTAGAAGGGTTTACTCAAGGTGAATTTGAATCATTTCGACATATATTAATGCCCATGTTCCCATTTTTTAAATATGGAGATCTAATTTTAAGTCTTCCTTCGTATATTTTGGTTTCTGCATGGATAAATATTTTGTACTCATGTTCTTCCATTCCCTAATATGGATATTGTTCTGTATTTTTTTATTAGTTCTCTTTGTTTTTATTGGAATTGTTTTTGCACAATGATCTTGGGGGGGTCGTAGTTTCCTTGAAGATGTGAATGGAGATTTGCATTATTGTTCAGCACCCATTCAAAGAACATTTAAGTCAAAAGATATGAGATTCATTGATTATCCTATTATATAACAAGAAATCACAAATTGACCACGCTTTCTCTTTTTGGGTCGTATTGCTATTAACCATAATCAAGGATAAAACAGATTAATCAAAAAATGGTCTATGGTTAGGGATCACATATTTTCAATTGGGATAGATTATGCCTCTTGATTTACAAGATAGTGTGTTATCAAGGATATGCTTTTTTATCATGTTTTCTATCCTTGGGATAACATGTAAAATTGACGAAAAATGTTAAATAACACAATTAAAATAATTATTTGTTTGAATAAACAACTAAAGAGGAATGTTAATGAATCATTAAGGTATTTTTATTTAATGGAAATTAAATAGAGGTTAAATTTAGGTTTAATTATATTTTCATCATTGGGGTAATGGAAATAGCTAAATAACATATTGTTGTAATTTTTTGTTAATGTAAATGATAAGATTCATGCTAAATAGATTTTTTCCCACAATTTTCAATGAAACTAGAATATATTCTTAGAATATTTGTTACATAATTGGATATATTCCTATAACTTATGTCTTAGTTTACCCATAGTTATAACCTATAAAAAATGAATCTGTTAATTCAAGATGGAATAAAACTATTTGTTAATAAAGATAAATTTATGTTGCTGACTGAGCCAATTTTCTTAGGATGGTTGAATTTTTTGTTTTTGGTACCAAGTGAACATGTCTTCTTATGATAGAAAAATGCCTTGGGATTAGAGCCGAGTGGGTCTGTTTTCATGTAATGGTTGATTTCCTCATTTTTGGGGCATATATTCCTTGTTGACATTGTTTGTTGTTTTCTTTCATCAATGTTTCTCTATATGTGAGACATTCTACATGATACAATGTGATATTAGTAAGGGTGGTGGAGGATTAGATATGGGTGGGGAGGCTCAAGTTTTTGGTTTTCACTGACACAATTTACGGTGAGATGCATATTGATATACACGATCATGTCTGGGATATAACTAGTTTTTATGGAATGGGTTGAACCTGGGATTACTGATTTTTATGGTGAATTATTGGGTTCCTTCCTATTAATGTTTTATATAAGGGTCAAATTTCTAGGTTTCTGGTTTCTCGACATCCCATTTTCCAATGCCTAATGCGGGTGGTTGTGCTGGACTATTAAACATTATTATATATTAAGTTATTTCCTTGATTACCCAGAATTATTGAATGGTGCTAATTCATAATAAATTTTTTAACCAATGGTATTGGTTTTTATTTTAATGAAAAATATATTAAAATTGAGAAACAATAGACCTGATTGGATTATTTCTGGGGGCATTGAATCTACTTGTACGGTTAAGGAAATGTAATTTGGAGTATTGTTAATAAATAGACAATGAATTAATTAACCAAAATATAACTAATAGAATAATAAAGTCAACTATGTTATGCTTTAATATTTTAGTTCTTATAGGATATCTATTTAATAGAAATATTTTTTGGGTATTCGAGAGAAGATTTCAATAGTTGATTCTATGACTTTGAAAATTCCAAGAGTACGGTAGTGAGATTTTTTTATATTCTGTTCATTTTTATGACATCATCACTACCCTATTCATGTTGGTAGGAAAACTGAGACTCCATAGACTTTGGGAGGGTTTTTTTTCCAATATCTAATTTAGTGAGGAATATATGATTAACTAGCCCACCTAGCCTCATTCACTTCTCTTGGTAGTATTATGAGCTAGTATGCATAGTGGTTAGTTTCCTTATCTATTCTTATAGAGGTATTCAATGGATTAAGATTATTTAATACACAAGTATATCTTGATATATTATCGTAAGTATTATTATAGTTTTTTCATGTAAGTGTTTTGATGGCTTGATGTAAATTACTCGGTGTATGGGATATTATGGATTGAGGTAAAATACATGACAACATGCTTTGGTGAATCTTGAAAACCTATTAGTTAGTATATGAAGATATGGATGGGGTGATGATATGATATTATACCGAAAATTTAAATTAATATGCTTAGCCTACATGACTTTGGGTTCACCACTTTTAGTGAGATATATCTCGATACATGTGACATTGTGATATGAAAAAAATACATAGGGAATTGGCATTTGAGTAAAATATTTATTATTATATTATATGATCCCTTATTTGTGTTACATGGTAAGAGATAACCATAGTGAGGATAGTAACCTAGTATACATATTTATGTGGTTATTTACCTTCACTTGTTTTTCATTAGTATTTATATTTCATTCTATAACATTTGAATGAGAGGATCGAGGGAGGATCTTATTGAGTATCCCTATAATTATTAGCTTGATTATATATAAAAATATTTTTTTGTCTATAAGAGAAGGTTGGATATGAGACTTGATATCAAAATCCTTTTATTTTTCAATATTTTTTAGGATTCTTAATCGCTACCATGTTTTTATTTTAGTAATTGATGTTACATTTATGTTACATTAGTTCTTTTATTATATTAAATTTATGTACATGTTTTCTTTATTTTATCATTATGTACACAATATTATTGGTTTAATTTTCATAGATCTCAATCCTGTATTTCTTTTTTAGTGTAATTCCTCTATTTTTGTTTGTGATATAACCATGGTGAATTTCCCAAACATATGTCCTATTAGAGGGAGGATTCATGCGGTCACTATGTACCATCGCATATTACAAGCCCATAAGTGGTGAATTTGGGGTTATCGGTCATGGAAAATGCTATTAGAGCTTTAGGATGAGAGAAAAGAAGTAGTTTGGAGTTCAAAATAGGTGACACAACATGGTTTGGTATGGAGACGATGTAAGATAATTTGTAGTAAGATTTATAGAAAGGGTTACCAGCTATGAAAAGTGTACTTTTATCCCCCTAAGATCTAATTCATGGATAGTTATTTTTATCGACATCATTAAACATAGTGATACTAGTTTCAGAGTAGATTCCTTCGAAAGGATCATTCCTCATTCTTACTTGTTCCTATGTTTATAATTGGTAGACCTTTGGATGGGATAAACTAAAAAAAATATTAAATGATCAATTAATAAATGTTTAATATTCTATATTCTAGGATTATGTGCCTCTCATAATTTGACCTTTAATAGGTATGGATCCAGGTCGGTGTCCCCATCAGGTTCATGAATAGAGTAGAAGGGGTGAGTAGGGGACAACCGTATAATGCCTTGAATCCTTAGAGAGATGAGCTTGACCATGGAGGTTGTAATGGATAATTTCAATTCATTCAAGAATGTTATAATCATTTGTTTTGGTTTCTTTTTACATTGGTCATGTATTGTCGACCTTGAATTGGGAGGATACCTGCAATGGTTATGTTAGAATATTTTGGAAATTTTTAGTATAATACACTAGTTTCTGCTTACTACTAATAAGTTACATGACATTTAATGCGATTAGAGAATGTGTATTATCTACTACACATATCCTTTGAGTTGATTTCATGGCCTGAGAATGTTACACATTGTATAATAAGAAAAATCTTGATTTTATAATGAAGTGATACTTTTTTCATCATAACTTAAAAATAAATAATTTCATGACCATTAATAGTATTTAACACTATTTAATTCCCCATGTTAATTATTTTAGGTTTCATATAGGTTTTGAGACTTTATTAGCTTTTTTCAGCCTCCTCTTTTTTATCAACCACTCTTACCCACATCATTTTGGGGTGACTTCCATCAATCTTAACTGATTCCTTCAATGATTTATCTCTATTGGAATTTGGTTTCTCCTCTATAGGTGATTTGTTCCGTGGGTTGCCCTTTGTTTTTCTTAAATCATTTTTATTATAATATTATCACCAGATTCTGTTTGTAACATATTCTTTTATGTATTAGGTCATGAATTATCTTATAGAAGAAAATCATATGGTTTCCTACCCGTATTGTAAAAGTTATATAGGTATTGTATGCCCTTTAGGTAGGGGATCTATTTAATTGTACTAATTTCAAGAAATTCTATAGTTATTACTGATTTATTGAGATCTGAAATGGGAATTCAAGCATTGAAATTAAAAAGGGCAGGGGATCATGATTTAAAATCGGGTTTTGGCTTGAAAATGGAATTTACATGATATTAAAATGAAAATGGACTTTCAAATCTTGATTCAAATTTTCATAGATTAGAAATAGTGTTTTTAAAAAAGAATATGGTTTTTAAAATAGATATTGACAAACATCTCATAGTGGGGAACTTTGTGTATCGAAAATGAGACATAGGTAGCCTTATTGTGTGTGACCCCACTTGGGGTAAACTATTGAATGTTAATGTTGAATGGATGGCCTTGATATTGTTTGGATCCAACTACATTCCTTGTCAGTATTTTGAGTGTCTGGTATATATTGTCTCATTGGATAGAGCCTGATTGGACGATGCAATGTCGTTTCTAGTTGTTTATTTCATAATAATTATTTCCTAGATATTCTCTCACATGTATTTTTATATTTTAGTATCATTATCTTCTAGGTTTCTTTATTTAAAAAATATGAAGTAAAATTTTTTAAAACCTAAGAAAAATTTGAGAAATGTTTTTAAATTGGATTATTTATAAAATGCTTGTAAATTGTTTTTATTTTAAAGCTAGAAAATGGAAATTATTTTCATCAGAACGTGTATATATTTCTTAGTGGTATTCTTCTAAGATCAACTAATAAAATATATTTCTTCCTATGGGAGGATATAGACATTGTTTTTAAGGATACAGGTAAAAAGGAGAAAATTCTATTATATATATGATTCTCATTTTGTTTTAGTTTTAGTTTGGGAGGGTTTTGAGGTGAAAGTTTGTCATAGTGATACTATCTTTTCAAGATTTAATGTATTTATGTTTTTTCCTATTTATTTATGTCCTATATTTATTTTATTTATATTTATAATATGGTTTTATGTGATTTTATAATTTTATATGTGACACATTTTTATCATTATTTTACTCCATCCAATAATGGTTTGACTAGGGTGACCAGTGTAGTTGACCCAGGTTGGTCTATTACAATTTGGTATCAATGGAGTTACATAGTCTAAAGTGTGTTTACACTGCCTAAGATTGTTTTGTTTCTTTTGTACACATGGTTTGGACTATTAGAATTTTCATAGTAGGTATTAAAAAAGGGGATTGGATAACTCACAACCATGAGTATGTCTGATTTTCCATGGGTCATCGTAAAAATCAATTCTACATTGAAAACAAATTTCATAGGTTCATTTGAATATAGTTAATGTAATTTTTTTTAAATTAACTTAACTTCATTATAATGGAACATGGTGTGTCTATATACATTTGGATAAATTAGGTGGGGAGTTTAATTAGATGGAAATAGTCCATTCTAGATGTGATTCCCTTTTGTGGTTGAATTCAAAAATACATTAATTTTTTTTTATTTTAAACCATTTTTTTGGATTCATGTTATTGGTTTATTGGTATTGGATTATCTAATGACTGGTTTTTTATTTTCTTTTATTTAATAGAAAATTAGTCATTATATATATCATCAAAATTTTATAGTGTAATCCATGAGTTAGGTTGCACATACAGATCCTCCAGTGGAACCATATTTTGTTTATATGGTGATATTTTCCATTCAATGTTTGGGGTTAATGTTAGTAGTGAAACTGAGATGAGTAGGGGTTAATGGATCACAATTTTCCCAAAAACACCCACACATCATCCATGGTGAAAAATGACAACAAGAGTCAGTGGTGTTTCGTCAATGTATTGATATGATCTTAAAATATTTAAAGACTCACAAAGATTCATAACTCCATTTTTCTATGTATATTCTTGAGGGACCAAGAAGAATATGGTGGGACTCGTTAGTGAAATTTATGTTAAATAATTATCTCAACTAGGTTTCTTTCTTGATATTCATTATTTATCTATTTTTCCTAAGAATTTTCATGAATCAAATATCTAGGAGTGTCTAACCTTGAAATAGGGGGTGTGTAATTTTATGGAGTACTCCACCTGTTTTGGTGGTCTTATACATCTTGAAATGAGTCTTGTTACCATGGATCAGCTAAAATCTCACAGTTTCGATATGGGGACATGGACTGATGATCAGTCGATGATAGATCATTTTTTTACTTCCAAACTATTTGTAGGTAGTTGATAAAGAATAGTTGGCTAATGAAGACATATCTAGAAGAATTATATTGGGTGGTTCTTCATTAAGTGTCACAGTTATCGAGTGTTATTCTTCTAGTAAGAAATAGAAGCCTAAGAATGGCCATATTTCTATTTGACCAGTTTCATGGTCTCCTTCATGGTAAAAACATGTTATTTTTTATCAATGTGTGAGGAATTGTCATATTAGGCCTCATTGTATGGTTTCTCATAGGACTTTTCATCTTAGAGGGTTATCTATCAATCACGATCATTTATGAGATAAGATGTCCCAAGACAGTAAGGTAGGATCAACTTTCACCAAGGGTTCATAGGTTTAAGTGGATGCCTCCAAGGGTGGTGGATCTCAATATAATTCTATAGGGAATTTTTATGTGGCTATATAATGATGGATTTATGCAATAGAGTTGATGACAAAGGAATCTGAAGTAGGGCCATCTACTATTAGAGGTACAATGTTTATTTCATCTTATATGGTGCTAGAATTATTTGATACAGGTGTTATACATTATTTTTAACATCAATGTTTGTTGACTTGTTGGGTTTACATTCGTAGCTCATGTAATTCTTTTGGAATATTTCTACACCTTTAGGAAAGAGGTTAGAATGAGGTTTCAAATGTCACGTGTGATGGGTGGTGATATGAGACTTTGATGTGGTTTTGGATTTCTTAGTGACTATTCGTGACATAATTATCTTGATTAACTGCATAGATTAGATGATTAGTGTAAAGTCCTAAATAGACTATTTTTGTCTTTGGAAACATTTCCTATCTATTGATCGAGTCAGTTATCTTTTTAAAGGTATGTGATACTCTAAAACTGGGGGGAATGGCCTATTGTCCCTTATGATGGTATAATCTCATATAAGTTGTCAGAAATGTCCCTTGATGTAGTTGACCCATGCTTGGGAGGTCTACTAACTATTTTTGTGTGTTCATACCATAGGAGTTTTCAGATTATTTTTCTTGTCTAACACAACATATAGAGGTATAGTTTACTATTGTCCTACTATGGGGAATGATTCCCATTTATAAGACATCCTATAGAATTACCCCTTCTAAGTTAGTGGAACTTATTTTCTAACATTAGGACCTATAGGTGAAATGGATTATTATTCCTGGCATTTCATCATGGATTCACTCTTACTCTTTACTAAAAAGGTATAATGGAGCATTATAATTTGTATTTACTATAATTATTTTAATAATGTGGTTATTAATAACAACTATATTTAATATACAATTGTTGATCAATTTGATCATCTTATAGGGTCTTCTTGGTTTTGTAAGATTGACCTATGGTCGGAGTCCCATCAGTTAAGTTTTAGAGAAGAAGACATACCCAAGACAACATTTCAGATGTGATATGTTCATTTTGAGTTATTAGATATTCCATTTAGTCTCACTAACATTAATGTAGTATTTATGGAATTAATTAAATAAATCATTCATCATTTATTGGAATCTGTATTTATTCATAGTGGATATCTTTGTGAACTCTAAGATATATGAGGATCATAGATACCATTTTCATAAGATTATGAAAATGTTTAGGGAACATTTCCTTTATGGTAATATTTCAAAGTTTTATATTTAGATCTAGGATGTGAAGTTTATGTGGAATGGGATATATTATAGTGGAATATTAGTTGATCCAAATAAAATATTAGGTTGTTATTTCACAAGATTATCCTAGAAACATATTTGAGATCGAGATCTTGTTGTGTTTTGATGGTTTTTATTGATGGTTTGGTCATTAATTTTACAAGATCGCATATTCAATTAAATATATAACCCATAAATGTGGAATGCTTGCATGGAATGATAAATTTAATGTATATTTCAAGGAGTTGAAGATGATGTTGAATTCAGGACTAGTTTTGATTCTTCTAGAATTAGGGTCGAGTTAAGATGTTTTCATTGATGTATATAGTACTAGATTGGGATGTGTCATGATTCAGGGAAAGAATGTTGAATATTATTGATCTCTCCATTTACACCATCAGGAAATGAACTATCCTACAAATGATTTTGTATTTCATTTGTTATGCATGAAGTAAAACAATTCCATTACTGTCTATTTAGAGGACTAATTATGGTATAATTTGATCATAAAATCTAAAAGAATATTTTTTCAAAGAGAGATTGCAACATACAATAGTGATATTGTGTTGAGTAACATTAGAAATTGAATTTTGTTATTTTAAATATCCTATGGTAATAAAATTTTGTAGTTGATGCATTGAGAATAAAATTTTGAACACAATAAGTGAAAGAATCAGTTAATCAATGGTATCTAATGAGTTTTTTTATCGATATGAGTTTAGGACATAAGGAGTATGGTGGAAAGGTATTCTTGTATTATACAAATGTTGATGAATTATTTTATGAGTGAGTTAGAATTGAGAATATGGCATACACCTAGAGTCTATGCATAAGAGAAATCCTAACTGGTGGGGGGATTTCATGTGAGTTGTCTCAGTCTTCTAGTGGAGATTTATTATTAATTAGAATGTTGTTTATTCTCTTCTCCTTAAAAATTGTGTATCTAAATAGTAGGCATGGGTTACATTGGTTCGTTCACTATATGTCTAAAAACATGTAACATGATTTGAGATGTCGATATTAGTGGTTATAGATGTGGAGGTCAACTGCATATTTTGTGTCACGATGTATCACATATCAAAGAGTTAAGGTGGAACCCCAAAGACCTACGATTTTGTTTCATCCTTTACGCATTCCATAATGAATGTGGGATGTAATTTCCATGTATTTTTCCATTTTTTTACCGTGGACTCCAAGTGGGATGGATGCGATTTGCATGATTATTGACATAATCACCAATGTAGTGAATTTATTAACAATAAAGGAAATGATTAAGGTGGAAAAAATATGGAATATGTATATTTGAGAGATCATGAGACATAATAGGGTTATCTATGTGACTATTTCGGATAGGGACTCAAAGTTCATATCTAGGCTCTAGAATGTTTTCAAGTGGGAAATGGGTTTTTAGTTTAAATTGATCATTTCATATTTTTTTCATTTGTATAGATAGATATATAGGGTTATCCTAGTTCATGAGGATATTCTATGAGTTTGTGTTCTTAATTTTGGTGGATCCAAGGAAAATAATTTTCTTTTGGTTAAGTTTTCAAACAATAATAGGTATCAGGATTCAATAAGGATATCACACTTCAATGCTTTTCAAGGGAGGACATTTTGATATTTCTTGTGACAATAATAGTTTAGAGATCATTCCGTGTTGGGTTCGAGTGTTGTTTGTGTGATTATAGAGATTTTGGATTTAATCTAGCGACATTTATTCAAATAACTTAGTAATTATAAATCATATGTTGTATTTTTTCATCGGTCACTAGTGTTTGAGGTTGGTGATTGAGTTTTTCTTAGAGATCCACATCTCTAGGTACATTATCAATTGGGCATGTAGGGTAAGTTAGAAACATTGTTTTGGCCCCCTTTGAGATCATTGAATAACTGGAGTTAGTGGCTTATCAGTTTCTATTACTGTGTGGATTCACATTAATACATGAGATGGTTCATTTTTCATATTTGATGAGGTATATAACACATCCTTCCCATGGCACAATATGGGAGGGTGTTGATATTCATCCAAATAAAACTTTTTTTTATTAACCAATTTTGATAATGGCTCAGCAAGATTACGTAATATGCGGTAAAATGATCCCTCTGGTTCAGGTACTATAGTCGTTTAGATAAGATCACTCTGAGACATGGGGGTGGGAGTCATTTATGATCACACAATGGCCTTCCTTTTTTTGGATCCTGGATCATGAGCACATTATAGGTATAAAATGTTTTTATGGTGGGGAGATATTAAAACCATCTTACATTTCTTCTAGGAATGTTATAATATTTTATTGATTTTTCTATTTTGTTGGGAATGTTTTGTTATCCTTGAATTGGGAGGATACCTATAATTGTGACATTATGTATTTTTTTGGAATATTCCGCATTATCCTCTAGTTTCAACTACTTTATGGGAATTAACACAATGTTTAATAGGATTAATCAACATGTATTTTCAACCACCGATATCATTTGAGTTCATTACATAATATGTGAATGTTACATGTATTGTAAGGGTTATAAATTATGAAATATGAAAAATTATTTTTCAATATAAGAATATTAGTTTTTTAGTGTAACATAAAATAATATATTTTTACGAAGTGTAAATAAAAAAATTATTTATTTTAAGGTTTCACATGGATTTTGCGACTTCATTTCCTTTTTGAAGCATCATTCTTTTAGGCAGTGCTTTTACCCCAGTCATTATGTGGTGACTTCCTTCTATCTCGATGGATTTTTTCATCGATTGATCACTATTGGGATTAGGCTTCTGTTGTTTGTGTAATTATTTCTCTTGGTTCTTCTTTGTTTTGGTTAAAAATACATTTTTATAATTTTTTCGTATCATATTTTGTTTCTTATCAATCCTTTTTTATTTCTTGTCACACATTTTCATTAAAGGTAGATCTTTTGTTTTCCAACCACCATTGTGAAAGAAGATTTGGTTTTATATGTCCTTGATGTAGTTGGATCTATTAAATTATTATAATTTATTGAATTTATTATAGGTGTTATTGATATCATATATATTTAATGGTATTTCATGTGTTAAAATTTAAAAGGGTGTGAGTTTGTTTATTAAAAGGGGGTTTCCACTTGAAAACATAATTTATTTGTCTTAAATGAGAAAATGGATTTTCAAACCATGAAGAATATTTTATTGGATTAGAAGTGCTCTTATAAAAATATGAGCAAGGTTTTTAAAACATAAATTGAAAAAACATTGAATAATAGAAACCTTGGGTGCACCATGAATGTTATAGGGGTAACATTAGTTTGTGTCACACCACTAAGATGTAAGAACTTTAA
The DNA here is from genome assembly GCA_963277665.1 of Viscum album. Lineage (NCBI taxonomy): Eukaryota > Viridiplantae > Streptophyta > Magnoliopsida > Santalales > Viscaceae > Viscum > Viscum album. The sequence goes on along the minus strand of OY728120.1, from coordinate 775,915,126 downwards.
AGTTGGTGGTCTATAGTTGGCATCGTTGTTAGTTGTATCCAACATCATTCCATGTTAGGATTTTGATTTATTTTTATTTATTTTCCCCTAAGATGGAGACTGACAGGAAGGTTTATAGTTTAGTTTCATTGTTTAGTGCCTGATAGTTTATTTCATGGATAATTTCTCACCTGTATATTTATATTTTAGTATATTTAAATTCATTGTTTCTATATTGAGAAAATATTACATTCAATTTATAAAATATAAAGGACTATTTGAGGAGTTTTTTTAATTTATCTTTTTAAATTTTTTTTCTAAAAACAATTTTTTTAAAGCTATAAATTGTGCGTTATTGTTTTTATAACTTTTATATATTTCTTGGTGTTATCATTTTGGGATCTGTTTCTCACACCCAACTTATGCTTGTGCGAGGATATTGAAATTTTTCATAGGATAAAGGTAAAGGAAAGATCATTTTATAGTATGTACTATTCTCTTTACATTGTTGTTTTAGATTATGATGGTTTGGAATTGTTGTTTAGACTCATAGATACTAGTTTTTATATATTTTTAATTATTTTTAGTTTTCCCAATATATATTTGTAATATCTATCTTTGTTAACTCTTTATAATTTGGTTGTTTTACCTTTTATCTTTAAATTTGAGACTTGTTTTGTTATATTTATTTTACCCCACCCCATAATACGCTATCATTGGTGACTGGTCTGGTTATCCTAGGACGGTCAATTACAAAAGAGATCATCATCAATGTTAGATACTCTACAGAGTATTCCATAACTAGTTTTATTCTCTTGAATTTCTAGATCCAAGTGATTCATATGTTTTACAAGGCACCATTTTCTTGTTTTCTACTTGGGTTCATGTTTTTTTTAAATAACATTACACTACTTATTATCACCTACAGTAGTTTCTATTTGGGACTTTTGGGGGGTTTATTTTGCTCTACATGGTGTTTACTAGGATATATAGATGTTAATATCAAATCTATAAAGTATATTGAGTCAATAAACTTGTATTGGGGTTTCACCACTCTTAGGGAGACATCCTATGAATTCAGATTCAGCCATACAACATCATCCTTGATAAGGAATGGTAGTATTAAGTGCAGGTTATTGTGGATTACATCAGGGGATGTGTTGCGTTTTATGATGATGATAGAGATTCTACTAGGTTTTTTTGGAATTTAAGACACTCTAATGGGTTAAAGGAATATTCCTTCTTTTTTAATCCATGATATCTTAGTTGATTATAATTTTCATGGAAAATAATCCATTAATGTTTTTAATGGTTTTGGATGACTATGATTATGTTTTTCCTGAAGAGGTTGTGGAATTACCCCCTTGATAAGAGATAATTTTTTTTGATAGAGATACAATTCGGTGATTCATTGATATCAAATTCTCCAAATAAGATGTCACCTTATGAGTTTCGAGAGATGTAGGTACTACATGATTATGTGTTATAATGAGGTTCTTCTCTATAGACTGTGTTCCCTTGGGGTAAAAATGTTTTCTGGTTCATAAGGATGTAAGATTCATGAAATGGTTTATCATGTATTGTCAATTAATCAAGGTTATTTTAAATAACCACTCTCATATTCCATGTATTGATGATTTATACGACAAGTTTAAACAATCTAGCCAGTTCTTAAAAATAGATCTATAGATATGATATCATTTTATGTGGTTGAATGATGATGATATTCCAATGATAGACTTTTGATGTCGTTATGGTAATTACGAGTTCAATGTTATTCAATTTGGTGTAAATAATTCCCTATATACATTTCTAGGTTTGATGAATATAGTTTTTTGTTTGTTCTTGGATAATTTTTTGGTGGTTTTCATCGATGACATCCATGGTTCCTCCACATCTATTAAGGATATTAAAAATCATCTAAATTCTATTATGATACATCTTCATCATCATCACACATTCAAAATGTTGTGAAATTTTGTGTTTTTCTCCAGTGAGTATCTTTTCATTGGGAATGACAGGTCCCATCAAGTATTTGTTTTGGGTCTTTTAATGATCGATGTATCTATTTCTTGGGTAGCCCGAAAGAATTTTGTGGAGGTGCATAATTTCCTTGGTCTAATAATAAATTATAGGAGGCTCGTATATAATTTCTCTTGGACTGATATTCCACTAATAACGTTGTTAAAAATAGAATAGGAGTTCTTTTATACTATCCAGTGTTTGGAGTCTTTCGAGTACCCAATGGAGAACTAGGTCAACACTATGGTTCACTATTTTCGAATAGAGAGAGTTTTGTTTGAGGTTTTTCCAGAAAAATTAAATATTACATTTGGCTATATTCTGATGCATTATAGATCAATTTTTTCTTATGTGTCTCATCATTTATTTCCTCATTTCTATAAATATTCCACCGATTATCTCGATTTGAAATAATTTGTTCCTACTTTTGTGTTTTGATGAAATTAACTGATTAGTGAGTGTATTATTGTTTTTACTAGTCATCTGGGTCTTTGGTATGTCACAACTTTTCCCTAACTAGAACTAGAGCCGTAACTACCCTAATCCTACCTCTATAATCCCAGGGATGGTGAACAACACTAAAATTAATATCTAACGTGGGGAGATTATACCCCAATGTATATGTACACACACACATGCGACTATATTAATGCATAGTTTCAGAGAAGTAAAAATAAATCATCTATCAACTAGAATATACACTATGCATAAAATCATATAGGGTGTACAAGAGTACTGCTGTGAAATTTGAATGTAAATGGAAAACATATTGGCCAAACTAGGAAGACTTCAAAAACCATCAAAAATAGAAAAGTAAACTACTGAGAGAGAATAGCTATGATTCTCCATGATCTTACCATCATAAATGGTAAATACACCATGGTATCTCTAAGATCCACAGAATTCACCGATGACATATCCATCATCTTCATAATACACGAAATGTGAAAGTTAACACCATGAAAGGATGGGTATGTACACACATAGTTGGACACCAAGAAAGATAAAGGGGTGGAAAAAGAGACACGATAAAAATATATGTAAAGATAGTAAAAAGAAACGGGATGAAGCTCAACCCAAACCAAGAGAATGTAACCTCATCTAAACCCAAGGGGATTTACATAGAGTGTAGGTGGAATACATGTAGAGAGTTCTCTAACCATAGTAGGAGAGCAGCCTTTTCCAACCATGACGTTCAAAACCTATTTCGTACATAGAATACCCCCACCCATATCTGCAACCCATGGGAAGAGAGTAACCAAATCTAAAGTCATGGACACACACACACACACACACGCAAACTCAGCAAATGAAGCTCAAATGATAGATAAATATGTTCTCTATCTAATAGACCATACAATGTAAAAGTCTCAACCTTTTCTTGATGTCCATTAACTATTCCCAACATCTGACACATCTGACAAGAAGTTATTAGGTGGAGTCCCACAGCTTACCACTATTCCACACAATCGAAGGGGATCGAACATAAACTATATGCCCCATGAAATAGTGAATCCTAGGGATATGACTCAAATGGTATTTATAGTGGACATGTGCCCTAATGCATTAGGGGTGGTTCAACTCTATTGTCAAGAGGACTTAATACAAATCAGATAAGATGTTTTACTTAGTAGATATATGTATTTCACCTATGTTGTTGGGGGTTCCCCTCTATAGATTGAAGACTCGTGACTATGTGTGATACAGGGAATCCACTATGGTACTTAAGAACATTCACCTTATATGATAGTGGTGTTACCCTTGGTTGTATAGGACACACACCCATGTTGATGGGGGGGGGTGAACTCTATTAGTAGAGAACCCATGCCTTGAGGTGACAAGGGATTTCTACTCTAGCGATCGAAGTCCCAAGCCCATTCTGAGAAGGTGCTTCCACTCGATATGTAGAAAACCCACACCCAAGATTTTAGGGGGATCTACTATATAGGTCAAGGATCTATTCTGTGGTGTGATATAGGGGTTATATTTAGTCATCATGGAACCTCTCCCAATCTGATAGGTGGTTCCAATTTATTTGAATATAGTTATCCAACCTAATCACTATTGTAATCGAGGATTTCCTGAATAAGCATAATTATTGCGGAATCACACATCATATCTCAAAATCCAAAATAATGGGAACTATAACATTATACATGGACAACTTTTTTGGATAGGACAATCATAGGCCAAAATATGTATCCAAACAAAGGGGATAAGAGAGATTCACATTTACTCGAAACTGAATTAGGGGTACACAGCATGTGAAGGGACCCCCACATTATGTGGAACAACTCCAATTCATGGAAGTGTACCCATACCATGCATACATATATTCCCATGTAGGGACACAAGGCATTATGGGGGTCTATATAGTGTTTCCATTCACTATGGGTACCTCCCTTGTGCTTGGTTGTGTTTGTGTACTCTAGAACACAACATGCCCCTAGCCATGTACTCCCGCACAAGATCATTCCCATGTGCTCCACCAGATGTCTCATCCACCCATGTAAATTTGTACATGTTGTGTTTGAGGGAAATACACCATGTCGTACTTAAATTCATGTAGAAACCCTAATTTCCACTATAAAGGCCCTACATGCCCTGTGTTCATCACGATACAAAACATATAGCCACATATTTCTTATATCCCAAGATCAATTTCTGTGATTCCAGATCCATCATCCAATGAGTTGGATCTCACCTTCATTCCTCCTTAAATTGAACCATAATCCCTCAATTCATTATTATTGATACAGTTTACTAAAAAATAGATTATGATTTCATCCACATGATGTTGTCCATAGGTGTTCACTAGTTGATACTCGTTCTACCTTGCTAGTTCAATAAAATAATGGTGGATTTATTCGAATATCACTAATAATATTAATCCATAACTAATTCATCATTACATCCATTTCCAGAGGATTAATCATGATTTGATGGGTCTGATTGGGCTTGGTACTACCCCTAATGTTGAATTGGGACTGTGGATCCTATCAGTGATGAACGCAATGAAATTGTGGGTGTATGGAACAAGAAAATAGGTTTAACCATTTCTGTAAAATAGTTCATTTAAAAAACATATATACATGATGATCTGTGTGGGAAAACTGATTTTATAATCTCTAAATTATGTAATACGGGTGCATGGAAATGCTACAATTGGTTCAAATCAAAGGTAAAGATGACGTTACCCAATAAATTTAATAAAAAAGGGATTAATCCAAGAATTTATGATGCATACATGGGTATTAGATCATTCTTCTTCAAATAATGTTTATTCCAATTAATGGAAGAATTCATTTCATTTATAGAGTTCTGATATACCTTGAACAATAGTCTTGTCATCGTCTCATGTGATATTGAAATAGAAGTATGAAGAACACTCTAGAATTATCAATTCTTTTATGTGGAAAACCCTTAAGTATTTTCTATACTGGTGGATTTATAGATAATTGGATTAGGATAATTTATTTGGAATAAATAAATTTAATAATTTATTTTAACGAAACACCCTTTAGAACATTCTCTATTTAGGAATTCCCCACACAGAACAATTTTACATCACTCGAATTGTAATATCAAATTACAAACTCATCCTTGGTCTCATAATTTTAATATGAAATTAATTTTATGAGTTAGCCCATTTATGTAATGAAACTGGACACATGTAATATAAAATATATTTAATATTTATATAAAATTAATTTCGAGCATAGAAGACTTTGGAATCACATTGTTTCTTAGCGCCTGGATAAAAAAATATAGGCAAAAATATTTCAAAGTATTAAATTAAAAAATGATACCCCTTAAATCCTTCCCTCCTTAAATATTTTTATCCTCTAATATCAAAAACAAAATACTCATGATACTATGCCTGCATTTGGATCTCCAGTTACAAGTAGCATTCATGTATACTATCATGCAATCACAACAAGTGAAGCAATGGGAGATTACATCCATGTAGGTTCCCCTCATGTCATTCCTACATCTCCAATAAGTTCTCGTAAAATGTTTCTCCATCCTTTATTTCTAGATATCCTTAGTAGATAACATGCATGGGTTCACATATGTATCTACTCATCTATGAATCATGGAACAATGTATACACCCGCTCCAACTGTGGGGGTAGGTAAAATAAGTAATAAACAAATACAACCCTCTGTATAGTCTTGAATGGCCTGATGAGCCTTGAAGATATTTTTTATCCCTATCTAAATCACTAGAATCCCCATCATTGGGAGAATCTCATGAAAATTTGGTCTCCACACTCAAACTTCAACGCCCTATGACATTGATATGTATAATATTTATTCCTGCTTTGGACCATCCTCATATTCTCATGGATGACCTGTACATTCTACACCATCACCTACACCAACAATGGACCCACAAGAGATGTCTCACCAATAACTTTTTATCACATGAGTTACCTATAGGGTCTCCCATACATGGCCTCAAAAGGGTTCATGTAGATCAGGGAGCGATATCTATTTTTCAATGTGAACTTTACCAAGGGTATGTGATCCTCTTAGCTCTCACAAAAGTCCAAAATGAAAGACCTCATCATTTTCACCACATCTAGATAGTGTGATCAGTCTTCCCGTATATATGGGGGGAAAGGTGGTACTCAAACTCATCTGGTTCCTAAAAACATCCTTCTCTCAATAATCATGACATAAATCATGCATAATGATCAGAGACAATTGTCAAGGTCACCAAATGAAGTGGAGAAAATTGTGTATGCACAAACTCTCAACAGAACTCTACTCTCTAGTTGTAAGGATGTTTTTGGACTTCATGAGTCTGTCAACTATAGACTAGATGGCATCATGTACCTTCACAGTCAATGGAACCCCTATTAAAAATTACATGGATATGTTCTTCCACATACACACCAGGATATCAAGGGGTCGGAACAAACCTGAGGGAACCTAGTGCTCAGCGTTCACCAACTGGAAGTTAAAGCACCGTGAGATAGACTCATCCACTCTCTATATCATGTTGGATAACCAATAATATCATTTAAGGTATCTATGAATATTCCCCACACTTGGATGTATATGAAAAGGAGAAGTATGGAACTCTCACATCACCTCCTCCATCATGAAACATACCACCATATATCCCTATAAAAGGATAAAGAGATTATATATTTCTTAATATACATATTTTAAATCACCTTTGGGTATATGTTCACAAAAACTGTAATAGTTGATGTCTCTATGTTGGGACTCTCTCACAAACTCAAGAAGAGAATGACTCAACAACATTGAGTAAAGAAAAGATGCACCATCCTTCTCCACAAGGTTCAGCTGTAAAAAATCCAAATTCTCCAAACCCTCTTACACCAACAGATCCTTGGAATTCATGGTAAAGGAAACTGATACCATGATTCTCTTTTACATATTGTAGATTATCTCAATTTCATAGTATTTTATGAACTCTAAACAATTATGTTATCACATGTTCAAGTATATCTATGTTAAATCATATCTAATATTATGATTTTATGAGTAATCCAAAAAATCACTCTCCCAAATTGGAGTGCCTCCACATACACTAGGATAAAAATACCACTTCTATATTTAGGTCATGAGTCTTATAGTTATACTCATGGTTCCTAAACATCCTTGACCCATATGAAATAACTGTCTATCACTCCATCAAGATGAAGCCAATCCCAGATCCCGAGGCTTCAGAATACCTAAAAAGTTCCATTCCCTCATATATTAGTCTCAATATAGGAGAACTCTTTAGCCTCATATTTATCTCCCCTAACGATATTGGGCACAACTCAGTACACATAAATGGACACACTTTCTACATAAGGGTTTTCAAACGGTATATAATGCAAGATAAATCTTCCATAATCCTCCTCTAGTACCAACCACCCAACCAAAACTAAACACCTCTGATAGTTAATTCGATGAATACCATTAAATAACCTCATCGATATTCACTAGACCCATTGATAAACCATAATCAGAAATGACCTGCTCAGTAAAGTGAACCATGTGGATCTAGAATTGGTACTTTAAGATCATTATATACATCTAGACATCTCCATGTAAATCTAGAACCATAATCATGTTCTCTACATGATAACAATTTAATGATGAGTATATGGGTATGTCATCAATGAAAACAACCCAGTTTTGTTCAATGTACGTCTGTAATATATGGTTCATTAAATACATACAAACATTGGGGGAGTTTTTTACACTAAATGGAATCACGAGAAACACATATTATACAAAGTGACATTCAAATTCAATCTTTGGAAAATCAACCTTTAGAACTCTCAACTAGTTTTAGATGGACCTACGATCAATCTTCGAGCACCATCTCGTGCCTAGAAACTGGTCAAATAGGTCATCAATCCTTGGGGATGGGTACATGTTCATTATCAAGGTCTGTTTTAGGTGATGATAATCCATGAATATCCCAAATATCTTTTCCTCATTTTCCCTGAGTAACACTAGAGATTCCATGTGGGACACACTATGTATAATAAATCCCGTCACTTGAAGTTCCTCTAACTATAGCCACAACTCAAGGAGATTGGTATGAGCTATCTAAATTTCCACATATGATATCAAAATAGTAATGGGATGCATGTAGTTACAAAACATCATCTCCATCACCACATTTCGTCTCTAAAAATCCCTAGGGAATACATCCATGAAGTTATCCATAACTAATGGAATTCATATTCTTATAGAGCCTTCTGCAATGAGGTCTATAATTTCCAACTAATCGGTGATGGGATACAACTCCCTACACATAGACCCCGCTATTATCTCTATGAGGTCTCTCTCTCCTATAATGGTGAATCATTTCACATCTGTATGATGTCATCTGACTCCTCTATGGTGATAGTAAATCTGGGATTAGGACATGAAAAACCAATCTATACACAAGATGAGATCATAAGGTTCCATCATAATGAACAAAAGTTACCACGTGAATCTCCCTCCAACAAACGATATCTGACATTGTTGGTAGATAAAATATATAGAAGAAGTGTCCCATGTATGAACATCAAGACAACACTTTTTGGTTTTTCTTAATATGGGAGCTCAATCTATCTCACAAATAGAATAGATATGGTGGATTTATTGGAATTTGTTTCTACTAATATTTATTTGTGATTATAAAATAAAAAACCATTCCACTAATAATATAATGTGTCATGGGGTTATAATAATCTTTAGCCTACATTATATTTGATTCGCTGACCATGAGATCTCTAAAACTTATATGGGTTTCCTATTGGTGGTGGTGGTTTTAGGATCTCATGGAATAATCCACCACCCTTATCTCCTCCAAATCCCATGCTGGGCATACCTCCCTAAATTCCTCCCTTCCCCCTCTTAGCTAACCCCTAGTCATAGTGCTTTCTCTATTTTGGTGGTTTATCAACTATATAACTTCACTCCATAGCACCACTGGGTGCCCAGTCATGTGCTATGAGACCATTCCCATCGCATTCATAACACCAACCCTCAACATGATTCACTGGACCTTTATGCTTCACCTCACCACAATCATGGTTCTAGGAATAGGGTGCTCTCCTACATCGAGATCATGTAAATTTGAATGTGCTAGATACTTTATTTCTGAATTCAAACTCTATATTTCAAGCGTCCTACTTATTTGAAACTATCTATGACTATTTTCTAACCAAACAACCCATCATATATGTGGATACACAATGGTAACAAACTGGAATTAATCTCTTGGAGGAGTCCCTACTCAAATATTCATGGTTTTAATTATCCATGTCAGATCATGTTGATGTACTACCATGTAAGTTCTTAAAACCTCATCGCATGCTATGCCTCCATAATCCTTCCTATATGATTCTCTAGAATCTCTTTAATTCAAACTGATCATAAAATTGAGGGTTAGTAATCCTCATGGATCAACATATGTAATTTGGTCCATGATGATGTGGGATCAACGTACATCTGGGTAACAAGAATCCACAAGGACCCAGATGCTCCATAAAAAGTTTGGATACCATCCCAACCACCTTATCCTTTAGTGTCCAAATATTCTTGATGATAAAACCCACGAACTCTAGCTGATCATCTTATACAAGTGAATTTGGCTCACCACGGAATCACATTAGCCTCTTGTGCTATTACCCAAGGAGTGAACTATTCATGGACACATCCCCATCCTATCCTTAATGTATGATCTACTACTCAATAGCTAGGGTTCTATTTCCTACCCACCTTGTGAAAGTATTATCCATAAGATAGACCCTTAACTAAGGCCTCATTTCCCATTGTACCTTCATCATGATCCGGAACTAGTATCTGGAATGGATGCCATTATATAGGCATCATGAAAATATAATCTGGACATAGCACGATCATATGAGAATATATATAATGGGGAGATGACTCATGAAGTACAGTTAAATAGTAAATCCAATACGATGAATGTACTATTGATACCTGCAACCAATGACTAAATGAGATGAGTTTACAAGGAGGTATTCAGATTCCATGTGAATGGATACGTCAGCCACCAATAACAATACTGGGATCCCTAGCATGATAGTCACACTTGAGACACTTTCACTCAATTTACCTAAATCCTTAAAAAAATATTTATATGAGGAATACCCATATCACAATACCAAGGATCAAAATTCCTTTTATAAAAATAATTCCCAACCCAACCCTACCCTTTCCTCGAGCCACTACTACCCCATGCCTGCCTCTATATGTAATGGGCTAGAGACCAACACCGAATGGCATATCTTACACGGGGAGGCCTTTACATAATGTACCAGTATGAACACACCCAAACAACATAATGCAGATGTGCATAGAAAAAATGATAAAAGTTGGAACAATTTGAGTATAATCTTATAATGAAAATCACATAGCCATTACAAGTGTACAACAATACAATGTTATTGTAAAGGGTTAAATACATGACCAAATTGAAAGTGGTCCCAACCAAAATTATTTCCCAATAATGAAAAATTGAAAATTGTAAAATGGAGAGAGATCCTATATCTAAATCTCTAAGATCTGACCACCACACGCATTCAATGCACCATGTTATCCATAAGATTCTCTGAAGTAACCACCGAAATATATTTCAACTTCATAAGAAACTACAGGTGTGGTAAAATCACATGACAAGGTGAGTATATACATTCCCAGTAGGATGCACATAAAGATGAAGGGGGAGAAGTAAGAGACATAATATGAATAGATGAAAAAATAGTAAATAGTAAAAATGATTTAGAAAACCCCAATGTAGTAAAAAGTATCCTCATCAAACACAACAAGCTCAGCACAGTGTGTAGGTTGATTACATATCAAGTCATCTTCACCCATAGTAAGATAGTAGCCTCATCCAACCACATGGTTTTATACAGTGAGTAGGTCGACTACCCCTCATGTCACTTCTACCCATGTAATGAGAGTAACCAAATCTAGAGGAATGTATACAAATATATATATATATATATATATATATATATTTAAATATATATATTCTAAGAAAAAAAATCCAAAACAAGATAGAAAGGGAATCAGAATCTCACAGGAAAAACATGGAAAAAAGTTCCCCTTCAGTTCTATAAGTCTGTCATCAATAACCACCATCTTTTGTGTCATCTAGGAAGTAGTTGTGTGGAGGCCAATAAATTTCCATTATTATTCATAGTCGTGTTAAAAATAATCTAAGTGGAGGACCTTTTCCCAAGTTCTATAGGTGGTACCACTAAACAGGTTTTGGTAGAGGACCTATTCCTTAATTTATTATAGGAGTTCCACTCCAGTTTCATGGGGACTATCCTCATATCGTCTAAGGGGTTCTACTAAGTAGGTAGACGACTCACACCAAAGATGATGTTGGGGTTCCTTTCTATAGTTTGAGGACCCACAAACTGTTGGGATATGGTGTTCCACTCTAGTCATTGAGGACACATACCACATCCAATATGGCATTTCCACTAAGTAGGTTTTGGACTCATGTCTAAGATAATTGGGGTCCGCACTATAGGATAAGAACCCATTCCCCGATGATTCAAAGGGTCAAATCTATTCATCAAGTACCCACATCGTATCTTATATTAGGTTCTAATCAGATGGTAGGGGATCCATGCCCAATATGGTAGAGGTGGATCCACTCTATAGTTCAAGAAACGATTCCTTAATGCGACAGGGTGTTCCCACATTAGTGATTGAGGAATTATGCTTGATCTGATAGGGGTTCCACTAGGTCGTTCTCTGGGGATATTTCCTGATAAAATCCATCATCGAGTGTTCCCTAAATAAACTCCACACATATAACATCTCACATCATATCCCATAATCAACAGCAGAGTTAACCATTACATTCTAGGTGTAAAAACACTCAGGATATGCTCCTAACTTTCCAAAATATAATCCCAAATAAAGGATATAATAGAGACTGATTTTTTTCAAAAGGGAACTATGGGTAAATTGCTTGTAAGGGGACACACACGACATATGGTCCCACTCCCATGCTTGGGTGTGTCCCCAAACAGTAGATGGATCACATATCATAGAGTAATACATGGATTTTAGGGGGTCTTGAGGGTATGTCTATTAACTTGGGGTACTACCCATGTGCTTTGAAGTGTTTGTGTACTCTAGTACACGACGTGTCGTTGGTCATATACTTCCAAATGGGGTCCTGCCCATGTGCTCATCCATATCACTCATCCACTAAGGGAAATGGTAAACTGACTTATAGAAGGTACACACTCCATGCCATGTTTAACATTTAGGTGAAACTCTAGCCTCTGTGGGAAAGGCCCTATATGTGGTGGGTTCATAACAATACATGGTGTGTAGTCTTGTTTTTCAAAGATTCTCATATCTATTTTTCAAATTTAAAATCCATCTTATGATTCATCAGATCATTCCTCTGCACCTCCCAATATATTAGTGGGAGAACATTATTTTTATTTCCATCCATTCTTTCCCAAAAAATCACATAAAAATTTTATTAGCTCAATCCCACAAATATTTCATTGACGATTGATACTCATGATACCTGAACAGTATAATAATACCAATGTGGTGTTACTTTAATCCAACTAATCATCTAAAACTATCAAACACTCGTTATTATATCCCCTTATTTTATATTCGTAGCATTTTTTGGGGTTTGATTGGGCTCGGTGCTTCCCGAAAATGCCGAAATAGGAATGTCGGGTGCAATCAATGAAGAACATGAAAAAATTGTGGGAGGATGGAATAAAAACATAGTTTTAACCATAATGTCAAATAATTCTTCTCCAATGGATACATACATGATGATTATAGTGATAAAAACAATTGAATAATAAAAATAATCCAATACATCAGTGAAAACAAAGACTAAAATTAGTGCAGATCAAAGTTAATGTTGTCCCTGGTAAATTAATTATAGAAACTGGGGAATAATACAAGAATTTATGAGTCCTAAATGGATATTGGATCATTCATCATTGATGAATGCACTCACCATGAAAAGGAATAATTTATTATATTCTTTTCATTCTGATCTTCCCTGATTTAGAGTCTAATCATCATTTGATGCAATTTGACTTTGAATGAAGGAAGAATGATATGGAATCCTCCCAGGGTTTATGTGGATAACCCTAGAGAATTATCCCTAGTGGATGTGTTATATAAATTTTTTTAGGTTAATTTATTTTAAATAAATAAAATTATTTGTTCATTTAAACTAAATGCACCATCCAACAGTCTCTATTTGTGAAAGCCCCTAACCAACCTATTTTAGGTCATGCCTAGGATAAAAATAATGTTCTATACTCAAGTGTGGTGTCATGATTCTTATATGAGAGTCATTTTAACAATTATATAATATTATTTAAAAAGTATACAAGCACATAATATAAAACATATTTAATATTTTTATAAAATTAATTAATGGAACAACGAGCCTATGAATCACACTCCATCTTAGCACATTGAACTTAATATATATATTTAAATATATCAAAGATATACAAGGGAAATATAGGGTCCCTAATTGTATGTATAATCAAAGAGTGACATTAAATTTCAATAGTAGTGGGGGATAAAATTCTTACAGGATTATTAATTAATGATTTCATATACACCAGGAAAGGGTAATGTTATGGAGGATTCACTAAGAAATAATTCATGTGGTGATGTAGTGAGTAAATTTATAGATTCCTATAGAGTGATGGAATAACTCTCATAGATTCATCTTTATATGAGAGAGGTCAGTGGAAAATGGTGTCTTTATTAGACGAATGTGAATTTATCTTTGGTGTAGTATGTGGATGATTCCTAGATGGGGGATTATGAGGTGAAGGTCCAAAAGGTTTTATTTTTCTTTAATAATACTCTAGATGGTAGGTATAAAGATAAAAACTGTTGTTATTCTTGTGATTGTTTTTTTTAATTATTCATGTTTGAAATGGTTCATTGTGTTATCTATTTATCTCACTTGGTTGTACATCTTGGAATGAAAAAGATGCATTGAGCTCTAATAGAATAGATTTTTTAGTTGGGACTAATGTGTGAAGATGCAGATTTTGAATCTCAATGGTTGGTCTGTAATATGTTAAAAGCTTTGAATTTTATTCTTGGTGGGTTTTTGTTGCTATTAGTTATTTCTCCATGGAATTTAGAGGACATATCGCTGGACTTCATTACCATTTTCCTCAAAATTTTGTAGGATTTGTTTCTATTTGAGTTATAGTGGACCATTTTATAAAATAATCCAAATTCATATTTATTAATGAGTCATGATCATTAGTGGTATTGATGACTAATTATCTTGAAGATGTGGTGTGAATCCACAGAGTCCAGTGGATGATCTCCACTTATTGTGATCCTCAATTTAACTCAAATGTGTGGAGAGTTCATAAACATTCTTCAGGATCTCAGTTATTCTTCAACAATACATTTAATCTGTATATGGATGGTTAAATGGAGTAGACTAAACAAACTATTGAGAACATATTGAATTTTTGTGTTCTTGATTTTGGAGGATTGGGGATGTGGCCCATGCCATTAGCCTTGTTTTCATTCAAAAGTAGTTTTCACTACACCATTAGCAGAAAATAGTTTATTGATCCGTATGGATCATCATACAAATAATTTTTATGATGAACTGTGGTGGAAGAGTTAGAAATTTTTAAACCAAAACTATTGAAGGTCGTGATATATAAGGTGTAGGTGATTTTTTAGAGGGTGAATGTATCATAATATCATCATAATTCTTATGTCGATCATAGGATGAAGCATCTGGAAATCAACATTGGATATCATGTATTATTAATGTTGAATCTAATTTTGGGAAGTGATGGTTTAATAAAATGATTAATATTTACCTTCAATTTTTGGGTATTTTTCAGGAGTTGACACATCTTGGAGTCATGGGGTATTGGGTAACAATTCCCCCATAGATAATCCAGATGTATGATGTCTTCCATGTTTCATAGAAATATCATTATATTAATTAAAATTCTGACATCATTGTTTTTGTTGTCACTAATTCTGAAAATGATGTGACCATCGAGGATAAACCTATATAGATCCAAGAATACCATAAGATGGGGATGTGTGGGAGTGTTATTTCCTTGGTTCATTTCTTTTGGCAATATAGTGTCATAGAAGAGAGTTCCTGGGAATTTGAGTCGTAGATATTTTCTCAGTACCCAGATATATTTATTTCTTAACTCTACTCTTATAATGATGATTTTTTATCTATTATCCTTTATCTAGAATTTTATATGGTTTCCTTTTCTTATATTTCTTCATTTTTTTCTTTTATCTTATTTGAGATTTGTCTTCCCATGATAGTGTTTTGATTTGGTTGTTGGTAATGAATTGTTTTTCCCTTGGTTCCTATAAATTAGGTGGTTAATATTATATGGGTGTATCAAGAGGATGATATTTAGATGATATATATTCATTTATTCTCCCGGGGTTCCATTTTAAATTCTCATGGATGAGAATTGTTTAATATATATCTAATTTAAATGACTAAATCTATTTAGTCCATCCGTTTTTTTATTTCAAAATCCTTTGGGGGGTCAAGAAAGGCCTATAATAGGTTCTATGTATTCTGAGGGTTGGAATCTATAAGTATAAGGATTACATGATGTGAAATAAAATTCAAATCTTGAATGAAATATTCATGAATTGTATTGGATTTTGGTTCTCAACTCAGAAACAATTCATAGTTTTTGTGAGAGTGTTTCACATGGTCTCTTAAGGTTGTGTACAATGTTAATAATGTGAATGGAATAGATTTTACACCTTGTAAATTTGTCCACATATAATTCAAATCATGGAAAATTTGATTCATGATTTGAAATAATTATAGGTCAAATGGATTGAGGTTAAACATTTTATGACATTCCATAAAATGTTTTACATCCACAATGTAAATGTCTCATTCACTTGGAGTATAACCACTAGGAAATGAAAATATTAAACAATTATTTTATTCAACCTTATAGAAACTATTTTTTCTCCCAAATATCTATATAGAAAAAGTTTATTCTTCTGGGTTTTTTTGAAGCCTATTGATATTGGTTAATCCCTATATTCTCATGATCGAATAGTGGAGATCCATGGTTAGTTGTTTTTTTTCTGTTTCTTATGTTTCCTTAATGGATCAATCATGTTTCCTCTAGTTCTTCCATTCCATTTCATGGTAAATTTTCTCTATTTCAATTTTTTATCTTTCATTATTATTATTAATGTGGTTGTTTCATTAAAATCTTCTAGTTTTGTACTTTTCTTTGTGGGAGGGATAATCAGATATCAAATTTGTATGTCAGATGTTTTTCAAATAATTTGAAATCATTGAGGTAAGGTATTTTTTAATTTCATTTTATATTATGTGTAATAGTAAATTGAATATAATTTATCATTATGGGTGGTGGTGGAATTAACCCAAATAATGGATAAATCGTATTAATGAAAAAATTTGTTATGGTTGTTAATTCCATGTTTTGCACCATTATAATGATTTCCTCTTTATTCACTGGATAGTTTTTTATTTTTGATGTTTTTATTTCGACTTTATATTATACTTATGATATCACGTTAATTTAATTAAATTTTTTAATGAAAATAAAGATGGTAAATTATTGGATAGATGAATAGTTAAAGAGGCTTGTTTACTGAATAAATAAATTCTTTTAATTTGATAGTATTCAGATTGGTGATAAATTATTTTTGTTCCTAGTGTTTATATAATTATAAAGAAAACATGAATTTGTATGTTTATTTAGATTTAAATTATTAAAGGAATGTAAATAAAATTTTATTTACTAAATATTAATGAAACTGGAAGTGATGATTTCTATCATTGTTAAATAATTTGATATATTTTATAACAGAGGCCTTATGTTACATGTATTATTAACCAATAAATAAATGTATCAGTTAATTCAACATTTAATCGTAATGGTTTTTTGATAAGTAAAAATATATGGGTCTTAGTGATCTTGTTTTCTTATAAAGGATGAATGCCTTGTGTTTGGGGCCCAGTGAGCCCATTTTCATATGAAGGATGAATACCTATTTTTTATGTCTTAGGGAACCCATTTTCATGTAAAGGATGAATGAATTATTTTTTGATACTAGTTTATTTTTTGATATTTTTATTTATTGTTTCGTTATGTGTTATATGAATGTGATCCTTGATATTATCTGTGATGTAAACCTTTTATGTTTTATGGATGATGAGATATGGTTGAGGAGGGCTAGGTTAGTGGAGAAAGATTTCATCTATGACTGTGAGAAGAATAGTGATATGCATGGCAGTGTTGGGGATATTATCATGTTGGATAGAACATGTTAAATATGGGATGACATTTTAATAAGCTAAAAGATGGTTTCTATGCTTGTAAATGTTTTTCTTATGGGATGTATGGTTGGGTTGTTTATTTATAAACAATATATTGCCCACATCATGTGATAGGTGGTTGATATTTACAACACATTGCAATGATAGATTGGGATGTTTTCTATTGTACCTTGAATTATGGAATGATGGAAATACTTAATAAATGTTTTAACCCATGGGGTTGGTTCTTATTTGAATTTAAAGGATGACAATCTTGGGGAACCATGGACATGGTTGGATTATTCCTTGAGATAATAAACATCACTTTGATTGTTAATGAAATATAATTTAGAGTAATGTAAATTAAGCGATACAAAATTAATTAATGTAAATATAAATAATAAAACAACATAACTAGTAAAAGTATCCTTGAATTGTTTTTTTATTATAGGATATTTAATTGTCAGAAGTGGAAACTGGGTGTTTGAGGGGAGATAATTTCGTTTTAACCTATGACTAGGATAATTCTTATAGTGTGGTTGTAATCTATTTATTTACCCTCTGTGTTTTTTAGGATTTTATATTCCACCTCACTTATGTCAATATGTAAAATGAAACCAAGTGGAATTTTGGAGTTTGTTTTCCCAAATATCTATGTTTGTGTGGAACTGATGGATGGATACCAATATATGTGGTCATATGTATGACATTAATTTCCCCATATATATGATCATAGTGGGATATAAAGTCCTTTTTTATTTTCAAAAAAGCATATATGGATATAGTATTCTAAGGATTATTATATGTTTGTAGTGTATGACCTATAATGTATCGAGGTACATTACTCTATATATGCAATATGATGTCTGGATATATAATACCTGATATATGATACTTGTCATATGGGTTGTGTTGGATCCTAAAAACTACTATGTTTCTATATGAAGATGTGGATGGGATGATGGGATTATGTGATTAACATGACACATGTTATGATTCATAACCCAGGTGTTTTTTTGGGATGGCTTCTTTCGGAGAGAGGTGTCAGAAGACGTGCGACAGTAAGGAAATGTGGAAACAAAAGTGTAAGTGGTAGCGGGGTATGCTGTTTTTTATTATATTATACGATATATTTATAAATTACTTTTTCATAGATAGTAATGGTGGGGTCGGATACTTAATATAAATATTTAGATGATGAGTTGGATTTTTTTTTCAGTAGGCATTAGCATGGTTTCTTTATATTTTAAATGAAAGACTCTGGGGATGGTACTACAAATTATACCTATTATTCCCACCCTATATATATATATTAATTATTATTTAGGTTAACAATATTAGGTTGTATATTGGTCTGGATATTACGTACTCATGGTTTGTTGAAAACAATATGTTCATTGAATTTGATTTTTGGTATATATTTTGGTACATGTAAATCCTCTTCAGTTTTATTAGTTTTTGTGTGACATTAATTTCATTTAATTGGGATCATTGATTTATATTTATGATTAGAAATTTACTTTTTTACATGTCTTATCACTCCTTACACACTTTCTTTTAGAGGGTAATACCTCTCATTTATATGTATGATATAACTTCATGGTTGTCGCCAAGCTGTAACCTACTGGAGGAAAAAATTGCTAAGACACTATCTCAAATGACTTATTTACAACCCATGGGTACCACTAAGGGGATTGGTGTAGGAAAATTAAAAAAATAAAATTTTAATTCAAAACATGCTTCCCATACTAAAGACCAAACACATATGCTAAGAGTGTAATATAATGCTACAATATATTTCATTTAGGAAATATTTTCTTATTTTTTTTATGTGTTATGTTTTACCATTTAGGTTTTCATTTTTATTGATTTTTTATATTCAAATTATTGAATCATATTTAAATTTTAATTTGTTTTATAGTATTATTTAAATAAGGATTTATTGTAACATAAAAAACCTTCGTTTCATCAAGATTGGGTAGATCCATAAAGATGGTCTCCTATGAGTTGGATTATTTTTATGTTAGTTTGAAAATTAAAATTTATGTTATGAATCATACATATCAATAAAATAATAAAATAATAGAATTATTTTAATGTAATTTTTGTGTAATAGTAATTTATTGAATATTATAATTTAAATTTATTTGTAAATATAATGTTTTTTATTTTCTAATATAATGTTATATTACATAGTATCACATTACTATAACTGAGAGGGACTCTTATCAACAATAGTGCTAGAGTTGATAAAATTTTATTTTATTATTAATAATAAGATGATGATAATATATAACTTTTACCAATGCTAACAATAGCACTGATAAAAACATATTTTATCAGCACATTTTTAAAACTGATTACAACATATACCGCTTATTATTTATGACATTATATATGCTTCTAAATTATTTATAATGAAATTTTTCTCAAATTGAATTTTGAAATTTTCAACAACCATAATATTATAATTTTCAGAACCATTAATTTGAAGAGCTCGACCATTCCCAAATCACAAATTTTCCTCTTCCTTTAACATTTTATTCGTTTAAATATGTTTTCCCATCATCAAGAAATAATATTTATTTTTTAAAAATTTTAAATTTATAACCCCTAATTTCATATATATTAATATAAACCATACTATCCTTTTAATGTTTACTCCAATTTATTGATATTTAATTTTTTTATTTATATATCAACCTTGTTTAACATTTTCTATAAAAAATGGAAATTATCTTTATTCTTCAAAAATAGATTTTTTTATTTGAAAATTTATGTTTTTCATCATCTCAAATTGGTGAACATTATTAACTTTGACACATTATATTTCGTATTTCACTTCTCATTTTCCCCTAAGAAAAAAAATTCCCCTATTACCATCCCATTTTATACGCTCGTGATGGCTCTCTAGTGGTAATGTAATTCCACATCCAACGAACCCTCTACTGGTGTCTCTTGTAACATTAATATATTTCCTCTATTTTTTATCATTTTTCTATCAACCATTCATCTAATAATAACCCATTTTTATCTCTATAGTATTTATTTTATCAGTGTGTTCCACCATTAACTATTCTTCTTAAAATTTTGGCCTCATGATATTTCTTTTAAACATCACAGTTCTCTGATATTTTCCCTAATGAATTTTATTCCCATTCATTCTAGAACTCAAGAATTGATACATGTTCCCTATCTCGTCATCCCTCTAGCACAACAAATTTTTTGGAATGTTTATTCCTATATTTTGATCTCTAATAATAAATTCGTGAAAATCGAATTTAAATAAAATAGTTCCCCTATGGCTCTAATGATTCTTGAGACATTCAGATTCCTACTATTGTGGGCTCCATAGGCTTTAACACATTTTTTGGTGGATCTAATGGATATATATTCCATCCACTAGATTATGAAATGTTTGGTATTTAGATAGAAATGGAAATTTAAAAGGTAATAAAATCTTGATGGTAATGGCATTTTATTTCGGTGGTGTTGTTTGGAATGCCTGGAAAAGGAATCAATATTTGACTTATCAAAAAATTAAAAAAATGTTATAAATAGTATATTTACCCTTACATGAAAGAATAAAACCCAATGACACCGTATAGTCCCTTTTAAAATGATGTTGGTAGAAACCCTCTTTATTTCCTATATTTATTTTCATAATTTCTACATATTAACTATATCCCAGTCAAGGAGAATACAATCTTCTCTTGGTTGGTGATGCGTACCACTACCCAAGTTATGGAGGTTATTTCAATGGATCCAAAGAAGTCCATTGTTTGCGAAAAAGAGAATGTTTACAAATATTGTATTATTGCATAACTATGAATGATTTATTATGGATTTAGAATAGGAGTTATTGAAAAAAATGATAATATCCATCATAGTATTCACTTAAAGATAGATCATTAGTGATTTGGAAGGACATGTTTGGATTCAGAGGAATTTAATCACGATTTTTTTTTCAATAAATCATTTTCTATTTTCATAAATCTTATTATCTCAAATATTGATGGATTATTATTTCCCTTGTCTAAAAGAACCAACAATTTCATTCAGACATACCATGAACATAAAATTACATCTCAATTTCACTTTCCGTTTGCCTACAACCCTTTTAGAAAAACAAAATAAGGGAATAATAGAACAAAATCTATATAAACAATCTGTAATTTAGAACATTTTCCTACATTGGCTTTTTTAATAATCACAATTCATGTATATTTTTATAATCATTTATAGTTTTGTGTAATTTTATATATATATAGTTCAATATATTTTAAGAGGATTCTCTAAATATCTCCATCACATCTCATTAGACATGTATTAAATAATTATTAATTTTCATAAATGAATTATAGTCATTGAATTCAAGTGTTTCTAAATATTTCATCTAGAATATTCCAATTTAACATTATGATACTCAATCATTTTCCATTTTTCCTTTATAATATAAGTTAATTAATAAATAATATTAGCTTTTCCTTCAACTATGATCTTCAACTCTATCCTATTTTTTGATATACTATTATTATTATTTTAAAAACATTTATTTATTCCTTAAATATATTAATATTATTCCTTTTTTTCATATATTCCTTGAAATATCTAAATAAAGTATAATTTTTCTTCGTCTTATTTTTATAGAAATCTATATATTAAAATCCCTCTTAAAAATTAACAATCAATCAATAACAGACATTTGTTATCATTATTTTTGTAAAACATTTTTTAAAATTATAATAAATTGTGATATTCACTGTATCATATTCATATTTTTCTAAAAAATCATTATCATATCCAATTTTTTAGTCATTAAAAGACTATTCTTCATTAGAGATCCCATTTACATTTTTCCATTTTAATTATTCTGACATTTCTATAGCTCCATGGTATATGTTCAAGTATCCTTATTTTACTCTTCCTTAACATTGAACACATTTTGGAAAAATAGAACAAAATTACCATTTTTGTGCAGAAAAATATTGAATGTATGATTTTTTCTTTCAACTTTTCATAACACATTGATATAAGTAGAGAAATTCCATCAAATATTATATATAATTTATAATCATTAATTAATAAAACGAAATATTATTTATTTCCATTAATCAATTATCCTTCATCATATTTACTATAGTGAAACAAATTCTTTCACATCGAATAATCCATAAGAATGATTCTAAGATCTTTGAGAGATAAACTCTTGAGATCCATTCCATTAATAACAATAACAATTTTATTGGATGATGAAAAGAATATTCATTGGATCTATTATAAAAATAATCATATCTTCAATAACCTCTCTAAGGAAATATGTGAAAAAACTACCTCAACCACTTGGTTGAATATTGCATAAATGGATTCCCCGAGAAACATATTAATGTATTTTATATTTTTTCATATAACCTTACAGTTTTCTATATTGACCATTGATTAATCTATAAATTTGTTAAAAAAATTATCCTATATCATATTATGGAATTAAAAATCCTTGATTTTAATATGTACTATATTGGAATGGGATTTACCAAGTGTGTTCATTGATTCCCCATTTTTAATTAAATCCATGAATCCATTTTCAATGAGCGATCCTTTTATCATACATATTATATTTATTTCCTGAAAAATTATATTGAAAAAATCCATTTCATTTTATCTAAAGAAGTAAGAAATTTTATATTTCCATAATTTTAATTTTTTTGAGGACCGATACATTTAAATATTTTATAAAATTTCCAAGCTGCCCAATTTGATAACATAACATCGAACACAAAATTCCAATCCTTAATATCACTTGTTATTCCGAACAAATAATACACCATTGAAAGGTGAATCATTTATTAGGGATTTAGTAATTTTATAATTTTCTTTCTTCTATAATACTATCCTAACTATTTATTTTTTACATTATGTTCTCTCAATATCCCTTTCAATATGAAATAAATTAAATATAAATATAATACTATTTAATGTCATCGTTCACCTCTAATTTGTAGACCAAATCTAATAATAAATAATTTATAAATTTTCATATTATAAAAAATTATTGAATAAAATATTAAAATTCATTGAATAACACACCATATTTATGAACGTTAATATCCTAAACTATTTAGATTCTATTACTCACACGAGTAGGTATACTATGCCACCATTTTCTATTATGATCTCATTTCAAGATTTTTTTTTATATAATATGTGTTTCGTTGTGATTGTGTTATTAGAAAATGTGAAATCACTTATATGTATATATTTTTCAATATATTTTTACTTAACCACATAAATCAATGTATAAATTCCCTATCATTATCCATGTCTTATAATTTTCTCTCAATTCTGAAAGCATTAATATTATTGTTCCAAATTCTAAAATAATAATTATCATATCCCGGTATTTGTAGATAATGATAAAATTTATTGAGTTGAAAGATTGATATAGAAGAAGAATATGTGAAAAATGTTCATTTTAATGGATCTGACGTTAGTTGTTAAAGAAAAACTGAGGAATATCATTATCAAAGAAAGATACGCTAGTATATTTTTAGTGTAAAACACACTCATATTGAAAATATGGTGTTATAGTTATTATATTGATTAGTTCAATGAGCTGTACATATTATCCATGCATAGAATAGTGAAGTCAACATCAATGAAATGTATATGTTGTCTTGATTAATGGTGACACTCAAAAACATATACAATAATCCAAAAAACTAACAATTTATTCCTTATTTATTTGTTATTCAATCTGAATATAATTTAATGTAATCTCATTACTGATCTCATCAATGAATTCAACACTTTAAGAATCTATTTTACATCGGTGATAATCTTTCACGATGTTGAGGCTTTCCAGATGTTTGATTTACTTCATTTACTAATAATTGGAATGATTATATAATGGTCATGTATATTTATTTATGGAATAAAAAAATGAATTTGAATGATGTGTGAAATTTAATCCTCAAAGTGGAAATTTTAGGAAAGGTGTTAGCAAGGTTCTCTAGTTCAACATTGAATGATAAAGGAAGGGGTATATTTTTATAGTGGGATAACCAAAGTAGATTATCTAATGTAAGAGGAAATTTTTATTACAATTAAATATTTTAAGTTCAAATTTCTTGAGTTGTGGGAATAATGGTCATTTTAGTAATGAATTAAAGGATTAATAAAAGGAATCTAACAATAAAAAACACAATAGTTTATGGAAGTGAAGATGTCTTTTAATTATGTATTGATATTACCATGGATAATTGATTATTATACATAGTTTAATACATCTATTACATATCAAATAATTATTTAATTAATAATTATATTTTAGAAAACCTGACTATGGAAAATATTTATGATAACGAACACTTTAAAATTTCTGGAAAGGATAATGATTTAATAAGAAATACATGTGGGTGATTTATTATTTTGAATAATTTAGGATACATTCTTGGTTTCAGAAAAAAACTATTAAAGTTAATCATATCAATAATGTAGAATTTAGAAACCCTTTAAAGAGAGGTTCTTGTAAAATTAAAAAAGGCCTATTTTCACAGATCTTTAGGTGAAGAAAAGAACCATATAAAATATAGTGTAAAATCACATGGACATGATGGAAACAAAAAAAATCTATTTTTGATCAAAATTATTGTTTTATAGGTTAGGCCACAAGGCTAATAAATTAATGTTGTTCCTATTTTTAAACATAATTCTTCTAGAGATGATTTCAGTGAATGTTATACTATGTAAATTTTATATCATTGGAAAGTGGAATAATATTTTATTTATAAAATTAGGATGAACACCAAAAGATAAAAATATAAAAAGTGTAAATATTGATTTCTTTTATCATGTAATTATTAATTCCCTAGGATTATTGATGTGTTATGTGACATTTTATTGTTAATAAATATGATATTATCTAATATTATAAGAAAAATTATGAAAATTACTATATTTCAAAATGTAAGTCATTTTTCATAATTCTTCCCCTCAATAAATCATAGACAATTTAAAATATAGAATATAACCTTATGAATCTTACTAGGGTTGAACCATATGCACTTTTGGTCATTCCGTATGATTTAATTTTAGACTATCCATGTTAGGTTGGTTCACTCCTTGGATATCAATATAAAAACACATCCCTTATAAAGGATAATGGGACTTCTTCTAACTCTATTAACAATCTTCCTGGTTTGGGTTTAGAGGATATCATCCTCACAGTATTCCCCTATGTATTAATTTATGTTACATATATTCTCCCAAATCACTATCTTGTCCCAGAGGATGGAAATATGTTATAGGATCTTATTCATGAGGAGGTTCTTTTTCTCCTAGTTATGTTATATCATCCTATACTGATGTTGATAGTGGTTCTGCACTTTTCTAATATTCATTCAGTTTATTAGATGATTTTGAGGATGGAATTACAGTGTATATCTATTTAATGATAAAATTCATGACTAAAAATACCATTACTATATAGTTATTAGGATGTATGTTCTCAATAGAAAAATGAGGATATAATAGGTAATTTTTGCACTTATATCTGGGGGTGAGTGAAATTAAGGGACCAAAGGGGTCCAAGTACCAATAATCATGTCACTCATTCTCTTTTGGAACATCATGTGTCTATGATGTAGGGAAAAATGTGATTATTAAATAATCAATGAAAATCATCCAAAACACACGTCTTTTTCATATTTTAACTAAATAATATTATGGAAACCATTTAGGATTATGTGACCAAGATCCATTATATATTTTCCATAAATGAAATACATCAGATCATTCCAACTTGAAAATAATCTCTTGGATGTTGGAATATGGGAGACCATTCTACATTGTATAAGAATCAGAAGGGGAATAATGATTTAGGATCTAACTTGGTTTTTCCCATTCCTAACATTATGGGATATCAAACATCTTTATTTCTTATATCTCTCACTGGGGAAGACCCTTGACAGATCATTCTCTTCTTCTAATCAAACTATAATATGAAGGAGGGTAACAATTCTAGTTCTAATTATTTAACCTTTGGAATTAGTTTGATGACAACATAGATGTAGTAAAGAACACATGGAAACATTTAATGAATCGAAAATTATGGAATTTCCACCAAATAATAATTGTTACACACAATAATGATATCTATGAATAATCATGTTAGAATGGAAATAAAAATAATAGTCTTAGAGAGAGGGTTAAATCATAACTCTTGATGTCAGCTCCAAAATGGTTGTCATGATGAAATGTTCCCTTCTATGATGTTTAATAATATGTAATTATTAGGAAGGTTCCATTAAGAAGAAAATATTTCTTATAATATTTCAAGATATAAGTACCTCATATATGGATATAGAGTAAAAATAATATTAACATTCATGAATTAAGGAAGGGATAATTATCATGCAATTAAAATGTAAATTGGGTACAACAGTAATTTTAATTATATTAATATCCCAAGACATCTTTTTGTGGTAAAATTCTTCAATGCAATCATTGGTATAAGATACAACACTTGGGGTCCAACTATAGATATAATTTCAATGAGTTTAAAAAACCGATCCCTCAATTCATTGAAGGATGAAAAAAATTTCAACTTGATTCTATTATAAAACAAGGAATATTTTATACAATTTATCAACAAATTATATCAATATATCCCTTTAGGTCCTAATGGATTTATTATATCATTATACAAGGTTCATGGGATATTATCCAAAAGGAGATCATCCACATGGTCAAATACTTTTTTAAAGGATGCTATTTATGGAGTTCCAGGATATTTAAATATGTTTTTCTAATTAAGAAAATTAACTATACTTAATCATTAATGTCATGCAGAAGTTTGGGTTTTTTGAGTGGTATTATGAAATGAATTTTAACTGTAATTTGACTCCATGGTTCTCCATTTTTCTTATGGGAATGTGTTTCAAAAAGTTTTTAAAGAAAACATGGCATTTATTAAGGTGACACACCTTCTATTACATTAACTTTTATTTATTAATATTTAACCAGTGGATTTATTCATCATGAGATAAAAACTAAAATCATTTCCATTTATAAAGGAATAAATTGATCCGTATGAATATATTAAATTTTTTTAATGATGAAATTATTTTTTTATAAGTTAATATCATATTTAAAATATGGATTTAAAGGAAATATTGAACATATTTTTTACAATTATTTGGAACCTGGTCATTTATATGAAGAAAATTTTATATATTTACACCATTTTATTGAAAAGGTATGTGAAATTGTTTGAGAAATGTCTCTCATTACAAAGGAACAGTTTCCCAATGGGACACCTAAAGCATCCATTATATACTATTAGAATTTGGATTTTAAATGTTTAAGACATGATAAGTAGATTTTTAGGTCTCATTAATTATCAGATGAATTGTCTGTTATATTTTTGAGGTAGATTTGATTTGGTTACTAGTGTCCTCACATAGATATTCATTCATATCATTTTAGTTATCAAAGCTCCTAACAGATCCATTTGAAACATTTAGAATACTATTGATGCTTTAATCGCAAACACTAAGAAAGAAGGCAACTATCATTTGGATATTTAGAGCATCTTTAGAAAACATATGATGAAGGAGGGTTCAACATAAAGAGACTCAATGAAACCATAAAATACATGAATGGAAATATAGGCTATGAATTTAGATAGCAAAACTTGTTATTGGTGTAGTAAACCCGAAATAAATATGTGAATGCTAAAAATATCATAAGATACCTGAAATTAGTTAGTTCATAACATTTTCAATATATTTAAATAAAAAATTTTACTTTTCTTATGGCTAAAAAATGCATCATTTATAAGGAGTAGTTATTGTTTTGGAAGGATTATTGGTTTTGAAATCCCTTTTATTTTAGTTACTATTCATATCAAGATATGATATTTAGAGAGTATAAGGAATATCCCATTTTTACAAATGTGGGAGTCAATCAAAAGGATTTCCTAAATTAATTAACTTGTAGGAATATCCCAATCACTGTTCTTTTACCCAATCAAGATCATGAATCTTCACCTTGAAGGATTATTTCAAACTAATTCATGTTAATTCCTAATAATAAATGAAAAATGGGGAAATAACATATGTGATAAATACAAACATTCTAATATTATCTTCTTAGTGAGGTGTGTAAATCAAAATGAGTTACTTATGGAAAATTCTATGTAGTTTATGGAAGTTCATCATTCCTTCTATTTCCAATAGTGACCGGACTAGGATAATCTTTTATTTCATTTTAGATATGTAAATATCTACTTAAGCATCAGTTCATTTTATTTCTTTCTCAATACATGGTTTGATGTTATAGTTCTTCTTCTGTCCATAAACAAATGTAGATATTTACATTTATTATAGGTTTATTGACTCCATGTGTGAGCCAAAATGACTCCCGACATATGTATTTATTTTATAATTAGTAATTTTTTACATTAAGTTATTTTTAAGGATTAAATAAATGTATTAGGTTACATATGGTTGAAATTATTTCCCACTACTGAAATTCTTACGTCATAATACCAAGAATGTACATAACAACTTGGGGATTGGGGGAAATTAACATTGGGTTTGTTAACTTTCTCCAGGATCAAAATAAAATCCGAATACTAATGAAGCATGATTTAATGGAAACATTATTAGTGAAGAGATAATTAAAAATAAATATTATGATTTGATTAAATACTTCATGTTATTTTATGGTGGAGGATTTCCATTAAGGGTAGAATCGAGGACACTGTGCACTCTTATATCTATTTGTAAATAAATTGAAATCATAATTTTCATGATTCCATTTGATTCATCACTCGTTATAAGGTTCATGTGTATTCATTATTTAGATCAAATATCCATAATTTATCAGATCCATGAATGAAAACATATGATCAACCAGGAGGATTTGATCTTACATATGTGGTAAAAGATGAACAATGTGGTGGATTATCTAGCAATAAAAACGTGATTACTCCTTTGACCATATTATATTCTCACCACAGGGATCCCTACACCCAGATTTTATGACAATATTTCTCTGGGATTAACTTGTGATCCATCATTTTAGAACAACACAAAAACTTTTTTTCTGGTGCTGTTGTTTTACTTTTAATAAAATTTTAATATTCAGTTAGTTAAATATCAAATCTAAGATGTCATACACTACGGGAGAGTGTGATGAAATATAATTCACCAAATCATATGCTACAAAAATAATTACATGGAAAAAAGGTACTCTAAGTACACCATAATCGTATGATGTTGATGAATAGGTGAATAATACATTTAATCAGTATTCCTAGAGTATGAGTTTTCATAATGGATAAACTGTGAATTCCCCTACATAGGCCATGAATATGGAAGTAGGAATCTTCTATATAATTCTATTAGTGACGATGGGTGAATCTATACCCATGGAAATATAGTCAACAAAATATATTATAATTTTCCTTTTATTATTCCTTATTTTTAATGAATATTTACATATATAATTGGATGCAATTGAAAGGATTAAATCTAAGTATAAAAAATTGTTATTTTTTATATATGGTGTGGAGTAATTTTATAGTTTTTTTCTGTAATGATTTGATGAAAATATTCATCCATGTCTATAATGTGATATTTAATGAATGAATTATGAATAAATACATATGTTCAGTTTAAAATCAAATTTATTGAGAATAATCAAGATTCCATGAGTACTCTTGAAGGTGTATCTAAACATGTAACAATATAATTAGAGGTGGTTAATCCCCGTGTATTTTTATTGAGATCTACTAGGTTGAGAAAACAAATTTATAGTTATTCATCATCCATAAAGTTTTTCTGTTATTGTCCAATTATGGAAGGACAAAATTTATTAAAGATAAAATGAAGTTGGATGAGCTGATCATGTGAGAGTTTCCGGGAAATAAATAAATATACTATTTTCTAGTAGAAAATACATTGAATCATATTCCACTACCACATGAAATGAAATAACTACTGAAAACATGGTATATTGTGACAATGGGGATCATAATGGATAGAGGTGATATAAGGCACGGATTATTGTGAATGCATTTTAGTGGATGGAATATACGTATTTCACTAAAATCTTCTAACATGTAGTGAATATTACCACTATCTTGGTAGTTTTTAGTATTATTTAATATGAGGATTTATATATTGAGTATCATTGTGCAAATAATTATTTCTATCATGGAAATTTAGAACATAAAATTTATACTGTATAGGTAGGTGATTTGTTGGGAAAAATGATATAGTTTACAATGTTAATAATGGTTTTTAGGGGTTTAAATTGGTTACCATTTACTTAAATAATATTATACGTTAATTTATCTGTAGTAATGAATTTATATGATATGGAATTGACTTATTCTACAATGTTATTTAATTAGTTGATGGATTAATCATATTGATTCATTATTTGGAAGATATTATTATAGAATAACCACACAAGAAAAGTGTTAATAAAAAAATATAATGCTAGTTTATAAGTTTCAAACCCAAATCCGTAGATAATCTAGAAATAATATATGGATATATAACTACAGATATTTTGTGTCCAAAAAAATTATTTTTTCACAATATAACTAGATTAGAAATTTTGAATTATGAGAACTGTAAATTTTTCTACGTGGTGTAACCATTGAATACAAACCATCCTTATGTAAAATAATCATAATGGTATTTCTATCATAATGGTAATATATAAAGTAAAGTATATTACACCATAATTTTAATTCCATTATTATTATTTTTCATTGGGATTAAGAAAATGAATTTCATCATAATGAGTTGAGAAAAAAATAAATCTTAATGACTTGGGAAGGAAACATAAATCATAATGACCTGAGAATGAAATAGAAATCATAATGAGAAAATAATGATATAGAAGTTGTAATAAGATGAGAAATAAATAGAAATCATAATGAGCTAATTATGAAGAATAATTAAAAAAGAGATTCTTGATGTTTTATATAAATAATTAAAGAGGTAAACCATGAAATTAAATTTTTCATAAATTTCAATGAATCAATGGAGGAATTAAGATGTCAAATATCTATTTTAAATGTGAGAGTATTTTTAGAGTTTTTAAAATCTGAGGAAGATGGGAAAGTGATCATGTTTTCCACTCTTTCTTATATATTTCTCCTATAAGAACATTCACTGGTCATTTTTTCATTATAAATTTCAAATAATAGGTAAATGTTTAACACTAAATAATTTGTGTGAATGTTCATTCCAAACTAAGATATCCGAAGAAGATCAGACACTTCATTGTTTTGTTTATCGGACCATAGAATCATACTGAGTTAATTATATTGAGTCAATAATATTGTTTCAATCAAAATAAATAATATTTTATATATTGTATGAGTATATTTTGAGATTTTTATATTTATTAATGGGTTATCTCATTGACCACATTGGATTGATATAATCAGAACTTGAAAAATGAGATCCAGACTGAGATTTTGAGGAGAAAAATTAAAAAATAATTATTCTTTTTTTGGGCCAATTATTTTGTATGAAATTTTTCAAACTAATGGGAGTAAATATATTCATACCTATTGGTAGATAGAGTGTTTCAAACAGTATTTGGCACATGTTTTATTCACTTATTTATAATAGTGTATTTTCATAGACCCATAAGAGTGGTTATTGAAAGGGTATAGGTTCTCACATGAAGGGTAAAATTTTAAAATATTTTGTGATTTTATTTCATCTATAATATTAAAAGGAAATAAATCATAAAAGGTTATATGGGTTATGTTTTGAAAAGTGTAAAGTCTTATAAAAAACAACAAATTCAACCCCACTAACATATCAGTTCTTATTTGATTCTTTATATCTTCCTTTCATATGTGATTTGATGTTCTACTTGATGAATCTTTATCATGGACAATGTAAAATCTATCAATAGTATAACAATTCTTATGTTTGATGGGAAAAAATATTATGGATGAAAAAATTGGATGATTTTTATCTCTTATCTTTAGACCTGTAAGATGGTGATTCTACTTCTATTGTTTTTCCACCTACTAAGAATGATGCTCCTATAATGTTTACAGATAAGTGAAATATAGTAGTTGATGGAATGTCTAGGTAAAAAATCATTGTGTACTTATTAGATAATCATTATCAAAAGTTGATGGGTCTCACAACATAATAAATTATGTGACAAAATCCAGAAATTACTTAAAATGGAATATGGAAGTAAATTAATCATTGATAAAAATATGGTGTATAATGTATAAATACATTAGAATGAGATATGAAAAACTATTTATGAATAATTCACCATAGTAAATGAATTGTTTTCAACATTAGAGGATTTATATATATCTTCAGAGATTCTATAATGGTGAATAAACTAATTAGAAACATTCCATACTGGTTTGATAGAAAAATTGCATCTTTAAATTGTAAGGATGATTTATCTATTGATGATTTTTAAAACGTTCTTTTTTCTTATTAAATTTGAAAATATCCAATGATCAAAAAGAAGATAAAATATGAAACAGATTTTGAAACCATAAAAATGTTTAAAATTAAATATGGTGAAGATTTTTATGCTTATGACTCTGAAGGTAAAGGGGATGATGAGTTGAAGGATAAAACCATGTATCTTATATCGAAGAACAACCAAATAGGAAGTTGAAATTATGGAGATAAACATATACTCAAATGTTTTTAGTATTGTGTAATTGAAAAATTTTATATGAATTTACCCAAGATAAAAGATAGTGGATATCGAGTTGATTCTAATGAAAAAAATCAATGGAAGAAGTTGAAAAAAATGATAATGAAGAAAAGTAAACCAAAAATAAAAAGAAGAATTTTACTTGAAACTAAAAATGTATTTTGAGCAGGAAAGATTAATTACACTCAAATAAAAATAATTATAAATATGATGAATGTTCAGAAAAAATTGGAAACTTCATTTGAAAAGTTTAAATAGTTGGAGACTCTCTAAATGGTGAAGAAGGAGGTGATGAAAAATATATATAGTATTATATGATAATTATAATGTTTCTAAGAATGTTGAAATCAATAATCATGTTAAATACTCACCCACAAAAAATAATGTTTCATATCATTTTTATAACATTTCAGGTATCAGAAAAAGTATTAGGAAATTTTGGGTGGAGAAGGAGGAGAGAAACCTATCACATATACAAAATTAGAAAAATAACCCTTGAGAAAAGAGGTTTCACATACTAAGTATGTTAGTTGATCAAATAAGTTTCTGATCTCAAAAAATAATCTAAATCTAAATATATTTATTAAATTGAAAATCAATATATTATATCTATTTTTTGGGTTGTGGATTCTATGGACATAGATAATATAATTTTTGGAAATACATATCTCTACATGGAATAATATTTCAGGAAAGAGTAAGAAATAGTGGAATTAGATTGACTAACATTCCTAACATAGAGAATGTTGAAAAAGATAATTCTCTAGATTTTAGAAAATTACTAATAAGAAATCAATTTTATTGTCTGCAATAAGATTACAGAAGATGTGATAATGATGTTCATCATTCCAAAAAATAAACGAAACTCATTCTGGAATAAGATTCATACAATAGTAATTAAAAGGATGTCGCAAAAAAGATATTTGAAGAAAGTTATTTTTTTTGTTCATTCATCATTAAGAACAATTAATATAAACAAACAATGGATACTTGATAGTAGTTTTTTGTCACATATAACTAGTTATATTAAAATATTAAAAATGTTAAAATTCATGATAGTGGATTAGTTAATTTTGGTAATGATGGTTCCTTAAAAATAATATAAATTAGAATGGCTGAGATTGAAGCAGAGAAGATGAAATCTGTGGAATTTTTATTTATCGATGGGATAAAACATAAATTACATAGTGTATGTCATCCTTTTGATGACGTAAAAAAAGTAATATTCAAAAAATATTATTTTGTTATCAAAAGTGTGATATATAGAAAAAGTTTTACAAAAGGAGATAAACCAGTGGGAATTTTTTCCAAATAGAAGAAATTAATAACTCATCTTACATAATTTTTAATGATAAAAATAAGTTTTCGAATCAATGAATTTTATTCCATGGGTATAAAAACAAAAAAAAATCTAAATTTGATACTTTCAGAAACAATATAGAATTGAATATAATAGATGAAGATATTTATATGACTTTTTAAAAATGAAAGATGACTAATAAATGCTATAATAGAGTTGAGATTCAATATACCTTACCAGATAAATTATTCATTACGATTTATACAGCCGGATGAGACATAAACCAATAAAAGTAGATTTATACTTTGAAAATTTTATAATATATTTCAATCGGATGAGAAACATCGTGTTTATAAAACATAATTCATATTCAATGGAAATGATTATGGTTTTTATAATATATATTTTGACAGAAATGTGGGTATATATTAAGATATTTAGAATTGATAATGGTGCTGAGTTCAAATCAAATACTTTTCAACCTTATCTAAGAAGACATGGTATCAAACATCAGTATATTCCTCCCAATATTCTAAAAAAATGGTGTAGCATAATAAAATGATAGAATATTGGTGGAAATGGGATGAAGTATGTTAGTATAATTTAAACATTCAATGTTCTATTGGAGAGGAGTTACTATTATTACTTTACATGTTCCAAATAAATTTTCTAATGACCAAAATCCATTATGGAAACTTATGTCTTGTGTTAAAACAAAAATCCTATGTCGAAATACTTCAATGTGTTTAGATGTCCATGTCTGCTAAAAATCCAAAATCTAGATTACATAAAGTTTGATGAGAAATAAGAAGAAACATATATGGGTTATTCACCAAATGAAAGAAGATACAAATTTTGTAACAAATAATTACAAAATTTAGTGGAATAATTTGATGTTAAATTAAATGAGATTCAAAATTCGTTAAAAAAGTTTCTCAGAATGTTGAGGATGAAAAAGGGGAGATTTATAATAATATTAAAATTATATCAAAACATCCTTATCACGATTAAAAAAAATCATTTGATGAGGAATGTTTAGTTTGAAAAGAAATATTGAAATTTTCTACTTTACAAAAACATGTTAACTGAGAAAACATTATTGTAAATCAGAATTCTCTGGTTCAAACCAGAAGAAAGTTGAGATTAGAAAATCATACATCACTCATCACATAAGTTGAACATGAATTAGTGTAATTGGCTATTCTACATAAAAAATAGGTAGATTCTATGAATGGAGAGTCATATTAGAATGAGAAAAATAAAACATGGTAATATTTTCCACAACTATTAAATAAAAATGTTAGCGGAACAAAGTGGGTTTATAGAAACAAATTGAATGAGCATGGACAAGTTTCATGAAACAAATAAATAATTTTTCATAAATGATATCCATTGGTGTAAGTTGTATATATTGATGAGTCCTTTTCTCTTATAGCATGGATAGAAACTAATATAATTTTGAATTCAGGGGTTTCTCATCATAATTACAATGTTTATTAAATAGTTGTAAAGTCATATTACATAAATGGAGAGATTGAGTAAAAATATTACATTGAACAACCTTGTGGGTTTCTACTTGATGAGGATGAAAAAATATATGTAAATTTAAGATAGCATAGTTTGATTTTAAAAAAGATCCATGTGAAATGTATTATAAACATGAAAATTGTTTGAGAATTTATAACATTTTTAAGGGATAGCTTAATTTCCATATATATGTGAACCTAGTTGTCCTGTATGTTCCACCTACCAAATTACCCATCGGGGAACTCAATGTAGTTATACACCTCATGGAAGACCAATCCAATTAAAAACTAGAAATCTAAGAAAATTTTATAGGTAATTTCAAGAAATTGAAATTTAATATTTAAATTTGAATCTATGGAGTATTTAAGATGCCAAATTTGTAATTTCAATGTGAGAGTATTTTTACAGTTTCTAAAATCTAACGAAGCAGGGAAAGTTATCATTTCTTCCACACTTTCTTTTATATGTCTCCTATAAATACGTGCACCAATAATTTATTCATTCTAAATTTCAAATAAGTGGTAAAGAAGGATAACTGAAGAATTTGTGTGAATGTTCATTCAAATCTAAGATATCTGAAGAAGATCAGACACCTCAATGTTTTTGTATCGCACCGTAGATTCATACCGAGTCTATTATATTGAGTCAATAAGATTGATTCAATCAGTATAATGGATATCTTATATATTTTTGAGTTCTTATTGATATTTTCATATTTATTAAGGGGTTATCTCATTGACCACATTTGATTGAGATAATCAGAACTAGAAAAATGAGATCCAGAATGAGATTTTGTGGAGAAAATAGGAAAAATAATGATTATTTTGTTTTGGATTAGAGTTCTAGTGTCAAAATATTTCACATATATATTTATATTAACCTTTCCTTTAAGATATTTCTACATTCTCAACCAATTTTAATGTTCATAATATATTTCTCATGGATCTTATTTCAAAACAAACAAATCTTTCATCAATTTATAAAATTTGTTTTCATCCTCATCATGTAGAAACCCACTAAGTTATTCAATGTAAAATTCTTCCTCAATATCACCATTAAAGAAATATGACATTTCCACTATTTCACAAACATTGTAATTATGATGAAAAACCCTTTAAATAAACATTAAAATAGTTTCTATCCATGTTATTAGGGAAAAGCATTCATCAATATACACAACTACACCAATGAATATACATTAGAAAAAAATTATTTATTTGTTTCAAGAAACTTTTCCATGCTCATTCTATTTTTTTCTATAAACCCACTTTTTACAATAAATTTTTCTTATAGTTATAGAACAGGTTCCCTTGTTTTATTTTTCTCATTCTAATATGACTCTTCATTCATTGAATCCACCCATTTGTTATGTATAATAACCTCTGAAACTAATTCTGGTTCTACTTTTGAGACAAGTTAAGTATGACATTATAATATCAACTTCTTTCTAGTCTGAACCAGGGAATTCTAATTTAGAATAAAGTTTTCTCACTAATAATGTTTTTGTAAATTAAAAAATTTTAATTTTTTTCTCAAAATAAACATTCTTCATCACATGAATTTTTTAAATCTTGATATGGATGTTTAGACATAATTTTTATATTAATATAAATCATCAGTTTATCATCCTCTACATTCTCATAAATTTTTTTTAATAAATTTTGATTCTCATTTACATTCACATCAAATTATTCTACAAAATTTTGTAATTTTTTGTTTCAAAATTTTTAACTTATTTCATTTAGTGATATCCCATATATGTTCCCTTATATTTCTCATCAAACTTTATATAATCAAAATTTTGGATTTTTAGCAGACATGGAAATTCAAAAATATTGATGTATTTCAACATAGTCTTTTTGTTATAACACATTAAATAAGTATCCATAATGGTTTTTGGTCATAAAAAAATTTATTTTGAACATTTAAAATATTAATAATAACTTCTCTCAAATAGAACATTGAATTTTTATATTCTACTAACATACTTCATCCCATTTCCACCAATATTCTATCATTTCATTATGCTAATCCATTTTCTATGGATTTTAGGGATGAATATGTTAATGTTTGATACCATGTTTTCTTAGATATGGTTAAAAAGTATTATTTGTGAACTCATAACCATTATCTATTCTAAAAAGCTTAATATAAACCCACATTTATTTCTCAATTTATATTCTAAAAACATTAATCATTTCCCAGGAATATGAATTATGTTTCATAAAAATGATATTTCTCATCTAAGTGAAATATTTAATAAAATGTTCAAAGTATAAATATATTTTTATTGTTTTATGTATCATCAGGCTGTATAAATTAGAATGAATAAGTTCATTGGTCAGGTATATTGAATCCCAACTGTATTGTAGATTTTATTAGTCATCTTTCTTTTATTTCAAAATTAATATAAATAACTTATTCTATTATTTTCAATTCATTAGTAGTTCTGAAAGTATCAAATTTAGATTTTTTTTTCTACCCAAGGAATAAAATTCATTGATTCAACAACTTATTTTTATCTTCAACACTTAAATAAGATTAGTCATTAAATTCTAATTTTTGGAATACATTCCCACTAGTTTATTCTCTTTTTGAATTTTTTTTTCCATATTTCAAACTTTTGATAAGATAATAATATTTTCTGAATAATACTTCTTTCCCATCATCAAAAGGATGACTTATACTAAGTGATTTATGTTTTATCCCATCAATGAATAAAAATTCCATTGACTTCAACTTTTCTACTTCAATCTCATCCATTCTAATTCATATGATTTTAAAGAAACCATCATTACCAAATGTAAATAATCCACTATCATAAATATTCACATTTTCAATATTTTAATATAACAAGTTATATGTGAAGAAAACCCACTATCAAGTATCCATGGTTTGTTTATTTTTCCTTTTTCAAAGCCTAATAAACAATAAATGATCTTTCTTCAAATTTCATTTTTGCGGAGTCATTTTCTTTACTATTGTTGGAAACTTCTTCTCGAATAAGTTTCATTCAGTTTTTGGCATGATGACCTTCTTTAACATATCTTCTATAATATTATTCCATACATTAAAATTGATATCTAATTTAAAATTTCCTAACATCTAGGGAATAAAATTTTTCCACATTCTCTACGTTATTAATGTTACTCATTCTAATTCCTCTATTTCTTCCACTTTCCTTAAATATTATAACTTGTAGAGATAATTTTTTCCATAAATTATAATATATTTTTCTGTAGATTCCACAACCCACAAAATAGACATCAAATATTGATTTTCTATTTGATAATTATATTTCTCTGTAATTTTTTTGAGATTGTTAACTTATTTCATCACTACAATACATAGGATGTGATCCTTCTTTCATCAAGGGTGTTTTTTGAATTTTTGTATATGTGATAGGTTTCTCACATCCTTCTCCAACTAATATTTCCTAATACTTTTTCTGAAACCTGAAATGATATAAAAATCATATGAAACATTATCTTTTGTTGGTGAGTATTTCACATGATTCTTGATTAGAACATTACTAAAAACATTAGATGTCTCCAATTTTACTTTTGAGGCTTTGTCAATGTTTTCATTTATCTTACTCAGGGAATTTTTGGGCTCAAAAAGTATTTATTGAAATATATTAACTTATTTTTCTTTATCATGAACCTTTTTAATGATCACTTTAACCATCATTCCCTATTCATCAATTATATGTTTGTAACTTAAGATATTTTAAATGTATTCATGCTCCTTAATGATGAAATATTTTATTCCTTTAGAAACATTTTTGAAATAACTAATTATCATTATTTTTTATTTATTAAGATATTTTTTTATCATGAAATGAATGATATGATGCTCTTATATAATACTCTCTATAAGATTGTTCACCTCATTCTTATTCACTATTTGGAGAGTCTCTAACTTTCTCATATTTTCAAATGAAGGTTTCATTTTTTATAAACATTCATCTTATTTATAATTATTTTTCTTTGAGTCCAATTCATCCATCGTACTCAAAAAACTTTCTTTGTTTCAAGTAAAATTCTTCTTTTTATTTTTGGATGACTTTTGTTTTTTATCATTTTTGTTCAACTTCTTCCATTGATATTTTTCACTAGAATCATCTCTACTTCCACTATCATTATTCATCGGTAAATACATATAAATGAGTCTCATTCCACTACACTAAAAATATTTGAGTGGATGTTTACCTCCATAATATTGTCTTCCTCTTCGGTAGTTCTTGGATATAAGAGACCTGATTTTATCCTTCAACTCATCATCCCCTTTACCGTCAAAGTCATATGGATAAAAATATGCATCTTCTTGAAATTTCAACTTTCTTATGGATTCAAAATCCATTTTATTTTTTATATTCTTTTTTATCATTTGATATTTTCAAATTTAAAAAGATAAAATAATATTATAAAAATCATCAAGAGATATATCATCCTTGTCTTCTAAAGATGGAATTTATAAATCAAACCAGTATAGAAAGTTTCTAATTAGTTTATTGACAATTGTCTAATCCTTGAATACATCTTTAAATTCACTAATATTGCAAGAAATTCATTTACTATGGTGAAGTGCCTGGATCAGTGTGAATCACTGAGAGGGGTAGGGGGTTAATCAGTGATCCCTTAAAACTTTTTAATAATTGATTATTTATCAATTAAACCTCTATGCCTGGTTAAAGCCTCTATCCACTCTTCTAGTATCTCTCACCTTTCCACGAATGATGCAGTAAATGTAAAGGCACTGGACACAAGGATTTAGAAGGTTCGACACCAAAGGCCTACGTCCTTGCCGTGTTGGTTATACACCCCAATATGGTTTCTACATTATAACCTGTTAAAATTACAATGGTCGATACAGAGTCCCACTTTATCTCTCTTGAGTCCCACAGGAGGGTCTTTATACTGCGTCCCACAGTGTTACCAGAGTCCCACTAGCATGCTCCAGAATCCCACTGAAGACTTCTTCCACCCTATGTCTCACAGGGGGCTTCTCCTGGCTCCTCGAGTCGCACGAGTAGCTCTTCTTCTCTTTAAGTTCTTCAAGTATCTTTAGCGGCCTGGGAAAAAGGCTACTGGCCTTGCTCTGTACCTCTGATCACTTGAGTTGATCAGGTCTTCTCGTCTTGCTCAGGATTTATCTCCTTCTTCCCAGGATGACATGGCCTCTCTCTTCAGGAATCTTCAACAGCCTCTGATAAGGTCTGTTGGTCTTTCTCAAAGCTTCTGATCACTTCTGTTGATCAGGGTCTTCTCAATTACTGAAAACTCAGGCAGCTGATGTCTTTAACTTCAGTCTGGCTTCAGTCTCACTTCAATTAAACTTCATGCACTGAGTGCATGGCAACTCTGATTCCTCATGCACTGATTGCATGGTTTCTGAATACCTTCATCAAGAACATTCATTCTTGGTCAACTCAGATGCACACAAGCAGATTTGACTTGTTTACGTGTGCACGTGCATGCATGGAAGCATGCACTCCCCTTCTTCTCTTCTTGGTGCAGTTAAACCCTCAAAGGGTGTAACTATTTTTAGCACACACCTTCTCGAACTTCACACACTTTATTCAATTTTGTTACACACTTAAGAGTGTGTTCTACATTAGTATGCGAGTCCTCTCTTTCTTCCTTCTTCTAGGTGTGTTCACTTCACTTAGTGCACACACACTAGGTTCGACCTCTTTTCTCATTGCACACACTTCTTTCACTTTGCACACAATTAAGCTTGGCCTTCACTTGTTTAGCACACACAACTTGTTCTTAGTTTTGCATACACTTGAGCTTCGCCTACTTCACTTACTAAGCACACACACTTCCTTGTTCCTTTAATCTTCTTCAAAGTGTTCACATCACTTATGCACACACTTGGTTATCCATTTTGCACACACAAGGGCTACGACCTCATCTTTATTTTTCACACAAAATTTGTGGTGGCCTTCTTGTTTTGCACACACCCAAGGCTACGGCCTTCACTTGTTTTCACTTAGTACACACACTGCCAAGTGTGTTCTTCCATTTGCATGCACACCAAAACTAATGTGTCGGCCTTCTCTTGCTCACACCCGAACACCAACCCAAAGAGGCATGCAAGGTGCGGCCTCTTCTCCTCTTATTCAAAGTGTGCAAGGTATACTTGGGTGCACAAGGCAGCGCGCAAGGTCCTTGGGTGTGCAAGGTGCAACACCTCGGGCGAACAGGGTGTCAAGCACCTCGGCCGCGCAAGCTCTTCCTGCCGCGCAAGTATGCGGGCAGTGAGGGATCTTCCTGTCACACAAGGGAAGCGCGCATGGACTTTCCCTTCACCTCTTCCGTGCAAGGGGTGCGCTAAAGGAACCTCACGGAGCCAAGGGGTGGCTCCGGGCTTCTCAAATTCTTCGCGAGGCAGAAAGAACTCATGGGACTTCGTGTTATTAACAAAACTTCAGCCAGCATCACCGAGGGCTCGACCTCTCTTCTTATAGGCAAGGGAGAGGCGGTTCATCAGCGTGAGATATTTTTAATCTCCCAAAGATTTCAGGAATTCAAGATTTAATTAAATCTTGTTTTCTTCTCTCTGTTCACGCGGGTTCTCCTTTTTATTTTCCTCCTTCACGTGCATGCGAATTAGAACGCATGTACGGCCTTCCTTCGGTCCAAACCATGAAAAATACGAACTCCACATGGCCTCGACACATTATGTTTCCTCGGCCGAACTCCAATTTCACCATTTGTTTCATGCAAGTATATTTTTATGCATGGATGGGTTCGGTTTGGCCAGACGAGCACGAGGGAGCCTTCGGTTTCATCAGAGGTGGTCGGAAACTTGATTTGGATTGCTCGTAGGGCCACTGGTTCAGGCAGCGTCGCGGGAGGTGCCTCGGCCACGCTCGAGGAAGGGGATGATGCGGCAGCCGTCGGATCAAGAGTTTGAAATACATCGGACGGCCGCGATCAGAAGATCTCGCGCGGGATCGATCGTGCGGTCGAGATTTGGCGCGCGATCGATCGGGCAGCCAGGATTCGCTCCGCGGAAAAATCCCACGTCCCACATCGAATCGGCCCACGGATTTTCCGCAGCTTATCAACCAGCCGCTCCCTTCCACTCTCCAATTGAACTTCCCCCACCAAGGTGCCACCCCACACCATGTTCTCTCTGCAGGCGCGCTCTTGCGCCCACCCCTGCCCCTCGCGGGCGGGCTATGCGCCCACTATGCACTCTCGGGTGCGTGCTCTGGCGCCTGCCCTCCACAGGCTTGACTCCCCTGCGTGGCCCTCGGGCATACACATAGCCCGACCTGCCTCAGGGATGCCGCCTTGGCCTTGAGGACTCCATTGAGCGCGGTTGACCCTCAGGTCCCTCATATGCTTGAGGTGTTGTCCTCGGCTGGCCTTCCTTTGTGGCCTAATTTTTTGGTTTAGTGTAGAACCTAGACTTTTTGTAAAAACAAATTTACTAAGTACCAAATGCCAAATGCCAAGCCACTACTTCCAATCCATTATCCTTCTCCGTTCTTCTTCTTCATTAGAATTCCTCCTATTCTTCATCAACATTTATTCATCACTTAGGATTGGAATTCCCGAAGGTTCTTTCTTCAACC
This sequence comes from Viscum album, assembly GCA_963277665.1. NCBI lineage: Eukaryota > Viridiplantae > Streptophyta > Magnoliopsida > Santalales > Viscaceae > Viscum > Viscum album. The sequence goes on along the minus strand of OY728120.1, from coordinate 775,871,132 downwards.
GAATCACTTGAATCAATTAATTCTTCAATGTTCTTCATTGAACTAATCAGAAATCTAGTTGGATAAATTTCAATTCACATGAACTAAGTGATAGTGCTTGGACTTCATTAAACCACTTCATCCACTTGGAACTTGTGGATGGGTCTCCTTTCACTCCTCATGCATTGTCAGTACAATGCATGGTCTTCAAACAATGTTGTGACATTGTATCTTGTTGATACAAGTTCTTTGAACATAAAGATCAGCTCATCAATCGTCTGATATAATGATGCTCCATCATCATCAATTCTTCAAGTGGTGTAACTTAGTATCATCTTGATACAAGTATTGAAACATTAAGATCAGTTCTACAATCGTCTGATATGGGAGAATGTTTCAAACCATCATCTCCAATGCCACTTAGTGAATCTCCTAAGTGACATGCATCTTAGTACCATGGACATTCTCCATTCATCACCAACACCATAAAATCCTTTGTCATTCACATATTGAAACTCCTTGACATCCATCCATTCCTTGACAAAAACATACCTCATTGACAACAAATGCAACACAGTACACTTCAATCTCCCCCTTTGTATTTGTTGTCAATACACTATTCCTGCACATATGAATGTGTCAATATGTGTGCCAATATTTTCTCCCCCTTATTGGCAATCAAATTCAAAGATGTGGTGTGGCTCTCTTCAAAATATTTCTTCCTCGCTTTGAATAGCATCTTCTTGAAAATCACCAATAGAGGGATGATGTCACATGGTCTCTTTAGCAAAGAACCTTTAGTAGATCATCTCTAAGTCTACTTGGGCTAACCCGGTGTAGAAAACAAGAGTGATGTAACCAGGATAATCAATGATGTCGAACATTCACTATACATGTGAGATCATGCTTCAATGGGTTTGAAAGTTTTCAGATATAACAATGAATTTGCTAAATCCTGCACAACTTCACAAAACTCATTAGAATGTTCAGGGCAAAGATAAAGCTCCCCCTTTCATCCATTTGCCTTCAATCAATACTCCCCCGTAATTGTCATGATGAATACAATTAAGAAACAAAGGATGAAAGTATGATTGGAATACCTTCACTTTTCTCAAATGGTATTAAATATCAGAATCCCATCTTCTACAGATTGGATCCCCCTTAAAGGGTGCACTCCATTTTGTCCAAACCACTCTCCAGATGAGAATGATCATCATCTTCAATTACCTACAATGTTAGCACATGTAAATACAAGAAGTATAAGGGAATAAGATGGAACCTCCTTGGTTAATCAATGTGAACAACAAGGTTGAGAAGATTCTCTCAACCAAGATGTCCCATTTTCCCCATTATTCACACTTGCACATTTGATCTTCAATGATGTTTGTGATGGTGTGGATCTCAACACCTCTTTAACTTCTTTGTGTGTGACTCCTCTATTTCTAGGTGCCTTCTGAACACTAGAGTCTCCTGGTGCAATCTCCATTCTTTTGAAGAATCCCTTCTGAGCTGGAATGAATATCATGCATTTATCACTAGTATGTCCACCTTGATTGCACCTCACACACTGAACTTGATCTTCATGTGAAATCTTATTCTTCCTTTTTGCTTTAGCAATTTCCAGAACTTTATCTTCATCTCTTTGCAGTTCTCTAGCAAGTTGCAACTGATTCGGCCATATGACTAACAAATCGTTTGGAAGTGTGGCCTCAGTTCTGGAAGTTCCACATGGTTCTTTTGATGCTATCAAGCTACCTTTCTTAGGTAACTTGTTTTCAATCAATCCCGTCTGCTTCTTCTGGATTGATTGTCTGTTTGAGTCCAGTCTTCCTCTATTGAATTTCATGGCTTGTTTACAAAGATCCATGATATGTCCTTTCTTTCCACAGTAGTAGAATGTTTTCTTCTTGGTGGTCCTTCTGGATACATCACCCTTCTTGGATTTCAAATCCATGGAATTCTCGTCCTTTGACAAAATTTTATTGGGATCTTTTTCAGCTTTCTTCTGCTTGCTTCCCAAGGATTCTTTCTGAGCCAGGTTCTGTGATCTTTTCTTCTTTTGACCTCTGGATACAGTTGGAGATTGACATGTATCTTTTTGACCACTTTTGCAAACATCCCAGATGTTATCAAGCAATCCAAATCTATTTGCATTAAACAGATGTCTCTGGACCTGTGGATGCTGCTTCTTTTATTCTGGCTTGCTCCCCCTAGGCATGGGCTTCCTCTGTGCTTTGGCATTCAGTGGATTGTACCAACAATCCTTTGCACAATGCCCATACTTGTTACAACACCAACATTGACCCACAAATCTTTACTTTTTGATTCCTTCTGATTGTAGGGTACTTGTCTTGAATTGTTGTGCTGCTTCAGGAGAGCATTCTTTCTTCATTGTCTTCATCCATACTTGTTTGGAATTATTCTTCCATCCTACACTTTTTGTGGAAACACAATTAGAAACATTAGTACAAGATGGGATGGATGGTACCTTCCTTTTAGAAGATGTTTCCCTTTTATTAGAGGATGTCCTTATTTTGGAATCATCCTTCTCAATGCACACTTGTGTAGCAACATTTCTACTTTCAGCTGACTGGGAGGATTCAGCTTTGGGTGATTGCAGATTTTTCAATATCACCTCTAGTTCTATGCATTTCATGTTAAGGGAGTTCTTCTCATCCTCAACAGTTCTTAGCCTTCCTTCCCAATTTTCTTTCAGCTGTTCTAACTGGTCTTCATGCACCTTCTTCATTTCTTGTAATGAATTGTCAAGCTCCTTCACCCTGTTTACTTTGTCTTCATGTTGAGCATCTCTGACATTCATTGAAACTTTGTGCCTCTTTTCCAGTGCATGGAAAACATCTTTGACCACAGTCTTAAAAAATTATTTCTCAGAAAGGCTTCTTTGCAATTCTTCAGTAGTGTCTTCATATAATTCATTGCAAAGTGATACTGTTTCATCTTTAGCCTTCACCAGCTTTCTGAGAGTGTTGGTTATGCCAAACCTTTTAGCCAATTGGACTTCCAGAGAATTGGCTTCATCTTTTAGCTGTAATTTTTCTTCTTGAAGATCAAGGACGCCTGTAGCTATACACATTGCCACATCCTTGGGGACTATCTTCTGATGATATTTGATTGCATTTAGAAGATCATTGTTTCTTCCATCTTCATCACAGCTAGAGCAGGCTTCATCAGAAGAATGATAAAAGGAATTGTCATCTGATGTGACTTTCACATTTCTTTCCATAGAAGGAGTTTCTCTGATTGCAACAACCTTCTTCCTCATCTTATTTTCCTGTTTCTTCATTCTGTTTTTCAGAGTCTTGGAAGATATCTCCATTTGAGGCTGTTCTTTCATTTCCTCAAATCTGCACTCCATATGAACTATCTTGGATCTTTTAGAGGTAACCTATGCTCTGATACCAATTGAAGTGCCCAGATCAGTGTGAATCACTGAGAGGGGGGGGGGGGTGAATCAGTGATCCCTTAAAAAAATTTACTAATTGATTCTTTATCAATTAAACCTCTATGGCTGGTTAAAGCCTAGATCCACTCTTCTTGTATCTCTCACCGTTCCACGAATGATGCAGTAAATGTAAAGGCACTGGACAGAAGGATTTACAAGGTTCGACACCAAAGGCCTACGTCCTTGCCATGTTGGTTATACACCCCAACATGGTTTCTCCATTATAACCTGTTAAAATTACAATGGTCGATACAGAGTCCCACTGTATCTCTCCTGAGTCCCACAGGAGGGTCTTTATACTGTGTCTCACAGTGTTACCAGAGTCCCACTGGCCTGCTCCAGAATCCCACTGAAGACTTCTTCCACCCTGAGTCTCACAGAGGGCTTCTCCTGGCTCCTCGAGTCGCACGAGTAGCTCTTCTTCTCTTTAAGTACTTCAAGTATCTTCAGCGGCCTGGGATAAAGGCTATTTTCCTTGCTCTGTACCTCTGATCACTTGAGTTGATCAGGTCTTCTCGTCTTGCTCAGGATTTATCTCCTTCTTCTCAGGATGACCTGGCCTCTCTCTTCAAGAATCTTCAGCAGCCTCTGATAAGGTCTGTTGGTCTTTCTCAAAGCTCATAATCACTTCTGTTGATCAGGGTCTTCTCAATTACTGAAAACTCAGGCAGGTGATGTCTTTAACTTCAGTCTGGCTTCAGTCTCACTTCAATTCAACTTCATGCACTGAGTGCATGGCAACTCTGATTCCTCATGCACCGATTTCATGTCTTCTCAATAAATTCTTCAAGAACATTCAGTCTTGGTCAACTCAGATGCACACAAGAAGATTTTACTTGTTTACGTGTGCACGTGCATGAATGCAAGCATGCACTCCCCTTCTTCTCTTCTTGGTGAAGTTAAACCCTCAAAGGGTGTAATTCTTTTTAGAACACACCTTCTCGAACTTCACACACTTTATTCAATTTGGTTACACACTTAAGAGTGTGTTCTACTTTAGTGTGAGAGTCCTCTCTTTCTTCCTTCTTCTAGGTGTGTTCACTTCACTTAGTGCACACACACTAGGTTCGGCCTCTTTTCTCTTTGCACACACTTCTTTCACTTTGCACACAAGTAAGCTTGGACTTCACTTGTTTAGCACACACAACTTGTTCTTCGTTTTGCATACACTTGAGCTTGGCCTACTTCACTTACTAAGCACACACACTTCCATGTTCTTTTAATCTTCTTAAAAGTGTTCACTTCACTTATGCACACACTTGGTTCTCCATTTTGCACACACAAGGGCTACGGCCTCATATTTAATTTTCACACAAAAGTTGTGGTGGCCTTCTTGTTTTGCACACACCCAAGGCTACGGCCTTCACTTGTTTTCACTTAGTACACACACTGCCAAGTGTGTTCTTCCATTTGCATGCACACCAAAACTATGGTCTCGGCCTTCTCTTGCTCACACTCAAACACCAACCAAAAGAGGCATGCAAGGTGCGGCCTCTTCTCCTCCTCTTCAAAGTGCGCAAGGTATACTTGGGTGCACAAGGCAGCGCGCAACGTCCTTGGGTGTGCAAGGTGCAACACCTCGGGCGCGCAGGGTGTCAAGCACCTTGGCCGCGCAAGCTCCTCCTGCCGCGCAAGTATGCGGGAAGTGAGGGATCTTCCTGTCACGCAAGGGAATCCTGCATGGACTTTCCCTTCGCCTATTCCGCACAAGGGGTGCGCGAAAGGAACCTTACGGAGCCAAGGGGTGGCTCTGGGCTTCTCAAATTCTTTGCGAGGCAGAAAGCACTCACGGGACTTCGTGTTTTCAACAAAACATCAGCCAGCATCACCGAGGGCTCGACCTCTCTTTTTATAGGCAAGGGAGAGGAGGTTCATCCGCGTAAGATATTTTTAATCTCCCGAAGATTTCAGGAATTCAAGATTTCCATAAATCTTGTTTTCTTCTCTCTGTTCGCGCGGGTTCTCCTTTTTATTTTCCTCCTTCACGTGCATGCGACTTAGAACGCATGTACGGACTTCCTTCGGTCCAAACCATGCAAAATACGAACTCCACATTGCCTCGGCACATTCTTTTGCCTCGGCCGAACTCCAATTTCACCATTTTTTGCATGCAAGTATATTTTTATGCATGGATGGGTTCGGTTTGGCCAGACGAGCACGAGGGATCCTTCAGTTTCATCAGTGGTGGTCGGAAACTTTATTTGGCTTGCTCGGAGGGCCACTGGTTCAGGCGGCGTCGCGGGAGGTGCCTCGGCGATGCTCGAGGAAGGGGATGATGTGGCAGCCATTGGATCAGGAGTTTGAAATACATCGGACAGCCGCGATCAAAAGATCTCGCGCGGGATCGATCGTGCGGTTGAGATCTGGCGCGCGATCGATCGGGCAGCCAGGATTCGCTCCGTGGAAAAATCACGCGTCCCACATCGAATCGGCCCACGGATTTCCCGCGGCTTATCAACCAGCCGCTCCCTTCCACTCTCCAATTGAACTTCCCCCTCCACAGTGCCACCCCGCACCGTGTTCTCTCTGCGGGCACACTCTTGCACCCACCCCTGCCTCTCGCGGGCGCGCTATGCGCCCACTATGCACTCTCAGGCACGCGCTCTGGCGCCTACCCTCCGTAGGCTTGACTCCCCTGCGTGGCCCTCGAGCTTACACACAGCCCGACCTGCCTCAGGGATGCCGCCTTGGCCTGGAGGACTCCCTTGAACGCGGTTGACCCTCGGGTCCCGCATATGCTTAAGGTATTGTCCTCGGCTAGCCTTCCATGGTGGCCTAATTTTTTGGTTTAGTGTAGAACCTAGACTTTGTGTAAAAACAAAGTTACTAAGTACCAAATGCCAAATGCCAAGCCACTACTTCCAAGCCATTCTCCTTCACCGTTCTTCTTCTTCATTAGAATTCCTCCAATTCTTCATCAACATTTATTCATCACTTAGGATTGGAATTCCCGAAGATTCTTTCTTCAACCGAATCACTTGAATCAATTAATTATTCAATGTTATTCATTGATCTAATCAGAGATCAAGTTGGATCAATTTCAATTCACATGCACTAAGTGATAGTGCATGGACTTCATTAAACCACTTCATCCACTTGGAACTTGTGGATGGATCTCCTTTCACTCCTCATGCATTGTCAGTACAATGCATGGTCATCAAACAATGTTGTGACATTGTATCTTGTTGATACAAGTTCATTGAACTTAAAGATCAGCTCATCAATCGTCTGATATAATGATGCTCCATCAGCATCAATTCTTCAAGTGGTGTAACTTTGTATCATCTTGATACAAGTATTGAAACATTAAGATCAGTTCTACAATCGTCTGATATGGGAGAATGTTTCAAACCATCATCTCCTATGCCACTTAGTGAATCTCCTAAGTGACATGAATCTTAGTACCATGGGCATTCTCCATTCATCACCAACACCATCACATCCCTTTTCATTCACATATTGAAACTCCTTGACATCCATCCATTCCTTGACAACAACATTACTCATTGACAACAAATGCAACACAGTGCACTTCATATGGTGATTTATTCATCAATAGCTTTTCATATTTCAAATTGATGTATTTATAAATAGTAAACCATATTTTTATCTTTGATTCCTTTACTTCTGTATTCCCTTTGAAAATACCTTCTAAATATTATCACATACTTTTTTATGTTTTGCGACCCATCACCTTTTGATATAAATTATATAATAAGGTCTCGAGGATTTTTTACCTAGAAATTCCATCAACTTTGATATTTCACATATCAGCAAACATTATAGGAGCATCATTCTCAATATGTGGAAAATCAATAGTAGTATAATCACCAACTTCTAGGTCTAATGATAAGAGATAAAAAATCATCCTATTTTTTAATCCATAATATTTTTTCCAAAAAACGTTTTAATTACTATACTATTGATAGAATTGACATTATCCATGATAATTATTCAACAATTAGAATATCAAATCACATACGAATGTAATATATAAATAATCCAATAATAACTAATAGGGGGAGGGGGTTGAATCAGTTTTTTTTCCTTTTATAAGACTCAACACTTTTCAATAAAAAACTTCTATGAAATTTTAATATTTATTTCCGTTTAATATTATAAAATAATGAAAACTACAAAATATTAAAATGTTTTATCATTATTTTGAAAACCTATATCCATTCAATAACAACTCCTATGGGTCTATGAAAATCCACTATTATGAAAAAGTGAATACAACTTGGGACCAAACATGTTTGAAACTTTCTATGTACCAATAGGTATGAATATAATGACTCTCATTAGTTTAAATATTTTATTACAAAATAAAAGATCCAAAATAACTGAATAATTATTTTTTTAATTTTCTCCACAAAATATCTGTCTGGATCTCATTTTTCTAGATCTGATTATCTCAATCCACTGTGGTCAATCAGACAACCCATTAATAAATATGAAAATACCAAAATATACTCAAAAAATATATAAAATATTCTTTATTCTTATTGAATCAATCTTAATGAATCAATATAATGGACTCAGTATGATTCTATAGTACGATAAAAAAATATTGAGGTGTATAATCTTATTATGATATCTTAGTTTGGAATGAACATTCACTCAAATTCTTCAGTGATCCTCCTATACCTATTATGTGAAATTTACAATGAAAAACTGCTTAGTGCAAGTATTTATATGATACATATAAAAGAAAGAGCGGAAAACATGAAAACATTCCCACCTTCCTCAGATTTAAAATTTTTAAAAAAACAATCAAATTTAAATTTCAAATTTGACATCTTAAATCCTAAAGATAATTCATATAAATTTATACAAAATTTAATTTCATGGTTTAACTCATCAAATCATTAGATAAAACATCTAGAATCTAATTTTTTAGAATTCTTCATAATCAGATCATTACAATTTCTATTTACTTCTCCTCTCATTACGACTTCTATCTCTTTATTTCCTCATTATGGTTTCTATTTCATTCTCATCTCATTATGAATTATCATTATTTCTCCACTCATTATGATTTCATTCATATTAAACTAATTATGTATAAATTCATTAGCATAATCCTGATGAAAAAGTAATAACAATTCAATTCAAATTATGATGTAATTTATAGTACTAATGATATTACCATTATAATAGAAATACCATTATGATGAGTTATACATAAGGATGGAATGTATTCAATGGATACTCTCCATAGAAAAATTCAAAGTACTCAAATTCATCATTACTATTCTTTATTAAGTATTCCACCTCTGTTGGATATCTCATAATCATTCAATTCCCATTAAAATGGATTCATCATTAAAATTAAATGTGTCTGATGATAACTCCACTCTCCAACATTTGAGAATCTTCAAAATCCTCATATGTTACTCTTTCTCTATGTTTTTATAGATTTTATGAATAGATACAAACATTATGATTAATCCATTTATTCAAAATATTTTATCATGATAGTTTTTCTAGATTTTTGAGAACATAATGACTAGAAAATAATTTTATAACTTTGATTAGAAAGTTTGAGAAATTTTAACTCCAAAATTCCATTTCTTCGAAAAAAACATCTCATTATCATTTAAACTACTCCACATACCAATATATTTCTCGCTAACTCAGTAACATCATTCCTTCTCTAATTATGGAAAAGGAAAAATACTATAAAACAAATATTTGTTCCTCTGATTATTTTATATCCATTCATCTGAATATGATATTGATGGATTTAATACAATAGGTCTAGTCTTTCGCAGTGCAAAAACATGAGTCCAAAAAACTGTGCCTAAAAAAATTAATGATAAAAACATTTCTCCCCATATATGTTGGGGTTTGAATGTATTTTAACATTAACATTTCTTAAAAAACACATTGTGATGGAATATGTCTGATTCCTAAATAAAAAAAATTCTTATACATTAGGTTAGTTGTAAAATATTTAGAAACATTGTTCAAATAATTTATCATGAATTCTCTTCAATAATTTTTGTGTTTTTTGATTCTCTCTTATTTTATGGATTCAATATGACCCATTATTAGAGTATTTATTTCATTTTTTAGGGTGTCCCACTAGGTTTTTTTATACTCACTCATATAAGAGACTTAATGACGATATATGTTCTGTCTATGATTATGACACATAGTTTTGAGGAAATTTTTTATGATACATAGATAATTGATATGGTAGAGTAGATGATTATCTAGATACATCGGTTCTTGATAAATGAAGGCTATATTATAGATTAAGCCTTGAGATTTTTAGTGAGGTGGAATATTCCCTTGTTATATGTATATCATATTAGGATTCAATAACATATGTAATTTTCATTCATTTTATTTTTTATTATGTGGATTTTTTTTAGATGGTTGATGTCACATATATATGTTATTGTTATACTATTTGACCACTTATAGTAATATCTAGTGGCTTTAGGTTATATTGTGCATTGGTTATTTTTTTTCATTTTTATATTAATATAATCCCTCTATTTTAGGTTTTTCATTCATATTTCTAGTCACCACCCCATGGTGTGTTAGATTCATGCATACGGTAACATATTCAACCTAGGAATGAGTCTATAAATGGTCCTTAGTGGTATTGTAATGACATAAATTGTCATTATGTATTGAATTAGACAACCAATTATCTAGATTATTGGTTCTATAGATCTACTTTAATGTTATTATACTATCAACTACAAAGCCCTTGATAGATTTTTACATCATCTAAATAGACATTTTTCTAGCATGAAATAATGAGTTCTTCATAATATCTATCACACTATAATGTAACAATGTTATAAATTTCTATTTTGACTTATGTAAAACTCTAAAATGATGTTATTAAGACAATATATTTCTTTACTATATTTTTTTATGTAAATATTCTCTACCTGATGCTATATTAGAGAACTAATATCTATAATAGATATAAAAACATATAAAAGTCAATATATAATGAAATATTTAACTGTCTGCGCACCTATAAATCTCAAAATCACCACTATGGTTATCCTTAACCTAGAAATACAATGAATTTCCATTCCTAGATTAAAAATCAAGATCCATATTTCCCTTAAAATACCTTATTATCCACTTCTTTGAATACCAATGCTGAATTCATGGAATAACTATGTACTTTATCATATGATCCATTACATGATCATTATCTTTTTGGAAAAAACCCTTGAAAATATGATGATTCCCAAAACAAATGCACCGAAAAATATATATATATACATATATGTACTCATACATTTCTTCTATCAATTATGATTTCACATTTAAAAATTTAGCACGTATTTTTTGGGTAAATTAAATTTATTTATAATCAAACCTTTATAACTTTATCAAAAAATATCTAATCTAGTCATATTGTGACATCATAATGGTATTGTACACAAATTATCGATATATATCCATATATTATTTCTATATTATGTAAGGATTTTGGTATGAGACTGCTAAAATAGCATTACATTTTTCTTATTAACACTTTTCTTTCATGATCATTCTATAATCATATATTTTAAATAATGAATCAATATGATTATTCCATAACCTAATGAAATAATGTTGAAGCATTAATAAATTCCATATCATTTATTTTCATTATTAATAATTAATTAATGAATAATATTATTCTCATACTTGGGTACCTATTTCAACCCCTACAAATCTTTATAAACTTTTTAAATTAGATTATTGTTTCCTAGAAAAAATCATATAGTCACATAGTTTATATTTTATGTTCAATATATCAAAGAAGGAAAATATTATTCAAACAATGATACTCAATATGTAGATCCTTTTATTAAATAATATTAAAAACCACCAATATGGTGGTAATATTCACTACATGTTAGAAACATTTAGTGAAATACATATATTCCATCAACTGAAATGCATTCACAGTCGTCCATGACTTATATCACCTCTAACCATTATGATCCTCATTATCACAATATACCAATTTTTTGTAGTTATTTCATTTCATGTGGTTGTTGAGTAAGATTAAATTTATTTTCTGCTAGAAAATAGAAAATTTATTTATTTATAGGCAACTCTCACATGTTAGTCTCCTTCAACATCATTTCATTCTTAATAAATTTTATATTTCCACAATTGGAAAATAAAAAATATCGTAAGGATGATGAATAACTATAAATCTGTCTTCTCAGCCAAGTAGATCTCATGAAAACTACATTAGGATTAAACTCATCTAATTCTATTATGAAATGTATCGATAAACCAACAAGATTACTCATGAAAAAATGATTATTCTCTATCAATTTGAGATTAAACTGAATATATGTATTTATTCATAATTCATACATTAAATATCACATTACAAACATGGATAATTATTTTCTTAAAATCATCCTAGAATAAATATACAAATTACTCAACACCATATATAAAAAATATACATGATTTATACTTACAATCAAGCTTCTCCATTTCATACAATTATATATGTACATATTCACAATAAATAATGAATAATTAAAGGGATATTCTAATATCTTTTATTGACTAGGTTTCCTTGGGTATTGAATCACCCATCAACACTGATAGACTTATATTGATAAGTCCTACTTCAATATTCATGTCCTCTATAGGGGAATTCCTGGTTTATCCATTATGAAAAATCATACTCTAAGAACATTGATTAAATATGTTATTCACCTATTCATCTTCATCATATTATTATGGTGTATGTAGAGTAACTTATTCCATGTAATTATATTTTTAGCATATGAATCCATGAATTCTATTTCATCACTCTCTCCCGTAGTATATGACATCATAGATTTGATATTTATCTAACTGAAAATTGAAATTTTATTAAAAGTAAAATAATAGAACCAGAAACAAAGTTTGGGTGGTGTGTAAAATAATGGATCACAAGTGAATACTAGATAACTATAGTATTACAATATGGGTGTATGAATCCCTATGATGAGAAAATATTATCTTCAAAGGAGTAATCACATTTTTATTGCTACATAATCCACCACTTCGTTCGCCTTTCACTATATATGTATGATCAAATACTCCTAGTTGATCATATGTTTTCATTCATGGATCTGATAAATAATAGATATTTTAGCTAATTAATTAATACACATGAACCTTATAATGTGTGATGAATCAAATGGAATCATGGAAATCAAGATTTCAATTTATTTACAAATAGATTTAATAGTTCACAGTGTCCTCGATTCTACCCTTAATGGAAATCCTCCACCATAATACACCCTGAAGGAATTAATAACATCATAATATGTATTTTTAATGTTCACGTCACCAATCATGATTGCATTAAATGATTCTTCATTGATATTTGGATTGTATTTTGATATTGGTGGATATTAATAATCCCAATGTTAACATGTCCCACTCCCCATGTTGTTAAGGACTACCTTGGAATTACGACATCTGAATTTCAGTAGTGGGGAATAATTTCACACCTCCGTAACGTAATAAATGTATCTAATCCTTGAAAAAAAACTTATTGTAAAAAATTCCTAAATTATGAAATAAATACTTATACCTGGAGTCATTTTGTCTCACATATGGAGTCTATAATCCTATAAAAAATGTAAATCTCTAATTTTTTCTATGGATAAAAGAAGAACTATAACCATCAAACTGTGCGGGGAGAAATAAATAAAATGATTTGAAGTTGAATTAGATATTAACATATCTAAAAATAAATACAAGATTATACTATTCCAATCACTAATGGAAATAAAAGGAAATATAAATTACCGTAAACTGCATAGCATTATCCACAAGTAAATCTTTTTGATTCACACACATCACCAAGAAGATAATATTAGAATGTATGTATTTATCCCATACGTAATTTCCCCATTTTTTATTTAATTATTGGGAATTAAAATTAATTATTTTGAAATAATCATTCAAGGTGAAGCTTCTAGATTTTTATTGGGTAAAAGAACAATGATTGGGATCTTCCTCCAAGTTAATTGATTTAAACAAATCCTTTTGTTTGAGGACCATATTAATAAAAATGGGATATTCCTTATAATATCTAAATTACATATCTTGATCTAAATAGTAGGGAGAATATAAGGGATTTTCGAACCAATAATCCTTCCAAAACTATAACTCCTCCTTATAAATGATGCATTGTTTATCCATAAGAAAAGTAAAATTTTGTTTTTAAATATTCTAAAAATGTTGAGAAGCAACTGAATTTGGGTAAATTATGATATTTTTAGCTTTCCCGTATTTTTTTGGGTGTTTAATAACCCCCTGACATGATTCCCTCTATAAATTCTTATTCTAAATTGGCATGCGTGGATTTCATGGTTTTATCGAGTCTCATGATGTTGATCCCTCCCTCATCCTATGTTTTCTAAAGATGCTATAAATATCCAAATTAAATTTACCATATTTAATTGTGTTTAAGATTAAAGAATTAATAGTATTATAAATGATTCAAATGGATACCTTAGGTTATTTGATAACTGAAATAATATAAATGAATATAAATGTGAGGAAACTAGTAACAAAAGCTAATATCCTTCAAAATTATAATAGACAATTTTTCAAATTTTTAATGAGTCCTAAAATTCATCTAATCATATTTTAATCATTTCAAATCCAAATTCTAATAGTAGAAAATTAATTCTTGAGGTGTAATATTTTGAAACAATTCCTTTTGATTGAGAGACATTGCTCAAACAATTTCACATACCTTCTCAAGAAAATGGTGTAAATATATAAAATTTTCATTATCTAAATGACTATGTTCCAAATTATTGTAAAAAATGTGTTTAATATTTCCTTTAAATCCATAAGTTAAATACGACATTAACTTATAAAAAATTAATTTCATCATAAAAAAGTTGATATATTCGTACACATCAATTTCTTCTGTTAAAAAGGGAAATGTGTCTAGTGTTGATCTGAAGATGAATAAATCAATTATTTAAATACTAATGAATAAAAATTAATATAATAGAAGGTGTTTAAACTTATCAAAATCCATGAGTTCCTTTAAAAATGTTTGAAGCACCTTCCCATAAGAATAATTGAAGACCAAGGAGTCACATAACAGTAAAAATACATTTCAAAATACCACTCAAAAAAACCAACAATTCCGCAAAAAATTAATGAATAATCACTACTCAAATATATCATATCCATTTTTTATATCAAATTTCGCAATAATAATTGACCCTATGACCATAGTATTTAGATGATGCAACATATATTGTGCTAGACCAATATACCTTTGGATATTAATATTTTAGATAAATCTATTTTTTTCATTGATATAAATAGTTCGGAAATTATTGGTAAAATATAGCATTTATGGTTTTAGAAAATATTTATAAGATTTGTTACACAAAATTATGGGGATAATTTTCTTAAAATATTAACTATATTAAAAAAATTTAATCAGAAAAAAAGATGTAAATATCATAGATATACATAAATAAAATACTTTAAAATAGTATTTGTCCATGTGGATGATCTCCTTTTGGATTATATACCATGAATCTTTGTATAAATATATAAAAAATCAATTAGGACCTAAAAAATATATTGATACAGTTTTTTTATAATTTTTTTAAAATAATCCTTATTTTATAATAGATTCATGTTGAAAATGTATACATAATTCATCTAATTGAGTGATCAATTTTTTAAACTCATTGAAATTATATCTATAGTTGGTCCCCATGTGTTGTACCCTAATACTGTGATTGTATTGAAGAATCTTACAACAAAAAGGTGTTGGGATATTAATATAATTAAAATTATTATTGTACCCAATTTACATTTTAATTGCATGATGAATGCCTTTTTTTTAATTCATGAATGCAAATATTATTTTTATTCAATTTCATTCTATGAGGTACTTCTATCTCAAAATTTTATATGAAATATTTTATTCTTCTTGGAACCTTTCTAATAATTACATATTATTAAACATCATAGAATGGAACATTTCATCATGACAACCATTTGGGGCATGGCATTAAGAGTTATGATTTCCCCCCTCTATTGGTCTATTATTATTATTATTGAGAGGCATGATTATTATTGGGTGGAAATTCCATAATTTTCCATTCAATTAATGTTTTCATGAGTTCTTGAATACTTATATTTTGTCATCTAACTGATTCCAAGTGTTAAATAATTGGAACTATAATTGTAACCCTCCTTAATATTATAGTTTTATTAAGAGAATAGAATGATCAATCAATGATCTTCTCTGGTGAGAGATATAAGAAATCAAGATATTGGATATCTCATATATGTTGGAATGGAATCATCCAAGTTATCTCTTAACTCTATATTCCCCATCTTTTTGTTATACCTTGTAAAATGGTCTCCCATATAGCTAACATCCAAGAGGTTATTTTCCAGTTGTAATGATCTAATGTATATAAATTATGGATAATATATCATGGATCATGGTCACATAATCCTAAATGGGTTTCATATTATTCATTAGAGAAAAATATAAAAAGGTCATAAGCTTTGAATGATTTTGATTGATTATTTAATAATCACATTTTTCTAGATATCATAGACACATGATGTTCCTGATGAGAATGTGAAACTTGATTATAGGTACATGGACCCCCTTGGTCCCTTGATGCCACTAACCCCTAGATATAAGGGTACAAATTACCTATGATATCTTCACTTTTATATTTAAAACACACCTCTTAATCCCTATATATTAATTGTAGTTTTAGGAATGAATTTTATCATTAAATAGTTATACATTTTAATTCCATCCTCAAAATCCTCTAATAACCATATTGAATATTAGATAAGTGAGTACCACTATCTACCTTAGAATAGGATGATATTAAATAACTAGGGGAATATAAACTCATCATGAATAAGATCATATAACATATTTACATTCTGTACGATAAGATAGTGATTTGGGAGAATATATGTAAAATAAATTTATACATCAGGGAGTACTGTGAGGATGGTATCCTCTATAACCAATCTAGGATGATTGTTAATATAATTAGCTGAAGTCCCACTATCTTTTAGAAGGTATGTGAATTAATATAGATCTCAATGGAGTGATCCTACAAAACATGGATATTCCAAAATTAAATCCTAAGGAAGGACCAAAAGAGAATATGGTTCTACCCTAGTATGATTCATAGGTATATATTCTATATTTGAAATGTTCTATGATTTACTGTTAGGATGAATTTCGAAAAATGACTTACACTTTTGAAATATTGTAATTTTTCCTAATTATTTCTTATAAAGGTAAACAATATCTAATTGATTAATAAACAATTTTCACATAACACTTCAATAATCCAAGGGAATATATACATACTAGATAAAAAATTCAATTTTTTCCATGTTTAGATTTTTATCCATTAGTGTTCATCCTAATTTTATAA
Source organism: Viscum album (assembly GCA_963277665.1). NCBI lineage: Eukaryota > Viridiplantae > Streptophyta > Magnoliopsida > Santalales > Viscaceae > Viscum > Viscum album. The sequence continues at coordinate 775,854,245 of OY728120.1, read as the reverse complement.
ATGAAATATTATTCAAATTTCCAATGATATAAAATTTACAGAGGATAAAATTCATCAAAAACAACTATAGAAGCATTATGTTTAAAAATAGAAACTGCATCCATTTATTAGCCTTGTGGCCTGACCTATAATACAATAGTTTTGAATCCCAAATAGATTTTTTTGTGATTATATCTTGTACATGTGATTTTGCACCATATTTTATATTGTTCACTTCTTCACCTCATGATATGTGAAATTAGTCCCCTGTTAATTTTACAAGAACCACTCATTAAAGTGGTTCTAAATACTACATTATTAATATGATTAAATTTAATAATTTTTTTATGAACCCATGATTGTATCCCACATTATTCAAATGAATAAAGAACCCACATGTAGTTTCTTAATCATTCATTATGCATTCCCAAAATTTTAAAGAGATTTTTATCATAAATATTTAACATATTTATGTTCTCTAAAATATAATTATTAATTAAATACTTCATTGATATATAATAGAATAATTACACTATGTTAAATATTCAATTATCAATGGGAATGTGATCATATAATTAAAAAACATCATCACTTCCATAAACTATTGTGTTTTTTTATTGTAAGATTCCATTTAGTAATCCTTTAATTCATTACTAAAAGGTCCATTATTCCAATAAAATCTATAAATATTAACAAAAAATGTTTTAATTGTATCAAATATTTCCTCTTACTTTAGATAATCTACATTGGTCATCACACCATAAAAATATACCCCTTAATTTAGTATTCAAGGTTGAACTAGAGAACCTTGACAACCCCTTTCCTAGAATATCCACATTAAGGATTAAATCTCACACATCATTCAAATTCAATATTATATTCCATATATACATATATATTCCCATTATATTATCATTCCAATTATTGGGAAATGAATAAAATAAAATTTATGTGCAATTCTCATCATTTAGAAAAATTCTCACTAATGTAAACAAGCTTGTGAATGTTTTGAATTCATTGATGTGATCAGTAATGGGATTACATTAAATTATATTCTGATTGAATAACAACGAAATTAGGAATAAATGGATATTTTTTGGATTATTGTATATGTTTTTGAGTGTCACCATCAATCAAGACATCATATACATTTCATTGATGTTGACTTCCACATTCTATTCTAGGATAATATGTATAGCTCATAGAACTAATCAATATAATAATTTTATCCCAATATTCTCAAAAAGATTAGGTTTTACACTAAAAAATATACTATGTTAACTTTTTTATAATGATTTTCTTTAGTTTTCCTTGTCAACTAGAGTCAGATCCATTGAAATAATCAATTTTCACATTTCCGTCTTCTATATCCATCTTTCAACTCAATAAATTTTAACTTTATCTACAAAACTAGGGATATGATAATAGTTATTTTGAAATTTAGAACAATAATATGAATGATTCAATAATTGATAGAAAATTATAATTGATGGAGGGAGGGAGAGATAATTAAATCATTTATTTATGTGGTTTTGTTAAAATCAATTGAATAATATATATGAATAAGTGATTTCAAATTTTCTAATAACACAATCACAGTGAATCACATATTATATAAAAACCAAATCATGAATTAACATCATAAATGATAATGGTGGTATAGTATACCTTCTTGTGTGAGTAGTAAGATAAAAAAAATTGAGTGTATTAACCTTGACAAATATGGTGAGTAATAAAATGAATTTTAATAATTTATTTTGTTATTTTTTATAATAAGAAAAGTGATACATTATTTATTATTTGATTTAGTCTCCAAATTATAGGTCAATGATGATATTAAATATTATTACCATTATATTTAATTTATTTCAAATTGAAAGTGATATTGAGATAACATAATGTAAAAAATTAGTAGTTAAAATCATATTATAGAAGTGGAAAAATTTTAAAATTAATAAATACCAAATAAATGGTTCACCTTTCAGTGATGTCTTATTGGTTCGGAATAAAATGTGGTATTATGAATTGGAATTTTGTGTTCAATATTTTTTTATCAAATTGAATATCTTGGATATTTTATAAATAATTAAAATGTATCGATCCTCAACTAAAAAAAAATTATAGAAATATAAAAGTCCACACTACATTAGATAAAATGAAATGGATTTTTTCAATATCAGTGTGCATGAAGTAAATATAATATGTATGATTAAAGGATATTTTCTTGAAAATAGATGCATTTATTTAAATCAATATGGGAAATGAATGAACACATTTGGTAAATCCAATTCCAGTATAGTACATATTAAAATCAAGGATTTGTAATTCTATAATATGTTATAAGATAATTTTTTAACAAAAATATACACGAATCAATGGTCAAGGAGGAAAACGTTTTGGTTCAATGAATATATATAAAATAAATTAATGTGTTTCTCATAGAATCCATAGATTCATTATTCAACCATGTGGTTGAAGTAGTTTTTTTCATGTCTATCCATGGAGAAGTAATTGAAGTTGTGGTTGAGGTAGATTTTTTTCATGTCTGTCCTTGTATAGGTTATTGGAGATATAATTATTTTATGAATAGATCCTATGAATATTCCTTTAATTTTTCAATAAAGTTGTTCTAGTTGTTGAGGAAATGGATCTCAAAAGTTAATCTCTCAAAGATGTCAAAATCCATCTTCTAGATTATGCAATGTGAATGAATTTTTCTCACTATACTAAATATGATGAAGGATAATTGATTAAAGGAAATTAATAATATTTTATTTGATTAATTAATGTTTGTAAATTAAATGGAATATTTGATAGAATTTATCTATTTATATAAATTTGTTTAAAAAGATGAAAGGAAAAAATCACACCTTCAATATTTTTTGGTACAAAAAATGTTAATTTTGTGATATTTTTCAAAAATATGTTCCATGTTAAGGAAGTGTAAAATAAGGATACAATAACATATATCAAGGATATATAGAAATATCAGAATAGTTAAAATGGAAAAATAAAAAAGGTAACTCTAATGAAGAATAGTTTTTTATTGACATATAAATTGGATATTCCAATGATTTTGGAAATATATATGAATATGATATAGTGAATGTCATAATTTATTATAATTTTATAAAAAGTTTTAATAAAATGAAGACAAAAAATGTCTGTTATTGATTGATAGATAATTTCTCAGCAGGATTTTAATATATTTATTTTTATGAAAATAATATAAAAAAATTATACTTTTTGAGATTTTTCATGGAATATATGAAAAAATGGTAGAATATTAATATATATAAGGAATAAATAAACGTTTTTAAAATAATAATTGTAGGATATCAAAAAATAGGATAGAGTTGAAGATCATAGTTGAAGGAAAAGCTAAAATTATTTACTAACTGACTTCTATTATGAAGGAACAATGGAAAATGATTGAGTATCTTTATGTTAAATTGGTATATTCTATAAAAAAATATTTAGAAACATATGAATTCAATGACTATAATTCTTTTATGAAAAATAATAATTTTTTAAACAATGTCTAATGAGAAGTGAGGAAGATATCTAAATAATACTTTTAAAATATATAGAACAATCTAAATAAAAATAATCCTAAAATCAATGATTATTGATTAAAATATACTTGAAGGAGGATTATTAAAAAATTAAAGTAGGAAAATTTTCTAAATTATAGAGAGTTTCTAGAGACATTGACCAGTTATTACCTAATTTTTTATGTATAAAAGGGGTGTAGGGAATGGTAAAGAAAAATTGATATGTAATTTTTGGTTATTTGTATGGTGGAATGAAATAGTGTGTTCCTTTAGAAAATGTAAATAATACTCCATCAAAATTTGAGGTAATAAAGATTAATGGAAATAGAAAATGATTTATCAACAAAAAAATTATTATTAAATTCCTCTAAATCCGATAATGTCTTCCCAAATCAATAATCATCTATGTTTTAGTGAAACATATGATGAAGATCCTTAATTTTCTCAATAATTCTTATTCTAAATCCATTACAACTCATTTAAAGTTATATAAGAACACAAAATCTGTAAACACTCTATTTTCACATGCAATGAACTTCATTGGATCCATTGAAAGAAACAACATAAATCGGGTAGTGGTATGAATCACCAATCAAAATAAGATTGTTTTCACCTTGACTGGGTTGTAGTTAATTGGTTGTCATTATGAAAATTAATATAAGAAATAAAGAGGGCTTCAACCAGAAGATGAGAAAAACAACCGCAATGACATGGTTGAATAATTCATCAATGGATTCCCTGAGATAAATATTAGTGAATTTTATATTTTTTCATAGAACCTAACATTTTACCTTCATGACCATTGATTCATCTATATAGTTGTTAAAAAATTACCCTATATCATATTATGGAATTAGAAATCCCTGATTTTAAAATGTACTATATTGGAATGTAATTTTCCAAATGTGTTCATTTATTTCCCATCATTATTTAAATACGTGCATCGATTTTAAATGAGAGATATTTTTATCATACATATTATTTTTATTTCATGAACAATGATATTGAAAAAACCCATTTCATTTTATCTAAATTAGTGGGGAATTTTATTTTTTCATAATTTTTTTTAATTTGTAGACTGAAACAATTTAATTGTTTATAAAATTTCCAAGCTATTCAATTTGAAAAAATAAAATCAATCACAAAATTCCAATACTTAATAAAACATGTTATTCCCAACAAATAAGACATCATTGAAAGGTGAAACATTCATTTGGGATTTATTAATATTAAAAGTTTCCCTATTCTATTATATTATCATAACTATTAATTTTTACATTATGTTCTCTCAATACAACATTTAATTTGAAATTAAATAAATATAATGATAATAATATTTAATTTCATCGATCACCTTTAATTTAGAGACTAAATCTAATAATAAATAATGTATCTATTTTCATATTAAAAAATAACTAAATAACATATTAAATTTCATTGAATAAATCACCATATTTATCATGTTTAATACCATCAAATATTTTGATCTTACTACTCACCGAGAAGGTATACTACACCACCATTTTCTTTTATGATCTCATTTAACGATTTGGTTTTTATAAAATATGTTCTTCTCTGTGATTGTGTTCTTAAAAAATGTGAAATCACTTATACATATATATTGATCAATAGATTTTTACTTAACGACATAAATAAATTTTTTAATTCTCTCTCTCTCTATCCATATCTTATAATTTTCACAATTATGGAATCATTCATATTATTTTTCTAAATTTCAAAATAACTACTATCATACACCTAGTTTTTTAGATAAAGTTAAAATTTATTGAGTTATATGATGGATATAGATGAAAGAAATGTTAAATTTTATTATTTCAATATATATGACATTAGTTGACAAAAAAAATTATGGAATATCATTATCAAAAAAAGATACCATAGTATTTTTTTGTGTAAATCCCAATAATATTGAAAATATAGGGTTAGAGTCATTATATTGATTATTTCTATGAGCTGTACATATTTTCCTGGAATAGAATGTGGAAATCAACAACAATGAAATGTATATCATGTCTTGATTGATGGCGGAACTAAAAAACATATACAATAATCCAAAAACTAACTATTTATTCATAATTTTGTTGTTATTCAATCTGAATATAATTTAATGTCATCCCATTACTGATCCCATCAATGAACTCAACACTTTCACAAGCTAGTTTACATCAGTGAGAATTTTTCTAGAGGTTTAGGCTTGCACACATGTTTTATTTTCTTCATTTTCTAATAATTGGTATGATAAGATAAGGGAAATGTATATTTATTTATAGAATACGTATTTGAATATGAGTGATGTGTGAGATTTAATCCTAAATGTCGAAATTCTAGGAAAGGGGTTGGCAAGGTTTTTTAGTTCAACAATGGATGCTAATGGAAGGGGTATATTTTTATGGTGGGATAACCAATGTAGATTTTCTAAAGTAAGAAGATATATTTTATACAAGTAAAATATTTTTAGTTCAAATTTCTTGTGTTTTGGGAAAAATAGACATTTTAGTAATGAATAAAAGGATTAATAAAATAAATCTAACAATAAAAAACACAATAGTTTATGGAAGTGATGATGTTTTTTAATTATGTGTCGATAGCCCCATGGACAATTGAATATTAGATATACTGTAATAATTCTATTACATATAAAATAAGTATTTAATTAATAATAACATTTTGGAAAAATTGACTACTATAAATATTTATTATAATGAACAATTAAATATTTCTTGAAATGATAATTAATAAATAAGAAACTACATGTGGGTGATTTATACTTTTTAATAATGTTAGAAACATTCTTGGGTTCAGAAAAAAAATTAAAGTTAATCATATTAATAATGTAGTATTTAGCACCACTTTAATGAGTGTCTCTTGAAAAATTAACAAGGGCCAATTTTCATAGATCCTGAGGTGATGAAGAGAACCATATTAAATATGTAGTAAAATCATATAGACATGATTAAAACACAAAAAATATATTGGGGAATAAAAAGTATTGAATTATTGGTTTGGCCACAAGGCTAATAAATGGTTGTTGGTCCTAGTTATAAATATAATGCTTCTAGAGATTATTTCGATGAATTTTATCCTATGTAAATTTTATATCATGTGTTATATGACATTTATTTATTAATCAATAATATATTTTATAACTTTATAATAAATAATTATGAAAAATTACCGCATTTCTAAAGTGTATCACATTTCAAAAAATTCTTCCTCTTAGTTAATCATAGACCATTTAAAATATAGACTATATCACTATATATCTTACTCGTGTTGAACCATATGCCCTTTTGGTCCTTCTTTTGGTTTTTATTATGGACAATCCATGTTAGGTTGGTTCACTCCATGTATATCTATATGAATTCACATCCCTTCTAAAGGATAGTTGGACTTCTTCTAATTCTATTAACAATCTTCTTATATTATTTTAGAGGATACCATCCTACCAGTATTCCCTTATGTATTAATTCATGTTAGATATATTCTCTAAAATAATTATCTTATCCTAGAGAATGGAAATATTTTATTTGATCTTATTCATGATGAGGTTCTTTGTCCCCTAGTTATGTTATATCATCCTATTCTAATATAGATAGTGGTTCTGCACTTATCTAATTTTTATTCAGATTATTAGAGGATGTTGAGTATGGAATTATAATGTATTACTATTTAATGATAAAATTCATCACTAAAATTACCAATTCTATATAGGGATTAGGAGGTGATTTTTCAATATTAAAATGAAGATATCACATGTAATTTGTACCCCTATATCTTGGGGTGAGTGGCATCAAGGGACCAAAGGGGTCCAAGTACCTATAATCATGTTTCTCATTCTCATCTGGAACAACAAGTGTACATGATATCGAGAAAATTATGGTTACTAAATAATCAATGAAAATCATACAATTCTTATCTCCTATTCATATGTTAATTAATAAATAATATGAAAACCATTTAGGATTATGTGACCACGATCCATGATAGGTTATCCAAAAATGATATACATTAGATCATTCCAACTTGAAAATAATCAACAGGGTGTTAGAAATATGGGAGACCATTTTACATGGTATAATAAAAATATGGGGAATATAGAGTTAGGAGATAACTTTATTGATTCCATTCATCTTGTATGAGATATCAAACATCTTTATTTCTTTTATCTCTCACCGGGGAGGATCCTTGATTGATCATTCTCTTCTTCTGATAAAACTATAATATGATGGAGGGTAACAATTCTAGTTCCAATTATTTATCCATTGGAATAAGTTAGATGAAATCATATAATTACTCAAGAAAACATGGAAACATTATGTTAATGGATAATTATGGAATTTCTACCAAATAATAATCATGGATCTCAATAATGATATCTAGTAATAATCAATGTAGAAATGGAAATAAAAATAATAATCCTAGAGTGAGATAGTAGAAATCATAACTCTTGATGTCATGCTACAATAGGGTTGTTATGATGAAATGTTCTCTTCTATTATGTTTAATAATATTTAATTTTAAGGAATGTTCCATATAGAATAAAATATTTCTTTTACAATTTCAAGATAGAAGTACATCATAAAATGATATTGAAAAAAATAACATTTACATTCATGAATTAAGGAAGGGATATTCATCATTCAATTAAATTGTAAATTTGGTATAATGATAATTTTAATTAAAATAATATCCCAACACCTCTTTTATGGAAATATTATTCAATACGATCACTAGTTTATGGTGCAACACATGGGGACCATCGATACATATAATTTAAATGTTTTTAAAAAATTGATCCCTCAATTCCATGAAGGATGTAAAAATTTTCAACTTAAATATATTATAAAACAAGGAATATTTTAAAAAATTTATCAAAAAAAACATTATAAATATATCCCGTTAGGTCTTAATGGTTTTATTATATATTTATACAGAGTATCAAAGGATACTATCCAAAATGATATCATACACGTGGTCAAATACTATTTTAAAGGGTGTTATTTACGTTGATCCATGAAATTTAAATCTTTTGTTCCAATTATAAAATTTAACTATACTTATTATTTTAAGAAAATTATCCCCATATTTTTGTGTAACATATTTTATAAATATTTTCTAAATTCATCAATGGTATATTTTACCCCTAATTTCCAACCACTTATATCAAAGAAATTAATAGATTTATCCAAAATAATAATATCCAAAGGTATATTGGTCTAGCTCAATATATATTTCAGGATCCCAATAGGATGGTCATAGGTTCTACTATTATTACCAATATTTATATAAAAATGGACATGATATATTTGATAATATAATAATCATTAATGTCTTGGGAAATTTGGGTTTTAAGAGTGGTATTGTGAATGTTTTTTTATCGTTATGTGACTCCTTGGTTCTCCAATCATCTTATGTGAAGGTGTTTCAAACATTTTTAAAGGACACCATGGATTTTGATAAGACAACAGGCCTTCTATTATAATATTCTTTATTTATTAATATTTAATCAGTAGAATTATTCATTGTGAGATCAACCATAAAATCATTTCCCTTATTTATAGAAGAAATTGATCCATACAAATATATCAAACATTTAAATGTTGAAATTATTTTTTATAAGTTAATGTCCTATTTGACATAATGACTTAAAATAAATATTGAACATACTTTTTTTACAACTATTGGTAACCTAGTTATTCATATTACGAAAATTTTATATATTTACACCATTTTCATAAGAAGGTATGCGAAATTGTTCGTGAAATGTCTCTCATTCCAAAGGAATAGTATCCCTATGGGACACCTAAATAATCCATTTTATACTATTATAAATTGGATTTGAATTGTTTAAAACATGATTAGAAGAATTTTAGGTCTCATTAATAATTATATGAATTTTCTATAATATTTTTGAGGTGGATTGGCTTTGGTTACTAATATCCTCACAATGATTAGAAGAATTGTCTCTATAATGATCACACAGAATGTGAATGGTCTTATACCCTTTTACATTTTTCAATATTTTTTTGAATGATGAATTTATGAGGATCTCTTTTATATGAGATGAAATAAAACCAAGTAAATCTTGTATAATAATCAGAAAATATAAATAAGTAATATTTACATCTCATAGTAATCACATGGGTAAGTACAAAAAGATATAGGTGAATATTTTCTAGGGTTTTATAGTTCTACACATGATTTCTGAATTTAAAGGATGTATTGGGGTGTTTATTAAGTTGACACGGTTCACACACATATCCATTTTTTTAAAATAAATTTTCGATAATTCTTATACTAATTGTTTCTAGTTAAGATTTACTAGTGAGTGATTGCTACAATGAACAATGATTTTATGACATATCCATTACTCACCATCTTTTGAACTTATACATTTAACATTTTTTCTTAAAATATATTTAAAATTAATAAAATAAAAATTTAGAAATCAAGAAGTCAAAAAACAATTCATTCCATGGAAATAAAAAACATTAAAAACATAATTTTCAAATGGGACTTTAAAAACACTATTTTATAATTGATGAATAAAAGTAAATTATTATTATTACCATTAAAATATAAAATATATTTAATTAGAGAGTTATTTTAAAACTAAATGGTATGTATACCAATGATCTTACCACATAACGTATCACCAATTGTTATATACCCAAAAATTAGTTCTTTAAGGTGGTTGAACATGGTGTAGTAACCAATAATATTTCATTAGCACCCACTATTGATGAACCATGTAGCACATCAAGAATAAATATTGAGACATTTTTACAATAGAAAATTTTAAGAGAGTAAAAAACATTTAAAAAAAATTAGGTCCCCACATTTTAGCCACAATAGATTTTGTAACCCTTAACTGGATTGAAAAATATTTTCAAGAATATATAATTTAATAATGAATAATTTATTTGGGTCTTACTAAGTGAGGCTTATTTTAATTGTATTAATAAATCAAGTGCCTAATTTTTCTTCATTAGTTGATATATTTTCATTGAGAACTTCATTTAAAAAACTGTTTTATTTCTACCATTATTATAGGTTCGTTATTGATTAGAATAACTAATCATGAAAGTACATTTCCAATGATGTTGTTAACCCAAAATCAAATCAAACGTTTTCTCACCTTGGGAGAAATTCAAAAGGTATTTTCTGATCACATTAAATAAATTTTCAAAATTTTTTATGTTGGGATGATCTTTTTGGAAAAACGATTATTCCCTTTGACGTTATCTAATACAATTTTCAAACCATCATTTTCATTCAAAATTAAATAAAATTTTCTTTAATTATTTTCATTATTTTTTCAAATAAATTCTTTATATTTTAAAATATATTATTTTTGATTCTAATTTTCATTGAAAATTTAATATTTTTAAAAAAATTATTATATTTATTTTCATGATATTTGAATATTGAGGTTATCTCCAAAAATAAAACTTGAAATTTATCATTAGAATATAATAGATCCTCATAATTTTAGTGGCTATATAAGAGTTAATAAGTGGAATAATTTACCTGCTGACATACCAAAATTTTGGTTAGGAGAAATTTTTGTCATTCATCATTTGATTCAGATGAAGAGGGAGAGTCATAGCTTAGACTCTATGGTGTAACCATGAATCCCTTATTCTTTATTTATTTTGGAATTGGGAATTCTAGTTTAATGTGGCCCTAATGTGGGACTTATAGAAAATTCCATACTTTATAATAAGTTCAACACATGGAAATTCTATCAAATCCATTTGTATAAAAACAAAAAATGTTGAGTATTCATTTCATTAACATCAATATAAAAATTCAATTTATCATCAATGGTCTATTTTTCTACTTTTAAAATAGTGTTAGTATGTACATGCATAACAATTCCCCAAACTGGATATCCTTTTCTTCTACCAAAAGTAAAAATTATTGATTTACAATAACCATAGATTGATCCATGAAAATAAGGTTATCTTCTCAAAAAATATCATTTTCACGATTTTGGGAATTCATGGTAGAGGTTGTCCATAAGTAATAGTTTCTTGTTACTAGTTATGGTTTTAAAATCCATGATGGATATAATGAACTTTTTTTGATTAAATATCAAGGAGGGGTGATTTTACTAATAAAAATATATTTAAAATTTAAACAAAAAAATTAAATTAAAAAATTAAATTGATAAAAAATTATAATAGTCAAGTAAAAATTTAATAATTATAATTACAAGTAACGAAATAAATAATTTAGAATAGAGAAAAAAAATGAAAGACAATGAAAAATTTATAAAGGGTTTTGGAAATAATATAATTAGATATCCCTACATAACATCTCCTCAAAGATCATTGAGCTTTTATGATTTAAAAAATTCGTTTCATTGGATGAGACAAGAACCCCAAAACATTATATTTTGTGGTTTTTGTACGAATTATGAACCTCAATATTTTGTGATTATATAAATAAAACCACTAAAATAAGTAATAATGTTTTTTTAGTTTTTCGCCTCATGAAACCAAAATACATGGCATGCCGTTTAGTTTTTATGGATAGGAACCCAATAATCATTGCTTTTAAGGTAGTGACCACATATTAGATCATGAAAAATAGTTAAAATAATTTAATTACTCAAACTAAAAAAAGTGATAACATATCACACTCACAATAAATGGTAGCGAAAACCATATAAAAGAAAAAATAGAAATATTATTTATGTAAGACTTTTGAACCACACTCTTATTCCTGTAGAAATAATATGAAAAAATGAAATTGTATGAAGAGATAAAACTATGAGTGAGAGATTTTGAATGATCAAAATGAATCACAATGAAAACAATTGAAATATATCTAGAAAAAAATTATCCAAAGACTATTTGGGTATATTTTTATCCTTTTTTGGATTTAGGAAACGTTTGGGGGTGTTTGGGGTAAATATATCTATTAGGGTTAAAATTAAAATATATGTGGCACTCCTCCAATGGATAGTTTTGTATTACCTCTTTGTTATACTAAATATATTATGGGTATCACTAGCATGTTAATAGACCATTCATTTAAAAATGGTTATATGTAGACACAATTAGCTCAATAGTGTCACCTAGAAAGAATATGTTTTCTTGTTAGGTACCACTGGATACCCTAGGGTATCCCACCATGTAGTTGTTAGCAGTTTTTGGTGGAAGCCTCTAAAAAACAATCCTTATTCCTCTTCATCCCTTCAATTGGTCATGTAAATCCATAAAAAACATTCTAATAGTTACACACTAAAAATCATCAAAAGAAACTATTAGAAAAAAAATATTTGTGATCATTCATAACTAAATAAGAGGGTTACATTTTTAAAATCTTTGACACATATGTCACAACAATTAATCTAGTAATGAAAATTCACAATTCTGCCTCCATATTATTACCTACATCACATCTAATCCTCTTTCTGATTGCTTCAATGGTGCATGAGTCACACCACATAACCTTTTAGTAATCTAATTCATTGATCATGGAAACCAATATCTAACTATTCTCCCATTTTCTAAAATGAAACTAAACACTCTTTGAAATGGGAAAAGAATGATGTAGAATGGAATGTTTTCAATAATTCATTGCCCTGGTTTCCTATAACATTTTTTGGAAATAAATTCATCATTGAACATTAATTTTAAATTATTTTTATGATAATATCAAAAAGAATACATCATATAAAATTGATATAGAAAAGAAAATATTTAAAAAACATTCATCAATTATCTACTGATGAAAATCTACGAGAATAAAAGATCAGTGAATAAATTATCAATAATTCCTGAGATTTCAAAAAATTCTAGAAACAGATGCCCTATATAAAATTTCAACAAGAATATTATAAGGAACAAAAAAAAGTTTCCTATATCTATGGTTAATTCTTTATAACATCAAATTTCTCTTTTCATCAATCCGTGATTTGATATTGACTCCACCAAGAACCAGATCACCAAATATTTAAGAATATAATGATCTAAAATTCATCCGAGTTTCATATTAATTAAATAAATAACCCAATAAAATGGTCAAATAATGAAATTTATATCACAAAATAATTATTAATTGGGTAAAAATTTTATAACATGTAATGTCTTGGCAAAAGACCTGAAACTGAGAAAAGTAAATTACAACTCTCCTTCTCCAAGGTAACACCTAACATTAGAGCACAACCATGATGTAAAAATAATTACGGGGATCTACCTAAAAGATATATATGTTTTAACATGATAGATCCATATTTTTTTACTGAACAAATATCAAATATTACCTTAAATTCAACTACCTTGAATTCTCCCCAAATCTATATCTGAGGGTAAACACAAAACCCAAAATTCAATTGAAAATTTTTAAAATTTTCCAAACTTTTAATAATATAGAAATTTTAATATTTTAAGGTTAGGGACTCTGACGTTCAAGAATGAGCTATGTATATTTTAATGAAAAACTTTTATCACTATATTCTTCCAACCCCTAAAACATTCATCCCAAAAAAAGAAACTGGGTATAATAAACTAGGAATCCTAAATAACAACATCATGTAAAAGGTTGATTTCCATCACATGTAATTCATCCAAAATTAGAGGTTCAAAATCTTAATGAACCCAAGAACTGGCCCCTAGAAGATGTTGTATTTCATTTCCTATAACCAACTACTTTGATCTTTATATTTCCAGTATATTCATGGACATCAATATTGATACCTTATCATATATTTATTACTCTTTTACGTATCATTAATGGATAATTTTTTAGAATATATGTAATGTTTTAAATTTTATAGAAGTTCCCCAATATCATTAGAACCATGGCATTCCATGATTATATTCTTCTATATTTTTCTTTGGTCGAATAACACTACTGGAAATAAAGGATATACCAACGGTTTAGAACTGTTGGTATAGGCTGGATAACCGTTGGTATATTCTATACCAACAGTTGTCGAAACCGTAGGGATGTAAGGCGTGGGGAAAGATATATACAAACGGTTTGCAGTAAACCATTGGTATATCCCACTCTAGTTATGGATTTGCCAACGGTTCAACAAGAACCAATGGTATAGGTTTACCCAATGGTTCTAAACTGTTGGGAATACTATAATTCTGATCTTATACCAATGGTTCACAACCGTTGGTATAATATTTTTCACAACGGTTTTCATAAAACCGTTGGGAATTAAATGGTTTTGATCTTATACCAACGGTTGTAAACTGTTGGTATAGATGTTTTCCCAACGGTTTCAATGAAACCGTGGGGATATGTTTAAGTATGGTTTTTTACCAACGGTTTATTGAACTTTTGGTATAATTCATTCTCAAAGTATACCAACGGTTTACAACCGTTGGTATTTAGTATTTCCAAAATTGTTGCACATCAGCCCCTCTAGTAGCCCCTCCAGTGCATACACCTGCATAAAAAACAGCACTAAAAATAGTGACAGACTTAAAAAAAAAATAACACCACCTATTTGATTAGAGTTATGGTGAATAATTCCCCCTTTGAATCTTCATATGAAAAAAATCATCCATTATAGTTGAATCAGAGTTTCAATAAATCAAATATTATTTACACCCATTTCAATCTTCATACGACAACCACTTTTATAATATATGGTGAAAATGTATTTTCATAGGAGTCTCATCACTTGTGACTCTATAAGTGCCACACCATGCCTCGTTTTGAGGCTGGGTTGACTGGTACACATCACATATGATCCATGGATCATTTTCCTAAAGTCTCAACACAATCAAAATCCGTTTGATCAGTTTGACATATGTAGGTAAAATATTAATCCATTTTTAACAAATGAGAGGTAGTTTGGGTGGTCCCCGTAACATGCTGACTCGTATTGAGGCAGTGTTGACTCGTACACATCACATATGACCCATGGATCATTTTCCTAATGTGTCAAAAGAATTAGAATGTATTTGGTCTGTTTCCCATATGTCAATTGTTGATATCACTTACAATTTAGTCCATTTTGAAAAAAAGGGAGACATTTTGAGTGGTCCTGGCCACACTGTGGCTTGGATTGACGTAGGGTTGACTCGTACACATCAAATATGACCCATGGATCGTTTTCCTAAAGTTTCAATAGAATCATAATTTGGTGGTTGGTTTGGCGTATGTCAATTGTTGTTTTCACTTAAAATTATGTCCATTTTAAACAAAAGAGAGACACTTTGAGTGGTGTCGGCCACACATGGCCATATATTGAGGCGGGGTTGACTCGTACATGTCACATATGTTCCATGAATAATTATCCTAATGATTCAACACAATCAGAATTTGTTTGATCATTTTGGCGTATGTATGTAAAATATTGACCATTTTTAACAAAAGAGAGACAGTTTGGGTGGTGTCGGCCTCACCGTGCCTCGGATTGATGTGTTATTGACTCTTACACATCACATATGACCCGTGGATTTTTTTCCTAAAGTGTAAACAGAATCCAAAGGCGTTTGGTCAGTTTCCTGTATGACAGTTGTTTATTTCACTTACAATTTAGTCCATTTTCAACAAAAGAGAGAATGTTTTAGTGGTCCTAGCCACACCGTGGCTCGGATTGAGGTGGGGTTTACTCGTACACATCACATATGATTCATGTATTGTTTTCCTAAAGTTTAAACAGAATCTGTAGGTGTTTGGTCAGTTTTCCATATGTCAGTGTTTGTTTTCACTTAAAATTAAGTACACTTTCAAAAAAAAGAGGCACTTTCAGTGGTTTCGGAAATACCGGGCCTTGGATTGAGGCGGGGTTGAATCATACACGTCACATATGAGGCATGAATCATTTTCCTAAAGTTTCAACACAATCAGAATCCGTTTGATCAGTTTGGCGTATGTACATAAAATATTGTCCATTTGGAACAAAAGAGAGGCTGTTTGGGTGGTCCCGGCCCCACGGTACCTCAGATTGAGGTGGGGTTGACTTGTACACATCACATATGACCCATGGATCATTTTCCTAAAATTTATATAGAATCCGAAGGTGTTTGATCTGTTTCTCGTATGTCAGTTGTTGATTTCACTTACAATTTAGTCCATTTTGAACAAAAGAGAGACAGTTTGAGTGGTCTCGGTCACAACGCAGCTCAGATTGAGGCAGAGTTGACTCGTACACACCACATTTGATCCATGGATGATTTTCGTAATGTTTCAACAGAATAAGAAGTCATTTGGTTGGTTTTGCGTATGTTAGTTGTTGTTTTCACTTAAAATTATGTCTATTTTAAACAAAAGAGAGATAGTTTGAGTGGTTCCGGCCACACCACAGCTCGGATTGAGGCGATATTGACTCGTAAACATCACATATGACCCATGGATACTTTTCGTAAAGTTTCAATAGAATACTAAGGCGTTTGGTCTGTTTCTCGTATGTCAGTTGTTGATTTCACATATAATTTAGTCCATTTTTAACAAAAGAGATACATTTTGAGTAGTCCTGGCCACACTGTGGCTCATTTTTTGGCGGGTTTGACTTTTACACATCATAAATGATGCATGGATTGTTTTCCTAATGTTTCGACATAATTCGTAGGCTTTTGGTTGGTTTCTTGTATGTCAGTTGTTTTTTTCACTTAAAATTAAATACATTTAAAAAAAAGAGGCACTTTGAGTGGTGTCGGCCACACCGGGCCTCAGATTGAGCCAGGGTTGACTCATACACGTCACATATGATCTAGGTATAATTTTCATAAAGTTTAAACACAATCAGAATCTGTTTTCTCGGTTTGGCGTATGTACGTAAAATATTGTCCATTTTGAACAAAAGAGAGGCAGTTTGAGTGGTCCCGGCCACAAATCGCCTCGGATTAAGGCAAAGTTGATTCATACACCTGAAATATGACACATGGATCATTTTCCTAACGTTTCAATAGAATCCGAATGCTTTTGGTCCATTTCCATTATGTCAGTGGTTGATTTCACTTACAATTTAGTCCATTTTGAACAAAAGAGAGAGAGTTTGAGTGGTCTCGGCCACATCGTGGCTCGGTTTGTGGTGGGGTTGACCCGTACACATCGCATATGACCCATGGATCGTTTTCCTAAAGTTTCAACAGAATCCGTAGGTGTTTGGTTAGTTTGGCGTATGTCAGTTGTTGTTTTCACTTAAAATTAAGTTCATTTTAAACAAAAGAGAGGCACTTTGAGTGGTGTCGGCCACAATAGGACTCATATTGAGGCGGGGTTGACTCGTACATGTCACATATGACTCATGGACTATTTTCCTAAAGTTTCAACATTATTTGTAGGTGTTTGGTCGGTTTCTCGTATGTTAGCTGTTGTTTTCACTTAAAATTAAATACATTTTAAAAAAAGAGAGGCACTTTGAGTGGTGTCGGCCACACTGGGCCTCATATTGAGGCGGGGTTGACTCGTACACGTCACATATGATCCAGGTATAATTTTCATAATTTTTAAACACAATCAGAATCTGTTTGATCGGTTTGGCGTATGTACGTAAAATATTGTCCATTTTGAACAAAAGAGAGGCAGTTTGGGTGGTCCCGGCCACACGGCGCCTTGGATTAAGGCGGAGTTGATTCATACACATCACATATGACCCATGGATCATTTTCCTAACGTTTCAATAGAATCCGAAGGTGTTTGGTCCATTTCCCGTATGTCAGTTGTTGATTTCACTTACAATTTAGTACATTTTTAACAAAAGAGATACAGTTCGAGTTGTCTCGGCCAAACCGTGGCTCAGTTTTTGGTGGGGTTGACTCATACACGTCACATATGACTCATGGATCGTTCTCCCTAAGCATGACGAGTCCATCCATGAGTCCATAACTTGTAACCCATGTCTTGTCCTAACAATTAACAAGTAAACCAAATCAAACAAGGCATAATTCACATAACATGGAGAATGTACAACAAGGATTTTATTCAAATTAAAGAATATAATCACATGCATTTGATGGGCATGAATTGATAATCTTACCAAGAAATTCATATATTTCAAGACATAAACAAATAGAATAATCCTAAATAACATTGCATGATCATAGAAATAAAAAAGGCATGTGAAATCAACATGCCTACAATTACATATCATCCATGAGGTATAACATTTAATCAACTTGTAATAGTATTATACAAAAGGCATTTGATTCTCATTAACTTTCATACACAGTGGTACAAAAGGAAAATGTTATTCAAGTCTGGGGGGCGGTCCGGGGTCCAAGGAGGAGGGTGGGGGGCTATCCGGGGAGCTATCCGGGGTCTAGGGAGGGTGGGGGGATGTCTGTGGGGATGTCCAGGGACCAAGGAAGAGGGTGGGGGTTATCCGGGGGGTTATTCGGGGTCCAGGGAGTAGGGTGGGGGGGCTGTCTGGGGTCCAGGGAGGAGGGTGGGGGGCTGTCTGGGGGGGTGTCCGGGGAACAAGGAGGATAGGGGGGGTGTCGAGGGGCAAGGAGGAGGCGGTTGTCCGGGGGGGTCATCCGGGGACCAAGGAGGGGGGGGGGGCTGTTCGGGGACCAAGGAGGAGGGTGGGGGGTTAACCGGGGGCTGTTCGGGGGGCTATCCAGGGGCAGTTCAGGGGCTATTTGGGGGGTGCCTGGGGGGATGTCCGTGGTCAGGGAGGAGGGTGGGGTGGATGTATAGGGGGTTGTCCGGGGGACTTTTCGGGGACCGAGGAGGAGCGTGGGGGGATGTCCGAGGGGGGGGGGGGCTGTCTGGGGTCCAAGGAAGACGGTGGGGGCTATCTAGGGAGTGTCCAGGGGGCTGCCCGGGGACCATGGAGGAGGGTGGAGGGGTTATACAATGTCCTGGGTGGAGGATGGAGGAGGGACTATACAAGGTCTTGGGTGGAGGGTGGAGGGGGTTGTCCAGGGTCCAGGAGGTGGGTGGCTATCCAGGTTTCAAGAAAGAGGGGGTGGGCTGTCCATGTTCTAGGAGGGGGGTGTCTAGGGTCCAAGAGGGGGGTGTCCATGGTCCAGGAGTAGGGGGGCTTTGTTAAAGAGAGGAAATCCCCATATAATTCTTTGAAAATTATCTAAACCCAATCCAATCAACATCACAATTCCAATCCATCACCCAACCAACATCCAATACATCCTCAATATCAGTAACCTTACCATTATTCCTTAAAAAAACTATAAATACAAAACACATATCCATATTTTGAACTAAACTAAAGTCCATAGATACTACCATATCACCCCACTAAAAACATGTAGAACCACCTACAGCACTACCCCAACCGTCCACAATCACTTCACATGAAACATACTTATATCCATTACATACCCCGAGACAATATGACTAAACAAACTCTTTATCATCTTTGAGTGGGGATACATCTCACCAGCACCTCCATTGGTTCATATGGTTCACTAAATACAGGAAAGGATTGCCTATGTAGACTTCAAATAATGTTGATCCATACAATCATGAAACATTTGTATTGAATAAAGACAAAAAAATCAAAGTTCACTTGTTGGGTATTCCATGCCATAAACATCACAAAAAGGTTTATACCAAATTAAAAAAGAAAACAAAAATTAAAGATGCAAAACATTTAAACAAAGGTAGTACATATAGATTTAGTGTGTAGAACTACAAAATTATTTGATTTAAGATGGATCTATCAAGTGGAACGAGTTTCTCAATCTGGGTATAGAGAGATAGCTCACATTTAGGTCAAATAAAAATAGAAAATAGAAAATATAGATGAAGAAAATTAGAACTGAGGTAGGACTTATAGATTTGATGTCTTGAACAGATGTCTTGAACATAAAAGTTGTTTGATTGAAGAGGATGGATGGAGTTTCCAATACCCGTAAGGAGAGCGCGTCGGGAGAGAATCAATTTTAGGGCTGCAGTCGCACGAAGAGAGAATTGGGGTCTCACTGTATTTGTAGAGAATTTTTCCCAATGGTTTTTAAAAACCTTTGGGAAAACTATGGTTGAATATGAAGATTTCCCAACGGTTTTACTAAAATGTTGGGAAACAGTGGTTGAAGGTCAAGATTTCCCAATGGTTTTGTTGAACCGTTGGGAAAAGTCTTAGTTTTAATCACATATGCCAATGGTTTAATGTAAACCGTTGGTAATAGTTGGTTGAAATCAAGCTTTCCCAACGGTTTACATAACCCATTGGTAAAAGTTGTCCCATAGTGAGATATCCCAACAGTTTATTGAAACCGTTGGGAAAGAGGTCTGTAATCCACATATGCCAACGGTTTTCTAAAACCGTTGGCACCAAACTGTTTGTATAGATCTCCATTCCAGTAGTGTAACATTCTACATTAGGACATAAATTATGTTGACTATAATTTGGGAGTACTCATAAGAAAATGAGGCTTTATCTTTTCTGATATCGAAAAATGTGTTTCAATTACTTTTTCATATAATTCATCATGATATCCTCACATAGAAAAAAAAATTAGTATTTGAGTAAATTTTTTTCTCCATTCCATAATAATATCCAATTTTTATTTTCATGGTCCAAAAAACTACTCCACAACGTGGGAAAGGATGAACTCAATCCCATACAGGAGTACGATTTGGATATAATTGATCAATGAATAAAATTAGATGATGCATTAAAATGAAATTTACACTTTTTAGTGATAATATTTGTTGTATTAACCATATAAATAAGAATATTTCATTTTGAAAGCTTCTATTTGATAGTTCATAGATCCCAAACAGACATACAGATTGTATGTTAATTCACATGGAAGATCGAAGAATTTTATAAAGGAATTATAATCACCACACATTCCATTTTCACAAGGCACTCATGTAGGCCCATTCACTTTGGCATACTCATGCAGTTTGACCAATAGGTTTATAAATAGACCCCTCCACATCAAATTTTCAGGCAACGACCAAAATTCAGGACGAAAAATCTGGGTTTGGGCTCTAGTCATGCATCTACATCTCTGAATTAGTCCATCCTTACTTGGGTAACCCACCATGGTAATTCCTCACTATAGTGAGGAACCTTTCCCAACACTTAGACTAGAGGCCCTAGGTGACCCAAACCTGGGTGGCCCACCTAGGTTCCCCACATAAGAAATCATTCAGGCCCATACTGTGCGGGATTATCCCCTATACCCTCTCTCAAGATCAGAGTTGGCCTATGGTTTCATCTGTATAGGTTGATCCTTTTTCTACAATAATTGACCCCCATGAAAATTATATAGTCTTAAAATGAACATTTCAGACCTGGACCATCTTTTTTTTTGGGTTTTGAAACATACAACCCCACCTCTAATTCTAAATCCACATGAGTCTAGAAACTCATCATGGTTCCTATGTAAGGGAATGGTCGTTAAGAATAAGCCCCAACTAGTATAAGTGATGAATCCTTAGCAATAATCCCTAACCAGTGTAAGGGAATCATACTCAGTAATAATCCCCAACCTGTACATGGGAATCATCTTAATGATTAATCCTTGATGGAACCAAATTCACGGAATACTCCATATAAATAAGCACCATGACATTTTTACATGAGGATACATTCTCTCTCATCCTCGCTCCCTATGATATGTGTTTGTATGGGTTATAATGACTTAGCAATAAACATTACATGATCTTGGGTTTTACTAAAAAATTTAATTTCTTTCATATTATGGATATTTATAGGTTTTTATTTTTAGATAATTTGGAAAAAAATTATACCTAACATTACACATTCATACAATGTGGATTCTACTAAAATAGTATCCATTTATTCAAAAATATGTAAATATTCATAGAAAACATAATTTATTTTTCATGAAAAATATTCATAAAATTTATTTCCACTTCCACATTTTTCTTACCCATCATCATACCATATGAAAGAAATTTGAAACTCTTTATGAGAACAAAAATATCATTATGGGACACAAAATAAAGAAATAAACTGTTAGTTTATGATTACATTAATCCCATGAAAACATTTTAACAAATATATACTTTTCACCACTAAATCATAAGAATTTTAGTTTACCTCATGAAATAATATGATCTACACATAAAAAATAACTAATAAAGGTAAATTGTGGAATCAATTCTATATCACTCTTACAATATAATTCCAAGCTATATCGGAAGTAACCTTTAGGATTACATGTGGAATACCCACAACAATATATTCCCTTAATGTCATAGGAGAACCCCTAATGGTAAAATTTGTCTCCTTAACTAATGAATTTGAGAGCTATATCAGGAAAACCATCAATAGATGTATCACATAAACACCATAACTCATAAAAAATACCCAGTAACTAAACCATAATCATAACACATAAAACAAGCATTAAAGAAAAATAAAATTTCCTCATAAATCACATTTAATTTTTACGAAGTCATGAAATCATAACTCGAATCACAATAATTTAAGAAAAATATATAAACATTTAGAAGAAGAATAAAAAATTTAAAGTGAAATAAAATTTTTAAATTCCATTAAATTCATATATGTCAAAAACATGTATTTTGGATTTTGGAAAAATAGTTGAAAGAGTAACATTAAAAGTGCATTTTAAAATAATGTCTATTACCTTGTTTCTGACTCATCTTGTAAAATACTATTTTCATGAGTAATAAAATTTTGTTAATTATTTAAATACCATAGAACCTTTTTCAAATTTATTATTCATTTTATATCAATTAATATCATGTTATAACATGTACTTACTTGTTGATGTTTATATTAGATGTTTTTGATGATTTTCGGTATTTGAGTCCAAAATGAAATTGGTAAGTAAAATATGATCCAAATGGAAAATAATACCCAATACCAATAATAAAATTAATTAAATAAAAACCATTATTATAAATTAATAATAATTTTAAATCTATTAATTAAATATAGATATGAAAAATGAACTATGTTATAATCATGGAGACAGTAAACCGTACATATGCATGAGTAATGTTTTCATTTTTTAACAATCATTATTTAAAGAAGGTAAGTTTTAAATTATATTTAAATAATTATCATAGTATATTTAGTATCATAATAATAATTTAAATTTACTTATATATATCATCAATGTTATGTGGTGATGAAAAATGAATTACATCATTTCATGGAGGTGATAGTTCACACGTACGTAGGAACGACATTATCATTTTCATGTGTATTGAAAGTAAGAATGTAATTTATATATTCATATATTATAATGAAAAATATTTAAAAAATATCATATATAAACATTAATTTTACCATTATAACATCTATTGAAATAGGGTAATCAAAAAAATTATAATTGTTCATGGATCTGATGTTTCACACATACACACAACCGATTAATTAATTTATCAATTGATATAATAAAAGACGGATCTAGGTGATGATATCAACTAAATTAAATATATATCTCTATATATATAGGATACCATAGTTATTATCTCATCATTATTGGATAATTTTTTATGTGATTGGAATATGAAATAAAATAGAAACACCTAATTAATATGATACCTCTTATTTGAATGATCACCATTTATTAAGACTTTAAAACCTATAAGGATAGTGTTATGGTAGAAATAAGGACACTATAATGTGATGAGGAATTATAGAAAGTTATTTGAGTAGATATTATCTAAACCAAATAGGTTATTATCTGTAAAACAAATAGTGAATATTGGGTTCCCTTTTACAAGAGACGTTTGGGGGACTCTTGGAATTCTCAATGTATCAAATTAAAATAAATTAATTTTATAATAAATATTAGTAAAAGGATATTTATTAATAAGATAAAATGATAAATATTCTATAAAAATTCTTCCAATAAAATTTATATATGTTTATATTGTTTTAATCCTTATATTTTGGTTTTAACCATTATATTATTCTTTTACGTCTTACCTTGTTATTATGTTATTTACAATTTGAGGGATATTATAACTACCATAACAATCCAAACGATAGATAAATGAGTAATTTATGAAATTTTAGGAATTATTAAATTTATTTGAATGACTATTATTTTATTATAAATTTTAAATTATTTACTAAAATAATATTTTTATGTTATTAAGTGGATCAATGTTGAAAATATTTATTACTTGACTTTTTGAAAATTTCAATCCAAATTTATATCTTTGAAAAAAATATGTCAAATATTTCATGTCATGTAAAATTATCCAATAAAATTATTTTATTGAAAAATTTATTTCAAATTAAATTTATTTTAGTATTTTTAGTTTCATTTATTTGATTTATTCATTAATGAATTAGTTTCTGCATCATCATCATGTCACAATTTAATTTAATAAATTCTTTTCTAAAATTTTTAAATAAATTTCCATGATGTATAAAAATATGTTATATTTCTAAATACTATTTATATTTGAACATATCCCTTATGTATCCCCACATTTAAAATATTTTACTTTTTAAAAACAAGAGTGTGACAAAATTTTATTTTATTTGAATAAAATAATACAAATGTCTTACTATCATACAAGTGTCCTATAAAGGTTATACTTCAACCAAATAATTCATTTAGGTATAAAAAACTCATACAATTAATGTATGAATTATTTTAGGGTAATTTATATTATTATTTTTACCCTTAATTACCAGGTTTACCCTTAACCGTGGTAAAAAAAAATTACGAATGTTACTATTATTTTATTTAAAAAATTATGTAGATACTATTAGATCATAAATATATTACATAGTTTAACTATTTATAAACATTTATCAAAACTAAAAAAACATAAGTGGCTTAAATTAATTTTTAAATAATCTCATTGATCGATCATGAAAAAAAATTAAAGTAAAAACATTCAAAAGTTCACAGATTTTTTATATCTAATATCAATGTAAAGTTGATTGAAGTAACCTAAATTGGATTAACTAATAAAAATTATTATTTTTTAATTTAAAACTAATTAGAAACATAATTTAACTATGTAAATAAATTTGATGAAAAATTAGGTTTTAGCTAATATTTTTATTATTCAATATTCATGTAAATATGAAATTCCTCATAAAATGCCAAAACATTAACCAAAATATATTTTTATTCTCTGATTCTAATGAAGATGTTATTTTTTTCCTAATATAATTTATAAATGTTAAAAAATTAGATTTTAAATGGGTTGGGGAACAAAAGGTTGTAATAATTCCTTTTAAAAAATGCTCCTTTATACATAAAATTGAATTTATTCTTATATCATGTGTAGAAAATATAAAATATTAATTATAAAAAATACATTGGATATATTATATATTTATTTAATTATAATAATAAATCAAGTTTTATTTAATTATTTTTTATTATAATACACACTTGTTCATTTTTAAATTTTTTTCGGAAAACTCATTTTATTTAATTTTTAAAAATGGTTTTATCATCATTTATAATTAATTGGAAAATAAGATATTGATTATATATACTTTTTTAAACCATATTTTCAAAATTTAGTTAATCTTGTTCATACCTTCTAGTCTAACGACTATGTGATAACATCCATATTAAATAATAATATATTTTTTTGTTTAAGATCAATGTGGCATACCATGTATATTATCAAACATAGTATATACTTTTAGAAAATAAGGATTTTACACTCTCCATCATTTAATAAATTTTATCCTCCATATTTGAACATGGGATCAATGAGTAGGGGTTTGACATTCCAAAATACCATTATTTATATCCCACATTGGAAAAAGGGTCAGTAAATTGTCCACCTTAAAAGAAAGAAAGGGAAAAACGATGGTCATCTGAGATAACACAACGGAGGGTTACATGATGGAAAACATTGATATTGGAGAAAAACTAACAATTTTGTTTTTATGTAACGTGGTATAGGATCATTGGCTTGAGAACGTTAACAATCACAAAACCATAATTCTGTAATGGGTTAAAAGTTCATTGATTTCGTAGTAAGAAAATTATTCAAAAAATGTTTTTAATATAATATCATTTTAATATATTTTAGGAATTATTTTAATGCATAGGCTAAGAACATAAGGAAAAATAATTACATGAAAATTAGAGTTTCATACATTAATCAATTTCCACCTCAAACTCCTCTTTTTTCTCCAAACGACGAGTTTTTAAGATGAAGTTTTTAATGCTTAGAGAACTAGAATAAACATATATAGAAGAAAATAAACTAATAAATATTAGCTATATTTTTATAATGTATTTGTAAAATATAAAAATAAAAATGGTTAGTACAGGATATGATAACTCCCCAAAAAAATAAACCTTATATGAATAAAAAAATTTATATAAAAAACTAAAAAGATTTTATGATATAGTCTCCCAATAAATATATTAACATTTATCTCTAAATGTCATCGTTAACACATAATCTTTCATAAAAAAATTTTAATTACTTAATTAACATAACCTCTAAGATATAATAGTTTTTCACATAAATATCTTGAATCACTATAAGTCTATAATAAACTCATAAATTCTTTAAAAATATAATTCACCCTTTACATATCAAATAAAATCGCATAGTATTCTATTTACCTTATTCATATAGTATTCAAAAAAACATCCTCTAAAATAGAATTTATCACTTAATCACCAAATCATTTTCCAATACCATTGATTTCAATTTGATAATACTTATGTTCCCAAAATCAAATTACTCTTAATCTATCAACTCATTTTACCTAATAATAAATTAAATACTGACTAGGTACTTAACATGGGCCAATGGTTGGAGTTTCACTCTTATCCCCCTTTGATTGTGGGTTCTATTCCCATGGTCTTTCTGGACTCGATGGGTTGGCATTAATCCTATGTGTTATCCCTTTTCTGAAACAATATATTTCTTATAACATTATCAAAATGTAATAATCAAAAATAAACTCACAAATAAATATCATATGAACCATAAGGATTATCAATAACATTAAAATTATTTCCACAAAAGAAAATATAATTGTTCCACAAATTAATGTTTCACATAACAATCTTAAAGGTTATATATAAAAATTTAAAATAAAGTGAATTCTAATTACTCCCAAAATAAAACTAGTATTAATAATTTTAAACATTTCTTTTTCCTAAAATCAATAATAACTCTAGAGTCATTTATATGTAGACTACTTAATCATTCATTTTTCTTCATGATCCTAAGACCATGATTTTCCATATTGTCACCTAATACTTATTTGCTATAAATAAAAACAGATATCATGTCCTAAAATTCAATAATATCAAAACATGAGAAATGATATAATCCAAACCATTCATATGTCATTTTTTGTTTCTTCAACATCAATTATAGTGGAACTAGGTATTGCTAAACATAAATATTTTTGGTATTTCATATCCCATTTGGGTACCTTTTTTCAAGGACAATGATTTAAATAATGACCATACACCCACATTTAAAAAATTCGATTGATAGCCTGATAAGAACTTTTTTCCAATTCATGGAGTCAACTAAACACTTCATTTTTTCCTTGGCATATTATTTCGTTATTGAATTTATTACCAAATCTAAAACATCTTAATGTCCCTTTAATACTTCTTCCTCTACATTTTTTCAACAACCATGACACATGTATCCATGAAAATATTTATCATTATGATCATTTTACCTGAAATTACATATGGATTCCTTTCACTCATATATGACTCATTATGTAACTCTCCAAGGATCAATTGGTTAATCATTACTCACAGTATTTGGTTTAGAATAAACACAAGAGCTCCCTTGGAAAATCCCATTTCATTCGGTTGATTATTTTGAGAACTACCATATTTTCCATTATATCCATTATTACTATGGTTCATAATGGATCTAGATATTTACTAAAATCAAAAATGATTGTGTGATTATATCAATAAAAGAATCCTATACCATCTTATAAGGAAGATAGACACTAAGATATATTTATTCATGTTATTTAAAACTCAAACAATTTTTCTATAATAATTATGATTGTTCCTACCACACCAACCATTTGGGACATATAAAAATTGAAACTTATTCTTAAATAACACTCAAATGTCTAATATTATCTAAAATAACCTATGATACCAACTATAATGACCCATCCTTAAAAATTTCATGGTCTTTAGTTTTATTCAATTAATTACTTTATTTAACATAGACGTTATTTTTTAGTATATAATTTTATAGAAATATGCCAAAATTCATACATAAAATTTCAGATTCATAGAATGTGGATTCGACTTGAATAATACCCATTTCTTCCCAAATATAAAACTTTTAATAGAAAAAATTATTTTTTTTAAAAACAAATCATCATAACATTTATCAGGACTTCTTGAATTTTTTTACCCATCCTTATACCCTATGAAAAACATTAAATTGATTCAATGAGCACAAAAATATCAATAAGGAGCCTAAAATAATGAAAGAAACTGTTAGTCAATGAATACATTGAACCAATGAAAACATTTTCAAAAAGATTCAATATTCACCTATAAAATATATGCTCTTTTGCTTCACTCATGAAATTATAAGATATCTCTAGAGAAAATTAATCATAAAGGTAACATTAGGATAAAATTTAATATCACTCTTATAGTATCCTTAATGTACACATATGGTGTAACATTCATGCTTACATTTGGAATACCCACCGTAGTATATTTCCTTAATCTATTAGGAGAAACCATACCAATTATCTCTGTATCATTAACCAATTAATTAAAGATATATAATGGGATCAACCTCACATGGTTTATGGTCAAATCACCCGTACTGATAAATAATTACCAAGAACTATAAAATAAAAATAACACATAAAATAAACATAAATGAAAAATAATATTTCCACTTTGAAATTACATTTCATTTTTACAATGTCCTGAACTCATAAATTAAAATAAGTTATTTTAAAATAATATGGTAAAAATGTAGAAGAATAATAAAACAACTAAAGATGAACTAACTAAAGAAATTAATTTCATGATTTTTGTTTTAAAAAACCTTTCATTGGTATTTTGAAAAAATTATTGAAATGGTGACTTTAAAAGTAATTTTTAAAAGATAGTCCCTTACCAAAAGTCTGAATGACCACGTAAAATGATTATCTTCATGAATAATTGATTTTTTTAATTATTTAATTTATTGAGAATGTTTTTTAGTTTTATTATTCCTATTATATAACATAATTTAATGCTATAATAAGTACTTAATTATTGATATTATTATTGGACATTTTGATGATATTCAGTATTTGAGTCCATAATGATACTGGTATGTCAAACATGGTCAAAGATATCATTAGTCCATCATTTCCCAAATTATATTAACAAAATAATAATCGTTATTAAAATTCAATTATTATTTTAAATCCATTAATTAAATGTAGATATGAACAAGTAACTATGTTGTAATCATTGAAACGGTACGCCATACGTACAATGATTATAGTTTTCATTTTTCAATGTTCACTATGGAATGAAAGTAAGTTTTATTTTATCATTAAATTTTGATAATAAAATCATTAAAATAATATAAATAATTTAATTACACTTATATATATCATCCATGTTATGTCGTGATGACTAATAAATCACATCGCTTCATGGAGGTGATAGTTTGCACATACACACGAACAAAGTTATCATTTTCATGTGTAAATAAAGTAATAATTTAATTGATATATTTTTATCTTATAATGATAAATATGTCATTAATATAATATATAAACATTAATTCCATTATTATATACAATCTTTATATATGGTAAGGACAAATGTTTTTTATCAATTTATGGAGGTGATAGTTCCCACATACCCAGAAATGATTAATTCATTTCCTATTTTATATAATCATAGATAGATTTTTGTTATTATTCTAACATAAAAAAATATTAGGGAATTTATGATATTGGATTTATTATATCATCATGGTTAGATAATATTTTAAGGGAGTGGAATAATAAATAAAACAAAAAAAAATTAATTAAAATTGATACCCCTTCTTCAGACGATATCTTTTGATTAAACATTTAATAACAATAAAAAGAGTGTTATAACTAAAATATGGCATGCAGAATATGAATAGTATTTTTAAGAAGGTAATTTTTATTCTTGTGCTGATCAAAATAGGATTTTTGGTGTAATGTATAAAGAATAATGGAATCCCTTTTATAGGAGAGGGGAGGGTACTCTTTGAATTTCTAAAAGAATTAAAATAATATAAATAAATTTTCAATTCAAAATGGGTCCAAGTTGATTTATTTAAAAGGTAGGATGATCATCTGTCAAAATTCATTCATCCAATAACAATTATACATTGTTTGACTATTTTTTTAATTCTTATTTTTTAATTTTAATCTATATTTTACCCTTTTAACTCTTACTATGTAATTATGTAGTATACAATTTGAGAGTTAATATAACAACCATAATAAAAAAATGGAAAAATAAATGAGTAAATTTTGTAATGTTAGTATATATCACAATTATTTGGCCGAATGTTATATTTTTATAAATTTTATATCATTTATTAAAATATCATTTATTTTAAGATATCATTTATATCAATTTTGACAATATACAATACATGATTTTAAAAATCGAATTAAATCATAATATCTTCAAAAAACACTATTAAATTATCCCTAATAATTAATTAAAATACTTAAAATTATTTTTTGGCAAAAATAATATAAAATTACATTTATTTAAGTATTTTTAATATCATTTATATTATTCTTCCATTAATGAAGCATTTCATACATTATCGTGTCACCATTTTATTTAATAATTTCATCATAAAATTTTTAAATAAATTATCATCATGTAGGTAATAAATTTATATGTATAAATACTATTTTTAGTCAAACACTACCATTATATAACCCCAAATTAAAAAAAAATTTACTTATTAAAAACAGGAGTGAGAAAAAATGATTTTTTCTTTGAATAAAATAATATAATTGTCTTAATGTAATTAAATTTTCTCCAAAGGTTATATTTTTGAAAAATGATTCATTTAGGTCGAGTCATAAAAATCCAATGAAACTAAGACACGTTTAAGAGTAATTTATAATATTATTTTTACCCATAATTACCTAATTTACACTTAACTATTTTAATAAAAATTATTACTAGAGTTACTTTCCATATATTTCAAAAATTATATTGATACTATTGTATCATATATATTAGACATATTTCAACTATTTATTTCTATTTTTGAGAAATTCAGTACACAGAAGTGGATAAATTGTTTTAAAAATTAATCCCTTTGATTGATCTTGAAAATGAGTTTTTAAAGTAAAAATAGTCAAATATTGAAAATGTTTTTATATCAAATATAGACGTTAAATTTAATACAATGGAAAAATAGGATTAAATTATAAAAAATGATTTAATTATACTTTAAAAAAAATTAAAACATAATTTATCTCTATAAATATGTTCAATGAAAAAGGTGTTTTGAACTAATATTTTTTATTATTCATTATTCATAAAAACATGAACGTTCTTAGAAGAATGCAAAAAATAAAACCAAAGTAAATTTATATAATAAATTTCTAAAAAAAAGTTAATTTTTAAAAATATAATTTATTAATATTCCAAAAACTGTATTAAAATTGGGTTCTCTATCAAAAGGAAAAAATTGATTTTTTTTGAAAAATAAAATATTTTTATATGAATTTGTGCTTTTTTCGTATATCATTTCTAGAGAAAATAGAAGATGAATTATAAACAATAAATTTGATATAATATAAAATTTTTCTTATTAATATAATGTAATGAGTGTGATTTATTAATTTATTGTTATAAAATACACTTTTGCACATTTAAATTATTTTTCAGAAAAATATTTCCATTAATTTTAAAAAGGTTATTGTCTCCATTTATAATTTATTGGAAAAAAAATAATTATTATAAATACATGTATAAAACTTATCTCAGTAGTTTAGTTAATCATAGTTATACCCACGTATCTAACAGGTATGTGAAAACTTCTATATTAAATAATAATATTTTTTCATTCCTTTAATCTCGATGGGGTGTATCATGTATGCTGTCAAAATTAGTGTTTCCATTTAAAAAAGAGGGATATAAAAGGAGTAGTAAGATATGACTATCTTGAATATGATGATCAGAGGAGTGATGGGAACCATTCCCCCTTCCATCTCTCGTAGGCCCGTTGTCTTCCACCAACGGAGGTGGGGAACTATGTGGTTTTAAAAATCATCTGCTTACTCTTGTATTTCTCGTTCAAGAATGACTTATAATGAATAATGTGGAAAAAGAGGTTATTCATAATCATGGAATACCTAGCCTCTGATTCATGCTTTTTTATATAATCTTCATTTGAATCATCCTCTCATATTCCTTTAGATTACATGTATAAGTGTGGGTCCACAACGCTATGTTTGCAAACTCAGGGAAAACCAGATTGTTTGTTTTCAAAGACCTACTATTTTTTATAATTTCTCACACCGATCAATACTCATGTGGGCTAAAAGGTAAAATATGGTCATAAAATCCACATGATCCCGAACCTAAATGGACCCCCTATATGGTATAATCATGGAATCCTCCTCAGGAGTATGCCTAAGTGATAATCATCCCCAAGAATCCACCTTAGTAGTAAGCTCCAAACCAAACTAATAAATGGGAATCATTCCATCTGCAATCCAAATCCAATAAATAGAGAATCTTTACCAGGAATAATATCATATATCCATCATAATTGTATCATTTTGATGAGTAAGCCCCAATATAATCCTCTCAAAGTACCATACTACTCTATAAGAAAAATATGAGGGGCTTAATCTGCATAGGTCCTTATAACTGAACTATGTGGGATTTTATTCCCTTACAAATGGGATATGATGGAAACCTCACCATGGTTTAATCCCAACACCCCATATCGACCCAATTATCATTGGGACACATTCCCATTAGGGTCTAATTCAACCTAAAAATTCATAACCCATTCGAGTTCCCTAGGCTACTTTGGTATAAGCCTCACACCAAAATGTGGAAAGGAACCTTTCTATTAGATTTCCTCACCTCATGACATTATATATCTTCATTTTTTCCTTATCACATGATTTTAAAAGGAATTTTGTGACCTATGACGTGTCAACAAACTATGTGGGTTTTGATTCATTTCACGAGGATATTCTAGAATTCCATCACTTGGGTTTGATCCCAATATCGAAACAACTCTCATATCACTGGATAATGATACACTCCAAATTTCCCCAGTGCATGTCTATCAAACTAAGATCATCATAATAATGACAAAAGAATCTATAATTATTAAATTGTGGGATACTATTGATGAAAAACATTGTATATATATAGATATCTACCTTGAGGAACAAACATGGATACATATAGTTTATTTTTTGTTCCACACTTTCTAAAAATAGGTTTTTAATTCAACGGTGACATGTATCATACATTGTAATTAATGATGGACTCATAAATATATCTTAAATATATAATAGAATCATGAAGTTGGAAATAATTCCCACCCAAAGAGTGTGATGAGCACGTCCTCCAATCCTCTCGGCCAATGTGAGTTATTATGCATTATTGTAAAAACATCCTAATTAGTGTCTAACATGGGATAGTAGGTCCCCATGGATATAAACCAATTGGTTGTTTTTGGTTATAAGAACAATCCAATTAGAAACCACTTGGAAATACTGAACCCAACATAAATGACTTCACAAAACTCAAACCCCTATAATTGACCATTGGGTGAACAATGACAATCTCTATCAGAAATAATCTTATAAACATAGTAATTTGTAATCTCTAAGATGTGAGATTATGAGAATTGACCAAAAAGTAGAAATTTCACCTGTTTATTTGTTACCATATATTCCAATATATGAGTTTTTTTAAAGTTCTATAGACTTTAGGATTATTGTTAATGCATTTCATGACTCGCCAAGGATGATTTGTTATTGTAAAACATGATGAATCAAGATTATATTGAATTTAAATGTGTTGGATATATCAAAATTGATCTGTTCATAAATAATATTTCAAGGAATGATTGTCTCTTCCATATTTGTAGTTTTTGATACATAAACCCTTTAATAGAAAGGGATCCATTGCTTTCAATTCTATGGACATACTATAATATTTAATTTATTTTAGATATTAAATGAAAAATGTATCACGTATATTTGTTGATTAAATTGGTGTGGAAACTACTTTATGAGATATGAAAACAAATAGACTATATTTCGAACTGAATGTTCATATGTTTGTTATTTTCATTGTGTGATACACTCTTCCTATATTATTGTCTTGACCAGTTTCTAGATATTAATCATTGACTTTAGGTAGTCCCACCTAATTACTCTCAAGAAGATTTATATAAGTTCACAATCAAAGGATTTCTATTATTCATAGTAAAATATTATATAAAATAGTTTGAATAAAATTTATCCTCTCGAATGAGAGATGATATTTATTTAGGATTATTTAAAATAACATTAATACTAAATAAATATTTCTCTTCAAAAAAGTTTTTTAATTATTTGAATATATAATATTTATTTATCACTCTATTTTCAAATGCTAAAAAATAATTATTTACTCATTATTAATAAAATTATTTATTTTTCAGAATATCAAAATAAATTTTCTATCTGGATTATTTTAAATATAATATTTATTTAATGATAGAATATAATAATATTTATCGCTTAATAATCTCAAGATAATAAATAAATATTTTTAACAAATAATATATTTAAAAATTTGAATATGAAAATAAATGTATAATTTTCTAAAAATTAAGTATAATATTTATTAATGTTTTTATTAATAAATTCAACCCATATCAATGAGCATTAATGAACCTATATTTTAATCTGATAATAAATATTTATTTACCATAAAATAAAAAATATTTTTTATTGTGTGGAATAGAAAATACATGGAATAAAATAATTATATTCTTATTTTACTTGTAATGGGGGTTATTTTGTATTTGAATTATTTTTAGGGCCCTTTGTGAAATTAATTAATAAGAAACCCTATCTTTAGATTAATAGATAAAAAATTAATGTAATTTTCAGGTTAATTATTATGCAAAAAATTCTCCAACCTAGAAAGTTCCATATCAATTAAGAAAATTTCTAGGATTTCTCTCAATAAATCAAGTGATTATCTACTTATCCATTTCTTTCAAGATGGAGATATCAATAGATGGACCTTTCCGAACTGAAGAGACTATTTTTTCAATCAACAGAGTGATGCAAGATGATCATTAACATCATACTATCACCCTGAGTGTAGTTTGTGATGTTATTAGATCAAGAGAGTATGTGCGTATATCCACAATAGGGGAACTATTTTGGGTCCTCATCAACATAGTAAAATACAATTGAACTACCTTCAAATAAAAAACAACTACATCCATGAAAGAAAAAAAGTTATAGTTATTTATTCTTGATATTAAATTAAATACAAGTTAACATGAAAATATCCTCTCTATCAGTTTTTGAAAAAACAATTTTCAATATTCTTCAGGAAACATTCCATGTAATTTCCATTCATATCATGTACATTATAGATGATCTATTGAATCAAATAAAATATGATTCGTTTATAGGTATATTAGGTTCTTTTTCTTTGCTTGTAACCATAAAGTTGTATCAAATGTAACATATTCAATTTATAATTATATAATTATTGATGATGATTTATGTATTTAAAAGTTAGTATCCATTTCAAAAAAAATTATTTGGTTTTCAACATAATTTCATTTCCAATAATTTTTCATGTTTATAACCCAAATCGCGTAAATAATCGATAATGAGAAACTAAATAATCCATTACTAATTTCTAGTTAGTTTAAATTTATAACAAAATGATACATGGAGTTTAGCCTGATGGTACACTCTGTGTACCCATGTCTAATGGACCAGGATGATACTCGAATTAATTTAGTGCATCAGAAATTAATTACACTTGTAGTGTGTTAAATAAACACCATGTTTTAATTGAGCCAGCTTGGTACATGGTCCTCCAATTTTCACATCATGTAACTAACTTACAAAGTGTGAAGCCCTCCTGGAATCACAGTGTAAATTATGGTATCCAAGTCATGTCATTCATTTATTAGATGAAATAGGGACTAGAAACCATCTACCAAGAAGACTACATGTCATTTAACATATGTATAAGTTGTGTTCCTCTATCCAGTTTAAATTTTTATAAAAGATATCTCCTTGAGGGTATGTGGTAAAATCATATTACAATCTAACCACAATAATAGGATACCGAACTATTCCAAAAAACATTAAATGTTTGGAATCAAACAACCTATGTATGCTCCATGCAATTGAAGTTTACTTTTCATAGGGTTTTTCTTTGATGAGATCTGATAAGTAGTCACCATCCTATCCCAAGCCTGAATGTATTCATCTAGGTTTATTTTCTTCACATTGATTCTAGGAGGCATGATATGGTCTTACTTGCGGTTCCACATAGCTTTCTCTTCATTATGGTCATCTTGTAATGATCTAGTGTACATTATATCAGCTTACACTTTTAAAACATTGAGAGTAAAATTATTTTCTTCTATCTCTTCCTTAGATTGTAGGAGAAGCTCCAGGTCCGCCTCCTCCTTCCTTGCCTTCTCATGGATATCCCTTAATGCCACCATGTCACTTGACCGAGTTGTATCCCCAAGCTTGTCACTTTTAGAGTCCTCCACCTTGTCATAGGAGGATGGTTGGTTAGGCTCCCTAAAATGTATACCCTTTTGAGATGATCAGGTATTCAACGGTTTGGGAGGTATGAGTAACCTCTATGGGTCTTGGTCTTCCTCCTGGTATAAATCGAATAGTCTGCAACATAAATGAGCTTTAGCTTCCCTTGTGAAATCCTACCATGTGAGATCCTCATGATTTTATCATCTTTTACAGACTCCATGGGAGATTAAGGTGTCTTATCTAAGGAATATTCATCATCATTTCATGGAATCCTATACATGGAGTTCATGTTATTCACCTTGGTCAATTCCCCATTATCCATGGCCCCATCCACACCATTAGTCAGCTTCATGAGAGAACTACCTCCTATCCTCAGAGAAACTGATACTAGAATTATTGTACTACACCCCTAGGGTCCACTCTCACATATTGAGGATGAGATGGTGTGACTACCATTAGTGTCGGCCTCTTCCATATTGCAAATCAATGGGATGATAAAGCTACTGCATATGATTTCGTATTAGCGGTAACCTTTTCCCCACCTTCGCTGACTATGACTGTGGAATCACCTCGTTGACCATGACTGCAAGCATGTTTGAGATAACCCAGACGACCAAAAATATAATAGAAATCAATCCAATGATCAAAAATAACCATCTGTTTGATTTGGTACTCATTCTCAGAGTTAATTCACACAAAATCTACTGGTGGATTGGAATCATAGACCTCCACAGAGATCCACAAAGAAATTGGATGATATAGGGGTCAAGATTGGTCATCATAACATAATATCCTACCCAAATTATTACCTGGAATCGAAATGATAGAGGGGTTTTGGAACGGGAGTGGAAGACTGGTGTAGCTTACCCAGATTGGAGTCGTCGGTAGATCAATCCTCAAATGAAAATTGACAGACCATCAGATGTGGAAGAAGAGAGCTCTGTTTCAGGTATTTTTGTTATCGGTGTAGGTGGTGATAAGATCGTATTCATCTGTGAAGTGAATAAGAAGGTGTGGATGCTCTAGAAGCCCAAAAATTGTGTGGTTATAAAAACCCAATGACTCGGAGATAAAGCAATCGAAGGAATCAGTGGAAGGATCATTCCAAGAAAAACAGACCGCCAGAGAGTTCTTATGGAGGTCCACTACATTAAAGAACTCATTTCCCATTAACAAAATATTTTTAAGTCCCTCGACTAATGATTGATCATTGGGTGTGAGTTCAATGGCAGGGAATGTAAGGAGCTTTGCCAGATCTGTGAGAGGAGCAAAAGAATTGGGGGAAGCAAGCCCGAGTGACCACTCCCCCTCTCCGAAATAGGAGGAAAGGGGTCTGAGGCCATGCCCTTTAGGCCATGGAAACACGAGAAATGTATTACAAAACTGTATTGAGGGATATAGATGGAACATAGAATGATTCACACATTATCTACACAACCTATTTATATAGAAAATTAAAATTAATTTATTACCTCATATTCCTCATCATTATGTGGTATTTTTTCCATATATTGACTCATACATGTACTTAATTAATTTCTACATAAAATCTAAGCTACATTCCATGTACAGTCTCAAAATGTTGACTATACAATGCACATTAAAATAATTACATACAAAGATATTTTTCATTTATTCTATTGGAAATTTTGTTGAATCATACACTGTATGTAATTATGTGATAAACCATATTTGATAAATATTTATTATTTAATAATAAATATCAAAATATATAAAAATTAGTTCAAATAGTTACTCATTGAGTTACATCTTAGTATCAGATGGGTACTTATTATATCAAAATTTAAATAAAATTAATTTACTTAATTTATTTAAAATCATTATAGATAAGTATTTTTTCAATAAATGAAATAGAAAAATATATTAAAAAAATAATTTAAATAATTCATAGGCGTTTATATAAATAAAAGAGTGAATATAAATGATTGGTATACAATTATTATAAATATGTACTCACTATACAACTATATGATCATGAGAATAGGCCACCCTATGTATGTTTATAGTTTCTTTTAATTTGATTACTACATGTGTCTTGCGATTTTTTTATTAAATTATATTTATTGTGTCAGAGTTATCCCTCCCTCTATATTATGCACATACCTATGTTTCCATGGTTACTTTAATGTAAACCCCCTTTCTGGTTCCCTTCACATAGAAATGAATTAAATTCCATATAAGGATGAATCACATTGGTGAATATAATTTATTCAAGATACCATAGAGTGAAAAAAAAACAAAGGATATATATATTAAAATAGTGGAATTCAATACACTCAATCACAATACTAGATTATAGATTTTTACCCTAGGTTCCATGGTTTATTTATTTCCCACACAAAAAACAAACCAATAGTTAAAAATTAGGATCATGTAATGTTTTATTAATTTTTTTCCATTATTTTTTTTAGATGAAAATAAATGATCACAAAAAAATGGATTAATATGAAAAATTAAATTAAAAATAAAAATGGATTATTTGAAAAAAAATTATCCATATTTGGTAAATAACATATATAAAAGATAGTTAATATCAAAAAATAAATGTATATGATTACATAAAAATATAATAATATAAAAAACACATCATATTAATTTAAATAAATTATGCCTTCCATTATTTCAATAATGAATAGCCACAGTTTCAGTTTCAATTCAGGCCATAGTAGGGGCCTTTTTTTGTTGGATTGTCATAACTATTATAATGGGAATAATTAATTAAAAATTTACTAAATTTCATATCCATATGCAATTCAAAATAAATTTGGGGAAAAGTGTTGAAGAAAATTGAGTCAGGATTTTAGGATTGGGTAGTCCACTAAACAAAATAAGTAATTGAAATCCCTTATTTTGGAAGATGGAATACTTAATCCCCTTTTTCATGATTTCATGAACATAGTCTGGATAATAAAAAGGGAAATATGTATCCTTTATAATATAATACCAAAAGCGATGGGAAATTTTATGGTCTATAAGAGGGTTGTTAAGACTAGATAAAATAGTGTGATACATAATATAATTAATATTATTATGGATCGCACGATTTTTAATCAGGTAAAGTATTAATATATTAATTTTAATTACTAAAAAAATAAAAAGTGAAACCTTGAAAAAAGAATTATCATTCTTTAACTAAACAAATGTCATAAAATGAAACAAATTGATGGAGTGTCATAGATTTTTTACACTGATTTATTATTGGATAATTTTTGTTGTGTGTATGAATTACCAAAACAAGACCATATTCTAGCCAAGACGTGGTTTAAAATATTCCTAGAAAACACCTGGAGAGGTTTTGTAACACCTGAGATTTTTATAAGTAATATTTTGTTATTATGTTATATATATATATCATCAAATGAATCTTTCACTACACACTAGCTTGACTTACTTTACTCGCAATCGCGACCTTCCTCAATAGCTTGCGTTGTACGCAATACCGAGTTTCACTAAACGACGATATTCTATTAAAATATTATTTAAAATAGCCATTATGAATATTAATAACCACTTTTTGAAATTTTATCTTTCAAAATGGACCTCATTTTTGGATTTGGAATACCGAAATTAGCCTAGGGTGAAATTTTGGTATTTTTCTGAAAACATTCAATTTTTGATGAATAGTGAAACCACTAAGTGGTAGGTTAAAAACTGAATTTTGCATAAAACTAAATTTTACTGCTTCTGTGAATGGAATTTCGAAAATCCAACAGACACAGTTGATATCAGTAAGTAAAATTTGGTTCAATGAGATAAAAATAATTTTTTGGTGAATAGTAACTTTTTACTTTTTTTACCGCGGTTATTAGTAAATAGGGTAACTAAGGGTAAATATGATATTAATATTACCCTAACACATGTCCTAATTCTATTGGATAAGTGTAATTCGACCAAAAACAACCTTATTAATATAATATGACCATTTAGGTCCACTTGGAATAGATTATGACATTTAATATTATTTTATTTATTGAATAGTTAAAATAGTTAAAATCAAAGTTTAATAACTAAAACATTTTTAATATGGGGTTATACATAAGATAAATTCGACTATAAATATTAATTAGAAAGATAAAATGCTTTCCTACATAATGGTATTTTATTTATAATTTTTAGACTTTAAATAAATTAATTTATTTATGACACAACGATGATGAAGTAATTACCCTTTTAAGGAAATGTTAACATAATTGATGTTATAAATGCTCAAATAAATGTAATTTGAGACTTTTTATGAATTCCACTAATTTTATAGGTTACTATGATATATTATTTTTGATTTAATCAACTTGGTTAAAACAAATACTTTTGTTATGACTTTCACAAAAATCACATATCAAATAGTGTCAAAATTGACACAAAATAGTTTTTAAATCAAATATTATATTATTAATTTTTATTTTATTCCTAAAAATATAAGGTTCGTCCAAATGTCTTAGATAAGGATATATATATTAATAATAAACAACTTGGGATTCGTTTTGGCATGTTATAGTAAGTGTATTAACCTTATAGTGTAAGAAAACAAAAGGTCGCGGTAAAAGTTAAATTATTTAACTTAGAGTTAAATCTAATTGATAAGTTTAAAATAATAACCTAAACGTGTCTAAATCCTATTGGTTGATAGGATTTAGACCCATCCCCACTTTACCTTCTAAATAAGACCCTTTGGAACCATTATAAACCGATTTTTACTTTAATATAAAATAATATTTTGAGATATTCCTAAGATGCCCCTCTCCTCCCTTATAAAAGGGCACCTCCTCCCCCTCCTCCTCACACCAATTTGAGCACTCAAGCTCGGCCAACCCCTGCCAAAATCCCTTATCCACTTCCCTATAATAATCCTAGAGGTCCTGGTCTTCTTCAAAGACCAATATTAGTTCCCTAAGTGGAGGATTCAATGAGGCGTTTCAAAGAAGAGGTAATATCCACTACCGATCTTTTCAATTTCTTTCTTCTTCAACTTATTCTTCTTTAGTTGTTTCATGATAAAGTAATAACATCAGTATTACTTACATACTGATATGTTATTATAAATATGAAACAACCCTAATTCACCTTCTATCCATCCTACGGAAAAATGAAATCACCGCGCGTGCGTACGTACGGAATACTGTCTCCAGGCCGTGGTGTAATCTATTTTCCACCATCACCTTACAAGGATGGGTATAATGGTGTAATGAGTAACTATATATGATTATTATAAACTGATATTGATACTGAAATATTATAAATACACTTAAATACAATTCCACGATCATGGGAACAATATCATCGCTCGTGCGTACGTACAGAATACCATCTCCACGATGTGATGCGACTTGTTCTAAATGATCATCATTACATATTAATTATATAAATGAATTGAATGAATATGATATATGTTACACTAATAACATTCTGTATATAAGTTATCTATAACCTTAAAAAAAGAATAAGAATTTATTCGGCAAAACACGCATAAGAACAAAAGAAAATAAAGACCCGAGTAACAAGTAACAATGAAATATTACTAATAAGAAGCTAAGAATATGACAATATATGATATCATATCAATATGTATGATTCTGGAAAAAGTCAATAACATTATTTAAACCATTATACAGGAGCTTCAGACACGTACAAAGCAAATCAGATCTAAGGTAAGGGAATATATCACAATCTCATTTTATCCGAGATTGTTTATACTTTGGTATTTACTGTGGTGTATTTTATCATCCACATCCATGTTTACTCAATATGTAATATTATTTCCATCCACGTACAATTGTTTAAATCCAATTTTACCCCTCGGTGAGTTTTTACTAAAAGATATGAAAGGAATATTTTGTCGTTTTTCGTACGAGGTACTTTTTGACTTTTCCGACAAAAGTACGAAGAATGTTTTTTTTAACTTATACGACAAGAATGGATTTTTAAAAAATTATTTCCAAGAATCTTCCTTTATAATTTTTCAAGTTTATTTTTATTCAACTTCTTTTAGTTTGTAATTGTATGACATTTTAAGAAAATAAAAGTGTTTTTGAAGTAGAAAGGATATTTTCCTCAAGAATGGAGTTCAAATGTTTTATCCAAATTATTTTCCATCTAAGATAATATAGGGTTCTGTTTTTATCCCTATTATTACATTGATTTGATTATGTTTTGAGGGAATTATTTTTATGAAGTCATTTAACTTATATGATTTTTTTATGATGTCATGATGTTTCAAGAATCCCATTTTTGTTACATGTGTTATGCGATGATGTAAGATTTATGATTATGTGGCACACATAAGAAAGGATTCATTATAAGATGGGTGGGACCTATATCTCCCTCCAATGCATTGGGTAAAGATTTATATCTCTTGATATATACATGGCTGGAACGGAAGGTTATTTCGGTTCAGTGATACATGACTGAAACGAGTAGTGAACTCGGTTCAGAAATGGACTTTGTCCGCTAAGATAGTCTTGGCAATGAGTCATGACTAACAAGAAATGATTTTCCATGATTATGAGTTCATGCCACAAAGTTTC
This sequence comes from Viscum album, assembly GCA_963277665.1. NCBI lineage: Eukaryota > Viridiplantae > Streptophyta > Magnoliopsida > Santalales > Viscaceae > Viscum > Viscum album. Next base: position 775,810,518 of record OY728120.1, on the reverse strand, counting down.
AAGTTTTATTTTATGATTATGGGGATCTCATTTTCACTTCTATGATTTATTCCATGTTAAGATATTATGATCTCTTTTGCAGGTTATGATTTTCAAAACGATATGATATGATTTTTATTTCTTTTGTTTACCCTTACTGAGCATTTGAGCTCACCCTTTTCTATGTTTTATTTCCCCAGGTCAGGAAGAAGGTTATTATGTAGACTATGCCAAAAAGGGACTCTAGATATGATGAAATAAATGGGAGGCAAAGTATATGCTTTATGAACTAGTTGTTTATGATTCCCATTTTCTAAAGACAATATACATATACGGTCCTTTCATGGTTTTTTTATATGTTGTAATATGTATGCTTCAATTTTGAAGTATTAACAATGTATGTAAAGTATGGGTGGTTATAGTTGGTATCAGAGGAAAGGTATAGTCAACCTTTGGAAACTAGGATTTGAAAGCCTTTGTAAGAACCCTAAGGATAAGTCTAAGCATAGAACACAATCATAGTGTTTTATAAATGGCCATGAATAACCTAGGACAAGACCTTAAGCGTGAAAATTTTATTCTTGAATTATGTGTTTTTCCTATTATAATTATTGTTGCTCACACTATTCTTCTTGGTTTTAGTCATTGGCTGGAACCCGAAGGAACCGTGTTAATGCGGAATGCGATGGGAAATGCAATGATTGTCCCCCTGAGCAACCAAACGATATAGGAGCTTGAATGAAAAATCTTGTAGCCATGCTCACACAACTTTCTCAAGCTATGAATCATGCAGGACTTCCAAATGAGCAAAGGAAGGAGCAACATTATGTTGAATCCTTCATGAGGCAGTGTCCACCTTCATTCAGCGGGTCTACTGATCCATTAGTTGCTGAACAATGGATTAGTACTACTGAAAAGATATTTTCAGTTATTCAATGTTCTGAACATGATAAAGTCATCCTAGTAGTGTATCGTTTGGAAGGAGATGCTGATCAATGGTGGAATCTTATTCAGAATACAAGGCAAAGGGATGAAATTGAGTCCATGGAATGTGACGAGTTCAAAACTTATTTTTCAATAAGTACTCCCCTCGTATTCTCCGAACATAGATGGAGAAAGAGTTTCTTGAACTGAATCAAAGGGATGATGAATTTGTTGGTACCTATGAAGCAAATTTTACAAGACCTACAAGGTACGCTTTTGGTATTATTATCCAACCTGAGAGTAAGATCGATCGATTCTTTAGTTGCTTAAAACCAAGTATTTGAAGGGTGTCAGCCATAAGGGACTTCAATAGCTACGAGGAAATCATTCGATGTGCTCTCAAATTCGAGATAGAGATTGGAGTAACCCATCAGTCATATGGGTTTGATAAGAAGAGGAAAATGGAATTCAAAGGGAAATATAAAGAGCTCCCTGAAAAGAAGAAGAGCTTTCCCTTATGCTCAAGGTGTGGAAAGAAACATGAAGGGGGTTGTCTTAAAGGAACAAGTAAATGTTTCAAATGTGGAAAGGAAGGTCATCGGGCATTTGAATGCCACGATGATGGGAAGAAGATGTCAAATGATGAAAACAAAAGAAGGGATACACAGAATGAACCTACTACACTTCAATGTTTCAAGTTAAAGGAGATGGGGAATTATGCCAATCAATGCCCAAATCCAAGGGTTGATGATGATGGTCGATGTCAAAAAAATCTTAAGGCTAAAGAAAAAGGAAAGTCATATGCCATTTCTATAAGCGATGTGGAGTACGATAATGATGTGGTGAAAAGTACACTTACCATCCACTCTAAAGTGGAAAATGTTTTATTTGATTCTGGATCCACCCACTCTTTTATTTCTGAAGAATTTTCTAAGGGTATCACCATATTACCTCTACAATTAGATGTTGAGTTAGCCGTGACAACACCTAATGGCACATCAATCGCATCAAAAGTTTATAATTCTTCTCCAATTGATGTTTGTGGGAAATTTCTTCCTACAAATCTTGTGATCCTTCCTATAGTGGAATTTTATGTGATTCTTGGCATGGATTGGCTTTCTTTATACGGAGCTCATATCAATTGACAATGAAGGGAAGTCACATTTCATATTCCAGATCAATCTATGATCGTCTATCAATTCAAGGATGAACATAACCTTCCAGTGGAAATTTCTTCCATTTTATGGGTATTGATTCCACTAAATGAAGGTTATTTATCTCAAATGGTTGGTGAGAAACTCGCAATTAAGAATATGCCCATCGTACGGGAGTTTGATGATGTCTTTCCGTAGGAATTACTGGGTCTTCCACCAAATCGTGAAGTTGAGTTTTCAATAGAACTCGTATCGGGAGCTTTGCCTATTTCAAAGACACCTTATAGAATGGCCCCAATTGAGTTGCAGGAATTGAAGAAGCAACTCCAAGTGAATCTTGATAAGGGATTCATACGCCCTAGTGCGTCACCTTGGGGAGCACCTGTTCTATTTCATAAGAAGAAAGATGGATCAATGAGACTCTGCATTGATTATCGAGAACTTAACAAGATCAATATCAAGAACAAATATACTCTCCCACGCATTGATGACTTATTTGACCAACTATACGGAGCACAATACTTTTCCAAGATTGATCTTCATTCAGGGTATCATCAATTAAGGGTCAAAAGGGAGGATATACCAAAGACGGCTTTCCGTACAAGGTATGGACACTATAAATTTATAGTGATGCCATTTGGTCTTACTAATGCCCCTGCTATCTTCATGGATCTAATGAATATAGTCTTTAGAGACTATCTTGATCAATTTGTGGTAGTCTTTATAGACGATATTCTTGTCTATTCAAAGAGCAAGGAAGAGCATGAAGATCACTTGAGAATTATATTGAAGACCCTGATAAAGGAGAAGCTTTATGCCAAATTTACCAAGTGTGAATTTTGGCATTAAAAAGTTGAATTTTTGGTTCACATAATCTCAAAAGAGGGGATATATATGGATCCAGCAAAAACAGAGGTTATCCAAAGATGGTCGAGACCAACAACAGTAACTGAGATCCAAAGTTTTCTTGTTTTGGTAGGATATTATTGACATTTAGTAAAATATATTTCACGATTATCTAACCCACTCACCAAGTTGACTCAGAAAAGAGTTAAGTTTGTTTGAACAGAGGAATGTGAATAGAATTTCAAGGAGTTGAAAAAAAGGTTATCCAGTGCACCTATTCTCACACTGCCTTGTAGTGGAGAAAGGTTTGTGATCTATAGTGATGCATACAAGAAGGGATTGGGGTGTGTTCTTATGCAAAATGTTATGGTGATAGCTTATGCCTAACGACAGTTGAAAATCCATGAGAAAAATTACCCAACACATGATTTGGAGTTAGCTGCGGTAATCATTGCATAAAAGATTTGGAGGCATTACCTTTATGGTGAAAGGTGTGATATTTATACTGATCATAAAAGTTTAAAGTATATTTTCACACAAAAGGAGCTGAATATGCGTCAAAGAAGATGGTTGGAGCTGATTAAGAATTATGACTGCTCAATCCATTACCACCCTGGGAAAGCAAACAAGGTGGCAGATGCATTAAGTCGACAAGACCATGCTAGTTTATCCATGATGAGGATCACAAAAGATCCAATATTAATGGATTTACAATGGATGGATCATGGAATTAAAATGTAAGGGGAAAGATCTTATCTTTCTCAAATGAATGTTCAACCATCTATACATGTGAAGATTAAAGAGGCACAGAAAGAAGATGTCGAGTTACAAAAGAAGGTGAGAAATGTTCCTGAGTTCAACCTTGATTGTATTGGGATAATAAAGTTCAAGAATCAGGTTTGTGTTCCTCCCATCCCTGAGTTAAAGAAGGAGCTACTGGATGAGGCTCATAGTTCTTCATTCTCTATTCATCCTGGAAGCACGAAGATGTATAGGGACCTGAAAGAGTACTTCTGGTGGGATGGCATGAAAAGAGATGTTGCTGAATATGTCTCTCGATGCTTGGTTTGTCAACAAGTTATAGCTGAGAGACAGAAGTCTAAGGGGATGTTACAACCATTACCCATACCTGAATGGAAATGGGAAAACATCACTATGGACTTTGTCACAGGACCTCCTAAAACATCCAAAGGCAATAATGCTTTCTGGGTCATAGTTGATCGTCTTACAAAGTCTGCACACTTCATTTCTATTAGAGAGGATTTCGCTCTAGATCAGCTTGCCAGGATATATGTAACGGAAGTGGTAAGATTGCATGGAGTAACACTTTCTATTATATATGATCAGGATCCGAGATTTACGTCGAAGTAATGGTGAATTCTTCAGCATACTCTGGATATAGAGTTGAGTTTCAGCACTGCTTATCATCCTCAGACAGACGGTCAGTCTGAGAGAACAATTCAAACCCTAGAAGATATGTTGAGATCTTGCTCTATGGATTTCAAAGGAGGTTGGGATCAACACCTACCTTTGGTGGAATTTTCTTATAATAATAGATTTCACTCTAGTATTCAGATGGATCCTTATGAATCTCTCTATGGAAAGAAATGAAGGACTCCAACTTGCTGAGATGAAGTTGGGGAAAGAAAGATATTAGGACCTGATCTCGTTGATGAAATGGCAGAAAATGTCAGATCTATTCAACAAAACATAAGAACAGCTCAGAGTCGATAGAAAAGTTATGTCGACAACCGAAGAAAAGACCTAGAGTTTGAAGTGGGTGATAAAGTGTTCTTACGAATATCTCCCTGGAAGAGGGTTATGAGATTTGGATAGAAGGGGAAGTTGAGCCCTAGATATATCGGTCCTTTCGAAATACTGGATCGTGTTGGAAAGGTAGCATACCGATTGGCGCTTCCAACGAATCTCTCTCAAGTTCACGATGTGTTCCATGTATCTCTCCTGAGAAAGTACATACCTGATCCTTCACATGTACTTAGCTCAGAAGTTGTACCGCTAGAGAAAGATCTTTCTTATGAAGAACAACCGATAGAGATTCTAGATCGTAGAGAAAAAGTCCTACGAAATAAGACCACTCGATTGGTGAAATTTTATGGAGGAACCACCAACTTGAAGAAGCTACATGTGAGCTTTAGGATATGATGAGAGAGAAGTATCCTCATCTGTTTGTTACAAAGTGACGAATTTCGAGGAGGAAATTATTTTTAAGGGGGGTAGAATGTAACACCCGAGATTTTTATGAGTAATATTTTTTTTTGTGTTATATATATATCATCAAAAGAATCTTTCACTACACACTATCTTGACTTACTTTACACGCAATCGCGACCTTCCTCGATAGCATGCGTTGTACGCAATACCGAGATTCACTAAACGACGATATTCTATTAAAATATTATTTAAAATAGATGTTATGAATTGTAATAACCACTTTTTGAAATTTAATCTTTCAAAATGGACCTCATTTTTGGATTCGGAATACCGAAATTAGCCTAGGGTGAAATTTTGGTATTTTTCTGAAAACATTCAATTTTTGATGAATAGTGAAACCACTAAGTGGTAGGTTAAAAACTGAATTTTGCAAAAAACTTAATTTTACCGCTTCTGTGAATAGAATTTCGAAAATCCGACAGACACGGTTGGTATCAGTAAATAAAATGTGGTTCAATGAGATAAAAATAATTTTTTGGTGAATAGTAACTTTTTACTTTTTTTTACCGCGGTTAATAGTAAATAGGGTAACTAAGGGTAAATATTATATTACTATTAACCTAACACATGTCCTAATTCTATCAGATAAGTGTAATTCGACCAAAAACAACTTTATGAATATAATATGACCATTTAGGTCCACTTGGATTAGATTATGACATTTAATATTATTTTATTTAATGAATAGTTAAAATAGTTAAAATCAATGTTTAATAAGTAAAACATTTTTAATATGGGGTTATACATAAGATAAATTTGACTATAAATATTCATTAGAAATATAAAAAGATTTCCTACTTAATGATATTTTATATATAATTTTTAGACTTTACATAAATTAATTTATTTATGACACAACGATGATGCAGTAATTACCCTTTTAAGGAAATGTTAACATAATTGATGTTATAAATGCTCAAATAAATGTAATTTGAGGATTTTTATGAATTCCACCAATTTTCTAGGTTACTATGATATATTAGTGTTTATTTAATCAACTTTCTTAGAACATATACTTCTTTTATGACTTTCACAAAAATCATATATCAAATAGTGTCAAAATTGCCACAAAATAGTTTTTAAATAAAATATTATATTATTAATTGTTATTTTATTCTTAAAAATCTAAGGTTCGACCAAATGACTAGATAAGGATATATATATTAATAATAAACAATTTGGGGTTCGTTTGGCATGTTATAGTAAGTTTATTAACCATATAGTGTAAGAAAACAAAAAGTAACGGTAAAAGATAAATTATTTAACTTAGAGTTATATCTAATTGATAAGTTTAAAATAATACCCTAAACTTGTCTAAATCCTATTTATTTATAGGATTTCGACCCATCCCCACTTTACCTTAGAAATAAGACCATTTGGAACCATTATAAACCGATTTTGACTTTAATATAAAATAATATTTTGAGATATTCCTAAGGTGCCCCTCTCCTCCCTTATAAAAGGGCACCTCCTCCCCCTCCTCCTCACACCAATTTGAGCACTCAAGCTCGGCCAACCCCTGCCAAAATCCCTTCTCAACTTCTCTAGAATAATGCTAGAGGTCCTGGTCTTATTCAAATACCAATCTTAGTTCCCTAAGTGGAGGATTCAAAGAGGCGTTTCAAAGAAGAGGTAATATCCATTACCCATCTTTTCAATTTCTTTCTTCTTCAACTTCTTCTTATTTAGTTGTTTCATGATAAAGTAATAACATCAGTATTACATACATACTGATATGTTATTATAAATATTAAACAACCCTAATTCACCTTCTATCCATCCTATGGAAAAATGAAATCACCGCGCGTGCGTACGTACGGAATACTGTCTCCACGCCGTGGTGTAATCTATTTTCCACCATCACCTTACAAGGATGGGTATAATGGTGTAATTAGTAACTATATATGATTATTATAAAGTTATATTGAAACTAAAATAGTATAAATACACTTAAATACAATTCCATGATCATGGGAACAATATCATCGCTCGTGCGTACGTACGGAATACCGTCTCCACGATGTGATGCGACTCATTCTACATGATCATCATTACATAGTAATTATATAAATGAAGTGAATGAATATGATATATGTTACACTAATACCATTATGGATATAAGGTCTCTATAACCTTAAAAGAAGAATAAGAATTTATTCGGCAAATCACGCATAAGAAAAAAAGGAAATAAAGACCCGAGTAACAAGTAACAATGAAATATTACTAATAAGAAGCTAATAATATGACCATATATGATATAATATCAATATGTATGATTCTGGAATAAGTCAATAACATTATTTAAACCATTATACAGGAGCTTCGGACACTTACAAATAAAATTGGACCTAAGGTAAGAGAATATATCCCAATCTCATTTTATCCGAGATTGTTTATACTTTGGTATTTACTGGGGTGTATTTTATCATCCACATCCATGTTTCCTCAATATGTAATATTATTTCCATCCACGTACAATTGTATAAATCCAATTTTACCCTTCGTTGAGTTTTTAGTAAAAGATATGAAATGAATCTTTTGTCGTTTTTCGTACGAGGTACTTTTCGACTTTTCCGAAAAAAGTACGAAGAATGTTTTTTTAACTTATACGGCAAGAATGGATTTTTAAAACATTATTTCCAAGAATCATCCTTTATAATTTTTCAAGTTTTTTTTAATCAACTTATTTTAGTTTATAATTGTATGACATGTTAAGAAAAGAAAAGTGTTTTTGAAGTAGAAAGGATATTTTCCTCAAGAATGGAGTTCAAATGTTTTATCAAAATTATTTTCCATCTAAGATAATATAGGATTCTGTTTTTATCCCTATTATTATATTGATTTGATTATGTTTTGAGGGAATTATTTTTATGAAGTCATTTACCTTATATGATTTGTTTTATGATGTCATGATGTTTCAAGAATCCCATTTTTGTTACATGTGTTATGCGATGATGTATGATTTATGATTATGTGGCACACATAAGAAAGGATTCATTATAAGATGGGTGGGACCTATATCTCCCTCCAATTCATTGGGTAAAGATTTATATCTCATGAGATAGACATGGCTGGAACGGAAGGTTATTTTGGTTCAGTGATACAGGACTGAAACGAGGAGTGAACTCGGTTCAGAAATGGACTTTGTCCGCTAAGATAGTCTTGGCAATGAGTCATGACTAACAAGAAATGATTTTACATGATTATGTGTGCATGCCACAATGATTCAAGTTTTATGTTATGATTATGGGGATCTCATTTTCACTTCTATGATTTTTTCCATGTTAATATATTATAATCACTTCTGCAGGTTATGATTTTCAAAAAGATATGAGATGATTTTTATTTCTTTTGTTTACCCTTACTGAGTATTTGAGATCACCCTTTTGTATGTTTTATTTCCCCAAGTCAGGAAGAAGGTTATTAAGTAGACTATGCCAAAAAGGGACTCTAGATATGATGAAATAAATGGGAGTAAAAGTAGATTCTATATGAACTAGTTGTTTATGTTTCCCAGTTTCTAAAGACACTATACCTATACGGTCCTTTCGTGGTTTTTTTATATGTTGTAATATGTATGCTTCAATTTTGAAGTATTAACAATGTATGTAAAGTATGGGTCGTTATAGGTTTATTCATCTATGATATCTTATCTTTCGATATCGTTTGATGAACAAATATAGCCTTATAGATAAATGAGATTCTTACAAAACTATTTTAGTATAAAATAGAAAGCGGTTCTTGGAATATAATTAGGTCACACATTATGAGAGTCAATTATTTAATCTTTTGTCTCTATTTATATAATAGACCGTCCATGAATTTCTTATCACCATCCTTACCACTATGTTCTCTTATTCATCCAACATCTAATGAATAGTATAGATAAACTTCAAGTAAATATTTTTTCTTATAATTCTACTAAAAAGGTATTATTTAGTGGAAACTAATATTCACACTCCTTAAGGTAAGAATAATGAGATACATAGTTGGAAATACCATGAACTTATAAATCCAATTGTTTATATACAATGACATTCAAAGAGAAAAATGATTCAATGGGTGGGTAATTAATAGAGGGATATTTACTTCTCTTATTAATGAAATTGTTATATTAATAATTTTACAATAGTTAAATATAATTATTTATTAACACATGGATCAAAATTAATTGAGTGTAATAAAATATATTTAACATATATTCTTATTAAATAAATAAAAATTTTCATAAATATTATGAGATGTAGGGAAAATTTTCCCAGAGGACGAGAAATGAGGAATCCTTTTCCAATATCCATAATACATAACATATATTTTTCCCTAATTGTTTTATTTTACTTGTTAATTAGTTTTACCTAGAAAAATTCATCATAGTTCCTATATGGACACAACGATACATTATTTCCCATTATGAATAAATGTGTTTATAGTACCTTATACTAAACTAATAGTTAAGTAACTCATTAATAAAAGATACCAATTTCAATGAAAGATGAATATAAATAACAAAAATATTACCCAATTGAAGAAAGAAAATAATTTTTCAAATACAACTGAAACTAGTTAACTTTTTTATATCTCGAATGGTTTTTTATTCTCTATTAATCTAATATACTTCGTTTTTAGTCTCTATTATATGAATATTTAATAGTTAGTTCAATAATTCTAGAGAAATACTATGAATATATATGTAAATTCATATAATTCATATGATTATGTAATATATTTTTGAAATTCTCATAAAAATAAATGATTTCACTTGGTAATGATAATGTAAAATCTGAACATCCTTGTTGAAGATCATATTATCTAAGTAATAATCGATCATACATGTGGATTAAACTTATTCCCAAAATCTCATTTCCATATGTACATCAATATAGTTATGGTAGTAAAGGGAAGATTAATTATGAGTTATATATATATATTGACAATGTTAAATAATTTCTTCCAATACATTTTTTTAAATAGCATCACACCACAAAACTATAAGATATCTAAATTGACTAATGGATATCATATAAATTTTGATAACATACTAAACTTTTAGGATATAACTTTTTTTTTGAAAAATATTTGTTAAATACTTACTTTAAAAAAAATATACATAAAACAATTAATACATCTCATTATGTTATCCCATCACCACTAATGATATTAATGTATTTTCAAGACTTACTATGTCTAAACAAAACTGATCTATTTTTGGATTGGGGAAGCTATCTTAGCTTCAATTGGTTAATTATTTTTATGCACATAAGTTGGCTTAGGAATTTTTGGAACCACAAAACACAATGGGATGAGTTATAAAGAAAAATACTACCTAAAAATTCATAACCAAATATGTTGTTTATGTTCACCATGGTAGGTGATATATATTTTATTATTTCAGAATAAATAGTCTTAAAGAAATTAATAAATGGAAACATGAAAAGGATGAAATGTATTTTTGAATTAATGTAATGGAATAAATGTATCAATATTTTAGGTCTACATATTTTGAATGCTTTTAATACTTATGAGTTTTGGTGAGCATTAAATGGAATGTGGACATGGATGGTATAATTTGGTACAAATAAATAATTATTAATTATAGAAATTTATATTCTATAAAATATAAATACACAAATCACCATGACAAAAATACTTTTGATTTCTCTATTGGAAATAATATTTTATGATCATTATATTGGGATATTGATTCACAATTAAACCATATTTATAGGAAACCATAACAAATATATCTATATGACATTACTAAAATGATACCCTAAGGTATATGTTTATAAAGAAAAACTAAAAAGGGTGAATGAAATCAATAAATAGAAGTAATATACAAATATTACCTAGATTTATTTTTAGATCAATCATACATAATGAACATAGAGTATTCATTGTGAAATTATTGTGCTCCATGTGCATCTAACAACTTAGTGGGAGTGGCACATGTTTTTAGGAAAGATGTGTTGATAACAGAGGGAAAAAATGTTATGTCTTTCCAGTTTGATAGGAATTTGAATGACTCTTTCCAATAATGAAATAATGTAATAAAAATATTCTAATGAATATTATCTATAAAAATAAATCAATGTGTTTTCTAAATACTGTCATAGTAAATATACTATCACCTTATTGAATAATAAACGTTGAAAATATTTAAGACTAGATTGTTGTTGGTATATAATCTTTCTATAAGAACAAGAATATCAATAAGAAGAGATTATTAATATTAGAATAATTTAAAAACTTTATGTTATAGAATTTTATCTCATCATACATTATATATAATGATGTTTGTCACTAATAATAAATGATTCATAATATTTCAATGTCAAACAGATCCATCATAACAGCACCAACATTCAGTTAGGACTATCTAAGAGAACCTGATAAAAGTATAAATAGAAGTGTTACTAGTGTCTAGAGGAGTTGAATTTCATGTTTTCAGGGTAATTGAACATTTATATTCATTTAGAATAGTTTTATCTAGTATCATGACAATGAAAATGTAATATGAAAGTAAAATATATTACACCTTGTGGATGAAACATTTATAATATTTGAGTATGTTGTAGCTTCTAATGATACTTAAGAAGTAGTTTTGAAATAACCTATTCCTATATTGTGTTATATTAAGGGTAATATTCTTAATATGATAATATTTATATATGGGCATAACCAAGATGTTATGTTTCTGATATGGGAAGAAGAGATGGATTCTGAGTAATATAACAACGTGAGGGATTTTCTCAAGGTAGTGATGTTGTGGTAAGAAAATTTTCCATATAGTTATGTGCCAATACCCATCCTTGCCACTGAAATATAGTAGGCATAACAACTGCTACCATAGTAAATAAAATAATGTTTAACATTTGAGAACTAACTAGACATTATTTGTTAGCTCTAGTAGAAGAGGGATTCACATGGAGTTAGTTCCCTAGAAATAACCACCCCATACTTTATCTTTCATGTATATTCATTAACACTACTATAAAATTTTTAATAACCAGTGGTAGCCTTTATCAACTCTAGATAAAAGTGTTGATAAGGGAACTATTTATCAATGATAAATAAAAGTGATAAGAAAAATTACATTTATCAGAGCTTTTACCTAGCACTGATAAATGGTTGTCCCGTAAATCCATCCCACAGAGAACTTCTAGTTTTTCAATACTGCAATTTATATGATTTGGTGATCCACTAACACAATGTTCCATGGAAACAAGGGAATGGTACCCGTATACACATCTACACAGTCATGCGAAAGTGGACCATATCCTACAAAACCAAACACACATGCCGCTCATTCAATCCAATACACAGCATGACCCACCTTCCCATATGGACCTATACATGGCCCCTGATTTTTTATATACTCCAATAAAAAAAGTTTTAAATTTTTTTAAAATATTGAAAAAATTGAAAAATAAAAAATAATGATGAATAAATTTATGGGAAATTAAAAAAATTATTTATTAAAATATTACTGAGAAATTTCATATATATATTCATATATATATTATAAATATTAATAAAATAGTATATATTGAATATTGATATATAAAATGAATAAATTGAAATAATTAAAAATTTAAATATATAAAATGACTAAACTAAAAAATATATATTTAAATTTTTATTAATTATCTAATTATAAAAAAACCAATAAATTTAATATATATAAATATATATTATATATAAAATATATTTATATATATAATGAATATTTATTAATAATTATACAAAAAACTAATAATGAATAAATTACTAAATTATTAAAGAAATATTATTGAATAAATTCTTGATAAGAATGGATAAATTTAATATATATATATATATATATATTAAATTGTGAAAAATAATAAATAATAAATATAAATATAGAAAATGAATAAAATTTAATAATTGATGACATATTAATGTCCTGTCCATTTTAATGGTTATTATACATATTTATTCAATAATATGTTTAATATTTTTAATATATAAATATATTCATGCATTTTTATATGTATATATAATATATATTAAAATATGTTATATATAATAAAAATATAAATTCTTACATTAAATAAGTCATATATTTTGTGAAAATTGGTTTTTAATTAAAAATTAGTATTAATAAAAAAACATTGATTAATTGTATCAAGTAATGTATATTTAATTTGACATCATTAGATTTTAAAATTTTACAGATATCAAATGTTTTTTACACTGATATCATATATACATATATGTTATTAAGGATTATTTATATGTAATGGACACAAATATAATTTTTTTGTAATTTATTCGTTTTTTAATATTATGTTTAGAATTATATTTTTTAACAAAATATATTTAATATATATTTTGATTCTAATCGATAAATATTATCAGTTTTTATATTTTTAATCAATATTTACTATTCATTTCTTTTTTTTTTGTAATTTATTCATTTTTAATCTAATTTAATCATTAATTATCATAATTTCTCTTTTAGTATTTTTTATAATTTATTCGTTTTCAAATTTTCATTGTTCAATATGTTTGTAATTTTATTAATTTTCAATATTTTTTTATACATGTTTATTGATTAATATTTTATTTTTTTAATATAGTTGTAATTTCTATAATTAATATGTATTGATTATAATTTTAACATGTGTATTTATAAATATTCATTTTTATTTTTCTTAATAATCTATATAATAAGAAAATATTCATTTTTTAAATTTATTCATTCTTATTATTATTTATTTCATTAATAGACATATCGTATTATAATATTTCATTGTTCAATTTTACATGTATCAGAACAATGTTGTATATATATATTAACATTAATTTTACACAAACATTTACGTAATTAACGTAATTTTATATAGAAATACACACAAATAATACTTACATAATTCATTCAAATTTCAATATTTATTTTTTAATTTTATTTAGAAATAAAATATATTTATAATATTTTTTTATCAGTAAATGTTATTTTATCATTTTGAATATTTATTATTTCTTTGGAATTTAATTATTTTCTAATATTTTTTATACATATTTAATTATTATGTTTTAATATTTTCAATATGTGTTCATTTTCATTAAAAATATGACCATATTTAATTTTTTAAATGATTTGTATAATTAATTAAATTTGTCCATTTTATTAATATACATAAAGTCTATTCATTTCTAGTTATTCAATTTCACTCATTTGTATCATTCAGGCATTTATGTTTTATGAATGCTTTAATAATCTTATAAATATATTTCTAAATAAATATTTATAAATAAATATATTTATTAATGTATATTCACTATATTTATAAAGTTATATATTTATAAATATAAATATATATTTATATAATTATTTATATAATAATAAATAATATTTTTTTAATGATAAATATAAAATTATATAAATATATTTATTGATATAAATGTATTTATAATTATAAATAAAAATTTATAAATATGTAGAAAAATATATTGATTTATAAATTTATATTTTCTATATTTTAGAAAATTACATTTTTATAATTATAAAAAATAATATATATTTAAATAATAACAAAACTATAATTAATATTTTAAATAATAAATATATTTAATATATTAATATTTATATTTATATTTAATTTTTAAGTTTTTAATTAAATTAATATATATACCAGTATTAATATATTCATAATTATATAAAGTTATTTATAAATATGTTTATAAATATGTTTATTTATAATTATATTGAAAAATATATTTATTTATAATTTTAATTATAAATATGTATATATAATTATATTTCTAAATAAGTGATTACAATTATTTTAATATAATTATAATTAATTTTTTAAAAGGTAGTTCCTCAGTCAAAGACCAAGGCACAATTTATTGTTCAAGAAAGAAAAGGAGCTACAAAAGTCTAAAGGATGAAATATTATTACAATCCATATTAAAAAACGGGAGCAAATCATCAGGCAGATCATCCAGCCAGGTAATATCTTGATTAACCCCCTTGTTGGAAAGTCTATCAGCAACCCTGTTTGCTTCAATGAAAGCATGTGTGGCAATGAAGTTGAGATCCGTGAGCGAGGCAAGACAATTCATCCATCTAAAGGTGAGCGTATAGGGAAGATGCACTACCACCTTCCATTTAGCTTGGATAATAGTGGTTGAATCACATTCAATCCATAGATTGTTCCAACCATTTTGATTGGTAAAATCAATAGCATGAATCACTCCTAGTATTTCCACCTCCAGAGCCGAGGCAGTACCACATCCGCCAAAGAAACAGCCTTGGCACCTACCAAGATAGTCTCTAAAGACGGAACCACAACCTTCTGGACCCGAAATTCCACTCGAGGAACCATTGACATTGACTTTGATCCATCTAGAAAGCGGAGCCTGCCAGAAAACATCAAAGGTGCGCCAAGGCTTCTTGTAAGATCCTGCAATCCTAATATGGCGAAGGTTCTCAAAATCACAAACAGATTTGTCACAATGAGCATTATGAAGAGAGGCAACATCCTTGAGGGAAATAATAATACGCGTTTTACCTACATTGAGACTTAATGAGAAACTATTATGAACAAAATTATTTCTTTTATACAAGATCACATGCAGGAGTTCCGCCACCATAGCCAGAAAAATGTTTTTAATTTGCAACGAGGAGTCCCAATTAATACAAAGCTATAATTGAGAGTTTATAGCATAAAGAATAGTCCATCTGCAACTAAAAATGTCAAGATTATAATTCCAAAGAGCTGAAGCAGTGGCACAAGACAAAAATTAATGATTAGCATCTTCATGTTGTTGGTTGAACATATGACATCTAGAGTAAAGAGGGATCCCAAAATATTGAAGGCACACATCAGTGGGGACTCTATTATGAGAAATAAGCCAAATAGGAGTAAATATGGAGGGATTGATCCATGGTTTGTTGAAAGATATCAACCAGCTAAGGCCAGAATCATAATTACTGAAATTGTTTTTATAGAATCTTTTTGAATCAAGGACTCCATTAAAATCAGGATCCCAAATGAGAAAATCATCAGTGTTAGAGAAAGGATAATTTTCAATGATATTACTGATATTATAAGAAAGGTTTATGTCATGGGAGTTAATGACATCCCTAATAATGGAGTTGTTAGTTCCAAGGGGAGCGTTTGAAGTCAGCATGGAAATTATGGGGACACCCATCTAGTTATCCAACCAGAAGTTCATTAAAGAGTTAGCGCTAACCATCCATCTAGAGTTGTTCATGATGTTAATGTAGGAGTTTATAATGGAATTCCAGATGGAGGACATGTTGTAGCTCATATTACTATTATTAATCTTGGTAATGAATCATTTCTTCAGAAAGGAAGATGAACCAGTGTTGCTATGAATCAGCTTCCAAGTCATCTTAGCCTGGAAAGAGTAGATAAAAAACATTAGAATTTTGATACCGAGACCACCCTTTTCCAGATGTTTATAATAAGTTCTCAAATTAGTGGTTTGAAGCATTATTTCAATCGTACTACTAGTCCAAACAAAATTTTTTATTTAAGAGTTGATTTTCTTAAGAATACTAGAAGGCCAATTGTTAACCATCATCGATTTTACCATTTTGGAAACAATAGTAGATGTAACAAGAAAAATTCTACCATCCATAGAGAGAGATTTACCCTTATAGGTCAAAAGTTGATTTTTTATTTTGTCAACAATGCTGTGAAAGTAGGTAGATTTGGGTCTTCCCTAAAAATTAAGAACACCAAGATAGGTGAAGGGGAAAGAAACCTATTTGATACCTATGTAATTAAGGATATGACTCTTTATTTTGGGGGAAAATTTTTTCCCAAAGAACACAAAATATTTTCTCCAACATGTAGCTTGTCCCGAAACATCCTCATAATGATCCAGAGCACTTTTGAGGTTTTTAATGTTCCTTATATCACCTTTTATGAGCAATATAATATCATCAACATATAAAAGATGTATAGTAACATTTAAATTACAGGAGTCTTGAATGGGGTTAATCTTGTTTTGAATCACAAGGCTCATAAGAAGTCTTCTTAAATAGTCCTCGGTAATGAGAAATAGGATATCATAAAGAGGATCACATTTCCTTACCCCTTTGGTGCATTTAAAGAAATCTTATAGAGTCCCATTGACCAATATAGAAATGGAGGCCGGGTTAAATAAAGATATTATCCTATCAGAAAAAAAAATCATTGAACCCAAATCTTTTCAGAACCATTAAGATGAAACCCCAATAGATAGTGTCAAAATCCTTCCTAATGTCTAGATTAATTGCAACACTGCCACCTATAGAGACTTTATTCAGCATATTAGTGAATTCTGAATCATGGAAGATACATTCTTGAATAGATATACCCTTAATGAATCCAAATTGGTTCCAAGAAACAATTTTATCATTGATTTATGAGAGTCTGTTGGAAATGAGCTCAGAGATAATTATCAAAAACAAATATTTTTATTTACTGTAGCGTCCAATTTGGGACCTTCATTAAATAAATCATATTTTATTAAAACATTTTTCTATTATTTTAAGCCATGTGTTTTTTCATCCATGAATTTTGTATTTATGTGGTGGATATAATTACATTTTTATTTACATATGAATTATTAGAATAAAAGGTGTTTAAAGATTTATGATATGGTTATATTCATTATAATTGTATCCTCCTTTCTGATTGACTATTTAATAGGAATAAAATGATTTTTTTTGAGATTCAGGGATGGTTTTTATCTAATAATGAATAAATTTACTATAGCATCATTGTTAAGGGACAAGCCATTTGGGAGTCCCATAGGTGTTATTAGTTGAGGAAAACTAGTTGATTATGATTGTGATACTAATTGCTCTAACCTGATTAGGTCTATTATCATAACACTCACTAAGGTGTTTGGCGTTATCTTTGTTAGCTATTATTAGAAGGATATTTTTTCATATCAATCAATCCACATAGATATGCCTAATCATGGAATATGTCTTAAAAGAAGGGTGGTTCCCCATCATTAAAAAGTGGATAATCTACATTATGATCTCTTGAATTTATTGTAATTTTTAATCATGATTTTTTTATTTAATTATATCCCTAATACTATTATATACTATTTTTTTAATTGGTATCGTTTATAATCTAATAAATTTAAATATTTTTTGATGTATTTTTGTATTTTTTTCGTTATTTATTCAATGATATACATGTTGATTTATATATTTGTTAATTAATCTATAGAATGACTTAATGAGATGCATATGTTTAAGGAATTCTCATATAATATTTTTTTAATTTTTTTGTGATTTAAAATTATATATGTATGTGTTTTAAAAAAAAATTGATGAACAGGATTATCATGATTTGAAATAAAATGTGAAAATTTGTTAATTAACTTCCAATTTTATAATATCAAATAATTTAATTTTCACATTATTGTGAATTTTTTTATATACATGTTGTTTTGAAATATTGGTTTAATTAAAAATTTATGTTTTAGTGTTTTACTATATTTAAATGGGATAATTTTACGTTAAACTGGTGTATAAAAAATTGATTTTGGAAGAATTTGGATAGAAATAGAATAAATTGAGAATTGATTTATTATTTTCACCTTGTGATATTCCAAAATTTTCATTATAGGCTCTGATTTCAATGGGTGATTTTCATTCATATTTTTAACATGAATTATGTTAATTTAAATATCATTGAATAATAGCATAATAGTGATTAAAATTTTATCTTTAGTGGATTACTAATTATGGAGGATTTAATATTTAATTTTAGAGTTTGTGTGTATCATTTATAATTAAATATTAAATAATTAGTTTGAATGTGTTTATTATAGGTAATTAATATAGATTTTTTTGCTTTTTCTATGTTTTTCTAGTGTCATTGTAATTTTTTCCCTTTATTTAAATTATTTTTAATGAGAAAATAACTAATATGATTTCAAAAAAATATAGGATTTTTTTATATTTGATTTATTTTTATTTGGTTTTTACGAATTTACAAATAGAAATTATGAATTTTGAATATATTTTAATAGTTTAAAATATATGTACTCAAATTATAAATCATTTTCTTTATTGAATTTATTTTAATAGTGATTTTTTCATTATAATAATTTAGTAAGTTTATTAATGTGTTTTTAAAACTTTTGAGTGGTATTTAGTTTTAATGAGTTGTAGTTTGTATGAATGATTATTTTATTTACGGATGTGTTTGAGAATTGAGAATTTATATTCAAGAAATATATCATAAAAATATATGGAGAAGTGTTTTTGGGTACATAATAAATATTTCATTAAGTATGTGAATTAATTTATGAATATTTGATTCGTAATTTTTATATTAATGTAGTTTTAACCTATTAAAATTGATTTTTTTTGTGATTCTCATGTTTTTATTCTTTTAATTTTTTTATGTGTCTGATTAAAGTATGTTTCTTTGTTTTATGATTTAAATGTATATTGATTTAAAAAAATCACTTTTTAATATAAATTATTCTAAAATTACTTATTAAATGATTCTTGTTGTACAAAGAAATGTTTTAATGAATATGTTGAAGATCGTTGTTTCTTGAGATAAATTTTAAATTGGTTTTTTAATGTTAGGAAAAGTAAATATTATTGAATAATGTCTCATTTTCATATATTAAACTTCATATTATTTTAAAATATTCACAAATTTTTTTTCTTACAGAATTTCATTGAAAAATGATGTATATAAAGAATTGTGTAACTCAAATAAATAATTTTTATTTACCATGTCCCTTACATTTACCCTTGATTACCAGAGAAATATTTAACCTAATGTATCATAATGATAAATAATAGATTAATTATTTTAGATCAATATTATTATATAAATTATTTATACTAGTTATTAGTAATAACTATTTTCAGGTATTAGATTTTTGTAATCTCTATTTAACACCAAGATTAAATAATGTTAACTGTTTGAAATAGGTTCATAAAAGTTGTGTGGATCATTATTTATCTCCAAAATTTCATCATCCAAAAACCATTAAATGTTAGGGAATTTTTGTTATATAAATAACTAGTACGTCGCCCATGCATACGCAGAGTGTCATAAATGAAATCTGAACTGAAAAATGCATTAGATATATGAGAAGTGATCAATGGACATTAATAAATAATGTATTGAAATTATAAATCAATTCATAGAAACGAATTATGAAAATCTAATATCTGGATACATGAAATAGGTAAACAGTGAAACAGATTCATGGTAATAGAACCTTAAATTGGAAATAGACATTAGTTGTCATTTTCATGTCACCTTTGAAATAGAACTACAGAATGTTATTTAACCATGATAAGAGAATATAAATACATTTTTAGCATATAAATGTTTGAAAAAAATTACAGGAACCATGATTTTCAACAACAACAGGTGTGCAGATCAGATTAGAATTCATGTCATCAGAAGGTGTAGTTAACAACCTCCCAATACTACCATGTATCATTGATGTGGAGTATTTGTTTGTCATGTTTGTTGAAAGTTAGAATGATCACTACAATATATAATTATATATTAATGTGATTAAATGAAACATATTAATATGAAAAAAATGGGTAATGTAGTGAGTGAAATAATAATAATTATTAATATGAAAAGGAAAAATCGCTACTAATTGAAATAATAGAAAATCAGTAATATTTGAAAAAGAAACAGTGTTTAGTCTGCCCAGCTTGTCCCCCCCGCCCCCAATTTCCAAACAGCTCCTCCAACCCCCCTACCCAGCTCTACCCCTCTACTCCCCATCCTCTGCTTGTGTCCCACCCAATCCCAACAACCCCCCTCCCACCTCAACCTCCCCCTACCCAACCTCTTCCCCCAGCATCCCCCTCCCACTGACCTCATATAGTTGTTTTAGAAAAGTTATTGATATTTATATACGTATAATTTTTTCCGAACGTAGTAGTTGTATAGTCATCCAATAAAAAAATGTTATTGAAATAATTCATAAGCTTCAAAATATTCTAATAGTTCCATTCTACAAATACAATAACTATTAAAAAGATTAATATATAGTAATGATATCAATTAAAAAGGTGAATTTGTACATTCAACCAATCAAAACGTTTTCTTGCAATAAGTTGTGGGGTTGAATGATACCAATTTCAAATAACATTCCATGATAATAATATTTAATCACTTTCATTTATGTTTTCTTCATCCATTCCCAACTAAATAAGTAATAATAATAATTTTTTGAATAACAGAATACTGATTCAAAAAATTCAACAGATCGAAACTGGAAAAATCATTTGGATTTTGTCAGTTTTTCAGACATATAGAATTATATAAGAGATACAAACATCTTAATCGCACATCAAGACATCAAAAAATAAATAAAGTATGTGCGCATTTTTGATAGATGGTTAAATAAAATTCAGGTTTCACATATGAATTTGATACATGTATCTATTTTATCTATGAATTTATCCCTTATAAAATCATGAAATATTTTTTTGAGTGCCAAGTAAGAAGAAGATTATTTAGGGACCTACATCAATTACTAATTTTTATCATTATGTATATCCAATATGAAATTAAATTGAGCCAATGAAGTTGACAAGATACTAATTTATGATTTTCTTTGTGTCTTTTCCTGGTAGAGAAGTGATTCTATTTTTTAGATATCCGTAAATGTGTCATTTCCACAATAATATGTGAACTTGTATCCATTTGGTTGAATATTGACACTCATGTTTGTGAAATTTCATTTAACATATTAAATATTCTATCAATTTCATGGTTTTGAAAAAATACAGATTGAAATTAGTAAAGAATAATTCTGACTTGTGGAATGTCTCTCTAAATAAATTTATTACAGTCAAATATAATATGAATGTTGAAACGAATCGTTATCTATTTGAAAGGGATCATGAATATAAAATATTATTTTCAAAATTAATATAAGTGACTAACAAAATAGTACGGTAAGATCCTTTAGATTACTTATCCATTGATAATTGAGTAGGATAGTTATTTTATTTTCGATTAGATTATACCTAAACTCAAGATTTTACTGAGAAATATGATAAGGGGTTCAATATGTAATAAGTTATAATACTATTCAACTGTTAAATTTGGGAGTTGTCTCCTCTCAATTACATGAATATGTGATCCTGGAAAAAACGGTAACTTAGAATATTTTTCCAATTTCTCAAAATAAAGTGAATTTGTATCCAATTAAAATTATTGGAGCCAATAGGACAAGAAATAGTACAAGAATTAGATCCAATAGTGTAGATCAGACTTACATATGGAAGTTCCCTTCTATTACATCAAGCCTTCTAGAAATGTGCATAAAATGTGCATTGGATGATCACTTCTGGATGGTGATTGACGTAGCTATTTAATATAGCTAATAAAAAAAGAAACTTGAAAAAATGTACAATGCACAACATGTACTAATAATAAAGCATAATCGTGTGTGTAATATGTGTTATAACTAATATTTGTATACTTAAATAATAGTAGAGTAAAAATTTGGTATAAAAATGTATAATCTAATTTTAATAAAGCAAGTTCAATAAGGCTTTCGTGATACTGTGCAAATGCACCACTTAATGTCAATCCATTTTGGGTGTCTTCTAGTTTATGTTTTCCTTTAAATGGGGATGCAGTTCATTGGCATGGCTTGTGGATGTTGCATCGTCGTGAGTCATTGTAACTGTCTGTTGCACCACATCATCATCATAAAACTCAATCAACATATTTTTGTATATTAAGAGTTGAATGAAATCAATAAGTTTCAAAAAATACTTACCAGTGTAATTATTGAATAAGAAATTTAATGTTTAAAAATTCATAAATGGGACAAAAAACTGAATTTTGATTTAATGATACAATGAAAATGATACTGCAAAAAACTGTATTTTCTAATTCAATGATGTAATCAAAATAGAAGAGATTGAAAAAAAACATCTACCTAGGTTATTTGTTTACACCTTACATGAACAGAGACCAATCATGCGTAAGCGATGGGATAGCCAGATATTATTTCCCTAAATGGATACATTCACCCATGCTAAGTAGCATCAACAAAGAGCCCTCAACCACTTCATAAGACCTGCCAACATGGAAGTTAGAAAAAATAGATGACAGATTGGATGTTGATGTTTCTTAACTCAATGTCAAGAGTGATGTATTGTTGGTTTTAAAGCATGTATGAATAGTGGAATGTAATGGATAAACAGATGGTGTTATGAATTTATTTTCGTTGATTTGAGACATTCACCCATGCCAAGATGCTTCTAAAGGGAGCTCTCAACCACATTACAAGACCTGGAATCATGATATTAAATGACAAAATATATATGAAGACAGATTGAATGTTGGTATATAATGAGAATAAATGTCACCATTCTTAATTCAATACTTCCATAAGTGTGCATCTATAGTGAATTGGATGACCACTTCTGGATGGTGGTCGACACAACTGTTTAATATAGCTAATAAAAAACTGGGAAAACTATAAAATGTAAATACTATACTAATAAACAAATATAATCATGTGTGTTATATATGTTATAACTACATTATTGTATCCTATATTAATAGTGGAGTTTAAATTTCAAATAAAAATGTATAAGCTAATTAAAAAAAACATGTTCAATAAGTTTCTTTTGATACCTTAAAAATTCATCACATAATGTCATTAAGTTTTGGAAGTCATCTTGTTTATGTTTTCCTCTAAATGGGGATTCATTTAATTGGCATGGCTTGTGGATACATCATCATTATGAGTCATTGTATGTTTCCCTTGCACCACATCGTTATCATAAAACTAAATCAACAGATTTATGTACATTAAGAGATGAATTAAATATATAAGTTGCAAAAATACATACAAATGTAATTATTTAATAAGTAATTTGAGGTTTACAAATTGACAAATGAGACAAAAAACTAAATTGTGTTTTAATGATACAATGAAAATGATACTGCAAAAAACAGTATTGTCTAATCAAATGATTTAATAAAAATAAAATAGTGAAAATAAAAAATATCTACAAGGGTTATTTTTTTTACAGCGTGCATGAACATAGACCAATCTGGGGTAAGTGGAGGGGTACCCAGATAACATTTCCCTGAATGGAGACATTCACCCATGCTAAGCAGCATCAACACAGATCCCTCAACCACTTCATACGACCTGGAAACATTACGTAAAAAAATAGATGAAGAAAGATTAGATGTTGATGCTTCTTAAGTCAATGTCAAGAGTAATGTATTTATGGTATTAAAGGTCGCTTAAATAGTGGAATGTAATGGATAAACAGAGGGGATTCTAGATTTTTTCCACTGATTCAAGACATTCGACCATGATAAGAAGCATTTAAAGGGATCTCTCAACCAATTTATATGACCTAACAACATGATAAGGAATTATAACATATATTTGAATACAAAATGAATCTTGATGTATGATGAGAATAAATTTCACCATACTATTAATCTTCAAATCTTATTAAAACTCTATGCTCTTTAAATAATAAGTTAATGTAGAATATGCAATGACACATTATGGAATACATATTCAAAATCCAAAAATATCATTACTATATGAATACAATCATCACATATTGTGTTTGATGGGTGACTTCCATTGTCAATCCCATACATGTGTAAAACCCGGTGAGAAGTCTAGTCACATATGGTTCTACAATGGGAGGAAACATTTCCTTGATTATTGAAGGATAAATTTTGAGTGAAAAAAAAACACCTTCCAATGAACATTTTTTGAATAATTATTAAAACATGAATGTAAAAATTGAATATGAATAATTTAGAATGTTTTCAATAGAAAATAAAATATCATATGTTTTGATGATAGAAAAACTATTTATCATAAAAAGTGTTTAAATGATTTTAATTCTATACCATGTTGTTGTACCAAAGAAATATTTCTTCACACTCGTGCCCCTACAGAATTGGAATTAGAAACATGGACCAATAAAAATAAGATAATATTGGAAAAATCGCAATAAACTTGTTGTAAATGTTTGATCAAGCATATTGATATGGCACAATTTGATATTATAAAAATAATGAAATCAATACTTCCTAGTTAATTTATGGTCCCATAATGATCCAGGGTTACTAAATACATAGTTTTTGAAAACTATTAACCGGGTACTTCTATTCCAGCATCTCAAAATTATCAATATTTATCAAATCTATAAAAAAATCACTACAGTATGTAAATTTAAATACAATTTATAAATTTAATCCCAAAGGATATATACAATATATCCCAAGAATTCACTAATATGTTGTTACATAATGAAATAAATAAAAAGCTATATAACATAAATAAGGATTCCAATGAACTTTTTTATCTTTCGTGCATGGAGTCTGCCTAAAATTTCAAAACCACTTTATGATAAAGCATTATGGAATTAGAGAAAAAAATCCACAGACCTCAGACAACATATGAAAAATCAATAGTGATAAGTAATTAATTATTAAAACCACGTTAGTAGATAATATAATGTAGGAAATACAACATGAAAAATGTATGCATTGGCAAAGAAATTATTTCCACCTGTAAGAAAACAATTTAGGGAATAATATACAGTTTAATGGTACGTATCAAAAATATATTGAATGAAGAATTATCAGTACCATTAACAGTAATAGTGTATGCTACATTATCATTGTTTTTTAACTTTATTTACCTAGTACTTTTATTATAACGTCTCAAAATAATTAATCTTTATCAATTCTATAACAAAATCACTACAGTCAGTAAATTAAAATACAATTTATAAATTTAATCCCAAATGAAATATATATATATTATATCCCAATCATTCACTAATATGGTGCTATATAATGAAATTAATAAAATTCAATATGACATGAATAAGGATTCCATTGAACTTTTTTTATCTTTCGTGCATGGAGTCTGCCTAAAATTTCAAAACCACGTCATGATAGAGAATTATGGATTTATAGAAAAAAAATCTGCAGACCTCAGACAACATATTCAACATCTATAGTGATAAGTAAATAATTGTTCAAACCACGTGAGTAGATAATAAAAGTACAAAATACAACCTGAAAAATGTATGCATTGGCAGAGAAATTATTTCCACCTATAAGAAATCGATTTAGGGAATCATATATAGATTAATTGTATGCATCGAAAAATTGATTGAAAGAAACATTATTAGTACGATTAATAGTAATAGTGTTTGAAGCATTATCATAGTTTTTTATCATTATTTACCTGGTACTTCTATTCAGGAATCTCAAAATAATCAATCTTTATCAAATCTATAACAAAATCACTACAGTCAGTAAATTTAAATTCAATTTATAAATTTAACCCCAAATGATATATACAATATATCCCAAAAATTCACTAATCTGGTACTACATAATGAAATTAATAAAATGGAATATAACATAAATAAGGATTCCCCTGAACTTTTTTTATCTTTCATACATGGATTTTGCCTATATTTTCTAAACCACGTCAAGATAGATCATTATGGAATTAGAGAAAAAAATCCACAGTCCTCTGACAACCTATGAAACATCTATAATGATAAATAATTAATTGTTCAAACCACGTGAGTAAGTAATAAAAAGTAGGAAATACAGCTTGAAAAATGTATGCATTGGTAGAGAAATTATTTCCACCTCTAAGAAAACAATGTAAGGAATAATATACAGTTTAATTGTTTGCATTGAAAAATAGATTTAAAGAAACATTATCAGTACCATTTATAATAACATTGTTTTCAACATCTAATATTGTCTGCATTGAAAAACACATATGAAACATAGTTAAATTAAGAATAATTAAACTGTAGGAAATGAAGAGAACTGACATTAGTATTCCCATCACCTATATGATGAAATAAGGTCTATTTGGTTATTGAAAAAATAATATAAAATAAGAAAACTATGGGATTCATTAGTACTATAATAAATGTGATAGAGAATGGTATGATAATACTACATAATAGAATAAACATTTGTCTAGAATAATAATATTTTCTGATTGTTAGTCAAAATATTCAAAAACATACAATATCTCAACAGTTGAGAGTTGATGTGGAAGAGGTCAACACCTGAAAAATGAATGTCAATGAGAAATAAATGACCAATCAAATAACCCATAGGAAAATGAATATCTGAAATCAAGAAAAATTATTTAATCAATGAAAAAATAATATACTAAACTTATCTTAGTTTTTGGGAAATAAATTGGATCAGGAGGACAAGGTTCTATGAGACATTTAAACCAAATAAAAACCTTGCGAGAGAAATTAATGCAAGTTGTCGAGTCAAGCAGGTTCTGATCATCGAAGCAGATCCATAATTCGATTTAACTGGGTTCTCACTTCAGACACCATTGAAATGGAGTTTCATTGAGGAAATCATGTGTCTATTCCATATCTGCATAACCAGGCATGACATTGTGAGTTTTTTATGATATGGGTTTCTGAATAAAGCTGTGACGACGAGGTAGGATTTTTATGGGTAAGGGACCCGAGCAATGAAGATCATATGAATTTGAATCAAGAGTTGAGATGGGATTTGAAAACTGAACCTATGAATAGTCAACAATGTAGAAATAATCATAGGTTTTTCAATTAGTAGACCTCCGAGGAGATGAAATCCACTGGGAAGCGTTGTATTAGGTAATGAAGGTTGTCTGATTCGAGCTGGTTCCAATCATCGAAGAAGGTTCATAATTCGATTTAACTGGTTTCTCACTTCACACAGCATTGAAATAGAGTTTCATTGAGGAAATCAAGTGTCTATTCCATATCTGCATAACCAGGCATGAAATTTTGAGTTTTCGATGAAATGCGTTTCTGGCTAAAGCTTAGACGACGACCTAGGGTTTGTGTGAATAAGGGTTCCGAGAAATGAAGAACGTATGAATTTGAATGTGGAGTCGAGCTGGGATTTAAAAACCGAACCTCTGAATAGTCAACATTGTAGAAAGAATCGTATTCTTTTCACTTAGAGGGCCTTTCTAGGAGATGAAATCCACTGGGAAGTGTTGGAGCAGGTGATTAAAATTATGAGCAGGAGCGGTGCGGGCTAGAGGGGGTAATCAGTATGGGGAGCAGGAGAGGGGAATCATAGAGGGGAGCGGGAACCCAGGGGATTTGGGGAGGGGAGAAGGAATCGAAGAGCGGGGAGAGGGGATTTGGTAAGGGGGGTGGGAATTAGAGAGCGGGGAGAGGGAATTTGGGGAGGAGTTTTGGGGATGGGAGCGTGAAGTAGGAAAATCCCGAGTGGAGGATGGGTTTAGAGGGAGGGATAAGGAAAAATGGGTGACGTGGAGTCATGGGGATGTGACACATTTTCATGTAGATGCCATGTTTAGTATACATAGTAGATTATAATATTATTATTCCATTACAAGGCATTTTTATCCATGTTTCATGAAACAAGGATTGGTGAAAAATTGGTTTTTTTACTGATATTAATAAATAAGAATATAAAAAATAAAAAATTTTAATTCAAAAAAAAATTATACTGAATTATATTAATAATATATATCATATATAAATATAAAATATAAACTATAAGTATACATTTTGTACAAAAAGTTGAAAAATGAAACGTGTTTACTCAGGAGGCAGTTGTATGTACAACACATGTTTCACATTTTCATTTATTTATTGTATAATGTGAGGGGGATTTAAGTGTGTTCCTTAATTATAATAAAATAATATCATAATAATTATAATTATGATATAATAATAATATAGTGAAAATATATTATTTGAGGAATAAATGCATATAAATTGATATAAATGGAAATAAATGTTTAAGAACTTGTACATCACTTATTGGTTTATTTCCTTTTTGATGTGGATCAAACCGTTGAGAGGTGGTTTTTGAAAATAAAAAAAAGTCCCTTCAGGTTTTTAGAGTGTATATGAGAGTTTTTTTAGAGTATTTACTAAATATATGGGTTTTTTATGTGAGGTTATGTGAGGAGAGGAGTTCCCATTTTTTAATTGAAATGAAGTAGTGTTTTTATAAATTCACAAAATGATTAAATTATGGGAAGTAACTCTCAAGATAAGTTCCTAAAAAATTGGTTACAAAGGATTGTATTGAAGATAATGTTTATCCAATCTTCCAAAATTTAAAAGAAACATATGTTAAACATGTTATTCCCTTTACCTCTAAGGTTACTCACTATTATAATTCTAATTTTCACCACTATAAGTAGTTTATACCTATGTAATTTATCATTTTTGAAAAAAAAGGAAATTTATTAGATAATTTGGAACCATTTATAATATATATGAAATCCAATATATGAAATAAAAATCCATTGTTTATAGAAAATTATGTTTATCACAATCTCTTAGAAACATATTTCTTAATTATTTTTTAAGTGAAAAATATTTATTATAATGGAGGACGTACTTTGTCTATTGATTTCAAAGTGTTTAAAATTATAATTATTATTAAAATATTATTTACATTATAAAAAAAATCAAAAACGTCATTTCATTATGTTATGATTATTTAAAAAAGTAATTTTCCTTAAAACACTACATATTTTTTCAAAATGTCGAGCATGAGATTATAAATTAAAAATAGTATTTTAAAATGATTTATTAAAAATTATGATATATAATTTATTTCAAAGTTTTCTTAAAACCATTAATTGTATTCATATAAAAAATAATTTTCAAAATTGGAAACATTAATAAAATCAATTTTTTCACTATCCACCAGAAAATTAATTATTTTAAATAAAACAATTTTTTTAAGAAAATATGAATATTATAAATAAAAAACTATTTTAATACCATCATATTAATAATATAAAATTTATAAACAACAAAATAAAATAAAATAATAAAATATCATGGAAAACATAATTTATATAAAATCATTTTTTTCATATTAAATGTGATTTAAAAATTAATTCTATGTATAAATAAATCAAACATGAAAATTATCCATTTTA
This sequence comes from Viscum album, assembly GCA_963277665.1. Classification (NCBI taxonomy): domain Eukaryota; kingdom Viridiplantae; phylum Streptophyta; class Magnoliopsida; order Santalales; family Viscaceae; genus Viscum; species Viscum album. Next base: position 775,780,396 of record OY728120.1, on the reverse strand, counting down.
TAAAAAATATTATAAATATTAGTAAATAATTTTCTATTTTCTATGTTTTATTAATTTTTTTAATATTTAATATGAATTTTGATTTTTTTTCTATAAATATATTTAATTTTATTTTTTATTCATACATTGTAATTTTATGGCTACATTATAATGATTTATATTTTTTTTTTCGATGTCGAATGTGTATAAATTCACCAATCATAGTAATTAATTAATGAGGAAAAACTCGAGTTGTTACATTCTAGCCCCTCAAATATATTTTCTAATCAAATTTTAATTACATGGAAGAAAATAAGTTGGGTTACTTTCGTCTTATCACATCCTTAGGTTCCTATATAGGATCCCCAAGCTTATAATTTATACATAGAACATTGACATGATGTGTGGTATTGTTTCACAACACCTTATCTCATAAATCCAAAATCTCAACTATTTTCTCACATATAATAGATCATGTTCCAATTTCACAACTTCTGATCAAAGAACATGTGGAAGATCCGTGTTTAACTTTCTCAAAAGTGATACAAGGAACATATATTCTACATGAGATAGGTTTTAAGGGAAAACTACACAATATTCTATAACCATAATCTAACGAACTTGTACATAAGTGGTATAACCTCCTTCATGGAATTCTGGAGACCCAGGTTCAATTTTTGATGAGGGTGAATTTTTGGTTATTGTAGAAGAACTATATCACTTGAAACAATTCATCTAATTTGGGACTTCGGGCCACCAATTTGGGCCTATGATTCTCAGTGCCTTCGGGCCATGGGGCCTTCATGAATTTATGGTCCTCAGGCCACCAATGGACTTCAGGACACATGAAAATTCCATGAAGTAACCCGAGCAGACCATAGAGGAATAGTTCTAGATGGGGATTTAGAGTATAAATAATTGCCACCATAGAAAATCTAATCAGATTGGAAGAATGAGAGGGCATGACAACTGCCATTGGTACCACGGATTGTGTATCTCTATGAAGTGAAATTATATCCAATAAACCATAAGGATGAGGGTACCATGGGGGCATGAGGATAGCTTGGGTGGACTAGAAGGTACGTATGGATTCTAGAGTTTTGTTGATAAATAAGTTTGAACTAATTTAATGAAGGAATGGGTTGGTATTTATAGCAAAAGTGTGGGAATATTTAAATAATTTCCAATGTACACCCCGTTAGTGGTATTTGAAATACCATGGGCTTGGCCATGGAATTTTCCCATGGTATTATCCCCTTTTTACACATCACATATTAATTAATTGTACACAAGTCAAAAAAATTTATTATAACATTAATGATGTCATTAACAGATCAAAAGTCAAAAATATATTTTTACAATTCACCAAATAATAAACTATTTCAAATACTTCCCAAAAATTCAACAAAACCATTTTTTCGATGTGTAAAATTCAAAAATTAACTCCATTTTTTAACAAAATAAATATATATTATTAATTTAATTTTTTAATAAAATCATACTTAATTCAAAAATGAACAATTTTAAAGCTATAACTGCTTTTATATCACATTGAAAAATTAACCAAATTGGAAATATCATAAATACTTTAGAAAATAAAATAATAATACAATTTACTATTCATTATTTTCATATTACTTTTCATATTAGTGTTCATAATAATATATTACTATTCACTAAAAAAACAAGTTGGTTCTATCAGACTCAGAATAACATACAAAACAAAATTGTAGATGAAAGTTTTTCAAAATTCAAAACATAGAAGGTAAAAATTTATACTTAAATTCTAGGTATAAAGATTAACATAAAACAATGTTTCCTGTGTTTCATTTATTTTTTTTAAAAACATTTCGGTGTTAATTTATCCCAACCTTCTAGGAATTGTGTCCTCACAAATTTATTTACTCATTAAACACGTTTGGGTAACTTTCCCTACTAGCATTTTATGATTTCATGCATTTCATCTTCATCCATGTGGTTTCTCCACAAAATCATTACCTGGGGGATTACCTTATTCTGTAATACTTATTCCCTTCGATCAAGAATCTATATTGGTTTCTCTTTATAAGAATGTTTTTTTCTAGATGAACTGCTTCTAGGCTCAAGACATATGATGAATCTGGAACATACTTTCTCAACATTGAAACATGAAAAATATTATGTACCTGAGATAAACTCGGAGGAAAATCTACTCGGTATACAAGTGATCCAAATTTCTCTTGGATTTCAAAATGACTGATGAATTGCGTACTTAGATTTATTTTCATACCAAAACACATTAAACTTTTCCAAGGAGATATTTTAAGGTAGACTTGGTCACCTATCTCAAAAGAGATGTATTTCATTCTATTATCTGAAAAACTTTTTTGCCTACTCTATGTTGTCCTCATGTACTACTGTACCATCTTAACTTTCTCAGCCACTTCCACTACTAATTATGGACCCATCATCATTATTTCACTGACTTCATCCCAAAATGTTGATGTCTGAAAATTCTTCCCATACAATGCCTCAAATTGGGCCATCTCTATTCTGGAATGGAAATTTATATTTTAATAAAATAAAACTAAAGAAATATGTTGATCCCAAATTCCCTGTTAATCCATTGAACAAGCTCAAAGCATATCCTCAAATGTCTGAATCGTTTGTTATTACTACCCATCTTATTGAGGATGTAAATCAATACAGAAATATAATTCTATACCCAACAACTTCTGAAGCGCCAATGAAAATTTAGAAGTGAACCTGGGATTCTGATTAGATATAATTGGAAGAGGACCTCCATATAACCAGAAAATATTTTAGAGTTATATTCATGAAAGATGATCCAGAGGCATTGTATCTAAAGTAGAAATAAAATGTGAGGATTTTTTCAGCAGATCAATAATAACCAAAATCACATTTTTGCCTCAATAAGTTTTTGGTTGTCCCACCACAATTTCCATGGATATATTCTCTCATTTCCACTCTCAAACAGGAAATGGATAAAGCATCTCCTTTAGTAACTGGCACCCTACATAAACATGTTCACTAGTCAAACATTTTACTATATGTTTTGCAATATCACTTTTCATTCTATCCCAGCAGTAATAATCCAAAAGGTCTCTTTACATCTTAGTATTTCCAAGATGAAGTGAAAGTGGAGAACTGTGATCTTCAACCAACAAATATTTCGTCAACTGGAAATCACAAGGCACACACAAACTTTTTCCAAATCTTAATAAACAATTATTTTCAAGGTTAAATTATATAACCTTACCCCTTTTAAGAAAATCTACCTTTTTCTATAGATCATGGTCTTCCATCCATGCTAGATCAATTCTGCCTAATAAAGATGACTGCACTAAAACTAGAAACAAAACGGATTGATTCCCTACACTAGAAACCTCTTATCCATGATTCATCAAATCATTAATCAATGGATCATGTTGTAAACGTAACATGGTTAACGTTGCATGATATTTATGACTCAAGTCATTCACCACTTTGTTTTTATTTCTTGGATGATAATCGATCTTGCAACCATAATCATTTATCAATTAAATCCATCTTCTCTACCTCATCTTTATTTCCTTCTGGGTGAATATATACTTCAGACATTTATGGTAAGTATACATTTTACATTTTTCTCCATATATAGGGTGCCTCCAAATTTTCAACAAAAAATAACTGGTTCTAATTTTATATAATGCATGGAATAATTTAACTCATGAGGTTTTATTTGTATTGAATCATATTCAATTACCCGATAATTTTTCATTAGAAAAATACGAAGTCTTTTCATGGAAGCATAATTGTATATAAAAAGCTCACCATTTCGAGAAGGCAAGGCTATAACTGGTAAAATCACCAATCTCTTCGACAGTTTTAGAAAATAAACATCACATTATTCTATCCAACCAAATTTATGCACTATTTGTGTTAACTTAGTTAGTGGGATAGATAATCGTGACAAGTTATTAACAAACCATTGATAATAACCTACGAATCCATGAAATCTATGAATCCCTGTAACATTTGTTGGTCTTGGCCATTCATCAACCACTTTTATTTTAGAAGGATCTATTGTAATTCCATCCTTATTTACAAAGGGCCCTAGAAAAAATATCTATTGCAACCAAAAATCACACTTAATGAATTTTACATAATGTTTATTTTCTATTATGGTTTTCAAAAAAACCGTTAGATGTTTTTTGTGCTCCTCTTTACTTCTAGTATATACCCGAAATTCATCGATAGACACAACCACAAACTTATACCAGAAATCAAGAAATATTCTATCCATAAGATCCATGAATACATCAGGTGAATTAGTTAACCCAAAAGGTATAAATAAAAATTCCTAATGACCATATCTATTATGGAACCAAGTCCTTGGAATGTATTCATCATTTACTTTCAACTGATGGTACCCCAATCTCGGTTCAACCTTCAAGAAATACTGTTCTCGTGAAGCTGATCAAACAAATCATTGATATGAGGCGAGGGATACTTTTTTAATAGTAATTTTATTCAAGGCTCTATAATCGATGAAAAGTCTCATTAAACCATCTTTTTTAAGAAACAGGACAGGGATACCCCATGGTGAAGTATTGGGTCTAACGAAGGATTTATCTGATAATTCCTAAAACTGAATTTTTAATTCTTATAGTTCAATTTGGGAATTTCAATAAGGAGGATTATAAATAGGCTTATCATCAAAAACTATGTCAATAGTAAACTCAACCTCTCAATTAGGAATAACACAAGGAAAAAAATCTAGAAAAATATCCAAGTGTTCATTTACCATTAGTACATAATTAATTTGGATAGTTTCCTTATGTTCTAAAATATAAGCCAGATAACATTCATTTCAATACTTTATCATTTTAATAGCATCCTGATAAGTTATTAATGGTATGGGTTAATTCTTGTACACAAACAGAAATTAATTTTGAAAAAAAATATGTGCTATCTATCTTTGTATGATAAAAATAAAGTCATTCCATACCCAGAATAACATCAAACTATACTAGAGGTAAAAAACAAGGCTTTCAGGTAAACACATTCCATATAAAATTATAGATATATTCCTATAACATATTTTTTCCACAATATTTAATCTAGGTGTTTTGTGATGAGATCTGGTTTCATTTCATGTGATTAAATTTTTAATTTTTCTGAAAATATATGAGAAATGATGGAATGTGTAAACCCTAAATCAAACAACACATTTTTGAAATCTGTAACATAAATAAAAGTATGTTAATCCAATACATTTAATGGCTCAACATCTACTGATGTGGCTGCCAATTCCATACACTTCTACTTTCTATCTTACTGGTTCCCTACATGAGTAACTAGATTAAGACAAAAATTAGAAAAATGACCCAATTACTTACAGTTAAAGAATCTCACCAATGGATTCTCATTAGTTATCTAATCATTTTACTAGCACTTATGAGACATGTGTCCAAAAATTCCACATTGGTTTCATTTCCTAGAATTTACAATACATTCAACAGGACGCCTTTTACCACACTTTTAACAAGATTTGAAATTCATTTTCTTACCACCAGACTTCATAGAAGTGTTTTTCCCCTTTTCCTGCCAACCTGAATGATTCTTATTCTTATTATTACTTGGGACATATATGTTATCAATCTCCACCTCATATTTTTCTGAACAACGAACAATATTATCATATCTTTTAAACACTTTTGAGGCCAAGGTCATTTCAAAAATAGTTTCAAACAAGAGTAAAATATAATAATTTCATATTCAAAATCCAATGTAAAATCGGGTACAAACCTAGATTGTCTGGTAAAATTGGCGTCATATGCTACCATAAAATCTTCATCATTCTTCTTCAGTTCCTATAATTTTTTCTCCATTCTATGTATAACTTTTGGGAAATTATTATTATAAAAAAAGTCTCTTAAAATAATCCCATTCCAAACTATCAAGATCATCTCTTTCTCTCATATTCTTTTACAGAGACCACCATTGATCGGCTTCACCATCGAAACGATAAATGTACAGTATTACGTTTTGATGTTATGAACATCCCATGACATCAAATATCTTTTCTAGAGCATTGGTCCATCCTTCAGCTGTCACTGGATCTGCGGTCCCACCGAATGATGGAGGATGTTTCATTGTAAAATTATCCAAAAAAGAAAAGATTATTCGTGGTATTTCATGTTCCTCTATAACATGGATACCACCCCCATTTATTTCTTTTGTCAACTGATCCATTGTTTTTAGAAACTAGTTAGTTTCGATTCCCAACATTTTGGGCTATAGATTCGGACAGAAATCTGCCTCCCAGTGCCTTCCTACTTCAGCTTCCCAGTTTCTTCTTTGGATATCCATTATGAACAAACATAGCATAGATGAAGTAATATGGTGATATTTAAATTCTCTAAAATTTAAAATTAATCAAAGAGTAAAAAAAATAAATTTATGGTATTATATTAACATCATCTTACCCCTAATGTTATTAAAACCATCCTTTGATACCATCTATAAGGACCCGACCATACTACATTACATAATATTAAATTTAGTCTAGATATAACTTACTTTATCATTGAGGATCATTCTGGGTCTATTTTTTTAGTGAATTAAGATACCTTACCTATATAACATTCCCTTTACATACAAGAGGATTCTACTAAAAACAGTTTCTATTTGTTTCAAAATATAAAACATTAAAGCTTAAAACATGACTTCTTTGGAAACCCTATATATCTATCATCATGACTCCCTTTATTCTATTATGCCATCTTTATATACTATAAAAAATTTATAGAAACATGGTATTAGTTATAAAACTCAATAATGGATATAAATATAGAAAGTGTTAGACAAGTGATAACATAAAAACCAATAAAACCCATATCATAAAACTCATATGCATAGAAGCATAATGTATTTTCCTTGTGACATATTTTCCATATCACTCATAAATTCACCCTTACACATTGAATATCCTTTTGGAAAATCTCTATCTCCGGAGTACCCAATGAATTGGAGACCTATAATGGGGTTCACTCGTCATATCTGGAGCAATAATGGGCTCAACCCAATATATCTTGAGCTACAAATGGGCTCAACCAAACATATATTGAGTTATAAAGGAGCTAAACACAACATATGATGAGCTAAAATGGGTTCAAAAAACATAAATAATGTCCAACGAACATATCATAGTAATAAAGTATATTGAAATCCGAAGAAACAACTCATGACATACACATAAAAAATTAATAATTTAGGAAATTATTAAATAGAGTTTTTAATGGATTTTAGAAGAAAAATCCCTTAAAATATAACTGGATTGATAATTCATAAATGGAATGGATATGTGTATAACCTGTAAATACCAATAGTGATACATAATATATAAAAATATTCAACCCACCAAAAATATTAATACCATATAATGAATAAAGAAGAAGGTTATCCCAGAGAATCGAAATTGGGTTAAGAATTCCTTTAACTCGTGTTTCTCTTACATAAAAGTAGATTAAACCTCTAGTATAATGGTTAAAAGTGTGTTTTTAACAGCTTAATGAAACATATCCATCTTTATAATATATTATATTATCATTTAATTACATCATTTAACCCTTAATTGTTAGTATTTTGTTCCATTCTTTGTTTTGGGTGCGTTTCTTTACATGATTTTATGTGATTGGTTCATAATAGATATTCTTATCGATTGGATGTGAAACTTTATAATTTTAATATAAGCGTATTTATATATTTCTAGAATCAAATATTATACCATTTATAATTTTTAATTAGTATTATTCATAATCTAAAACATTAATGATGTTTTTTTATAATTTTAGTGGTCCTTTGATAATAACAAACTCATTTTTTTAGAAATTAGAACCATTTGTAAAAAAAATTACAAAACCATGTATGAGACATAATACATATATTATAAACTGGTTCAATCAAAAATGGCCTCAAGACGAAGATTTAATGAATTAATGAAAAAATAAATCACATCGTCCATGATGTCGGTAATTAGACACATCGTAGAAAATGTTTTTATTAATTGAATAAGTGGGAGAGGTAAAAAAGAATGATCATGAATATTCCGTGTACATTAGAAAATCTAGAATATTCAAGATATCCAGATATTTCATGCCTCTTGGGTAAAAGGATATGTGGAAATAATAAGAAAATAATTGTACTCAAAATAAAATAATAGATGAGAAATACCTTGAAAATTTGACAGTCTAACGGCTATGGTACATGGTTATAGAAAACATTAAAAGAGAGGGGACAAGGGTCACCCATCTGTAAATAAATCATAAATCAGAACATAGAAATAATATAGGATGAAAATAAGATCATTGCATGGATTCTTGAATTCTATACCACATAAAAGAGAACATGAATGGAAAAAAGAATGAAGTTGAAAATTTTCATACCTTGAAGAGTAAATCCTTGAGAATGAATGTTGGGGCCTTGAGGCTTGAGTAAGAATTGGGAGGACTACTATAGAGGTAAGATGGATAGAGCATAATTTATGAAGAATTTGGAATGAATTAAATGACGGATTGATTGTTTATTTATAGGTAAAGTGAGAGAATATTTTAATAATCTCCAAGGGACACATCATTAGTGGAGTTATCAAGACCATGGGCTTGCCCATGGTATAAGACACTTGGGAAACCTCACATATTAATTTACTGTAAACAAATCAACTATATTTTTTACATAATTATTACATCATTAATGATGTCGTTACTACATAGAAACTCAAAATTGTATTTTTACAATTTTTTGAAAAATCAACAGTTTCAGAAAAATCCAAAAAAATCACTCTAACTTTTTTTTTCCTTGTAAAATTCAAAAATTAACTCCATATTTTTAAAATAATTTTCTAAATATTATTATTTTAATTTCTAAATAAAATCGAACATTATTCAAAAATTAAATATTTTAAAACTATAACAAATTTAATATCACAATGAAAAATTAACCAAGATATCATTATCTTGAAGCCTTAATAAAATAAAATAATAACACAATTTACTATTCATTAGGTTCATATAAATATTCTTAAGAGTATGATACTATTCACCAAAAATAAAGTCGGTTCCATCAGACTATAAATAACTTACTAAACACAATTGTAAATGACTGTTTTTCAAAATCCAAAATATATAAACTACAATATTATGTATGAATTCTAGTTATAAATATTTACTTAAAACAAAGAATCATTCATTTTATTTATTTTTATAAAAAACCCCTCGTGTGTTTCATAAGGACTGTCACGCCTTATAGTGAAGTGTTGGGTAATATGGAACCCTTATTAAAATTTTCATATAGATTCTTCATTAAATATTGTAAATAAATATGAGAAATTATATATGGACCCTTTTAATTACTATGGATGTACATATTAGTTTGATTAAAAACTCATCCTTGTGGTCTAAGGGAAGAAAAGTATCTCATTCAAATATGCATTAGAACATTCCTATAAAACAGGAATTTTATAAATTCTGACCTCCTCCAAGACCATTTAATCTAAGAGTACATTATATTTGGATACAATAAACCACAATATAAGATATGATTCCATTGGTAGATCATAGTCATATAATCTTGGGAATATTATAATAGGATTATTTTCAATATAAAATGGGACTTCGTTTTCTTGATAGTTGTTATATTCATTAAAAATGGAATGCCAATTCATACCATATATTATTTGATATCGACCAGAGGAAGAAGAATGGGATATATAGGATTTATCATTTCAAAAATCTCAAATAGATCATATTTGATAATATTTTATGAGATTATTGTCCCACTAAATATTTTCACTAACATTTCAAAACCCATTGCTTGAGGTGGTGATTCCACATTCTTAGATAAATAATTCCATATAAATGAATGAGGTGAAAAATAACTAAATATGGTATTTAAATATCTAAATGATATATTATGTGAACTTCAGATCACATTATTAGGATGACATACCTTATTGGTGGTGATTCTTAATTTATTTCCTTATTTTATTAGGTTGGAAGGTAGTTAGAGACTATTTTCATCATTGGATTTATTTTTTGGGCATTAATATTCATAATCTCTGAACTCCTTTCACTTTATTCATTATAATGTGGTTGGATCATTAATATTACCTTATAATATTATGTGGTTTCAATCAGTCTTTTATAATTGGTTTGACAATTGTGGGGTTTGTGTCCTTATTTACCAAAATTAAATTTATTCCCTAACCCCTCGATATAATTACCTAGGTTTATCCTCTAATATTTATTTCATGTAATATATTTTTCTTTCACCCTACAATGGGTTTTGTCATTAGAGCTTACATAATAATCCACTTTGATTTTCCATTCCTTGTATTATTATTAGGCTATACATTGCATCTGAACTTTAATATCACATCAAACAATCTCTTCATAGATTCTAATGTCTATAATAGTTAATTCCCATCAAATACTCAAATTTAAGCTTTTCATGAAGAAATTGATTTTACTCATAGTATCAGAGATATTACGAGAGTCCAACCTCATAATTATTGTTTAATTTACTTCATATTACTTAATAGACACATCCCCTTTTTGATTCAATTCCTGTAATTCTTCTCTATCCTTATATGAAATGTCCTTCGATAATACATAGTGAAAATTTTATTCATTAAATATTCCCATTCCATAGAATATATTTTCCCCATTATTATGTTGTTCTTAATTAGACACCACCACTTCATAACATGACCTTATAGATGATAGACATCTAAAAAACCATCTAGTGGTATGATCATTGGACAATGAAAAATATATTTTCAATTTAATTGACCCCCTTTTTAGAAAATAATGGATTACTAGTACCAGTTAAAGAGGGTAGATGTTTATTTATAAATTAATTGACATTATTTTACTCTAGACATGGAATTTTTGGTATCTTAGTACGATTTGGGTTGTTTCCCATTTCTTCAGATATTTGGGTGATAATTTTAATTAAATTTTATATTCTAGTACAAATATCATTATGATTCAATTGGTAAAATTTACACATTTTCCATTTAACCCATTGTTACCACTGTTGTTTTATGTTTACACCATTACATTGAGTAATATTAAACTATTAATGAGTATACCTAAATTAATTATTGTATATAATAGTAAACTATAATGTTAGAAGACTGGTTTCATAAATGGTATTCATATGTTATCCAATGAATCTTTGGGTTTCATTATTAGTTATCTATATGTGGAATTATAATTGAAAAAGATATATGCATTTAAAACCATTATAACGTTTTGTAATTATAATATTATTGACCAAATAATACCCTCTAGAAGTGTCAAACTTGGTGAGCAATAAAGAATCACTCATTGTGTAGTAAAATGATGTTGGAGATATACTCATCCAACTCGTTTCAGGGTTGTTACCCTTCGATGCAACTATTGTAAAATAATTTCCACTTATAGTATCCAAAAATGGAAGAATTTCAATAAAAATCACATAATCTATTATTTATATATTCATCATGATATTACAATATAATTATAATCATCCCTTATACTATTCCAATGATTTTCCAATAATGTTATCTAAACTAATCTCAAAAAACAAATAAACTAATCTAAAAATAAATAAATCCTATTATGATTTGAAAAATAGAAACCCAATATAAAAATAACATAAATAATACATTAATATCATGATATAAAAAATATATGACACACAATAGTCACATATTCCAAGGATTGAAAGGTTCAACTTCATGGAAATTAAATACATAAGCATCTTCTTTCATTACTGTTGTAAAGTGTTTACATGATTTTCCTCCTCTATACCTATTCATAAAAATATAACAGTATTTAATAATATAAATAACCCAGGTAATGGAAACATAAATAAGTGTTGATCTCATATGATTAGTATGGTAAGAGATGTATCATATTGTATTAGAACACAAGTGTGATGGGAATATGAGGAAAACATTAATATCTAAAAAGGATATCATAATACCCTGTATAATAACAAAAAAATGATAAAGACACATAGGTTCATAAAAATATCAATATATAATTATAAAATAAAAAAATATATCTTGTGAACATGACATTAGGTGTGGGATACATGAAATTTCATAATTATGAATACATGGAATCTCTTAGAAATAAAATTAATCATGAAACTTAATATCATCATAATAAGCTTTTATGTGTTCATAACATTATAAACTAGAAAATATTAGAAACCTATAATATTAGGAAAAAATGACTGAGATAACTCATGAATCTTATTCTCATGTAAGCAAACACTTTATATTTATGCCTGATTATGTTAGAAAACCCTTAATGCTCATGTGTGTTTGAACAAACACATTATTTCCACACCTCAATATGTCAAGATATATTGGCTTTAACCAATGAAATTTTGGTGATTTTTGGCCCCATACATCATCATCCCTACATAGGTGTGCCACTTACAATTATCTGTCATCACAATATAAATAACCTAAGGAAATAAGAATGGGTTTCTTAAAAATATCACATAAAATGAACATAAAAAATTTGTAGGACATCAAAATATCATTTTCCAAAAGGGATAAAATTTTAATAAAATATAATACAACAATTCCTGATAGACATATAATTTTATGTTAAATAGAACCAAATCATGAAAGATTTTTGGTAAATATTTTTTTCATCATTGTAAAATTCATTTTTACAAGTCCATTTTCCTACATTTCAATTTGTTTTTAAATAAAATTAAATTAATAACTTACATTAAATTTATTATGGTTAAAAAACATCTTTTCCCCATAAATATGTACTTAAAATAAATTAAATAATTCTTAGAAAAACAATGTTCAGTAATAAATTTTTTAAATCGAAGAAATGATTTCTAGTTACTTAGTCCCCAACATATACCCTTTATTTCTATGGAATTTATTTAATAAATGTAACCTAATGTTAAAAATATTATTATATTTTTAGTAACATATTCTTATATAATTATTTTAGTAATCATTATTAATAATAATTATCATCATGTATTATATTATTTAAATCTCATTTCAACATCAAGTGTTAATAAACATAACCATTTTGAGCTAGGTATGTGAATGTGGTGTTTATATTCATTATTCTCCCAATGATTATAATTTATTAACCACTCAAGGTTATATATTTTATTTTATATAATGAATTATAATGTTATAATTTCAATACATGGGATTTGTTTCATGTTTTATGAAAACAAAAATATTGAAGAACTAGTCACATTTTTTTACTAATATTGATGGGTATTCATTATAGTGATCGTTGGATTTTGTGTATTTAAAAATGAACTATGTTAATGACATATATTACTTATACATATCATATATTCATATAGAATATAAACTAAAACTATAAATTTTTATATGTAATGGGAAAAACATTATTATTGGTGGAGGTATTAGTCTTCACAACACATGGTTTATGTTTTTATTTATCTTAATGGAAAATGAAAGGGTGATTAATGATTTCACCACTGTTATAATGATGAAGTATTATAACATTGATACATATTTTATCATTTATGATAGTTAAATGAAATTTTCGGAAAAATAAAATTGTACAAATTATTAGAAAAATAAATTGATGTTAAAAAACTTATACCTTACTTCTTGGATTATAGCCTTTATGAATAAAATTAAACCCTTTATGATGATCATTAGGGAATAAAAAAACATCCTAAATATTTATAAAAGTATAAAAAATATGGTTGGGTATAGTATGAAATAAAATTTTGGGTTTTTTGACTGAGTGCACGTGTGACATCTCGAACAAGGAAGCCACTTAAAGGTGCCCTAAGCCTAGTTGTCCACATGTAATCAAGTATATATCTCCAAACACTATAGGTTTCTAAATATGAGTGAGGGTATTTAGTGTGTCCATGGGGGAGAATATTCCCTCATGGCGATAGTATATAATAGTGGTTTAATATAATAATAGGTGAATAGAAGAAGCAGTATAAACGTATGTAACAATAGAACTATAAGAAAAATTAAATAATAGAAGAAACTTATAATAATAATCAATATATGAAGATAATGTATGTCATGAGTATGAAAACTAGAAAAAAAAATACATGGTAGTATGAAGTAAATGTTATAAAAAACAATCTGAAAACTATATATTCATATCAAGATCCATCTAGGTCATCTACTACATTTCTCTATCCTAATGAAATCAAGATATATCACGTGTCCATGGTGGGATTCTTCTCTTTGTCAAAACCTACATACATGTAATTTTATTTAGTACCACTTTCAGTCCAGATATGGTGTGATAAAATCAAAGTATTCCACCACCAATTGTGTCTATAACATTGAGTCCATGTATTATAAACTGAAAATTGTGATGACATGCATATATAATAGTAATGAAGTATAGTAATATAAATACCCTATACCTACATCATCCATAGATGGTGTCTAAACATGTATCCATTTAATTTATTAAATATTTTCTAGTTTATATTTTAAGTCATGTGGGGAATAACCATCACATTTATCATGATAATGATAATGAATGGTCTATAATATAACAAGAAATTAATGTGTAATGATAACAAGGAAGTGGATCCATTGTAATAACCAAGACATACATGACCTCTATGGTCAAGAGAACTAAGTAATAATCTATAGCCTTGATATAAGGTGTAAGAGTGTAATCCAAGGGGAATTCCTCAGGGAATTCCACAATAATAAAATTCTAATAGAGTCCAAGGATCTCTTCCATGATAAAACGAGTGAGTAGTGATTGGTCATGATGGGTGAAACCATGGCCCCATATGTCTATATAAGACACGATGGATCTATGTAGTTTATCAAAGGAATCATAAAATTATAATTGAGCGATCGTATTTAATTATTTCCAGTATCCAATATTAGACAAGGTCCAATTTTCAAGGATGGTACCACCCTTGGAAACTGGAATCATTTTATTATGATGACATCTATGTGTTCCCAAGAAATTTACCTAAGAAGAAAAGTCTAGCTCGAGTTTGGAAACTAATGTAATGATTTTAGGGTATATATGAATTCAGAACCTCATAATTATTTAATTAATAAATTAGGCCTTGCTGTTCTCATTCCATTTAAAATGTCATTTCCTTCTTATTGTTTCCTTTCATTAGTTTGATTGGGCATAACTAGGCATGGACCATTTAGTACATAAGATTCTTAATCAATAACTATGTTCACTCCAATATCTTCCATATTAATTGAAATGTGTGATATGGATGTGTAACTAAGTATTTCATTTATATTCACTTAGGTCAATCCCAATACATAGTAAAATTTCTATTCATATATAAGATTCAATAATTATTTTGAAATACCTACCTTTGAAGGGTCAAGAAACATTATCATATACAATTATAACAATTACAATTCAGAATTCATTTTATTAAGGATGTGCTTACTATTAATATGTTTAATCCATTTCACACCCGAATGGTGGCACAAATGAAAATAACCATATGGTAAATTCATAAGAATTGAATCACCCTACTTGGGGTGGAAGACATTGAGCTGCCAACCTCCAATTGTGTTATAATAAAATATTGTACGGGCCTAGAATAGCAATGTGATGAATATATGAAAGTAAACTGAATTAATAGGGTAATTCATAATGAAATTGGAATGCCCACAATGTCTTAATTTTTCTAAATGGTGAGACTTTATGGATGATTCGTAGACCACATACCATAATCTCATATAAATCCCATCCACCAATACCAGCCATTAGTTCATCTTGGATATAATGAAATATGAGGAATATATCAACTCCCTAAAAATAGGTAAAATGAGCCTAAATCTAAATAACATCATCGAGGGAAAGAAGAATGAAATAATTATCAAAATTAATCGAGTAATTATCAATTCACATCAAACATGATGAACAAGGATCAATTGAATGAATGGGAGAAAATACTTTGAAAGATGGTAAGACTGATATCAAACATTAGAAATGGGGGATTACTTCACTGTAAAATAATGAATAGAGAAGGTTGGAATGTTATTAAGTCATTGAGGGATATTTGGTCATTTTACATAAGAAAAATATAGTCTCATAGTTTTGTTGCACGATTGGCCACATATTGTGCCCAAAATTTGTGGCTTTCAACTTGAGGAAGAAACCCACACAGTTTAGTGTCATATTTTGGAAACATTTTTATAGACATATGAATCACTACTCGTAAAAATAAAATAATGTTTTTATTGGTTTGAATCCCCTTGTGCACTATTATGAAAAATCATGCACCCTAATTACTCATATGTCCATCCCTACAGGGTTGGGAGAGATAATGTGGGCTGGGTCTCATAGTTTCTAAAAACCCTGAGACCTAGTGTTTTTTCCAGTAGTTGGGAATATGAACTCTAAAAGATACCCATAAACCCCAAAAACCTTAGTTAACTCATTAGGAATTAGTATTAGGTCCATGAAAAATAATTAGACAGAATATTAAAGGATACATACCCTAGATAAAAACCATGTTCTTATAATATTCCCCCATAAAGGAACTCATCCCTAATTTCACCTTCCAAGAGCAGAGAAACACTGTCTAAGAATAACTTTGGCCACTGGGCTCATACTTCCGGCTCCTCCTCCCATGTCTTATCTTGTAAATTTCCATCCATCCATATAATCCACACTAAAGGGATAGAATGTCCTAAGAGATCCTTCCTGATCCAGTCAGCGATGTGTATATGATACTCATTAAAGAATCATTGACATCAATCTCAGCCTCCATAGGATCAAAAGTATGAGACGACTCAACATGATAATGTGGAAGCTGTGAAACATTGAACACATTGTGCATGGAATATACCTATGAGGTATTAGAAACCGATAAGACACCATCTCGACCCTCTCCATAATTTCAAATAGCTTGACATAATAAGGTAGAACCTTTCCTTTCCTCTATATACATATTTCCCCAAGACTAGGAAATACCCGCAGGAAAAGACGATTCCCCACCTCAGACTCTAGAGGTCGTCAACAACAATCAATATAAGTTTTATCTCAAGAAAGAGAAATATTCAAACACTTCTAAATTTTATTGATGTGGATTATAAGTCACCTAAATACGATGAGGAACTAGTAGTGTTTCCTCCACTTCCATTAATCACCATTGGATTGAACGACACATCCTACCATATAGGGGATCAAAATTAGAAACCTAAAATTTATCCTAAGGTATATTATTATAGGAGAACATTATGAGAGGGGTATTCTTAACTCAGTACCACCCAAAACAATGGATTTATTCATGGATCATGTCCTCTAACACCAATATCATCTATTTTGATTGTCCATGAGTCTAAGGTTTTATGGATTTTCTCTGAAGTACAAGTGTACCCATGATCTTTAAAACCCTTTTTAGAACTATGATGTGAAATAAGAATAACAATATGATACTATAGTACGAGGGACCACATACAAACATAAAATATCACGTACATACATAATTCTTTGTTAATCAACTGATAAAGTCTATAAAATGTGAAGGATGTTGGATTCTTTCATCATTATTTCAACGAATACCCAAACGGTGTCACTACCTTGAAGAAACATCAGTAAACAGACTAAAAAATCACTTTCAATACCATCACATTTCTACTCTGGAATTGGATGCAAATGGAAAAATATTGTAGGTCACTGGTGCTCTACTTTCACCTACTAATAGGAGGATCATTTAGTGATAAAACGTTTTGTCTGACATCTTCTCTTAAGACGCCAATATGGTTGTCTCATATATTGATACATCATGGAGATTTTTGGATGAACTGCACAATAATAATCATGGGACTCATGCATGATCTCCTTTTTCATATCCATCGGAAAAAAATAAAATATATATGATGAATGTTGTCTCTATCCAATGTTCAATATGATGGTAGGTCCTCATTAAAAATACTCTCCAAAATAACCATGCATTCTGGTTCAGAAACATTCATACTCTTCATCTTATCAAAGAGAGAAGCGGTTGTTATTAAGGCTGAGAGATAAGACTGCATATGATTATCATGAAACCGTAGATGCATATTAGAAAAGAAACCCCCAATTTACATTCATTTATAGTTTAATGTATGGATTGTTCCTGATTTTTACGACATGGCACATCACCTACTCCATTTCCCTTTCCAGGAATATAAGAATGATCAAAATCAAATGACTCAAGGTATATGACCCATATTTTCTATCATATATTCAATTCATTCTATTAAAATAAATATTTTATTATATTTTAGTCTTTGTACACCGAAAAGGTCTCAACCATTATATAGTGTCCCCAATAATGAATGTTATTGAAAACTACAACTAGCATTATGTTGTGCGTAGGATAATTTCTCTCATGAGACCTCAACTATAGATATCAATATTCAATGAATATATCATCCAGTATCAACACTTCTCCTTGGTCAATTCATTATTCATCATAGAAGACTATATAGCCTCTTCCATTCTCTAGAAGTATTCAAAAAGATTCCAAAACTAGCCTCCCTATCAACTCCTGAAAGGATTTATCACAATCTTATGAAAATAAGAACATGACACCATTTATTGTAAGAATATTAAGATGTGATGACTGTCAATATATTTCTTATGTAAACCCTTGTAGTGTCTATCTATCCGAATGAAACTCTATATATCAAACACATTATTAGGATTCTCCAAGGAAACCATATCACTCAACATCATTAGGTCAATAGATAATCATAATTATAAGATAATATAACTCGTGAAGTTAAATTTTTCAATATAGATGTGTCATTTACAAATCATGGTATAATGATGATTCTCTAAAAATGTATTAAAATTGATCATAGGGTTTATATAATCATCTATATGAATATGAAAACAAACAAAGATATCATCCACATAGACCATGAAAATAGAACCCATACAGGTTTAGAAAAAACTATTCATAAAATACATTAAAATTTAGGGGATATTTAAAATACAAAATACAATATAGATATATCTATATAGACCATACCAAAGATGGAAATTTGTAAGTGGTATATCTGATGTCCTGACTCAAACCTGACGGTAGCTCATTCTTTTGTGGATCATAGAATAAACCCTAGCTACCAAATATTTAGTCAAATATATCATATATTTAACTAAGTGTATTATAGTTATTGAGTATGAGTTATTTCAACCATCAGTAATCCATGCATAAATGAAATGTTCCATACACATTCTTAGAAAAAAGCAAGGGTGAAACCTATGATAAAGTTCTAGGCCATATAAAAGAATTCTCATCTAAATCCAGAATCAATATATTGATATCCTATAGAGCAGTAGGTTTCACACTATATAAAGGAATATGCATTACAGATTCTCCATGAACAAGATCAGTCAAAAACACCACCTCTCTCTGAGGAGGTAAGGCCGAAAAACCTTCAAGAATAATGAACCTCAAATGATATAATAATGGATAAAAATATTCCATGTGTACTCTTTATTCCTCCATGGATACATCACAAATATGTCTACTCACTCCACCTATCCCATGATTCTATGGTCCTTCTCTACTAGCCTGGACATCCAACTCACCCTTATATAGATAACTTATACACTCTAGCGATGTAAAATATACCTTGTTCCAATAGATGTCTAAAAAGGTTTCATATGGAACCAATCAATCCATCTTGATAATTACATCAAGGCATGTCATCTCAATTGAAATGAGGTCCGATGGTAAAGGGTAACTTCATACCTAAAGGGGACAATCCTGAAATTAGTATATTCCCTCTTCCCATACTCTCAACAGTCTATCTAGGGTCATTATGCCATACTAATACTGTATTTCCATCCCATTACATTCCATAATAGATAATGAAATGAAGTAGTGTGAAGAACCTGTATCAAATAATGATGACACTATAGTAGAGGATACTAATGTAGTACCTCGTACTATAGATATTACTACACTCTTACCCATAGGTATTGGTTGTCAGGCATGAAAATGGTCTATTCAATGACCCTATTCTACAACTCAACTACACCAATTAGGAATACTCCACTGGTACAAATGATAATCTTATGTTTGTAAACTATGGCCACAGCCTTCTCCTTGTCCAATCTGATCTATTATACTCCAACTCCCTACCTATCATGTCATAAAACAACCTTCTCTTGATAGTGGTGCTGGTGTAGATCCCATTCTACTCGATGTACATGGAAATGTTACTACTAAAAAATTGTTTTTATCTATAACTATGTGTCATGACCCGTCCCAGTGGAGCCTGAGCCGTAGTTCCCCAAGCCCTCCTCCAATAGGCCAGGGGTTGGTGACTAGCACCAAGTAGGCATGCTACTAACATGGGAGGCATTGCCTATAAACCTGCACACACACACACACACACATCTCCAAGCCCACAATGGTGAAAAGTAAAGACTTCTAAAAGGAAAATATTCATGCATACACTAAAACCCAACCAACAGAGTATGATAGGAATGTAAAGTACATGAAAGTAAAACCCTGGGGAAAAATTACAAGCCCACCAAAAAGAAAGTCTGTAACAAAGTCCAACCTATAAGGAATGGTACTAGGACTAAAATATGTAGCTGTAGGAACACACCTCATCCCACCTGATCTCACTGAGCATCATCCGGCCCTGGTCCACCTAGAATCCTGTCAAAGGGTTGCTCGTCTATTCAGGACACGACACGTGTAGGAAAATCCCGTGTAGGGGTGAGTATAACAATACCCAGTAGGACACCCAGAACCTAGAAAGGATATAAAAAAAGGTAAATTCAAAAAAGAAAAGATACATTCTTCTCTACATAGTATATGTCTACCGAACATAAAACAAGAATATCCAGATATATTGATGCACGATCGACTATCGTGAACACCACCACTAAGATCCAGCTCAAAGATTCCACTAAGCACGTAACAAGGAGAACACACTCCTAGGTCTGAGGAGAGAGAGATACGAAGTACTCGTTCCGAGAGAACACACTCCACAAGTATCTTGTGAACATGATGCTAAGTTGAGGATCACAACCATGTCATGGGGTGATTCCAACTACATAGTCTGAGCTAATCTGCTAAGTAGAGGAACGACACCCGAGTAAAGTTGGTCACGTCGATACTATGAACTCTAACTAGGGTTCCAGGAATTAATAGAGGATCCGGCTCTTTGTCTCATAGAGGGGATTCCAACAACTCTATTCAGGAAGTCATGCTGGAGGGATCAAACTCCTATATAAAGGAAATGAATCCAGAACCTTCAAGGAAAAGACCAAGCGTACGAACCTTAAGAAAACTAGTCCATGTCACAGATGAAAAGTGGCTCAAGTCATTTAATATAGGTTTCACGACGTGTAGTATGGTTACATGTTGTGTTCCTTGACCTCGGGTACTGGCCGTGTAAATGGCCTATGTCAATCATTCAAACCGTGTAAAACCAAACTACACGGCGTGTAGAAAAGTAGACATTGTGTTCCTTGTCCCCGGGTACTGCCCGTGCAACCGGCCCATTTCATTCAGCTTGTCAGATATAAAGAAACTACATGGCGTGTGGATGAATCACACGGCGTGTTCGAGCACCTGGGGCTCGCTCCGTGTACACTGGCCATGTGTATGTACATGGTCTCTGCCAGTGTCTGTGTCGCCTGCCCATGTACCAGTACACTGGGTATCCTGTGTATCTGGATGGGTCTGGCCGGGGAGGGGTATAGACGGCGTGTCCTTGGCCGTGTACCCTGCCCGTGTCTGTGTACTCCCGATGTACATGCCAGGTGGTCCGACTACGAACACATGTCGTGTAGCCCATACTACACAGCGTGTTGTCGGGAAATTTCCAGAAAACACCGCCTATTTCCTCGTGCTTCGCCCGATCTTCCAAATCGTGTTTCCCTAGTTAGTTTTCCGTGATACTCAAGATCAATGGTTGTCTTGACATCATGATGCTGAATGCTTGGATTTCAGGCTATCGATCAGCTCGAAATTTGATTCCGGTCAACCGTGGGGAAATTTTTCGTAGATCGATTTCATCCAATCCACTTCGATCCATCTGTCGGCACCGCAGCCGGACCTCCATAGTGTTCTACCGACGCCAGATCATCAATTTGGGATCGTTGGATCGCACAATGAGTGCGCAAAAAATCATCATTCATATCCCCATGATTAACACATAGAACGCAGTAAAGAACGCGAGAAATTGGGGAAGAATAACACAACAAATCAAGAGGGACAAAGCTCGATCGATGTTCATGTCGATCTTGGTCCGTCACTGTTATGAGGTTGAACAAAACCAAAAATAACTTCAAGAATCAAATCCCCATGATTTCCCAAAAATCCCATCCCGTAAGAACGATCAGTATGCATGATAATATGTTCGTAGTTTAGTCCGTGTTCGTCATGGAAATCAAAAACGGGGAAGAAATAATCAAAAAACATCCTACCTAGATTCTGCGGTGTTCGTTGGAGAAGATCTTGTCGCCGCGTCATCGTCATCGGCAAAGCTCGTCAAGAACACTGTCACCGTATTGGGAGGTTTCCTCCAGAGCCGCCAGAGCCTCCGGGGAAAATTCAGGGTTATGGAAATTGTAACCCTGATTCCTTGCAAAATCTCCATTTAAAAAGATAAGAGATTTCGCTGTAACAATGATTTAACTAAATTTTTTTATTTAAATATTTTATTACGATTGCGTCCAAAAACCAGATTTCACCACAGACCTACATCGGCCGATGTTAGGCCTCACCTAAGGTAAAATTGTTGTTAAGAATGAAACGGTGCCCTTGGATTTATGATCCGAGTTCCTGTTCGGGAGTTAGTCCACTTTTTTAGGAAAACTGCACAAGCGCATTACTTAATTTTTAAATTAAAATCAAACATCTGTTTCGGGCTCACCAGGCCTCGGAACTGCATGTCGTCAAAGAGCCTGATCTAGAATTCATTCCTGTATAATATTAAAATAATACATTGAAAAATACGGGACATTACATCACACCCACCTTAGGGATTTTACATCCCCAAAAAGACAAAACAAGGGCTACTCATAAAGATGTGGGTACTGCACGCGAATCTGAGCTTTCTGCTCCAACGTGCTCTCTTGGAGATTCCCATGCTGCCACCGGACACGCACCAAAGGAATAGTTCATGCTAGAAGGATATTCTCCTGTCGATCCTTGATCTCCACCGGGTACTCTGCAAAGGTCTCCCAATCATCGATTTCTAGCCCGCCCCAGTCGATAACGTGCGATGGATCATGCAAGTACCTCCGTAGCTACGACACATGGAAGATGTTATGTACACGGTCCATCTGAGGAGGTCGATCCAAGCGATACTCCACCTCTCCAACTGTAATTATAATCTTAAAAGGGCCAACGAACCTTGGAGATAGCTTTCCGCCTCGACCAAATCTCTACAATCCCCGTCGAGGTGAGACCGGAAGGAACACATGGTCTCCCTCCTTAAACTCCAAGGGCATCTGCCTCCTGTCAGCATATGATTTTTGTAGACTCTGTGCAGTCTTCATACACACTTTTATGACCTAACCCTTTTCTATAGTTTCTCTCACCATCTCTGGGCCCATGAGTGCGGAATCTCCCGGGTCAGTCCAGCAAAGTGGCGATCTGCAAGGTCACTCGTACAGTGCCTCGAATGGTTCCATACAAATAGTTGAGTGATAACTGTTGTTATAAGAAAATTCCACCAGTGGTAGGTGATCCTCCTATCTACGATCGAAGTCAAGAATGCAAGCTCGAAGCGTATCCTCCAGGACCTAGATGGTCCGCTCTGTCAGACCATCAGTCTGGGGATGAAACACTGTGCTCAAGTGTAACTGAGTCCCAAAAGCTACCTTCAATCCCTTAAAAAAATGGGATGTGAAATGAGCATCACGATCTGAGATGATCATGGACGGAACTCCATGAATTCGAACAATCTCATGCACATAGAGGCGTCCCAAGCTCTCTACTGAACTCTGCTCCCATATGGCTAGGAAGTGGGATGACATGGTGAGTCGATCAATGATCACCCAGATGGCATCATGTCCCCTGGATGTATGTGGTAAACCTGTACTGAAGTCCATGGATATCCCGTCCCACTTCCACTCTGGAACCTCAAGGGGTTGAGTCAAGCCTGCTGGCTCCTAGTGCTCATCCTATACTTGCTAACAATTAAGGCACCGAGAAACAAACTCTTCCACACTCTTCTTCATTCCAGGACACATGAACTGACGTCAGAGGTCCTGATACATCTTTTCCATGCCTGGATGCACCGCCAATGGAGATGTATGGAACTCCTGTAAAACCTCCTCTCGTAACATCACTGGTACTACCGTACACCCTCTGAAAAAAACAATGTTCTCCCCTCATTCTGAATATCCATCAACATCAACTCCTGTGGATACCTGAGCACATAGAGTCTCATAGCTAGCATCCTTGAGCAGTGCTTCCCTGAATCGTTGTAATAATGGAGTGCTAAAAACCATCGACTGAAGGTAAGCTCAATCATCTCCATCCACGAAGGATAAATTTAAAGAGTCCATCTGCCTCGTCACCTCATCCAGCAACTGTGAACTGGATTTTCAGATGAGAGCATCTGCCACGACGTTCCCCTTACCAGGTGTATAAATGATTTAAATGTCGTAATCCTGGAGGAACTCAAGCCATTGTTTTTGTTTCAAATTTAGATCCTTTAGGGAAAAGATATATATTAGTCTCTTGTGATCAGAGTAGAAGGTAAACTACTCTCCCATCAGGTAGTGCCACCACATCTTCAACGCGAGGACTACCACTGCCAACTCACGATCATGGGTCACGTAGTTCTTCTTGTGTGGCCTTAAATAACGTGAGACAAAGGAAATCATCGCTTTCCTCTACATTAGGACACCCCCATGCCCGGTTCCTGATGTGTCACAGAACATAACGTACTCGACACCCTCCTCTAGTAATCTCATGATTGGGGTGCTCATCAAACTCTGTCTTAACTACTCGAAAGCCTGCTGGCATATCTCGGTCCACACGAAGGGCTGCCCCTTTTGGGTCAATGTTGTCATGGGTGCTACAATCCTGGAGAAATCAAGGATGAATCTCTGATATTAGACTTCCAATACAAGTATACTATGAACCTTCGTCATTCTCATAGGTGGATCCCATGCTAGCACTACCTCCACCTTGGATGGGTCCACTAATACACTATCTGCCTAGATAATGTGTCCCAGAAAATGGACCTCATGTAACCAGAACTGACACATTGAGAGTTTCCCATACAACTGGTGCTCTCGGAGTGTGTCCAAAACCATCCTTAAGTGTCTAGCGTGCTCCTCCTCAGACACAGAGTACACAAGAAAATCGTTGACGAGGACCACTACAAATCGTTCTAGGTAGGGATGAATGATCTGGTTCATGAGTCCCATGAACATTGTTGGGGCATTCATCATTCTGAAGGGCATCACCATGTACTCTTAGTGACCATAGTAATATCATAAAGCCGTCATTGGTATATCCTCATTATGTACTCGCAATTGGTGATATCTTGATCATAGACCAACCTTCAAGAACCATCGTGCCCCTCTCAACTGGTCGAAGTGGTCATCGATCCTTGGTAGTGGATACCGGTTCTTCACGGTCACCTGATTCAAGCGCCGGTAATCCACACATAGCCTCAAGCTCCCATCTGCCTTCTTGGAAAACAGCACGGAGGCCTCCCAGGGTGAAACACTGGGTCTCACAAAGACCTTCTTTTGCAAGTCATCCAGCTGCACCCTCAGCTCACGATGCTCGGCAGGAGCCATCTGATATGTTGATGCTAATATTGGTGTCATCCTGGGTTGCCACTCAATGCAGAAATCTATCTCCCGATGGTGAGGTAGCATGGGGACATCCTCCAGAAATACGTCCTCATACTCAAGCACTAATGCTGTAAACTGGAAAATCGTAACATCTGATACTCGATGGGCTAGGCTAGCAAACTGATGTGAAATCGGTTGTTCCCTCTTATGCACAAGTCCATCCTATGTGCCTGGGTCTCTCTTTCACTGACAAAAGAGAAACTTGTTTCATTAGTGCAGACACACCGCACCCTTTTCCTAAAACAGTCGATCTGGGCATGAAAAGTGGATATCCAATCCATACCATGAATGAAATCATTTGGCCTCTACACTACCACCAAGAGGTTCCAACCGAAAATCTCTCCTCCAAGGGTCATGTCACACTATCTACAGAGGTGTGTGATCTCTGAATCTTCTCCAGTAGGTTTTTCTAAGCGTAAGGGTCGAGTCAACGACTCAACTGGAATCTCAAGGTCTCGAACAAGATAAGCAGCAAGAAAGGAATGACTAAATCCTGTGTCTATCAATATGGCAGCCAAATTAGAAAAGACACAGATAGTACCACAAATCATTCCGAGAGTACCTGGGTCATAAGCCTCTGTCGTCTGCTGCTGTCCTTGCCTCTGTCCACCAGCTCCTTGAGCCTCTGGTGGACCTCCTAGGGGGTGGTGGTGGTAATGTTTCAAAACTATGACCACCTCCAGCTACTCTCCTAGCTCCTCTACCACATCCACCACCCCGTAGATCTGTCTACTCCACATGCTGCTTCTGCCTCAGTGGTCCATCCATTGTTCCCGTGTCAATAGTATGGCGGGTCAGACAATATCGAGCAAGATGTCCCCTTCCATCACATGGGTCGCATCGCCTCTCTCGAGGATGGATGGATGCACCATGTGAACCTTGTACGGTAGATCCCCTATCATGGGATCTCCTCTAGAAATGTCTCCCATGCCTGGGTCCCTGACGTCGGCTACCTACTGCCGAGGTCTCTGCTCCAGCTCATCCACTACTGACAACTGTCGGCTGTCTCTTCTCTACAAAGAAGATTTCGACCACTAAAGCCTGCTCAAGCACCCCAGCATAAGTAGGAATACTCATAGGGATGATGATAGCTTGGATATCTCAGCGCAAGACCCACTCAAAAGTCTGAGCTCTGAAGTACTGATCTCTGAAAATATCCATCGAGTACCGTGAGAGGTTGGTAAACCTTGACGAATTGTCATGCACCTTCATGGTTCCCTATTGGAGCAGAAGAAGCTCATGTATGCGTACTGCCCTCAGGGTAACCAGTGAAAACTACTCTCTTAAGAGACGCTCAAACTCTGAACATGCAAGTGTTGCCTAGTTATGAGTCTGGATAACCAAACTCCACCATCGTCCTGCCGAGCCCTGCTGAAGGCTCGCAGCCAGGATCACCATTTGCTCTGCTGGTGTCCTGACCAAACGGAAGACTCTGGCCACTGCCTCAAGTCAGTCCTCTATTGCATGAGGGTCAGGCTCACCTCGATTCTTGAGGGGTCTCTGTCTCTGAAACTCGTGGAGTGTGCTCAGCCTGCGATCCTCCTCCACTGGTACAGCAGGCACTAAACACTTCTCCATTGGTGGCAGGATAACTGGCACACCACCTGATGGTAAAACTGGGTGATCCGGTCCCTATATTGAGGCTTCATCACTGAGGGGGTCATACTCGTGATCAAGCTACTGGATCCTAGCAGGTGCGCATTGTGGAGGCATCCTGTTAAAGAGATAAGATGTATCTCAGGCAGTGAGTATATCTGGAGAGCTGACTCTAAAAGGACATGGAATCCACAAACGATTCAAATATGATGCATGTACCATTATTTTTTCCCCACTACTATTGTTCCCATTTTCTGAGTCGAAAAGCAAGTTATCAGTGTCCTTTTGTATGGATACGTAGGCCACTTGCACCATCACTGGGGTCCCTGGCCTGAATGCCGAACTCAAAACACTCAATAATGTTGCCCCAACCCAACTCATAGAATCTCAGTCCTAAGGTTGAACTGACCACCTCTGACACCAGTCTGTCACGACCCATCCTAGTGGGGCCCGAGCCGCAACTCCCCAAGCCCACCTCCTATAGGCCATGGGCTGGTTACTAGCACCGAGTATGCTTGCTACTAACATGGGATGCAATGCCTATAAACCTGTACACATGCACACACATCTCCAAGACCACAAAGTTGAAATGTAAAAACTACTAAAAGGAAATTATGCATGCATACACTAAAACCCAACCAACAGAGTATGATAGGAATGTAAAGTACAAGAATGTAAAACCCTGGGCCAAAAGTACAAGCCCACCATAAATAAAGTCTTTAACAAATTCCAACCTGTAAGGACAGGTACTGGGACTGCAATATGTAGTCATGGGAACACAACTCGGTCCGTCTGATCTCACTGAGCGTCGTCTGGCCCTGGTCTACCTAGAATCCTATCAAAGGCTCGCTCGTCTGCACAAGACACGACCCGTGTGGGCAAAGCCCGTGCATGGGTGAGTATAACAATACCCAGTAGGACACCCCGAACCCAAAATGAAAATACAACAAGGGAAATACCACAAAGTAAAGATACATTCAACTCTAAAATGTATATGTGTACCGAACATATAATAAGAATATCCTGATATACTCATGCATGATCGACTATCGCGAACACCACCACTAAGATCTAGCTCGAATATTCAACTAAGCACGTAACAAAGAGAACACACTCCTAGGTCTGAGGATAGAGAGATAGGAAGTACTCATTCCGAGAGAACACACTCCATAGGTATCTTGTGAACATGGTGCTCAGATGAGGATCACAACCAATTCATGGGGTGATTTTTACAACTTAGTCTAAGCTAATTCTCTAAGCAGATGATCAAATCCCATGTAAAGTTGGTCACATCGATACCAAGAACTCTAACAAGGGTTCCAGGAATGATTAGAGGATTCGGCTCTAAGTCTCACAGAGGGGATTCCAACAACTCTATTCAGGATGTCCTGCTGAAGGGATCATACTCATGTATAAAGGAAATGATACCAGAACCTTCAGGGAAATGACCAAGGTTACGAACCTTAAGAAAACTAGTCCATGTCACAAGAAGACATGTGGCTCAAGACATTTAAGACAGGATACACGGCGTGTAGTATGGTTACAAGCCATGTTCCATGTCCCTGGGTACTGCCCATGTAAACGGACCATGTCATTCGTTAAAGCCATGTAAAACCAAACTACACGACGTGTAGAAAAAGTACATGTCATTTTCCTTTACCCCGGGTAATGCCTGTGTAACCGGCCCATGTCATTAGGCTATTCAGATAGAAATAAACTACATGGAGTGTGGAAGAATCATACGCTGTGTCCGAGCACCTAGGGCTCGCTCTGTATACGCTGGCCATGTGCCCGCACACGGTCACTGCCCATGTCTGTGTTGCCTGCCCATGTACCAGTACACGGGGTATCCTGTGTATCTAGCTGGTTCTGGCTAGGGAGGGGTATAAACAGCGTGTCCTTGGCCATCTACCCTTCCCATGTCAGTTTACTCCTAAAGTACACGCCATGTGGTCTGCCGACGAGCACATGCCGTGTAGCCCATAGTACAGGGTGTGTAGTCAGGAAATTTCATGAAAATTCTGTCTTCTTCCTCACACTACATCCAATCATACGGATCACGTTTATCTGGTTCATTTTCCTCAAAACTCAAGATCAAGGGCCTCCTCGATGTCGTGTTGACGAATCCATGGGTTTCGGGCCTTCGATCTGCTCTGAAATCTGATTTCGGTCACCCATGCAGAAATCATTCGTAGAACGATATCTTCCAATCCACTTCGATCCGTCCGTTTCCACCGCAGCCGCACCTCAATATGGTTTTATTGACTACAGATCTTTAATTTGGGATCATTGCATCTCACAACAAGTGCGCAACGATCTGTTGTTCATATCCCCTCGAAGAACGCATTGAACATAGTGAAGAACGCGAGAATTTGGGGAAGAAGAACACAACAACTCGAGTGGGACAAACCTCGATCGATGTTCGTGTTGATCTTGGTCTATCACCAATAGGAGGTTGAGCGAATCCAAAAGTAATTTCAAGAATCAAATACCCATGATTCCCGCAAAATCCCAAACCATAAGAACGATCAATCTGTAGGCTAATCTGTTATTGGAGTAGTCTGAGTTCGTCAGGGAAATCAAAAATGGGGAAGAAATCATCAATCAAACATCCTACATGGATTCAGTGGTGTTTGTTGGCGAAGATCCAGTCCCCACATCATCGTCGTCGGCGAAGCTTGTCAAGAACAATGTCGCCGTGTTGGGAGGTTTCCTCTAGAGCCTCCAGAGCCTTCATAAAAAATTCAGGGTTATGGAAACTATAACCCAGATCCCCTGTGAAATCTCCATTTAAAAAGATAATATATTTTTCTGTAATAAGGATTTAAATAAAATATTTAAATAAAGTATTTTATTACGGTTGCGTCCAAAAACCAGATTTCACCACCGACCTGCGTCGGTCGATGTTAGGCCTTGCCTAAGGTAAAATAATTGTTCCGAACGTAATGGTTACATCATATTTTTGATCCAAGCACCCATTCAGGAGTTATTCTACTTTTTTAGGAAAACTGCACGCGCACGTTATTTATTTATTAAATTAAATTCAAACATTTATTCCGGGCTCACCGGCCCTCGGAACTGCACGCTGTCTCAGAGCACGGTCTCAAAATTATTTCCAATAAAATATTAAAATAATACATGAAAAAATCCGGCAAATTACACTATGGTTTAAAGAGTGATCGCAAAATATGCAATTAAAAACCCCATTTTTGAGTGCTCGAAAAAACACTCTAAAATGGGGGTCTTTAACATTGCTATTTTTAGAACTGTTAAAGGTGTTCCTTTATCAGTGCTTATAAAAACGTTCTTATAAAAGCCCCCTATTTATCAGCACTTGTAAAAAGGAACTTATAAAAAGGGAATTCATTACATCTTCTGAAAAATGGATGAAAAATGGTATATTTCAAAAAAAAATCATTATAAAATTATATTTTTATAAATTTAATATATATATTTGACATATGACTTAGATAAGGATAAATAGGCATTTTCAAATAATATAAAATATATTTAGTGAAAATTTCTTATAACTCAATAATATATCTACAATCCCCAACAAAACATTGAAATCGATAATCACACTAGAAACACTGAAAACCCATAAAAACATTATGAAACCCCAAAAGACTGAAATGAAAATACATTTTTATCTCGACGTCCATTTCATCTCCACAACAAGTTAAACTAAAAATTATGAAACAAGCTAAAACTACATGATATTTACATTACATGATATATAATAAAATAAAATATATTAATGTTATATAAATGTTAGAAATCGAACTCGAAATTCCAATAAAAATAACTTTTGATCCTGGTGTTTCATTGGGTTTCACCACGTATCAAATAAAATCCTATGATAAGATACATACCACAATGTGTATCTAATATAGGTCAAAGAGTTCTATTTGGGTTTTCAACCCTAGAAATACCCAAAAGGTGTCCCACACCATGTTTTTTGTCCCCGAATCTGGTTTCATAAAATTCAAATGGCTATAACTTCTGATCTGAATTTCCATTATTCTTATACATCATATCATAATAAATATCATTTCATGAGAATCTATTTGACTTGCTTTAGAGTTGAAATGAACTACTAGATTAGATGTTATGGTCATTTCTAGGGTTTTCTGGGTTTTAGGGTTTTTAGAGTTTCTTAACATTTTTATGTGTTTTAAGAGTTTTAATAGTTAATATCTATTATAATAAATATATATACAAAATTATATTTTTAAATAAATAAATATATATATATATAACTAGTTATATATTTTTTTATTTAATAATATAAAAAATTATGAATAAAAAAATATAACGAAATATATATAAATATATAGATATATCATAAAATGAAAAATAAAACAGTATACGGTAGTGGAAATGATTTTTGTGTATAAGCTGGAGGACTCAGGTTTAAAACTCACTAGAGTCAAGGGCACATGTAGGGGCTGGGATTATCTATAGCACTAATAAAGGGGGTGGGGAGAGCACTAATAATAGGGGTAGGGCAAGAATAAAATTATACCCTTTCTCAGCGAGGCCTTTATCACCTCTGTTTTAGTAATTTTAAAAGAATAATTTAATTGTTAAAAACAATTCCCTGTTAAATGTGGCCTTTAAGAGTGATTAAAAGGCATTGAAAAAGCCCTATGTATCATCACAAAAAAAACATAGATAATTCCTCCTTTATCTGTGATTTTTAAGCGTTGTAAAATGTGGCATTTATCATAACTTTTAATGAGAACTGTTAAAAATAACACTTTAAAATCACATACATTATCAGTTCTTCTATAGAGCTAATAAAACCCTTTTATGTGCACCGATAAAGGCCATATTTTCAATAGTGGCTCCAATAGAATATTTAAAGATTCCCTATAGGGCCACAATCCTGATTCTCTTAAGGGTTTCTATCACATTTTGGCTTCAGATTCACCTATTTTCTACACTGATAGAATACAACCGAGCTACTAGTATGGGTACTTAGGATACCACTACCCAAGAAAAAAACCTCGAGGGGACATTTCCTGCTACCAAAAGAACTACTAGATTTCCTTGGCACTAGTACACTATTCCCATTAATATCACCTTCCCTCTTGTTTTACTTCGTGATATGAGCCTGATTAACAACCTCATAAAATGTAGGTAGGATAAAGATGTTCACCTGAGTATGGATGTCATACTAAACCCCATCCTCAATGCATCTAACATGTGAAATATCATCACTAGCTACGAGTGGTGCAAAATACTATAACTCGGTAAAATGCACCAAATAATCCATGTCTAACATATCAACCTACTCTATATGCCTGATGTCTCTAGCTTAGCAATCTCTTAGAATTTTTGGAAATAAGTGATCATACAAGGCAGTCTAATTGTCATCTTATGTCATGTCATGATGATTACCCAAAAGGGTAATTAAATCCCACTATCTCTTAGTCGAATCACATTGCATTTAAGTAGAAATCATGACCCACAACTTTGGAGGTGAATATAGATGATAAATGATATATAGTGTGGATTCTAGCCAATACTTATCCACCCATGGATCACTATCCTCCAAGAAGGTGTGTTGATGTTGTTGTTGGAACTCACGTTCCAAATCATCAATCATATGTGCAGGTCATGGAGCACCATAGATGGACTTCATCATATCTAGGAAACTCTCACGAAGCTAAGAGTTAGTGAAAAAATTATGTATAATAGTATATTCTTCATGTGGAACTCCTAATGGTAATACTAGAGATTAGGGCTCACCACATCCAGAGCATAGTCATCAATGCCCTCTTGGTGTACGACATGTGGATATCATGATGGTATATATCTACAGCGTCTAAGAACACACCACAAAAAATCATTTAAGATAATATAGGTTTACTAGTGGATGAATAACATAATAATACCACATCACTACCCATGGTATATAGCCCCAAATGCATGCATAGAAGACTATATATTGAAAAATTTTCATGATAAAATTGTAGTGGTTCCAATAAATGAATGTTCAACTGCAAGTTACCTCTTCATTTACTGGAAACCATATCATTTAAAATATCTGTATTTACAATTTAAATTTAATTTTCATATAATATTACATAAAATATTGATCAAAATGTATTTCTATTCCCTGTGAATCAGGGCCCAAACACCTTATCTCAAAAATCAACACCCATTTAGTTTTATTTTAATGGCTCAATTCAGTAAATTTCCCATTCAAACCTATATGGTTCCAAAAATTTAATGAATTGAAACTATACATCACTTAATCAAAATCATGTAATGAAATATGAATAATAAAACTACCATATAATCACTCCAAAATCATAGGAAAAATATCATTGATTGTAGTTCAATGCACAAATATGGCTTAGAATATTCATGGAATGTGAATTATAGGTTCCTGTGATGATGCATGTAAAAATTATATTTCCCTCATCTAATTGGTTCAATGATAAATTGAAATCCCGAAAATATATAAATATAAACATCAAAATTCATATTCATCACCCAATGGTGAAATGATATCAAATGTCATAAGAAAATTACAAAAGAAAAATTATCATTTTGAGTAACACATCATTTACCTCGAACATGGTTTAGCTTTTCAAAAGCATGGAATATAACCAAGTCCCAAACATTCCTAATCTACTATATATTTTCTAAAAATATTTAATCATGAATTAATGTTTCTTAGATTCCACTTTTTGATGTACCAAACCTATATTCCACTTAATGTTTCCCCAATACCAGTTAGGTACATGGCTTCAAGAGAATCTCCTTGAATGTCAGTGGCTACCAACTTCCAGAGAGGGACTAGGGTTTGTTTTGGGAGAGACTATTCCCTCATCACAAATGTATATCCTATAAGATAAATATAATAATATGTGAATTGTATAATAAGCATAAATATATAGAAAAAGAGAAGTAGATCATATATAGAATACCTAATGGGACTGATAGTAATTCTCAATATCTTAATATAATGTATATCATGTGTCTAAAAACTGGGAGACATTTCTACATGCTATCAATAAATACATGTTATATAGAATAAATATAAATAACCTTAAAACTATCAATGCATCCCAAGCTCTAACTTGATCATCTACTACCAACATCCTAATGCAATTAAGAAATATCACTTGTCCAAGAATGGATGTTTCCCTTTTACAACACCTGCATACATGTAATATTCCTAGGTATTAATAGAATCCTGGATAGGGTATTAGATAAATATATGTAGGACACCATCAACAATTCATATAACATCCAATCCATGTAATATAAATTGAAATAGATTTTGGCGTGGACATATAATATTAAATCTATACAACAATGTAAATTACCAATACCTGTTTCAGCCTTAGCTAGTGTTTAAACATTTATACATTTAGTTTTTTAATTACTATCCTTTTAATATAGTTCTACATTTGAGATATAATTGACACATACATCATGATAATTATTGTGAAGGGTCCATGACTTAATAATGCATCAAAGGGTAACAATAATAATAAAAGATGATTTAAGGTAATAACTAAGGAATCCTTGACCTCTAGGGTTGATCCAACTCAATAATAAGATTTAACCGGACTATAAAGAGTAAGAGTGTTATATAAGGGGAATATCCAAAGTCATTCTATAATAATATAATTCTGAAATATTGCAAGGATATCATCCAAGATAATACAAGTAAGCAATGATTGGGTTTGATGGGGGTAACCATGGAACTGCATGTCTATAGATGACATTACATATCTACGGAGTGTATCTAACGAATATTAAAATTATAATGGTGGGATAATACAACGTCATTTTTGGGTTCCACTAATAGGCATGGACCAGGTTTTAAGGTGGGTATCACCCTTGGAAACTGGAATCCTTGAATTAGAATGGAATCCGTGTGTGCCCAATGAATTCCCTTTGTAATTCAATGTGAGATCGAGTCTAACCACTCCTATAAAGGTTTCAAGGTCCATATGAATTAGGTACATGATAATTAATTCATTATTTTATAAGTCCATGTATTACTCATTACATTAAATAAGTAATGTTTTAATTTCTTTTACTTTCATTAGTCTGATAAGGAATAACTGAGAATGCAAAAATTTGGGCATATGTTACAAAAACATTAATTAGGTTCATTCCTCTTATTTTCATAGGCATGGAATGATGTGAAATGAATGTGTATCCATATTATTCATTTATGTTCATTTAGTCCAAGTCAAATACATAGTATGCATTCCATTCATATTAATTATTCATTAATTATATTGAAACACTTACCATTGAAGGGTCTACTGAAATTATTCTATACAAGGCTAACCATTAAAATTCATAAATATCTATATTAAGAATGGTTTGACCTTTAATATGTTCGATTAATTACACACCTGAATGATGGCATAGAAGAACATAACCAGCCAATAAAGGAATAAGTTTATAAAAACCCTACTTAGGTTGGAAGAATGTAAGGTATCATCCTCTAATGGTGTGATGACACTATATATAATGGGATCTATAATATGAGAATGGTAAATATATGAAAGGCCTATGAATTAAATAGGAAAACCCAATTAAATCTTCATTCACACAATGATGGAAGTATATAAAATGGTGAGACATAATGTATGATTCATATACCACTTAAATTAATCTCATACGACTCACCTTATCCAGTATTATCGTTTATTTTGGCATGGATTGGGATAAATCTAAATAATGAATTAACACATTGAAAATTAGAAATATGAGGCCGCATCTAAATAACATCATCAAGGGAATGAAGAATAATGAATTGCTCAAAATGAATCATGTACTTATCGATTACCATCCAACATGATTAAAGAGTATTCAATCATACATTAGAAAAAATAATAGGGTAAAACCTATGGAATAAGGTAAAATAGATCCCCAACGTGAGAAATAGAAGTTGCCTTCACTCAAAAAAGAAGAATAAAGGAAGAGGGTATGTTATTGATTCATTAGGGAATTTATTTTCTTTTTATCCAAAAAACATAGGACACAGTTTGGTCGCACAGTGGGCCAAACTGTGCACCAATCAGGCATAAATTACTACTTTTGGAGGTTTCGTGCATGGTTATGTTGCAGGGTGAGGGAAACCATTAACCAAAAATTTGAATTACGTATTCCAAAAACAATTCACATTCAGAATGGGAAAGCATCCTCTGGTGGACAGTTAGGTCAAACCGTGCACCCAAATTTCCCCTTAATCTACCCCGCTATAGTTATGAGAGACCATGTGGGATGAGTCTCATGGTTTCTACTACCAATGTGGCCTAGTTTTTTTATCCACCAGTAGTTGATCCGATATCCAAAAAATCCTTAAACACCCCCAATAAATTTTTTAATACACAAGGCACCCATTTTAGGACAAAAATAAAAAATATATTGATTATTAAATGATCCACAATAGGGATAAAATTCACTTTCCTATAGTATGTAAGGATAGGAGTGTCACTTTTATAAGTGAAAATAAACAACAGGTTTTTAAATACTAAGTAATATTACATATTGGAAAGCCACTCTCAATATAGGTTACTATAGAATTGATAAATAATGAATTTTATGGAATAAAAATTCAACACACACCACAACCAATCAAAAAGAAACTTGTTTTAAGAATGTTTTTCCCACTAACGTTATGGTTACATACTTATACCATTTTAGATTTAATGATGCTAAATTATTTTTACCAAGGTAATTCATCCTTTGAGACTCTAAATAAAATGAAACGTTTTAGATAATATGTTTTAATTTATTATAAATTTTAAATCGAATGTATCAACTAAGAATCATATGTTTATGGAAAATTATTTTCAACACAAACTCGTAAAAACCATTTTTTGGAAAATGTCTATCTTTATTAAAAATATTTATGGTTAGGCAAGAATTATCATTGACATTAATTTCAATATATTTAAAATAATATTTATTATTAAATTATTATATATTCCAAAATAAAATAAATTAATATATACGTTTCATCATGTTATAATTAATTAAACAATATATTGAGAAATATTGTTTTTTATAAAATACTACATAAATCTCACAATTCCTAAAATTGGTTCATGAATATAAAATTTCATTTTAAAGGTATTTAATATAATTTATAATTTTTAAATCACCTCATTGGTAAAATGAGGAGAACAGAGTGACCCAGAAGTCTTTCTACCAATATTCCTTTAGTTGGCAACAATAACTAAGGAAGTATGTCACAAGATTTGGTGGTATTACCCTCATAATTCATAAGATAAAATAAAAAACCACCAAAAAACATCCAAGAATATAAATATTGATAAAAATTTATTCACAAACGCAATGATATTTATATTTCATACATTTATCAAATTAAATAGAATAATTTTTACAGTGATGCTGAAAAATCAAATAATCATTTGACTTCATCAAAGATACGATAATATAACTTTAATATCATTTAGAAATCTTTGAAAAAAACATAAAAAATATATTGGGGTGATATATTAGTATTATTAAATATGATTATCTTTGTTTATAATTTTATATCTATAAGAACAAATAGAAATGATATACATGCATGGAAGCATTTAAAAATACAAGATCATGGAATCTGCTAAAATGTATAGTAGTATACCGATAACATAGGTTCTTAAAGGAATCATATGTATATATCTTATCATATTATTCAAATGGATTATTATAATTGATAATGTAAACTTTTTATTAAAAGGTATTTATAATAATAAAATAAGAATAATAGAATATAACATCAACAATCAAAAAATATGACATATCACAAAAATCTCAATAATATCACTACTAATAAAATTATTTAGAAAAGGAAGAAATCCCAAATAACAATATGTATTTATCTTTTATATCACATCATCATATAATAAAGAAAATATTGAAGTTAATCTCTCAACATGTGTCAATAATCCCATCATCAAATCCATATTCCCCATGATACAACATCATCACTTCCATGAACCTCATGTTGCTACATCATCACTCACCACAATATGAAATCACATTTCTAAACATGGGACAATTGTATTAGTATCCCCCATATTTCCACAACATCAACTCTTTGAAACACAATATACATCAACATATTATATCCCAAAACATGACATAACCATTTATCCATCACAACCATAGTATATGTGTACATGTTAATCATAATCCATTATAACTCATATTTGATTCATGTGTTATATATTCATTACTTTACCACACATATGTATAATATTGATAGTCAACATGAAAACAATATGATATAAAATAATCATATAATCAATAGAACAAATACATCTAACATATAATAATAATAAAATAATTAAATTTTTTTTTCAAAGTAAAAAACCTAATATAATTAAATAAATGAATTGAATCAGTAAATACTAAGATAAAATGACAATGAAACATCACAAATACTAGTCAAAACATTATATATATTAAAAAATTACCCCATTGGGTTCTCTTCTAATTTATATTTTTTAACTATTTATCTCCCAAACGATTCATTAATGGTCTCTATTAATTACTAAAACTGGCATATTAAGGATTACCTTTCATTATTAATCTCATGAACTTATTATTTTATTTATCAAGTAATTAGACTAGACTATTCAGTCATAACGTAAGTATAAAATTATACTCTCAGAAATTTGGATGAATAAGCTAACCATTTGGAATAAAATAGTGAAACTAACCATATATTCAAACTAACACCAAAACCAATCCAAAATGGCAAACATTATAATATTTCAAAATTCCCACTCCACTATGAAAAATAATCTACCTTTACCTAGTAAAAAATACTAAACCCAATTTACCTTCTTTATTTATGCCGATTTTAAAGGATTTTTTTATATAGTTTAATTTCCATATTTATATAACAATGTTGTCTACATTGAACTTCCATGTGATAACTATTATATCATCTCATCATTTCCCAATATAATTCAACCCCACTATCTTAATTAATATAAAAATAATAATTTAACATAGAAGCATGTGCTCAGTTCATATTTAAAAAATTGAAAGATTGTTTAATATCACAAAAAATGTCTTCTTTTTCGTTAAATTTTTTATTCAGACTTATTCCATTATTTAATAATTTCCCACACACATGTGAATATAAATTTTTATAATTGAATTGATTCATGGTTATAGCCTTTAATCATGCATATGAAATATATATTGGAATAAAAATGGTTTAACTAATCATGATAACCTTTCCATATCTATCCTTATCATTCAATATCCCCTTTTACATTTTCATTTCTAGAGTACCTCTCATTTGTCACGAGGAATGACATAATGTTTCAGTAGATTATTAAACATTTTATCCAACATAAAAATGATACATATGAATATACATCAAATAATTAACAGAATTAAAATATTTTATAAATAAAACATGAATTAATGGAGATAAAAATAATATCAAGACCCCTTAACCCAATACAAATAGGTGGCCAAAATAAGTGTATGATTGTAAACTGCATTGAATACATTATATTCCCTCCCCTGACTAATTAGTCACTATCTAGCATGATGAGAGATTATAAATTACCTTTAACTATAAGGTTCATCTATAGTAGAAATTTGTTTTTAATATTTTCAAGGATTCATGGATTCAATATTTAATGGGTGACTTTAAATTAATAAAATTAATAGGACTCCATGCACTCATTTTGAATGTTTAACAAGAAAATACAATAACAATAATTTTATTTAATCAGTACTAAGGGATGATAATAGATGTTTTTATGGTTAAAATAAGAGATAAAAGAATTATTCTCAATATATCAAGAATAATATGTCTAAAAAGATATATAACAATATAACTCCCCTAAATTGTATAAATCAGTTCATTATATATGTGATTCACCCAGAAATGATGATATAATTTTCAACACCTATAACTCATAATGAATTATTGAGATCATGTCCCAAGACTACCCAAATGTGATCAGAATCCTCAGTTGGTCATCTCTAATATTACGGCATGTGAAAAAGTCATGGGAGGAAAAATGGGGGTGAGACAATAAAATATATCAAAATAATGAATGACAAGGAATGTGTCGCAACAAGATTCCCTACTGAAAAATGAATAAATTAATAAATAATATCAATACAATGAAGGGAATGAGTGTTCTATACATAATTTTAAAACAAATACTAAATTAATGGAAAATATATAGCTCGTATGGACATGTTCCTCCTTCCAAAACAAAATTCAATTCATTAAATTTCAAATTTTATTAATAGTTTGTATTTTATTTTTAATATATTTGAAATGAATGAGCGTCAATTTTATGAAATACCATTTTTGATGAATAAAATTTATATTCCCCCTATTTCTATTTTAATTCCTAATTTAAATCACAGACTACATTGTCATGAAAAATCATACATTAAAATTTATATCATCGCACTGTTATAGATTTAATGTTATACAACAACATATCATATATTTCATGTGTTTTAATTATAAAAATCATAAAAAATTATACCACTAATTTAGATATCTATTTAAAATGATATATAATTTTAAAGGCTCGTGTTAAAAAACGATTTTTAGGCCAGAGGAAGATGATAACTATATTTTTCTAAATGATGTTCTATATGTGCACAATATGAGGATTTATCTTTTGGTTATTCTAGTTTTTTCTCACACAACACTAAAAACTAAAGTCATTTAGGGGAATATTAGAGTTTTCCTCATGAATTACTAGGAATGGTATCTTATCTGGATACTCTCATTTTACCCAAATGTGGTGTTGGACTAATCTCATGTAAGGTTAAAATTGAAGTTACCCTTCTGCATAACAAGAAATTGGAGACCTATCTAATGTTACATCACATTGAAAATATAAAATATTAATAATAGGTAAATTATAATGGTACTTCACACATACTATTACACAATGAAGCAGTAGAATAATACATTTACACATGGTTTTTTTACATTTATGAAATTTATGAAATTTTCTATTTAAATTTACATAATGAATGAAATACCTTTAAATATAGAATCATACTGGTCTATATAAGGTCATATAAACTATTCTTTTACATAGGGTTCATCATAAGGGTAAATTAAAATTTAAATAAGTAAATTAAAGAAACATTTAAATAATAAATTAAAGGCCACCAAACACTTTTATGTTATGATAAAAGATAAAGGATGATTTGGTACAATCTAGACCATTACATTAGATACCAATTAATTTATTCTCATCCTCATGGATCAAACCCAAATTAGAAAATAAAAAATCCTAATAGTTATGGGACAATACCTCCCAAATAGGATCCAAGAAACTGATGGAAACCAAAACAAAATTTAAGAAAATATTTTTTATAATGGTTCAACATTTTGATAAACCATAAAATAATTTTTGTATAAAAAATTCATTTAAATCTCTTGGAAACTATATCCTACAAAATAATTTCTGAATATTCCCATTTAAATCATTTAAGGTGCATATCCATTCCATTAATAATAAACCATACACATATCTTTATATTAAATAAAAACTATAATATTAATTATAATATATATATATTAATAAAAAATATTATTTTACTAGTTTAAAACCATTCATGATAAAAAAACAACCCTTTTAAAACTTTTAAGGAGATTAAAATCTTTTTAGTATGAAGAAAATGTTAGAATTAATTCACTCCATTTTTTCCTTCAAAACATTAAATAATTGAATTACTTGTTATGTAATCAACAATCCTAGGTTCAGTAAAAAAACAAACTGTTATACAAAATGGTGAAGTGTAAAAAAATGTAAGAAACATGTACCTTATCAAAACTAAATAAGAAAAAACATGTTACATTGTAGAATAAGGAAAACATATCCATTTAAAATACTGAAAAAAATCTATACCAGCAAAACATGAAAAATATAAAACTATAAAATTCTAAAAAAGTCTTTTTATGACCATATGTCGCCACCAAACAACCCAACTAAGAATGGGGTGACCAATAAGCGATACTAGAATGATAAAAAATTTCTATCATTTTACCAATGTTTTTTAAAAAAATATCTAAGAATACTAAATGAAATAGTAGGGTGTGAGCAATAATCAAATTAGGATAACACCATAGAATCTATAAAAGTTATAATATAAAAAATTAACTATATCTACCTTGAATCAAAACCAGTTTATAAATCTTTTTTAAAAAATAATTTTTTCTAAAACAATCCTTTATTTTTTTTAAATATTCGTATATTACCAAAATCATAGAATATGGAAACTATTGATGAAAATAGGTACGAAACCATGGAAAAATCATATGATAAGAATGTTTTATAATAACAATGAAATATACTATCAAGTTATAAAACAATGATAAATGAAAAAGCATTTCATTTTAACACTATACTATGGGATTACATGCTAGACAGTAAATAATATATCAATTGAAGCCTAAGGTGGATCCAAAAAATAAATCCTCTAGTGGAATTACACACTCTAAAGATACATAAAACATCAAGTTGAATCATATACACAATGAGTGACAAGTCTATTTCTTAATTCAGTGTAGGTTGACCAATGTGATATGGTTTTCCAAATCCATTTAGACCTCATGATAATAATTTATAAAACTTTTTCACATAAAATAATTTCTTATTCTAATCTTGAATACTAATTTCAAAACCAAAACCACCATTTATATCATTTAATCAAATACATGGTGAACACAAATCCGTGTTTCAATAAACCAAGTTTAAAACATAAATCTCATCAAATGAATGTGTCCCACTGTAGAATAAAAAAATTCAATAAATAGTAAATAGTAATTGAAAATAAAATATAGAAATTTGATAATGAACCACTTTTATAGTTTCACCTACATTAAGAACAATGATAATATAGTCACCTTAAAAAATGTTTATTGGAAATTAG
Organism: Viscum album; assembly: GCA_963277665.1. NCBI lineage: Eukaryota > Viridiplantae > Streptophyta > Magnoliopsida > Santalales > Viscaceae > Viscum > Viscum album. Next base: position 775,737,026 of record OY728120.1, on the reverse strand, counting down.
CATACTGATCATCGAAAGATAATTCAAGAGGGAAGACTATAAATGATCAATCAAGATCACATAACAATTTTTAAACCTCGGGAAATAAATTACACACCAATACCAAATTGACAACATAAAATATAAATAGAGGGTATAGAAGATCACACGTATATATAAGGAGATAAATATCCAAACTGACGATCAATTATAGTAAGAAAAATTATTCAAAGAGAGATAGATCATCCAAAATCACTCTAAATAATTTTTTTATAGTATATGGTTTCTAGGGTGATTATTCTACTTTGACATAATAAAAATAGTTTATGTGTCAAGTATTTAAAACCTATAGACCATGTATAATTCATGATGTCAACTCATTTAACATTGTGAATCCTTTGAATCATATGCATGTCAAAAAAGTATTTTCCTTGAGTTAAATTAATCTCAATCGACCCATTCATGGAATAAAAATTACTTAAATCCTATAAATATTTCATTATCGAAACAAAAAAGATGAAATCATCCTTGAGAAAAATCACATTGTGTATCATGTTTATAATGTGGATGTGTCCTATAGGATGTGTGCAGTCTGTGTTCAGCAGAAAAACCCCAAATCAAAACTAAATCCCTATTTACCCAACAAAAAGTATCTGAAAAAGTAAATTATATATTAAATTTTTATCTAGGGTGTTACAATTCTCCCCACCATATAATATTTATATCCCCATATTCAATGATTCTCCTCGACTCAGAAAAAGAACAAGTCACTTATTCATTGTTAACAATTCCTACTCCCACATATCATGGCTATGTTATGTGAATTTAAATAGTAAATGGATCAAAATAATTGTTTTAACACATATTAACATTCCTTAAATATCCCTAATATGAAATATCTTTTCTATCATAGTGGTTTTAAGATCAAGATCTAAATACTTGAATTAAATCACAGAGGAATGATCTCATTGAAACCTCGTTATCTCAAAAACATGAAACAAGTCAGGAATCAAGATAAAATGATATTGTAATTCCAATCTATATTCCACCACTCCAAGTCATCAACTGATCTAAAAGGGGACAACAGAACCTGGTGCAAACTTATCATATCGACCCAACTCATGGTTTCCCATGCCAAGTGAAATTATGAGAAAAAAGTGATAATCAAACGAAAATATTAGTTATTACATCCAATAGGTCGCATTAGATTTTTGTTGAATTTGAGATATTATATATATATTGAATATAAAATACTATTTTTTAATCTATTAAACCATACTCACCCCATCCATAGACCATTTTCCCAAACCATCACAGAATGTGGAAAATCTACAAGGCCACCATAAAATGACACAATGGGAGCCTTCATAATCAAATACTAATAACTATTTTTATAGGAAATCATGTACATAGGAATTTTATTTCCCCATGAACCACCAAAATAATGACCACATGATCAATGTTTAACCTTAAAAACATGGATAACCATCTCTATATATCCCTTCATCTATAAGTGATGTGTCATGGTCAATTTCATCTAGAAATCCATAACCTCTTCTAATCAACTCCAAAAACAGGATCTAAAATGTTGGTCCCTATCATAAATAATATCATAGGGAACCCCTTTAATTATAAATAAACAATCCTATATACTAGTTCCCATGTTTTCCCACATTAATCAACTCCTTGATGGGGAGGAAATACACTAATTTTATGAGTCGACCAGTAATCACCATAATCAAATCCCCCCAAATAGTATTCTATTGTAAACCATTTATGAATTACATATAAATTTTAACCAATTTAAATAAAAAATATGGTAATGGATGTAAAAAACTGGTAGGTCTCATGTTATTTTCTATAATTCCTTGAAATATAAGACATTGTGCTACAAAATGTACATTCATCTATCTCATTCCCATAAACAACTGATTTCTCATGTCCTAATAAGTCATTGTATTCCAATTGTTATTGTACCAAAAATAATTTTTTCCACTTACTATCAACTAACACCGTAGATAATTGGGAACAACCCACCTCTTTCAAAAACAAAAATCACCACTCGGATAATTTGACGAATCACTCAAGGTCTCCCCACAATTTATGATTTTTCTAATGTACATGATCGTGATTTTAAGAAGATTATTGAGCCTATCCCGCTCATAAATTGACATGACTATTTTTATCAATGACATGTTCTCCAACCTACCAGCTTCTTCCACTCCAAAACTCATCTTTGTATAGAAACTCCGCAGAGACCACTCTTTGAATTATTCCTTCCAGGCATGGTTTGGTAATTTACTTCATAATGCATCATTGATTAAAATATATAATAAGGATGTATAACCAACATAAAAATAAAAATTTGCAATATAAATAACCCAATTTCTCTATATAATGTTCACCTCGGTCTACGTTAAAATATACTTTACGCTTTTATTAATAGAATATATTATAAAATTATATATAATGAGATAATAGAACCACATTTTGAGTGAAATAATAAACATTATCAAGTCGTGATCATGGGTAGGTAAGTTCTTCTCCTAAGGGAATAAGTGGAGAGAGCCATATTCCACCCATTGTTTCCCCTATATCATGACACACACCTATCCCATACTAGAAGCATAAAAAATATAAGTCAAACCTAGATCTAGAAGAATAAAAAGTATATTTTGTGTAAAAATCACATTAAATTACTCAAAAATATCTCTATAATATTTCATTCAACTCAATCATTAAACCATTAATGGGTTAATCTATAATCAGAGATACATGATTTGAGAAATCCTGAATTAAGCATATGTAATGAACATCTAACCCTAAGAAACTATGTATCTAAAATACCTTTATGGTTAGCTCTTAAGAAATCACCATATGCCTATTTTCTAGATATTCTAATATTCCACTTTCAGAGATAACATTCCATAGAGGCTTTTCTTCGTGAATCAAGATTTCACACATAGAATGCATAATTAAAAAACAAATGTTCCGTCAAGGTTCTTGAATGATATAAAAATGATCCATCTGATAATAATATGACATGGTGTACACCTAAATACCATCCATAAACAAATAAAAAAAGGATTCTTGGATCTTATGGAATACCAAGGCCATAAAATTCATAAAAACCAGTGATGTGTTAGTTACACAAAATGGAATGACCTGAAAATCAGAATTCCTATACTGGATCCAAATTTTTTTTCTTAAGTATATCATTTTATCAGACATTTAATTTTTGGTACCCTATACAATGTTCGATATTTTAAATCTAATTTGATCCTCTATGATATCCAGAAAGATCATCAATCTTGGGAAACATTAATTTGTTCTTTATGTTCACCTGGTTCATATTTGAATAATATAAAAAAAATATGGGGCTCTTTTATATATTTTTTTAAAAATAGGATATTAAATTATCATGGTGACATGATAGGATAAATAACTACCATAGTTTCAAGATTAATAATATAGACATCAATTTCCTCTAACTCATAAAGTTTAATATGATATGATGTCTTATAATTGGGAATCCTACTAGGTAGTAGGTCATTGGTAAACTGAACCACTCTCTATGATGGAATACTATTAAAATCATTCAGAATGACCTTAGGGTACACACACACAATCGAGAGAATTATATTTCATAAATAATGACAAAAATAATCAAGGAACATCCCTAGAAACTGACATGAGATAATCCCATCATATAGAACAACAATCCCATCTATCCTTGGCCAAGAATACACCTCACTCTCAAAAGGCAAGAGTGACTCTATATTGATATATAACTGAACTCAATGATGATAACAATTAATGTGGTCCTTAATGTTGATTATCTAATCAAATCAAATTATCAGGACGATGATATCAAAATAAATCACCATGAAGTCCCACTCGACCTAAGGACAATGATTATCATCTAAAACACAAGAAATTTGAAACCTTATTTGGACCAAATTCCCAAAGGCATGAAAAGATCATATAAGAAATACATAATTTTCACCCATAAGAATAACACACAATCTAACATTTATTATGTAAAATAATGAGTAGTACATTTATCAAAAAAATTATCACCAAAGAATATAAAATAGAAACTATACCAAAAATAGTTTCTAACCATACATCAAATTCCTCTTGTTCCTAAAACACTTCATAAAGATGTCTAGAATTAGCTCATACATAGGATTTCATAGCCACATTAACATCTTCCCTGTCCTGAGGATAAGACCCACCGCCTTTGAAAGCATTAGTAAAAACCTACAAAACCTTGGTGAGAGTTTATCGAACCTTACTACCTAGGGACATCCTTCAACAAAAATGTCATAGATTCCCAGATTGTTCCTAATGATTTCATGTACTGGGATCCTATATAAAATTATGATTTTAAAGACCATGCCTTAGAAGAAAATATAAAATATCCTTCCACTATCTAAAATAATTTGATAAACCTATTCTTGAAGGAAACAAATTACCTTTTCACATTCTTTTCCACCATGAAATTTCACCCAAGATAATAAAAAAATCAACAAAATTTCCACTCAAATTAGTTCTCCCACCTATTTCATCCTCTTAAATTTCTGATTTATCAAAATCCTAAATAAAATCTTTAAGGAATTTGAGTAACCAAAATTACTAGATATCAACCTTCATCCCCATGTCAAATATTTTCACTTTTATTTAATTATTGGTAACATAGTTTGGTTCCATGTGTACCAACAAAGAAAAGTGAATGGAAAATGCCAAAAGGGTATGGCCCTTTCTCAATTTTTATAAAATCTTATGTATTTTCCAAATAAACCATCTCAAGATAAAACTGATGGTTGAATATTTTCTGGATGGTATCCTAGGATATATCCTTTGAATATCATCTTTCAAAATATATTCCCACAATAACCTTCCTAGTACCTCAATCCTTTATGTGGGAACACCAACATTAGAGTCTTTGAGAGTCTTTAGAATGTTAAAAGTCCTCTCAGTATTCTCAATACAATGCTTAGATTTCGGTATTCCATTACCACAATAGAATATGGGGGGATTCTGATTAATAAATATTTTCCATAGTCTACCACTCATATTGGGTTCCAAATGTCTGCTTCACCTAGAATCTAAATAGTGCACTTTATAGCTTCTACCAAACAAGGTTGAACTAGAGGATTCACCTATGGAACATGTCTCACATATTCTTCACTCTAATTTAGAAGAGATCTTTTAGGATTAATTTTCAAAAGAAAAAAGAAAAAACCACAACCAAAACTACACAATTATCAAATCATAATACAAACATCAATTATCCATATAAATTCTTTTAAAAATTAATAATATAATGTTTTTATGGATTTTATGAAAAAATATTGAACATGATGGAAAAAATTTGACATTTAAATAAATACATTATCTAATTCATTCAAAGTACCTCAACCACCTAGTCCCAAATCTAGGAAACAATCATAGAACTCCTGATTGTAACTCAAGTGCATTATCAGAAGTTTATTGTCTGTCCCATTTTACAAATGTACTATTTGATTTTTGTCGCTTATAACGCTAGAATACCAAGAAACTGAACCATAACCAATACTTTTAACACAACTATAGTCTATATAGTGTAACTAATACAAATTTTTAATAAACCAACAAGTTTTAACTGAGAAAAACACCCAATATGGTATGAAACATGGGGATGTACATCAAAAAATAATCATCATACCTCATGTCAAACATGAAAAAAAGAAAAAAATATATACATAATGGAAGTATAAAAACATATCTATAGGAAAATAAAAATAATTTTATACTGGATAATCCTGAATAGATATATCATACAATTCTAAAAATGTCTTTTTGTGACAAGGCATCACCACCAAACCACCCTACTAGGATGTGAACTACAAAAAGAGAAATCAGTATTCTACAAAATTCCTTTCCCTTTACCAAAGTCATGAAAAAATACATTTATAGTTTACTGAAGGAAAGATTTCCATGTTATCAAAAAATACAAATAATTTACTAATATAGAATATACAAATGTTATAATATCACAGATTTACTAGCTAAAACAATAGGAAAAACTAGTTTATTAATAATTTAAAAAAATATATAGTTTATAAAACATTTATTAAGATTTCATAAAATCATACTTTCTTCCCCAAATCCAAGAATATTTATTTTATGAAATAAAATAGGTAATAAACCATATATATATAACAATATAATCTTGGGATAAAATAGAAATGAAAAATACTATCATGTGATAAACCATTCATAATTGAAAAACACACACGATTTGGGCACTAACCAGTGGGAATACCTGTTATAAATGAAATAAAATCCCCAATAAAGTCCTAATTTATATCTAACTAACAATAACCCATATTCCTTCATTGGTGGTGGCCCCTCAGTGTGGGGTTGGGCCATCAAGTCATAGGGGATTATGGATTTAACTCTGGTTCTTTGGACTCTCTTTTAGAATTTTGTGGCTGCGGTGGCAGGGATGTATTGAGGAAAACATCGAGATTGTTCCAAGATGAATGATTATTAGAGTAATATTGGTTTTTTATTATCATAATGGTGAAAGGGGTTGTGAGGACTCCCGGTGTCGTGAATCACTCGGACTCGACAATATGGATTAGGCCCTAGAGGAGATTCCAGAGCTAGTTGTTCAACATTTTCGAGCATTATGGATTTGGATGTTTGAGAGGGTATGAAATATTCCATCAGATCAGGCATGTGCTTTGACATAAGAAACTTTTTTACTAATCATCCATTCACCTTTGGAGATAATTTTCACAATCAATTACTGTGGAGTGGTAGATCAATGGTGTTAGTATGGTTTGTCTCTCTAGACCTTTAGGTCATGATGTGTTTTATGTCTATGATGTCTCTTTGGGTTTTTTCCATTATTCCATTCAAGGGGGATCTGTTTAAATAAAATAATTTGAAGGCCTCTAGGAAATTGGATGGAAGGATCCAACAAATATAAAATCTATTATAATTATATACACTAATGTAAAATAAAACCTCTTGTGGTGTCACACACACAAAGAGTGGCATCTATATTTCCAGACACACCCAATGTTACCTAATTTGAAATGATTTATAAAATACATTTAAAAAATATATTATTATTTAATAAAAAATTAAAATTAAATCCATTCTTCATCTAGTCTTAAAGAAATATTTATGTAGAAAATCCACCATATAAAGTATTTAATCATACACTTGGTGTACACAAATATGTTTTTAGACAGAAAACACTAAAAATGTGAATCTCATCCCACAAAACCATTCCAATATAAAATCATGAATTTTATTTTAATAACCTAAATAAATTGGTATGAATACATATAAATTAATGAATTAACCTCTTTCATAGATCACAAACATCAGGAATTGAAGAAACCAAGAATCCTTTGAATATAATGATTGTAAAAGGTAAAATCATTTGACAAAAGACATGGAATGAAAGGAAACATAAAAGAATCAATTAATATCACATCATATTTATTAGAAACCAAAAAATATTACACTACTACCTATGAAACAAACATCATCCATGAAAAATTTGGGAAATAAAGATCGCACATACCTAATGAAAGACAACCAGACATAGGGAAATCAAACACACTAATAAAAATGCCATAAATAGATAGATATTAAAAAAATTAGTTGAAATCCCAGGTCATATCCGTAGGGTTGAAGGATGAGTAATATGCATCGAATTAATAAAAATTGGTTTCAGGTAAAATATATAAAACCTACAAAATGTGAACTATTCTTAATAATAATTTATTGATTATTGGGAATCCTTCAACTAGAATTAACACCAAAAAAGAAATAACCTCTAGTTAAATTAATCTTGATCATCATATTCATTTTATGAATGTGATTAATGAATTTTAAATATTTCACTCCGAACTAGGCTCACGTAATCTTCCCGTCAATTAGATCACATTGTGTACCAAATAAATAACATGAATGTATCCTATAGGGAGAGTATAGTACATGTTATTTAGAAAATACCCTGACCATCAATAAATCCCTATGAATCATAGAAACACACTCATAAACACTAAAATATAATGTGTATCCTTAACTATGCTATTAAAATTACTATTTTTATAAGGGAATTTTTTCATTTTCATTGATATAAATCAATACACATCCCACTCTTTGAAATAGATTTTAAATTAAATTCAAAAATTATTTTGGAGTTTTGTATGAAATGAGTAGTGGAATTAACCTTTAACACCTCTAACTCTATAAAAGTTTACCCCAAAGTGATATTATAAAAAATAAAGATATATCTATGCTAACAATACCACAAAAACATAAACAGAGAATAATATCGTAATTTATTCTATAATTACTGAACCATCATCACCCAACAAGATATGCCATGTCATTATTTACTCCCACCACATTTTATGGAAATCGACAAGGTTAGAACACATCTCATAGATATCATCGACCACCCAATTTGAGGTTTCCAATAAAAAACATATCATGGATTGATATCTCAAAATTTGGTGTTGTATAATTTTAACATGAGTGATATTGAATACCATTAATAAACTATATGGATTCCATAAAAGCATACATGCATTAAATAATCATGGTTTAGACTGCTAGATTCTATTATTATATTCATAAAAAATTATTAATGTAGCATTATATCATTTTAAACAATATAGAAAATAATATATGGTAAAAAATAACTATTAACTATAAAAAACTAATAAGTAGAAAATAATATCATTGGTTCTAATTAAGCATTCCATAAATAGATAACGAATAAAAATACCTCTATATTAAGATAATAATCACTTTATTCCCATATTTATTCATTCAAACCATTCATTTATACATATTATCATACCATATTCTCAAAATTATGTATATAATATTTCATAATTCTTGTTATTTGAAATCATTATATCAACATGATAAATCAAAAAACAAGAATCAATGCTCATAGATTTAAGAAAACATTAAAAAACTATTTCATATTCTTTTTAATTTCATCAATAATTATTAGACAACTTTAAACCATATATTTTTAATCTATCAATTAATTCATTATCATTTATCATGATTTTTCCCCATAATATATTTTCATCACATCTCCCGTTCATGAATCACATTAAATGAAGCATAAAAAAAACCATGTAGACAATTCAAATAAATCACAATATAATCATGTAGATAATTTTTTATGATGTTATTTTTTTAGACTTACCATGCTTATCATGGTGTGGAAAAAATCATTATGCACAAAATTTGGAATGAATATAAAACCTACAAAATGTGAACTATTCTTAATAATAATTTATTGATTATTGGGAATCCTTCAACTAGAATTAACACCAAAAAAGAAATAACCTCTAGTTAAATTAATCTTGATCATCATATTCATTTTATGAATGTGATTAATGAATTTTAAATATTTCACTCCGAACTAGGCTCACGTAATCTTCCCGTCAATTAGATCACATTGTATACCAAATAAATAACATGAATGTATCCTATAGGGAGAGTATAGTACATGTTATTTAGAAAATACCCTGACCATCAATAAATCCCTATGAATCATAGAAACACACTCATAAACACTAAAATATAATGTGTATCCTTAACTATGCTATTAAAATTACTATTTTTATAAGGGAATTTTTTCATTTTCATTGATATAAATCAATACACATCCCACTCTTTGAAATAGATTTTAAATTCAATTCAAAAATTATTTTGGAGTTTTGTATGAAATGAGTAGTGGAATTAACCTTTAACACCTCTAACTCTATAAAAGTTTACCCCAAAGTGATATTATAAAAAATAAAGATATATCTATGCTAACAATACCACAAAAACATAAACAGAGAATAATATCGTAATTTATTCTATAATTACTGAAACATCATCACCCAACAAGATATGACATGTCATTATTTACTCCCATCACATTTTATGGAAATCGACAAGGTTAGAACACATCTCATAGATATCATCGACCACCCAATTTGAGGTTTCCAATAAAAAACATATCATGGATTGATATCTCAAAATTTGGTGTTGTATAATTTTAACATGAGTGATATTGAATACCATTAATAAACTATATGGATTCCATAAAATCATACATGCATTAAATAATCATGGTTTAGACTGCTAGATTCTATTATTATATTCATAAAAAATTATTAATGTAGCATTATATCATTTTAAACAATATAGAAAATAATATATGGTAAAAAATAACTATTAACTATAAAAAACTAATAAGTAGAAAATAATATCATTGGTTCTAATTAAGCATTCCATAAATAGATAACGAATAAAAATACCTCTATATTAAGATAATAATCACTTTATTCCCATATTTATTCATTCAAACCATTCATTTATACATATTATCATACCATATTCTCAAAATTATGTATATAATATTTCATAATTCTTGTTATTTGAAATCATTATCTCAACATGATAAATCAAAAAACAAGAATCAATGCTCATAGATTTAAGAAAACATTAAAAAACTATTTCATATTCTTTTTAATTTCATCAATAATTATTAGACAACTTTAAACCATATATTTTTAATCTATCAATTAATTCATTATCATTTATCATGATTTTTCCCCATAATATATTTTCATCACATCTCCCGTTCATGAATCACATTAAATGAAGCATAAAAAATAAACCATGTAGACAATTCAAATAAATCACAATATAATCATGTAGATAATTTTTTATGATGTTATTTTTTTAGACTTACCATGCTTATCATGGTGTGGAAAAAATCATTATGTCACAAAATTTGGCATGAATATGTAATGATTATCATATTTTTCAATATTATGCACGCTTCCAACTCTAAAAAGTCCATATTATCACATAACATTTTGACATAAATCAAGTTTTATTAGATTCCATTTTTAATTCATATCTTCTATTTTTAATATATCATTATTGATCACAAAATATTCTATTAATGCTTCAAAATATTTCATTCATCATAAGTATCAATAATTTTAAAAAATAGTAAGTACATTAATTAAATAATTTGATGAGAAAAAATAAATCCATTCACCAAACTCTCTAATTTCCCAATTCATCTTATCACATAAAATAAAATTTCATTTTACGAAATTATGTATTTTTAACCATGATGGTAAAACATTTATTTTCCAAAATATTTCTATATAATAAATATTTTATAAGGGATGGATTTAAAAATAAACCTTCAGAAAATTTCCTATGACAAAAATCCTTTAGACATGATTCATTATTCATAGAAACATATAAGACATTAATATTATAATATAATTTTAAATTCCAACATTCTTTATAGGTATTTCAGTTAATATGAATAGATAATTTAACACAAAATGTTTACAGAATACATATAAATCATTAAATGTTTTCTTTAGTGACAATATCATATTAATACACCACCACATAATTAAAACAATAATTTTATTTCAAACATGATATTACATTTTTATTAATTGACACTCATGAATTTATACGCTAAAATTTATCATCGCACATTAATAATGAAAACTAAAAACCTCTTCATTTAATTAGATTTTAGGTATCTTATTTTACTAACATGAATTTATTTATTATAATTTAATGTATGAAAATTATTGAGAATGAGTCTTAAAAATATATGTTTCAATAAATAAACCCAAAAGAACAAAAGCAAGTCAATGTATTAATATAGATGAAACCTATAAAAATGAAAAATTCATCTCACCTAAACATTCTACCAGGTAATTAGGTTATTCTCTCCTAAATATGATTAGATTTTTTGTCATATTCATTATTTCAAATCATATGGGTCCATGATTACTATATCAAATAATGTATCCATGACACTAAAGTTATGGTGTCGTTCAAAAGGGATCCCAAATATCAATATTCCATACAATCAGTCACCTTTCTTAGTGGTTGAGTAAATGATATTATATCCCTACCAAATCCATATAATCATAACTTGTCCTTAAATCAAATCTCTTTATTTAATCTCACAACCAATATCCTTAATACCAATTTTCATGGACCACCCTACTAAAATCCCTCCTATCTAAGTAATGGATATTGAACTGACCCCCAATTCCATCCTCCAATATGACATTAGTTAGTGACTATAACTGAGAAAAAATATATCATGAATTATTGAAAATGAAAACTTAATTAATAGAATAAAATAATAAAACCATAATAAAATACCCACAAATATCTATAGAGAGATAAATTGATTCGTAAAACTAAATTTCATCTATACGTTATACATTTTTCAAAATAAATTGAATACTCTTTACTATGAAATGTAATCTCAAAATAATCCTCTAACTCTATCCAATCCACCCAAACACCATCTCAAATATATTTTAGACTTCCCTAAGGAACACTAATCAAGCTATAGTGGGGTGATCAATTGAGAGTTCTAAGTAAAATAATATTTATAAAAAATTATATATTTTTTTGTTTGGTTTTATCATTTAATAATTTATAATATTATTATAAATATTTATGGTGCCATGAGCTATGATTGTGGAATATTATGAGGCCGCATGAGCCTACAATTGATATTTTATGAAATATTAATAATATTAATACCACACACATGTTTTATTCATGAATGAAGTCAAATAACTCACCAGAGTAATCATGGATAAGAAATTTAAGACCACTGTTGACTTCATAATGTGGGTTTTACACTATATATGACATTATATTTTTCATCATTATGCATTTCAGTAATGTTCTATCACGGGCGGAAATAATAAAATAAATTATTTTATATTATTTTATTTATTTACATGGATGAATCGACATATAATCCTATATTTAAACATGGTTATGCCTATTACCTAGGGTTAACTTAATAACACAAGGGATTTTAGATGGATCATTGGAGAGGATCCATTTGAGGATCGTTGGATGATTACGTCTGATCAAGATCAAATCGAGTATTATGCACAAATTTAGCTCATGGATATTATCAACAACAAAGAGGTATTATTTTTATTCATCATATATTAATCCAAATTGATTCAAGATGTTAATATTTTGTCTATATAACATTTCATAACCCAAAAAGAATGCAAATTTATCTACTAACAGATTGATTCGTGGATCATTCATTTTTGGGTATGGGTTTATTGGTAGGATTTGAGGATAATTGTTATTTGTTTATTGATTTATGTTTATACGTATTCATTATTTATTTTCATGAAACAAATTGAGTCTAAAAACATACTATGTCCATGATTCAATACTCTTGATTAGGTTCTATCGTTTTCTCCCCCGTTTAACCATATTTTCATTGTTGTAATTTTATTTCAGCCAACACTTTGATGATTATCTGGTGAACATTCATTGTGCATTCGGATTTTAGCATAATGAATTCATTACATGGGTTTCGAATAGATATTTATTTCAGCAGTTGTAGTATATGATATTTTTAGTGCATAAAATGATGTATTAGAAAATATGTCCATGGTTTTGGCATACAATAGTGTAAGGCGATACAACAGGTTTTTCAAAAGTGGCCAACAAGGCCAAAATTTGATGAGTATGCGACGACCAGACTTGGATAGACCAGATCTGAGTTCCATAGGAGGAAAAAGTTTTGGATATGTAAAAATTAAAAGACACGTGATTCTTCTATAGGTTAAATTAAAAATATAACGACATGGAATGCATTCATATGAACACACATCATATAGATCACTTTTTTCATCATTAGGGTTTATGTTTAGAGAAAAGTATCACATGCCATGTGAGATGTGTCACAAACCATGTTATCCTTACCTGACCATCTCAATGTTTATAGGGGTAATTGTCTAGGATATCATGTAATGTTATATGTCGTGTGTGCATAGTCACACATTGTGTAGCACATGGATGAAGTCTCAGTTGGTAGAGGGGGTACACTCACAGGTGGCCATGTTACCCCACTAGTTCTGTACTTGGGATGTACGTGGAAACAACAAAGTACATGGTAAAATCCATGTACTCGGACAAATATAATTACACGGGGACAGCCTTGTGTACACAGGAATTAGAAATATGCCATGATGAGTTGCATAAAATCATCTAAAACAATATACCTCAAGGTACATTTTGATGATTTTTCAAAAGTGCATGCACTGGGAGCATGAGACAAGGGAATTTTTTTTTTGAGACATGTATTTTTACACAAGGGACAAACTGTGTGATTTTTTGAGGACATACTAGATTTATATTTCTTATCAACTCATATTTTTAGGTATATGTGTGTTATTACTTGGACTATTATCAGTTGAGTGTGTCCCCTTGGTCTATTTTTATGAGTGTTCAGTGTAGAATCCCATTTTCAACATAATGGGTGATCTCTCTACAGCTTCCTGATGATTAGTGTAGTGTGGGAGAGATCACATACCATAGGGTGAGTTTTCTCCATCCGATTCTACTGATATCTCAACAACATGGAACATGTATCCCTCTTAGATTCCCAGATTTATCCTCACATTCTTTATATTTTATTATATAGGGTTTAGGGAATTATCTTGACCAAAACTACATTGGAGTTACTTCCCTTTCTTGGAGGATTTTTCAAGAAGGTTCTAGTCGCACCCCCCCCCCCTCCACAGTGATTCCTGGGAATTGATCCTTTATTTTTCAGTCTATATCTTTGGGTATTAATCTGATGGAGTGTGTATATGGATGTACCCTCTCAGTTTCCTCTGAACTTATATCTTAGATAGACCTGATGAGTGTGACCTATGAGATATGTTTTGTCAGTAGTAGTATATCTCGGAGAGTATTTCCTCCCAGATAACCAATACCTTTGGGTTAGATATGATGTGATATTTTCATGGTGATACCAGATTATTGATATCTCTTAGATTAATTCCATTAGGTGTGGTGGGACTCATGGAGTGAGATCTATGGGATGAGGTTTACCTTGAAATATTGCAGTAGATTTATGACTATATGTGGTTGATACCCTTTGTGACACAGAGTCATTTATTAGTATATCATGGATATACTTGGGTATTTGTATCCTTCAAATATTTTTTACAAACATATTTTTTAGAAAATGACTTATCTTGATGATTTATTCTTAGTTATTTTAGGGTTTCCAACTGGTTATTTATATATCCAAACAATCTATATGATCTGAACACACATGTCATATATTTTACAAGCAACGTGCCATTTATGGGGTCCTTAATGTACCATTATCCAATGGAGCTTATTTTTTGGATAGACAAAACAAGGTGTACACCAGTTTTTCATTTACCAACAATCCCCACCTTTTGGGAAAGTCCGAATTTACATTCAATTATTTAGGTGGGTATTTATTTGGCCCATTTTATGAGTTCTATTAATTTATGGAATACTCTAATCATGGTATTATAGATGTATTCATGAATTTTTATCACTTGTTTTACATATCAATATTTTATTGTTTTTTAGATGTGTTCATGTATATATGTACATTAGTTTAATTCCTCTCATTTTTTTGATATGCATACATTTCAGTGTTCTTATCCCCTTCCCTATTGGAGTCAAGCATGAGGTATATTCAAATCGAGCCATGTTGGGTTTTCTCATGACATAGTAGTATTAGAGAGGATACCCATCTTAATGTTTTATCACAATACCTGATGTTACGATTATAGTTTGAATTTTTTTATAAATGTGATGAATGTTTTTCATTATAGGGAAATAGTGTTAAGATGTTTTTGAGTTTGGATTTCAGGCTAGGTACTCTAATATTGGTGTGGTGTATGATGTATCCACTCACTATGACTCTGATAAATATCTTATTGAATCAATATATCTAGGTATTGGTTTTTGGGAAAACATTTAGACATGAATCATAGTGTACTGGGTTGTGTTTTACATTTACTTTATGAGTCAACTCACTAGATACATTCATTGATCATGGTATGTATTTTATTCTGTCATGATGTATTCATGATAATATCAACTGAAGTTTCCATAGTAAAGTTGAAAATTCCACCCAATGATTGATGTGGACTTTGTGTAGGGGTTTATTCAAGAATTTTTATTTCCTCACGATGGTCAGGAAATGTCCATTTCTTTTATTCATCAATTCATAGAAACAAATCCCGTGGTTTGGGTGGATAAAACTTTCATGACTGAGTTGTGAATAGATAATTTTCTGATAGATGGTGATGTGTAAGGTTAAAGATCTCATCGTTATATTTTTAGGAATGGATCTCTTATGGTATAGGGTCTGAATGAATTATTGATAGAACATTTGTGAAGAAATTCATGAAATTGTAGTTTTCATCAGAGATCATAAAGATAGATCAAATCTCTATTGTTGAGATGTTGTTATTATTGTGACGGGGGAGGAAATAATAAGCACAATTATATTATCCATTGTGATACAATAAAACAGATGTCTATCAACAATCCTTGGTAAAGGAAATGGATAGATAAAGGAGCCCCATAGGGCAGAATACATGGTATATGATTTAGGTGAACATTATGAGGTTTCGGAAACTTATTCATATTGATACCACTGTGTAGACCACTCCATGCTTGTGAATATAGTGGTAAAAATCTTGTTCAACTATAGGAAATGTAGGTTCTTTACCTAGAGGATCTAGATGTTTTTTAGGTATGATCTATGGTCCCTATAATCTTCGTGTAACATGGTTAAACGTAGGAATGATCCATCTTTTTGCCTCATTTTTTAAAATATTTTCCAAGGAGACATGGAAAATCGGTATATCCAAATATTTTAATGTTTGGTGAGATTTTGGGCATGCACGGAAGTGGTGAAGTTCCCCCCATCGAGGAACATTCTTTATATTCTATCCAAAAAAATGTGGTGGTGTCATTTCCACCCAAATAATATAGTGTCAAGGTGTTGTTGATGATTTCATTTTACTTTTTTTGGGTCCAGTTGATGTGATAAGGTGTCGATGAAATCCTTAGTTATTGTAAATAGGTTATAATGGTAAATATAGTGTTCTAAGATGTAGTAGCTCACAGATACATTGAGAGTGGATCGAGGTACAATGTGTTTCTAGACTTCCCCAGCTATAGTTTTCACATGTAGTCATGAGACACTTAACCCTAAGAATATACCCTATTAAAATCATAGTGATACAAGTAGAGAACTTTTTCTAGACACTTTTGTTTTACGGTCTTGTAGAAAGGATCATTGATTACCCACTTTTACCAATATTATGTCCTATCTCTGGGAGGAGAGAGATATCCTCACATGGAATCTCTTCAGAGTGGTTGTTATACCCTATGATGTTTTTCCATAGTATTGACTAGTTCCTTACCATCAATTCATTGTTTTTTCAACAATTAATTTTCATCTATTTTCATTTCATTGGGACATAGTTTTCCTCTATTTATAATGAGTGACCTAATGAGGATTCTGATGATCTCATGTGCATAAGGTTATAATAAAATTATTTTCAATAGTTTAGTGATATCTTTTGATTTGTGAATGATTTTAGATTTATGTTTCTTATCATGGTGGATGAGTTTGAGGTCTACCATATTGTGGAAATTCTACGATTACCTCAACATAGAATTTCTATTTTCTATATGTACTTTCTATAGGGAATACCTGATATATATACTATGATATCAGATAACCCCATATAGTGGTGACATATGGAGGTGTGGTAGGAGGAATCTATAGAGTAGAGTTCCATAACACTTAATGTGTTTTCCAAGGTATACCTATTTTGTTCTTCTAGGTGTAGAATGGGTTCTATAGGTTGGTTGTGAAATGGTTTAACTTGGATTTGGTGGATAGATGAAAATTTTCAACTCCCAAGAATCATTGCATTATCCGACCTATGTCTTGACGTGGAGTGGTTCTCAGAGTTTCCATTAAGATAATTTATCACTAACAATAGTTTTAGTGAATGATGTTCCGAAATTGGATTTCTGAATCCACAATAGTTGTTTTTAACTCATGGTGATACCCTTTGGCGAGTTGTACCACACATTAGAATTTTAATACTTATGTAATGGATCTTTAACCCATCTTGTATCTATTCATGGTAGTGTTCATTGATGAAATATATGATTTCTCGACATTAGATTTTTAGCATGCAAGACACAAAAGGACGGTGTTGCTTATCTCTAGTTGATATCTATTTTCACTATACTTATTCAGAGATCTAGGGAGATATATTTCATGGAAAAATATTTCGAGATGTTTCATGAATAGATATATATTACACATGTTTTTGGTAAATTTTCCAATGTTGGGAAGATTATCCTACTTTTTTAGGAGAAATTTTGATACTTGTCATTCTATGGAATGAGGTATTGATGATTTTATTTTCCAATAGAAGTGAATCTAGTTTTCTTGCGGATGTAAAGACATTTCTTAGTAGCAGTTGGGTAGTCGAGGGAGTCACATGATGTTTTGAAGACAAAATTTTTCATCTTACATGTCCATGGATGATGAAAAACATAGAATTTTTTAGAATATTGGGGAACATTTTTGATTAGGAGGAAGTATAGATTTAAGGAATTACCTTAATGTTTATTGGACAATGTGATCATTACCAAATAGAAATTTTAGGGAGAGGATGTGTAAAGCCTTTATGTAATTGTTTGTAGTTGAGTATAGTGTTTTATCCAAGTCAACTGGCAAGGTAATGTGGACAAATTAGGTTAGGGTGAACATTATTTGGGTTCACATTTCTATTTTGGGTCACTAATGGGAGGATCATCTACCATTGGTTAATTTTGTGCATCAAAGTGACCACCACTCCTCCACCGATGAAACACCTTTAAAGGCCATGAATATGATAAAATACATGTAATTGTTATAATAATTAGAACTAATGGTTCATAACAGTGGGGTCCTAGTTTTGGTGATAGAGATGGTTGTAAGCGTGTTGTTCATCGAGGGGAGGATGTAGACTTCCCAGAAACATTCGGAGTCCCTTCAGTCCAATAACATTGGCCCTTTTGGAGTTTGATAGTTGTGTAGTTCTATCTAGGACATTCAGCTATCTATAGGGTTATTAGGCCCTTTCTATTTCATATTTTTTCATCACGTTGGCAAGGTATCGTACCATTTAACCTCATTCCCATTGTAGTATTGTTTTCTTGGTTTTCTCCAAAATCATAGATGAGGAGGTATGTGCATGACTTGTTTCACTACATCAACCTAGGTATGATATACCATGAGAGTGGAGACTCCATTTTCAAGGATTTGGTGGTGTTGAGGACTGTAAGAGGAAGAACCATTATGGGAAAGTGTTCTCCATTTGTTATTGTTTTTGGGTAGCATAGGTACCCATAATGGGAGTTCATTAGAGTAGGATACCCAAATGATATTTTGGTATCCCCACCATTTTTTAGTTTGGGATTTTCAAGGGAAAAAATAATTTTAGAGGTTATAATTTATTGGTGCATTTTTTAAGACATTGGAATATTTCTGGGAATATTTCAAGATCAGATATATGATACAACGTGAGATTTTGGGTCCCATTGAGCTCAGAATTGTTATTTTAAAAAATATTAAATATATTAATATCTCATTCTGAAATTCTTCCTAAATAAGTGGAATAATTCAAAAAAAAATTGGATATGATTTGAAACCTGATACCACAATTGAGTTCAGAATTTTGGGTCTACCCTTCGTGCAACATAGTCTTTTCCAATGATGGGAATTTCAATAATGTTCAATCCTTTGTGTAGATATTAAAACAAATTAATTTAATAAATTCTTTTCTTTATTTCAACTTATTGAATGAGCTTCCTCTATTTAAACATGGATATGCCAAATCCCTATGGTTATCAACATAACCCTAGATATTTGGGTGGATCCATTGGAGTGGATATTTTGGAGGATCAGAGGAAGGAAATATTTGGTCGAGATTAGATTAAGAATAAAGCCCCAACACATCTTGTAGATGTCATCAACTACAAAAAATTTGAGATCATTATTCATCAACTATTGACACAAATTGATGTTGTATGTTTTTTTATTTTTCACCATTTATTATCCCTTGATGAACATGAATCAATCATTTAATTGATTGATTATCGGATCAATTTATTTTTGGGTATGGGTATATTATCCGGATTTATGGATAATTAATATCTGTTTTTTTGTTAATGTTTATACATATTCATTCATATTTTCCATAGAAACATATCAGGGCCAAAAATTAACAAAATCTATGGTTCCCTCCACATAATTATAGTTTAGGGTTTTCTCTCCCTATTCAACATATATTAATTTTGGAATTTTATTTTGTCCTATCGGTATATGATTACTTAGAGAACGATAATTGTATATTCAGTCATTGGTGTAACAGATCACTACCATAGGATTGTAATGAAAATATGACATCATAGTTGTTGTATATGATGATGTAATTGGATCCATAGATGCATTGGTAATTGTGTTTATGGTTTTGGAATATGGAATCATAAAAGCATGACTATGGGTATTTTATGAGTAGCCAATGAGGATAAAACCTAATGATCTGGAGACTGTGGGACTTGGTTAGACTATATTTGAATTCCGTGGAAAAAATCCATGAAGGTGGAATCACAATGAGTATATTTTTTAGCCTTCTTTGGGTTTTATAAAAAACAAAGCAGCACGACATGTTGTCTTATGAAAAAAAATGTTTCTATTTCCTATAGTACGATGCTAGGGTTTCTGCACAGAGATATGAATGAAACATTTTTTGACACTTAGATGAATTTATTGACATATATAGGGGTACATGCCTATAAGTTGATGTTGTGTTACACACCGTGTGTTCCTAATCACACACCATATAACACATGGATGATAGCTCGACATGTATAGTGGGTACGTTCCAATGTGGCCATATGAACCCACAATAATTGTACTTCATAAATAAATAGGCAAGAATATGTACAAGAGAATTGAACTTTACATAGACATATCAAACTATATGTGTTACATTTGGTGTACGTGATAATAGGAAGGTCCGAATTCCAATATCATAGTAAATATAAACATTCTATGTACCACATTGGACAGGATGTTTAATTTTGAAAATATCATGTAATGTTAACATGGGACATGAAAAATGATAGGATATGTGAGACATTTCGTGTACCCCTAAGGACACATTTTGTACTCTATTTCAGAAATGTCAAATTACAGTTTCTTCTAAATTCATCTTTGTAGTGATATTATGTTTGATTACTTGCACATATATCATTTGAGTGTGTTACCTTAGACCATTCCTATGAGGGTTCTCTATAGAATATCTTTCTCATCATAGAGTTAAACCCCTTTGTAGCTTCCTGATGATTAGCGCAGTGTTTGGGAAATACCTTATTCTAGAGTGAGTTGCATGAGTCCACTTTTACAGATACCTCAGCATCAAAAAGAACGTATCCCTCCAACAGTCCAGGCTGATTATCATGTCCATCATGTTTACTTAGATAGGTTTTTTTTTTGGAATTGGCCTGACCAATAATATATGGGCATAGATCCTTAGTCAAGGAGGTTGTTTCTAGTATATTATGGTGTCCCCCTAGTGATCCATGGGTGTCAAACACCTTCCCTAAATTTATATCATATCTTTTTTATGGTGAATTAGATTGATAGAATTTATGTATTATATGAACTATAAGATATCCTCATTTTTATTACATAAAATTACATAGAACATTACAAACAGAGGATCTATAAAGGTGTATTCTATTGAAAAAAGTTACATAATACATGAAAACAAGAAAACAGAATTATAATACACATAAAAGTATACATAATAGGTTCATCCAATGATAAATTACATAATTTCTTACCCTGGGGACATACATGAAATTAAATGGTTATCTTAATGACCTGTAATGGAAACCGAGGAAAATAGTTTACATGTGATCATGAGAATTATCAATAATAACATTATCAATATAAAAATTGCATGAGAAAGAGGCATATGATAATAATAATAACATGAATAAATTTTTTTGGAAATGTCTACAAAATTTAATTGAGTCATTCATAATAATATCACTAATGTTTTTCATTGTAGTTCCATAAAAATTACCAAGGTTATTCACCATGTTATCGTAAACATTGACTTCTATAGAGACAATATTTTTAACAAAATTCGTTGGAACACTATCAGAGTTCACTCATATTTTTTATTAATTTTCATGTTATACACATATATCACAATCAAAAATCTCATAAATACCCCATGGAGAATAAAATAAATGGTATTTATATCAAAATAATGGAATTTTAAAAAGGTCATAAAAACCTGATCATTGTGTCATTCATATCCCACTAAAAGGGAATGAGAGTTTTATGCATGTCAATTAGATAATAAAATATTTTTTTTAAATACTAATGAATAACCCTACAAAATGGATAATCTTTGTTATTCATATAAAAAATTAAATTATTTCTTTATAAAAAGTGAGAAATTTTGAGAAGAAAAATCGGCAGTAAAATGAGCAAGAAACATGGTTTTAGAAAACATTAAAAAGAGAAGGAACAATGTTATAACAATAATAAAATAGTATAAATACAATAAACATATAGAATGAAATGGATAGAAGAACATGGTGTAGAAATTTGTAAGCCATACCACATAAAAGGAGATCTTGAATGGAAAAGTGAAGTTTATATTTCCCTTACCTTGAAGAGTGACTCCTAAAAATTGAGGATCAAGACCATAGGGGATTGGCGAAACTTTGGACGACTCCATGGGAGATAATAATATCATATATTCATGGACAATTAATTGGGAATGAATTAAAATTAATAAATGGACGGGTAATTAAAAAAAGTGAGGGGGTTTTTTTATATATTTCCTTGGACAACTTAGTAGTTTTATATAAAAAACCATGGGCTTGCCCATGAAATTTTACCATTGTACTGGAAACTACGTAAAACTATTACATTATATCAATCCAAAAGTCTCTAACATAATTTTATATTACTTATTACATCATTATGATTTCATTAAACATACTGAAAAACAAAAATGGGGTTTTAATATTATCAAAATAAGTATTTTAGAAAATTCTCAAAATTTCACCTCAACCAAATTTTGATGTGATGTTTTCAAAAATGATGTTCATTTTTTTATAATAATTATATAATTATGATACTTTTAACTTTTAATTATAAAGAATAAAATTTATTAACAATAATAGAAGACATAAAATGCATTGTAAAATGCCTAGTAAAATTTTTGACACATGAAAAAAAAATTTCATTTAAATATAAATAATATTATTTATTCTTAATATTTTATTAAAATAAAAATTATTAATAATAAAATAGTTTGTTATATTAATTATATATGTTCTCAAAATTATAATTTCTTTCCGAAAAAATAATTTATAATGTTTTGTAATATTTTTAAGAGAAAGTAAACTAAAAATGGAAATGATGGAACCATTGTTTTATTTATAAAATGAATTATTAAATAATTAACTATTTACTTGAAACATAAAAGCTTATAAAACTAACATATTACCTATGGATGAGTTGCTCAATAGTGATAGACTCATGGTGCATCTAGGAACACATTTCCCAGGTGGTAATCTCTGCTAACATGAACATCTCTCTTAGGCGATTTTGTTCAAGCATAACATGATAAAGCTCAAATTGGGATTGGTGAAGATCGAAGCCCAGTGATATTGCCTCCCTCTCAAGCCCTGAAAAACTGGTCTTTTATTTCATGACTCAATTGATTGGTTGAATTGTTTCTACATTCACCATTAATTAAGCATTATCATTTCTATTTATGACACTAATAATAATGTTAAAATCATTTTTAAGAGTATTGTTTAAAAAGTCCATATTAACCAATGGCCATATATTAGAAGAAAATCAATGATGAAATTTCAAATTATAGTCACATTACTATAGATGAGATATGGTTTTATTTTTTAATATATTATAACACACATTTACTTGTTACAATTATCATTCAAAAATATTACGTCATCACAGTATTCCCCCCTTTAGAAATTTCATCCCCTAAATTTCATCTGGATCCCTCAGTTGAGAAAATATGTGGGTTCTTCTGCCTCTTTATTTCCTATAGTTCCCACATGGATTTTACATACATGTTGTTTCTACAAAATACTTTGAAGAGGTGGGTTGTCTTGTTGCATATAAACATATATCTATGGTCTAAGACCTTTCGTACATGCTCCCCATGAGAGAGTTCCTGTTCCAGTTGTGCCACCTTTGGACTTATTACATGTGAAGGGTTATGTATATACATAATAATGAGGTATATGAGGAATAAATCATTAAAATGATCTAGGTTTAGTGGATGTGCTAGGTGATAGGTCAATTCTCTTATGCGATCAATATTTCATAGGGGCCAATGCAACTAGGGATGAGCTTCCCTTTCTTCCCAATCCTCTTAACTCACATTAAATTTGAAATATGAAGGAATAATTTGTTGACAAAATCAAACAAAAAGTCCCATATATAGTTTTAAACATTACTCCTATTTTGAACCTTTGTTTTTTACTGGATTGAATGAACATATTATGTCATCTATAAAACATGATTCAGGACCAGAATCTTTCTTAAAGTAGCTTCATCCCAAAATGTAGGAGTTATACATTGTGTTTCATTTATATCATCATAGGGTTATATATGAATACTCAAATGGAAGTTTTTTTTAATGAGAAAGTAACAAAATGGAGATATTGATCCCATCCACCTTTCCATTCCATTGGGAATGTTCTCAGCATTTCCTCGAGTGTCTAAATAGTTCATTTTGGTTACCCATAAGTTTTAGGGTGATTATTTATACTAAAATTAAATTTAGTATTCAAATAATGTATAATACTTATCCAGAATATTGATGTGAACATTGGATCACAATTAGAAATGATATAATTTGAAACTCTATATAGCCTTACCATAACCTTAACATATATTTTGGTGTTTTGGAAAAGAGGAAAATCTTCTTGAATGGATATAAAATGGGAATTCTTGCTAAGATGGTCCACTATAACCCATATCACATTGTTTTTTTTAATTTATTTGGGAGACTAGTTAAAAGGTCAAATTGTGACATTTTCCATCTTACATACAGCTATGGAAAGTTGTTGTAATACCCCTTTAGGAAGTTATATCTAGGTCTTCACTTATTGAGACACCATATAGCCTATAGTGTAGTCGAAAATATCCCTTTTCATGTTATCACACCAATAATAATCATGAATATCCAATAAATTTGTGTGCCTATAAGATGTATAGAGTATATTGACATATGAGGTTCATCTATCAGCTCCTTCCATTTTATAGAATAGAATAAACACATAGAATTGTAAGAAATACAAGTACACCATTATGATCTTTATCAAACTTATAAAACATACCATTCTTTATATCCTCTAACATATTCTATAATAAAGGAAACTCTCTCTGATATTTCTTGATCTTCACTAGTAATGATTATTGAGAAATAAATTAGGATAGGTTTGATGATGTCTCTTCCCTTATGATTACCATGTCATGTTTTAGTAGGAATTTTATTAGTGGATCTCTTTGAATCCTGATTGATTTCCCAAAAAAAGGGTATTTCTTACTTAATGCATTAGTTTCTTATTTTTCTCATCTGGGATGTTAATGAATTGAACATTCATAGTATATAAGAAGTTCCAAATATCTCTAATATCTCATGTTAAATTCTATTATCATGAAAATATATATAAAAAACATATGGTATATTTATATATCACATTTCTCCCGATAACGATAGTGGCAGCATATCATCAAAGAGAAAACAACCATAGATAACTATAGGTTACGCATAGGATAATTCTACTCATGAAGCTTCAAAAGTCAAGATGCATAAATAATAACCTTGAAATATTGAATGAGGAGACACCCAATCACCTTCAGTGGTTCATCCCTAAAAAAATTAATACTTATTTAATAGATGGCAGTGTTAACACAAGTGTAGTATCCAATCACTTCTTTATCTTTGGGAATATTTATTCACTATCCATTTTCTAGATAAACATCTCCCATTTTATATTTAAATTATATAGTGGATAATAAATTCATGAGTTTTTTTTTGAAAAAACTTATATAATATCCCATTAATCAAAGTAAAATATAAATCTCATTTACTATTGTAGGATGAGGACACTCCTCCAAAACAGTTGTCTTTATAGTGTCAGTTGAAATTCCCTTATTGTTTATAACGCTCCCAAAGAATGAATCTTTATGTAACCAACATTCACATTTTAGGAACCATCGAAATATATTCCCCTTCCATAGAGTTTTAAATATAACCCTTACATGATCCTCAATATCCTCATGACATTTAGAATTTATCATAATGTCAACAATAATAACATCCACATACATATCCAGGTAGTCCATACAGACTAGATTCATCAAATCAATAAAAATAAAAGGATTATTATTCAATATGAAGGAAATAACAACAATCTAATAATGCCCATATCTTTATCAAAAGGAGTTC
This sequence comes from Viscum album, assembly GCA_963277665.1. Classification (NCBI taxonomy): domain Eukaryota; kingdom Viridiplantae; phylum Streptophyta; class Magnoliopsida; order Santalales; family Viscaceae; genus Viscum; species Viscum album. The sequence continues at coordinate 775,710,552 of OY728120.1, read as the reverse complement.
CTTGTAATATATTCTCTATTCACCCTAAATTCACGATAACCATATCTAATGTCTATCATAGAGAATAATTAATCCCCAAGATACGACTAAATTATATCATCAATTCTGGGAAGAGGGTTCTTGTTCTACACTATTATCACATTAAGTTATATATAATCATAAATTAACCACATTTATATATCCTTATCTTCCCAAAAATAACAGGTTCTTCCTAAGCAGACAAACTTGTACATTAAAATTCCTTTTCAAAAAGATATTTTTGTTGTTTCTTTAGTTCCTCCAGCTCCACATTTTCCACTCTATACAGTGTATTTGAAATCATCCTAGAACTGGACATGAGTTCAATGGAGAACTATACCATTCTTTCAAGGGGAGGTAAATGTAAATCCTCAGTAAATAGGTCAATGTATTCCTAAATTATAGGGATACTATCAATTTTTATTCTTTTATTTTCTTATTTATATTCACCAATTAACTCTATAAATAAATCTAATGGAGGCATTTCTAGAAAAATTTCAAGTTGAGATATAACTCATTTGAAAAAAATTGTATGTTTTCTTTCAAGACTGCTGATATAAAATTACATCTATATTTCAACTTAGTATTATACATGGAGATCCAGTCTATCCCAAGTATAACTTAAAATTCCACAATTGTAATAACTACAACATGTGTGATGATATTACGCTCAGCAATATAAGTACTAGAGTTACTATACACTATTTCTTCTCAGATAATTAATCCAGGAGTCTTGACTAATAGTTCTACTTCTAGAAGTTCGGGTATTCATTCATTATTATTTTCAAACATAGAGGAACAAAAATAATTATTAAAAGTTTACTAAGACAAACTACAAGCTAGCTTTGAGTGAATAATGAGAGTACCTTCCCCCATATCATTTGGAGGTTAAAATTCATCCATCATGATAGAAAAGGCATGACCATTCTCCCCTGGCCTATGATAAGGTTGATAGTGATTAACCTACAATAAATTCATATTTTAATAGGTATTGGAAATGTTCTCTTGTTTTCCACACTTGATGCATTATAATTTAGGCTAGTACATCACCATAATACCTTTGTAATTTGTTTTGAGAAGTTGTGGCTTCACCTCACTATTACATTTAAAAGAAATATGGACTTCTCTTCAAAATATTTAACATTTACCATTGACAATAAATTAGTCCCTTGAATGATTCTTCAAATATTTGTTTCTTGTGGAATGTTTCACCATACTTCCTCATATTCCATGATCTTTCCTATGTATTTCTCTAAATATATATTCCTTTCATTCAATCTATTAGACCACTACATCTCTACAAAATCAAGTTCAACTTTCATAACACTCCTCATGTTCTCCTTATATTTTTAATAGTCTCTATCAAAATATTATTCCATAGATGATTTCATAGTCCTCCAAAGAATATATCAATATTAACATTATGATTCATGAAAAAGCTAGAGGTCTAATAGGAAATTATTGTGATGTTTATCTCATATTTACCCATTGATTAATTTTTCTTATTCTTAATCTCATGAAATTCCTTCCCCATTTTTTCATTGAATGGGGTAAATATTTTTTTTGAAAAAGGTTCTTGTGACTCTTCCAACTCAATTGAATCAATATCCACTATCTTATTTTTGTTTTTAATGATTTTATACCATTGATCAAATTATCCCTCTAAGTAGTGCACAGATAGGGTGAAAAATATCTTTTCTATAGAGAATATCCATTATATATAAATCAATGGGTCGTTTGATCAACTAAGAGAAGGTGGTCATTGATGTATAGAGGACACGATGGAATTTTGTTCTATTTATGGTTAATTTTGTCTTCCAATATGATTCAAGTCATTCCTCATAACCAGATTTAGTTTATTTATCATTCTCAGGATGTTTTGGATTCCTTCTTCCACCGAAAGGCCTTCAGTTCGTGGTCTACTGTGCTCACAATTTATGTGGTTTCTCCTATTTATCACCATTTTATGAAAGAATAAAACATTTTTGAGAAACATGTTTCATTTAAATATCTAATGATTTAAAGGTTTTTCATGTCTTAGAACATCATTATTAAATATGTTATTCTTTTAAAATGGTATAATTTTATATAAATCCTTCATAATAGTTCATAAAATGCTCTTTATTAACTAAACATATCCCCTATTAGCATCAATCCAGGTGCATAGTAAGGAATGTTTTAATGTACCAGGTTACACCGAGTCTTTCCTAAAACTCCGTGTTTAATTTATCACCCCTAGGTACATTTGTTCCAGAACCATATCCAATTGATCATATCCAGCATGGGATTTCTTTTCTCAAAACCACTTACATTATGTTTCAAAAAAATACAGGGATGTTTACCTATAAAAAATCATTTTTATTGGGTTACTTATAGTGTTTTATAATCTTAATTTACACAAATAACCATACCGTCCTTTGATACAAACTATGGAATCCTACCTTTTTATTACATAACATTATATATAATTTTACCTAGAGAGACTCATTTATTGTTTAGTGTCTTAGAAATAGGATAAATAATACATGAAAACATGAAAACACACTTCTAATACACTTTAAAGTCATAATCATAGGATCATATTATGTTCAATTATTGCATCTCATAACTTGGGGATGTACATCAAAGGAAAGGGAGAACATAATGCTTGGTAAGGGAAAACAAGGGAAACATTTTACATATTGTCATGAGCATTATCAATATGAACTTGAGGAATATCACAAAGAAATAATAAAGTGGAATATAATAAAAAAACATGAATAATAACTTGGATATGTGTATATTACTTTCAATTAATCATTCAAAACAAAATCTTCGAGGTTTTTCACTGAGGCTTCGTAAATATTACCAGGGTTATTCACTAGGGTATCGTAAAACACATCATCTCTTGAGATTAAATTCTTTACCCAATTAATTGGAGAGATATCATAGAAAACCCATTATTATGTATTAATTTTCATTTTATCCACATATATCAAAATAAAACATCTCATAAATATCCCACGGATAATAAAACAAATGATTTTCATATCAAAATAAGGGCATTTCAATAAGTGCTTAAAAAAGATCATTATGTCATTTATAACCCATATAAAAAGAAAGATGGTTTTATGTATTTTAATTACAGAATTAAATAAATAATTTATACATATTTATGAATACCCATGTAATTAAAATATTTTTGGGTATTCACATAAAGAAAATAATATAATTTCATAAGAAAAATAGAAAATAATTGTCAACAAAATTCGAAAGCATAACAACTATAAAATATGGTTTTAGAAAACAATAAAATAATAGTGGGAAAGGCTATACCCATAATAAAATAATCTTAATAAAATAAACGGATAGAATAAAATTGACATCAGATCATATTATGGAAATTTGAATGACATGCCACAAAGAAAGGGAACTTGAATGGAAAAGTGATGTTGAGATTTCCCTTACTTTGAAAAGTGACTCCTATAACATGAGTATCGGGACCTTAGGGGATTGAAGAAACTATGAGAGGACTCATTGGGAGGTAATAAATTCATATATGGGTGGGTAATTAATTTTTAGTTAACGGAAATGAAGAAAAGGGCGAGTATTTATAGCAAAAGTGAGGGATTTATTTTATTGATTTCATTGGACACCTTAGTAGTGGTATATGAAGAACCATGGGATTTCCCATGGTATTGGAAATATGGGATACCTAGTAAATTAATTTAATGAAAAAAAGTCTAATAATATTTTATATTACTTATTATATCATTACGATGTCATTAAACATACCAAGAACCACAAACTGTATTTTTACTATTCACCAAAAAAATATATTTTAAAAAATTGTCCTAAATTCATCTGAACCTAATTATTACATGATGATTACAAAAATGATATTTATATCATCATAATAATTATTTATTTATTTGTAATTTAACATTAAAATATAAAAATCCTTATTTATTAAAAATAATGGTGGATATAAAATGCATATTAACATGTATAGAAAAATTTATAACACTTGAAACCAAATTATTTTATCGTTTAAATTTATATTATATTGTTTTAATAATAATATTTATTTAAAATAAATTTTTAAATAATACCTTATTTTATTATAATAATTATATAAAATATAAAAAGTAAAATTTTGGTCTAAAGTATCAATTTATCTAATTTATCATATTTTCATGAAAAACTAAACTCAAAACCAAAATAATGAAACAAAATTTTTATTAATACCAAGTGATTATACAATCAGTAACTAAGTCTTTGACTCTTAATCCCTCATAACATTAGAATAAAACCTAAGGGTGTGTTTTGTGATAGTGATATACTCATGGGGAGGTTTAGTTAAAATTTCTCAAGTGGTAATCTCCAATAACATGAAATAATTGCATATGAGATTTTGTTCATTCATAAAATGTTGATGCTCAGATTGGGATTGGACAAGAGATAATCCTAGTGATTTTAACTCCCTATCAAGCTCCGAAAAATGGGCTTCATAAGGAATGACTCCACTGGTTGGCACAATTGTTTCTTCTTTCCACATTAATTAATAATTATAACGAATATTTATAATGTTAATTATAATTATAAAATTTTTATTAATAATATTCTTTTCAATGGTCATATAATAGTAGATAACTGATGGAAACATTTAAAATTATACTCACTTCATTATTAATGAGATATAGTTTTTTTGTAATATAATATAACATACATTTTCGTGAAATGGTTATCATTCAAAAATTTTGTGTCATTACAAACCATATGTCATTCTTATGTACTTATTATTGGCTTGACCTAAGGAGCTTACCATTCGGGATGAGTTTAATCAACGGAAATATATCTTGGGGATCAGTTCCTCCCAAATGAGTGAGACCCCTAAGATAGAGGGGATATTCTATTTTATTAGTGATACCCGATGAGTGGCACATCTTAGATGAGTTCTATTAGGGATAGAATGGATTATCGAGTAAGATTTCTTAGATGATTTTTACCTTGATACCTCATAGAAAATTTATTGCTTGTAGTGTAAAGACACATTGCAACTTGGATTTGTTTATGATAATATCTGGGTTATCCTTGGGGTTTGATAGGTCCCAAATCCTATTTGACATACCAATATGTGACGCGATGACTACTCTTGATGATTTATTCATGTTGATTTTGGAGTGTCCTATAGTGTGTTGTTATACTAACCCCTATATGAACATTTCCAACACTTTTTAGGTATTATATAAAAAATGTTCCTTTTTATACAATCATTGGAGGACCAGGAGAAGTGGGAGTTTAGTATGGATTGAAAGAAAGAGGTGTATACCAATGTTACATTTAATAGTAGTCCTTTACTTCTATGAAGATCAAACATTACATTCCATTTTTTTGGGTGGTCTTGTATTTGGCCCCCTTTTTATGGTTTGTTGTACTTTATAACACACTATAATTTTGGGATTATTGATATATGCTTTCATTTTTATCATTTATTTTATAGTAAAACATTTTTTGGGATTTGAGTTCTGTGTGTGTATTGGTACATTAGGATAATGCATCATATGTTTGGTATATTCCAACTCAGGGCTAGTCTCCAACACCTAGCATATTGAAGGAAAGCATGTGGAAGTTGTATCTCATGACCCATTGGGTTGAGTTTTGATAATATATATAAGAAATACAATATCATGATTTAAATGTTTGGAAACATGTGATAAAAAAAATAAAATAGATAATAAGTAGAGTAATACTCACATATTATTCATTATTATCATTATCAACTAAAGATATAATATCATATTATACCAACAAATTATCACAATTGATATTAATAAATATTATTTTCTATAGATTTATAATAATAAAAGAGTAATTCCATAACATTACATCAACAAAAAATAAATATTATAGATAAAGAATACATTTATAATATAGAAAATGTAAAATTATTTAAATAAGTGGTTAATCCATGCTACCAAAGTGCAATAATTATTTTTATTAGATAGTTGTATCATCTAGAAAATATAAAATATCATCTCTCAACCTAGGTAAACCACCCAATCATCACATCCCAACACCACATACAACAACCTCATAACATCCATGCACCCCATTTAACCACATCATCACATTAGAACACCCCATGTAGCCACATTATCACATCATCACAATTGGTAATCCCAACTCCAAACCTAAATAAATCAAACCAATGTCCATTGTATTCCCATAACATCACATCATTGAATTATGTTAAACCCCGATCCATTATAGCTACAAACATGACATAAATGTCACATCATCGTATCCATTAGACATGTGTGCAAGTTATCATTAATCCATTACAGCCTATATTTGATTCAAGTGTAATATCTACAAGACATTACATATAATAAGTATAATATCAATTATTAAAACCTAAAATTTTATAAATTAAAATATTTTTTTGGTTAATTTAAACAACTTATTATGTAATGAATTAATAGAAAAACACATGAACTTTTTCGTTTTTTAGAATATTATATGCTCTAAAATGCAAAATACCATTAATAATTATATATATTGACAATATATCTTTCTAAAAGTTATCTTATGACTATTATATTTTAAATATTTTGAAAAATCTAATTGACACAGAAAAAGGAGGTGATGGCCTCAACTAGTTGGATTGTACCCAGTTATACTCATTTTTTTAAAATTATGATGGAGATATCATCTTTGGAATTTTACCCTGACTAAGGCCAATATATATTTCAATAACTAAATAATTAGTGAAACCATTTATTGTATAATTGTAAGCTCATCATGATCCTGACCCAAACCATGTTCATTGAACCATCCAAAGAAAATCTCACCACCCCACAACATACCCATACAACATTTTCTATGGTAATACATGGATATTTATATCAACCCTAATTGCATGAATATATAATCATTACATTAAATGAAAAAAATATTATATTTATTCTTTATTAATTTTTCATTATCAATTATTTAATAATGGGTTTGATGAAAATGAGATATCAATATGACAAAACTCAAATAGTATTTTTGAGTAACAAGTATTTTAAATTAAGAAATTATTTTTAAAAAATTCATGAATATCAAAAATAAGTTAGGTTTTTATAAAATATAATTAATAAATATTTTTATTTATTATATTTTATAATAAAATTTTATGAATTCAAACATACTTTTTAAAAGGTTCAGGAAATAGTTAATGTAAAAAACCAGTATTTTTTAATAAATGTGGGTCCTAATTTTTGAATATAAATTATAATATATAGATGTTTTTTGGATAAAATAAATATTATTTTTTAATTTATCATGTTGAAATTATCTATTGGCGAATTGTTCCTAATTTTATGAGATATTCAAATTTTTACATAAAAATAAAATACAGAATAAATATACAGTATCTATAATAACTTAAAAAGATCAAAATGATTTAAAAAATAAAATATATAGTTTCCCAGTCCAAATTATTTTTTCCATTTAAAATAACATATTTTTATGTTATTTTATTATTTTTATTATGTCCTTATGAATCCTTCGAAATCCATATTATATTTTAAGGTTTTAAAATAAATTCTTTAAGAGAATGTCTCACTACCACATATCCAAGGGAAATATTTTCATGAGTTAGTTTCTTGGACATAGAAAATAACTCAAAGAGTCCTCATTTTTAAAAATCAATGGAAAGCCCCTTTTATGGTTTGTGGGTTTATTACATTACTATATAGATTTTAAAACCAATGTTTGGATTGTAATAAAGAACTCCCATATCTTTTCCAATATAAACTATACCAATATCCCATAAATATTAAGAAACCTCCTTTAATATCCTTAGTCTTCCCTTTACATTATTTATCCCTCCCATGGTTACTGCATGGTCTCAATAAGCTCCTCCCATGATTTTGGAGACACTATCTCAAGGTAAGGGATATTTTTCACTTATTTTTCATTTAAGATCCTTATTTGTAATTAGAATTTAGAACATCAATTAGTTTTTTTTCATTAATTTATTAACATATGTTAATATTCAATTTATCTTATATGAATGAGATATAATTTATACCCCCTCTTTATAACCTTTACCTAATATTTTACCATGATAAAACTAAGGGATCCTCTCCCTATCTTCTCTATCCAAGCACCTTCTTTATTTTATGATTCTTTCACATGAATTCATGTTATATTAGGTTATTAAATCTCCCTCCTTATGTTGTCACTATTTCCATGTTATGATATACCCTTTTCAGAATCATTTATTCCTCCAATTATTCATTATGATCCCCCATTATATTCCTAAAATAATTATGTGATTTTCTATGAAAAAACATTATATTAGGAATAGCATCACCATTTCAAGACATGTTTTTTCTCCCAGAAATACCCAAAATATATTTATTGGTTTCATAAATTTATTTATTACACACCCCTTTATATTTGAATTAAATTTTATTAAATAGTATCCTTTGTTGAATGACTTGTAATGAACACTTCTGCATATAAATGATTATGTTTATGATGGGTGAACCTAGATAACAATCAAATGCATTTGGTTTTGTTCAAATCTTATGAAATTAGATTAATGATTCATATAAGGTTATCATAATCACATTGTGTTTTTATTTCTTGGTGGTCAACCTTGATTTATTCTTATTATTTCACGTTTTAAATTTTATCACATTCTAGCATTTCCATTATGCTATCATATTATATCATCACTCATTATTCATGATTATTATTGTCTATTATTATATGAAATTGTTATTAATATTGTATCACATGTATTTCTTAACCATATTCCTTGATTTTTATACACTTATTGGGCTTTATAGATCACCCATTTTTAAGTATTTACCTACTATATCCCATACAGTTTTTAAATTGAATGTGAAATTTAGAGCATATCAATGGAGTTTTTCAATAATGTAATTATATCAATGTACCTTGTTGTTATGGTATTTCACTATTTGTAAAAGAAACTATATATTAGGATCTTCTATTGTTGTTTAATGTGTACCCTTTTGTATTAAATCATGAATTAAGTTGTATTAAAAATATTTTTTTATCAAAGTCGGTATCAGAGGAAGGTCTATCTATTTTTTGGATTATTATTAGAAAAATTTACATAAAGAATTAGTTATAATAATAAACATAAGAATATATCCAAAAATTTTGGTAAAGTATAGAGTAATTGGTTTCTATTAAAATACATCACTGTCTAGAAACTAAATGTGTTTGTTTCTTTGGTACAAATATATCTAGGGGATATAACCCCTAAAACATAGTATTGAACTAGACAGGACTTCAAACAAGTGCATGAAAATGGGCATTTCACAACAACTAATTTGAAACTCCTTAGGGAAATTCATATGTATATTCACAAGATAATTACAAACCATTTTTAATGAAAAAAACATTCCTACAGGATTTTATGTGAGGAAAAAAATCATGAATAACAATGATTGATGAATATAAATTTATTGTTTAAAAAACATATTCCATTTTTCATTTATCCATTTAACATTCATATATTTGATTTTATTTTTTAAATAATTAGAAAAATTTCATCCCAATTTTTCCCTTTATTATACTCAATGGATGGAACTATGAGGAACTGAGACAAGTTATGACTTCCCAAATGAGATTCCCAATACAATAGGAGCTAGATTTTTAAACTTTGTGACTATAGATTCTCAACTGAATCATGTTTATAACTAAGACATGAATTAGGAGGAACACCCAAATCCCCATAATAAAGATAAGTTTTATATTGAGACATTAATATTACAAAGGCCTAAAAACTTCCCTATATCTTCAGATCACTTAATTACAGAACAATACATCATCTCCATAAAAAATATCTTATTCTCCCTTTAATAATTTTAAAAAGAGTGTTTCATACTAGATTTATATCATATGGAAGGATAATTTTATCAATTATGGATTTTGGTCATGAATATGAAGCATGATATAGATATTGGAAGGATGTATTGTATGTCATTCCAAAAAAATTGTTAAATATTTTCTTCACAATCTCCAATTACAAATAGAAAGGTTCTTACTAAGACTCATGAAAATGAAAAGATAATTTATTGAGGTATATAAGTTAAACATCAAAATACTTACATGATACACCATATGCTTTTTCATTACCGTTGAATGTAAAGTTGAATTCTTCATTTTTTGGAATGAAGATGAATCTATATAGAGCCTTGGAAATTTAGGACATTCTTATTTATGAAGAAATTGTTTGATATTCCCTCAAATTCAAAATGAATATTAGGGAATATCAATGGTCACATGGGGATAAGGAGATGAAATTTGAGTTTAATCCTTTAGATTTTATGGATAAATCTAATGGTGGAATGAAATTTAAATATCCCACCTATAAAAAGTGTGGGAATAATTATCCTATAAATTTCTTAAGGTGTGACGAGATGCTTTGGATGTGGAAAGGAATGGAACATAAATAGTAATAATTTATGGAGAAACAAACTAATGTAATGGAAGTGAGGAATGCTCACATAAACCCTCATACAATTTTCTAATGTTTCAACTTCAAGGAACACGAAATCTATATTAACCACTTTCCTAAGTCAAGGGTTGTTGAAGGCCATCAATTCCAACAACCTCCAAGGTAGTTAGGTTGAGAATATGCCATCAAAACCATTTATGTTGATCCTAAAAATGAATTGGTAAAAAATATGGTAGTTATTCATTCTAGAAGAGGGAACATAAATTTATATTCTATTTCAATGAATTAATTCATATCATAAACCATTAGATGAGCTATTAAAAAACCACTGCAACGCATGGAAATAGAGTTGTTAGTGATAATAGAACATATTTAATTTTTTAGATCAAATCATACAACACCTACCCAATTCAAATTCATTGGATGAACATCCTATATATCCTTGTGATAATACCTTTAATGTAATTCAATTTTATTCTGTGAAGAGATTAAATTTTTGAATATAGCTCCAATATAAGATATTGAGAGATGTAAATCACCATATGTATCATGAATCACACAATTATTCTATAGAAGATCAAGGAGAATGAATCTTATTTAGTACCATCATCACAACCATGGATATTATTTCACTACAAGAATGTGTTTCATTCCCAAATGAGTGAGGATAATGAAATTTTCAATAGTAATGTAAAATTTATTTTTAGGTAATATGCTAATGTATTTCTTGAAGAATTGTTTTGTATTCCACCTAAATGAGAGGCCAAATTTTCAATAAAGATTATACCTGGGGATTTTCCAATATCCATGACTCAATAAATAATGTCCATTATTGAACATGACAATATGAAGAAAAAAACACATGAAAATATAGATAAATGGTTTATACACCTGAGTGCTTCAACAAGGGGTGCACTAGTCCTATTTTTCAAGAATAAAGATGGATCAACTTCCCTCTAAATTTATTATCATCAACTCACCATGAAAATGATAAATAAAAATTATCTTCTTCTATGGATCGAGGATTTTTTTTCATAAGCTATGTGGTGCCTAGTATTTCCCCATGATAGAACTTTTGTCAAGATATAGTCAAGTAAATGTGAAGAACGGAGATATCCCAATGACATATTTTCATACAAGGTACGAGAACTACATGTTCATAGTGATCCCATTTGGACTCATGAATGCTCTAAAAATATTTATGGACATTATTAATAGAGTTTTTGTAGATTACATCGACCATTTTTTTATATCCTTAATAGATGATATTGTTATATACTCTAAATGTAGGGAGGAATATGAGGATAATTTGAATGGAACCTTATATAGATCTATATGGGAAGAGGTGAATCAATATAACATGATGGGTTGAAGTTAGAGAGTAGAATCTCATGGAACTAAATATTATCCCACAGATGATAGATAAGGGTCAAAACATTCATCTTTATATCAAATATAAAAAAATTATATGAAAAAGTAATACAAAAAAACATCGATAAGACCTGTAGTTTGATGTGAGTGATAATGCGTTCCATTGTATATCACAGTGGAAGAAATTCAGGAGTTTTTAGAATAAAAGAAAGTATAGTACAAGATAAACCAATCCCTTTTAAGGTCCATTATCACATTGGAGTGGTCTTCTATCAACTAGTACTCACAGAAACCTATCTCAGGTAAATGATTTATTCCTTCTATATCTATTTGTAAATAACATACCATACACCTCACACATACTAAATATAGTGGTGGTACAATTAGGGAATGAACATTCATATGGGAAACATCTGATGAATGTCTTCAATCTTAGATATAATGTTCTATGAAGCAAGACAATTCACTCGGTCAATGTGTTTTGGTGGCACCACATGAATGAGTATGAAACATGGGTACCGAAAGAGGTGATACAAAATTACCCTCGTATATCTTAGTGTATAGAAGCATAATTTCAATGTAAAATTTAATGAATTTTGGAATACTATGAAATCTCAAATTATTATAAATTAAATTCCATTTTAGGTTAAGTTATATTCTTTGTTAATTAGTGATGTTATAGAAAAAAATTCACATAACATGTTTTTTAATATAATATGTTATTAGATTAAAATGTTCAATAACAATTATAACCATTGATAATATATCCCAAGAAAAATGATCCTATGTTGAGTGTATATTTAGGGTTATGAAAAAAAAATCCAATTTACAGATACAAAGGATGTTATGGCCTTAAGGAGTAGGATCATACCATATAAAGATCATTTATCAGAGCTATTGAGGGATAAAGCATCTGTGGTATTTTCTCATAACAAAATTTATTTTCTTTTAAATACCGTAAACCTCACACGTACCCAAATAAAATATCATCATTGCACAACTAACCCTTAGGGTGTTGACTAGTGTAATAAAGGAATATTTATCTCAACCTGGATAGCATGGCTATTTAAAATTTATTTTCTTTTAAATCATGATAAGTTTTAATAAATAATTATTTTACATTATAAATGATTAAATATTTATTTTTATAAAGATAAAATTTCAATATCGAAAAAGGTGAATTGTATTTTTGGGTAAAAAAAATTTCAATTAATTCATTCCTTTTGAAGAATTAATGAATTTTAAAAATAAATTATATTCTAATATAATTTTATAAATATATACTATTTGTTAATTAAATTTAATAATATAATTTCATGAAGTCAAAATTAGTTTTTGTAGGTTTTGGACAATTATTTATTTCAGGAACCTTATATTTTTCAAAAAAGGGGGTATTGATTTAAAAATATATATTTTAATATTTTGAGATTTATTTTGAAAAAATAAATAATAGTTTTTTATTGTTCATATTTAAATTATCTAATAGTTAATTTTTCTTAATTTTCTATGAAAATAGAATTTTCAAATATAATTTCAATACAGTATAAATATACTGTATGTATTATGAAATTTTCAGAGTTAGAAAGTGATTTAGTAAATACTCTAAAAATTATCTACTTCCAAAATCTTATTTCAAATTTGAAATATTGTATATTTGAGTTTATTTTATTATTTTTAAAAATACTTTATTAATCCTCCAAAACCTATATTATATTTTAGGTTATCAAAATCATTTATTAAATAACATTACTCAATTAAACATCACCAAGGGTAATGTTATATTTATTAAGATTCATTGAATTATAAAATATTAAAAACCACTCCAATTTTTCATAAATCGTGTAAGAAAATATGGGATGGTTTTTGGTCTTTATTAATTTATTGTATATAGTAAAAAACCAATGTTTAGGTAATAATATTGAATCCCCTCAGTTTTACTATATAAAACCACCAATGATATAATTCCTATTAACACAAAAAACTTGAATAATGTCTTTAATTTTAACATTAAATTTTATATCTCTTCAAATATTCCCCAAATCTATCATGAATATCCTCCTAATATTTTCTAAACACCCTCTAATTTTAAGGGATCTTCTTCTCTTATTTTCTATTCAGAACCTTCTTCGTAATTATTATTTTTATGATGGATTTTCCATACTATCATGCCTTTATAAATATCCCACTTTTATCCAATTCATGCTATAACAATGGAAGATCAATTATCCCCTATTTTTATGACCATTACCAAATTCATTACCTTTCCAAATTTAAGAGATCCTCTACTTCTCCTATTTATTCAAGAACTCCTTGATGATTTTACTTTTGTTTTTCATTTCATAATTTTGTATTATTTTTTCATATCCATATTATTTCTCTTCTTATATACATGTGATTAGAAACCCTTTTCACTCACATTATGACCCCGCATGATTAATTATGTTCCTATGTTATGCTTTCGAAATTATCATGTGATTTTTTTAGGACATAGCTTTGTATTGTGAATACCATCACCATTTCCACTAATGTATATTCTCCTAGACATACCGAAAATCATTTTATTTGGGCCATCCATTTTTTTTTAAAATCAACATTATCAGGGAAATTAATGTGCTGAAATATGATTCTATGATGAATAATCCATGTGGCACACTAATTCATAAACATGATATGATTATGATGGGTTCACCTAGATAGAACTCTAATGCATTGGGCAATGTCTTAATCTCATGATATTCCATGTAAGGTGAACACGTGGTTATCCTAATCACATTGTGATGTGATTTATCTGTAGTTAACCATGAGTTATTCCTATGATTACATGTTGTTTTGTTGTCTAATTCATTTGTTTTAATTATTCAATCATGTTATATCATGCCTCAATCTTCTATGTTATGATAATAATTTCTTGTGTTAAATTTATTTGCCTCTTAGTTTTCATTTATCCCATTAAACTATGTCATTATTTACATATTCCCATACATAGATTTATATCTCTCCTATTTGTTATGTATTTACTAGTTTTAAAAGAGAAATAGAAATATAGGACATGATAAGGAAGTTTTCAATAATTTAATTATATCAATGTTTCAAGTAGTTCTATTGTGTACATATTTCCCCAATCAAATTGAATTCACAATCTTATAGGAGTATTTTACGTGTAAATTTATGTATTAAATCATTAAATAATGTTTATTAAAAATGATAGATTCCATATTAATAACTTTAAAACAAGATGATAATAAATAGTCATATAAAAAATATAATATATTTAAGAAACACAATAGAACAATAAAATAAGTAAATATTCATGCATTGAAGTAAAAAATCACATGCAGTTAAATAAATTATATAACATGGTATATAATAAGAGGAATTAATTATACACCATCAAGTAGACCAATCACTTCATTACATGATTTAATTAGTTACCAAATTTAGTTCTCTTCTCATGAATATTTTATATCTATTTCTCTCCCAACTTATTTTTAACATTCCTAATTAATTACTAAAATAAATATATTAAATTTTAAATTACATTATTATTCTAATTATCTAATTTTTTAGTTATCTATTTATTATTCACGAATTGTTAATGAAATTCTATGCTTAAAATTAATGTTTTATAGATTCCCCATTGAAAACTAATCATAAGGTGAAAATAGAGGAGTTATCCTTCTAGTAAACATAACACCTAAATCTATCACAAATTACAAACATGATAATAATTCCAAATTACCACTCTTGTATAAAAAATAATCTACCATACTCATTTAATAATATTAAACCCATTTCACCTCCTTCGTTTATACTCATTATAAAGTTTCCATCAAATACTTAGTTTAATATCAATATTTATATAATTTTTTTTTCTATCTATAACTTCATGTTTACATATAATATTTCATCTCAAAAATACCAATATAATGTAGCTACACTTTCTTAATTAATATAAATATAATAATCTATCATAACAACATGTGTTTCATACATATTTATCTTTTTGGAAGAAAATTCAATATGTCACCCAATTTAATATTTTCTTCTCTATTCATCATTCATACTTATTAATATATTATACATATTTTACCATCATAGGTTAATATAATGATTCAAAATGGAATCGATTCATGTAAGCAACACATAATCATGAATAATTAATTTATAGTGGAAAAAAATGTCCAACTAATCAGGATCACCCTTATATATTCATCTTCATCATTCCAGATCTTCTTTGCCTATCCATTTACTAAATAATCACCCTTGTCATGGGGAATCACATAATTTATTGAATATTATCATACTTGTAATCCAATAAAACAAAATTACATATGAATATTCAGCCCTAAATAAATATAATAAAAGGAAGTCAAAATAATGAAAACACACTAATAATAATTTAAACATAATTTTCTAAAGTTAAAAAAATGACAATACAATAACAATATGCTAAAAAATAGACCATAATAAGAGTGAAATATTAAAATTTAATAAGTAAATTGGATCCCCTCCCCCTGGACTAATTCATCCCTACATAAGCTAATGAGAGGGTTTAAATTGCCTTACCCTGTCAGGTTCCACAAGGGTATAATTTTTTTAATGTTTCGTATGATTTCTAGGGTTATGTCTTTAATGGGTGAGATAAATTTAAGAAAAATTGGATGTCACTCAACAGTCATTTTGAAGGACTATCATGAATAGTGAATAATGATAATACCTGTCACTCGGTACTGGGGGATAATAATCATTGGATTTAAGGCTTCTACAAGAACAATTATAAGTGTTCTAAATATATCATGATGATTATATTTCAAAAGAAAAATAAATATTGAATTCCCATACCTTATGAGAAGCTGTTTAGTGTGCATATACAGTATGATGAAAAGAATAAATATTTCAAAAAATTAATGTACTTGACTATCAAATCAAGATTAAAATCATCTCAATGTACTATTTGGTCTTGAATAATTTGAATAAGTAGAAAGATTAAAAATGTGACAGAAAATGAGAGAGTGAGTGATGGAGAGAGACAGAAATAAATTTACACAAATAATAAAAAAATATCATAAGATGTATCATAACCAACTTACTACATTAAAAATCATTTAATAACCACATATTATCAAAAAAAACAAGCAATGGTATGGTGTAGTTTAAATTAAAAAATCACCAAATTCATTTATAGTATATAGCTCTCTAGGACTCATTATTCCATCTATAATAGAAATTAAATCATTAAATTTACCATTTTATTCATTAATTATGTTTATTAATTAATTTTATTTGAAATAAATGAGTTATAGATTGAGGGAATAACATTTGATGTGAAAACATTTCTAATCCTATGGTTTCCATTTAAATTCCCATTTAAAATATTATAAACGAAATGTTGTCAAATAAAAATGTATATTTTAAATTTTTTCAATTTTTAGTGTTTTAAATTAGG
Source organism: Viscum album (assembly GCA_963277665.1). NCBI lineage: Eukaryota > Viridiplantae > Streptophyta > Magnoliopsida > Santalales > Viscaceae > Viscum > Viscum album. Next base: position 775,693,249 of record OY728120.1, on the reverse strand, counting down.
CATTGTACTACAGAAAATAAATTATTTCAAGATTTTTAATTATTACAATCAAATAAACATTTACCATTATTTTAGATACCAAATTACCATGTTTTTTAATTTAAAATAAAAACATTTTAAATAAAAAATCAGTTAAAGGTAATAATAATAGAAAAATAATAGTTTTCTTTAATAATTGATACCTACATGCATCAAGTGAATATCCTATAATAATATTCTTATTCACTAATAAACAAAATTTTAAAATGAACTTGGTTAAGTGTACATCAATGTTACCCCCACACAATTCTAGGAGAATTCATACCTAAGTGTACTATCATTTTACCATTACACATCCCTAGAATATTGATCTAATTTAAGGGTAACATCGAAGTTACCCTTATGTAATGGAATTAATTAACGACCCACTTAAGGGTACATCATATTTCCCTTGCATATTACAAAAAATAGGTACATGTGTAAGGGTACATGAAACATACCCTTAGGTTTTACTATAGGGGGATAATACCTTTATACAGTGTTGTTCTACCTTTACACAACATAAAGAATTTATTTCATTACATTATGTATAGAATGAAATACCTTTAAATGTAGAATATATGGGATTTTTTAAGGGTAAAATAATGTAACCCTTTACATGGGGTTCTATGTGAGGGTAAATGAAAATTTATTGAAATAAAATTTTCAATTAAGGAAACATATAAATACGAATAAAAATATATCTTACAACCTTGAAGATATGGTAAAAAATAAATTAATAGTTTGGTAATATTCAGACCCTTACAAAAAAATATGCAATTAATATTAGTTATTTATCCATAAGATTTAAATTTTGAGCATAAAAATTTCAATATTTATTCCTCGGTAATTCATGACATATAAAATAATTTTAAAATATGTAAATACTGTATAAGAATCACTTGTGCAATAGGATAAATAATAAGATAAATTGTTTATCCTCAATGAACAATTCATCATCATATCACAATTCATGCTTCGTTGACCCATTATGTGATATCAATTGCCCTAGTAATAAGACCCCCATCAACAAGTATTTACATATTTTAAACTCAATCTAGGGTTCATATCAATGCAATGGAAACCCTTATCTAGATATGTGATGATGTGATTTATATTTCCAAAAACATATTTACTAATTATTATTTTAATAACATAAAATGGCTCAACCCAATAACCAAAAACCTAACATATAATTTATAATTATAGTAGGTAAAACCCCACATTCCATACATAATAATGGTTTAAAAATAACAATTAGGGGATCCTTATAAGATATAACTCTTTTCTATTGAATATGATATATATTTATTTGTTACATGAAAATTAAATAATCATTTAAATTATAGATTATTATAATCTCAAAAAAAACACAACTCTAGGGTAAACACTATGTCGTGAGATCAATGGAGTAATTCTTAAAACACAATGTTCACTTACTAGGGTAAAATTAACATTTTTAACAGCTTAATGCATGGAATATCAAAGGGAAAAAAATAATTATGTACTATCCAAGGGAAACCCAAGGATAACATAGGATAATTCACTGTTTTTCCTCTAAAATTCATTAAATGTAACATATTTAGTGGAGAAATATAGAAAAAAATATGATAGAATAAAATGATTTTATTTTTTGGGATCATTATCTTGGTTGGATATTACTATATTGGTAGAGCATGATTAGTCAAATTGAATTAGGATAATTTCTAGTGGATTTTATTGAATACCTGTATAATTATTTTACTATGGTATTGTAGACCGTCTAAACCATAGAACATATAATAATTATAGATTATCTAACTATATTAAAGGATTAATGATTCTATAGTAATATAGACCTCACTAAAACTGTGTATTATAGTATCATCAGCCACTATAAAATTATTGTTTTATAAAAATGTGGGATACTGTATAACCACATTTCATTATGATATATTTTTAAGATAGGTTTTCTACACTATGTGTTCATCCTTTTAACTATACCCCAAAAAAATAATTAAATCACATATGGTTATCTTTGGGAATAAAAATTCTACTAAAACAACATAAATATTCATGCTCATTTTCCCATTTACCAACATCCTCTAATTTTTATAACTGTTCATCTTATCCCATGTTTTGTTATAGGTGAAATAATAATCTCTTTATTTATGATATTAGTTTAGTTAACTAACTTTTCAAGCGAATACATATATTTTTATTCTTTTTCTATTATAAGTAAATCATTTTTTCTTCCACACATTCAGTTTTCTATATATGGATTTTTTTCATTGCATGAATTATTAAAATAATCATTCATCTATATCAAGACCATAGATATATATATATCTTTATTATTATCTTAATAAATCATTATGACACATATCATCATTTAATGATTTTTAAACACCCATTTTAAAAATATCTAAAATAGATTTATAATTACATAAATACAGAAAAATTTCAACATCCAAATAAATTATTAAAATTTTGTTTATACAATGATATTCTAAAATATTTAAATAACAATAGATAATTCATAAACATAATTTTACATCTTTTACATGTTAAAAAGTGTAAAAATTAATAAAAAATAATACACCCTAAAAACTAAACTACTAGTGATTATAGATATTGGATACATAATAAAAATGAAATTATCAACATTTATTATGTATTAAATATATTATTCATATTATCTATTTTACTTTTATAACATTATTTAAATCCTTCGAAAAATATATCATAAAAAATGGTGCAATAATTTCTATGTAAGGTGATAAAGTAAAAGAAAAAAATATATATTAATTTATTAAGAGTATCATGTGGTCATATATTTAACATCTCGATTTTATAAAATGAAACTCTAAGAAAGATATTGTACATGATAAACCACATCAATCTTAAATGAACACCAAAATATTATTATTTAATATGAAGGTTATCAAATATATGTTAGACAAGTTAGTATAAACATGATTAACTTTATTGTGAAAATATGTTTTATAAATTTTTATATAAATAATTATTTTTTTTACCAATTAATAAAAATGAATATAAAACCCTTTCTTAAATAGTAGGAAATGATTTTTTGAAAAAAAATTCAATGTGCACATGTTTTTTTATAATAATAAATAAATAAAATTTTTAGATTATATTAATAAAAATATATATAATATATTCAATTTAATTTTTACAATTAATCATATATTTTTTCCAGACATGATCTATTAACAAATTCAATTTTATGCATAAAAGGAGTAATTTTCAATAAGGGAAATTTTACATTTTTTTTATGGAAAAAAATTTTAAATAATTTTACTAAATTTTTTTATATTATATATGAAAAAAATAAACTTTTTATTTAATTTAATACAATCAAAATTTAGTTTGGTTGATTTTTTTGTATTTTTCTATCAACTTTCATATTTTTCTGAATATAGGAGAATACAAATATTAGTTCAAAACTACTTTTTCATCAATTTTTTTTATATAGTTAAATTATGATTTTAATTAGTTTAAAATTATAATTATTTACTTTTTTATTATTTAATCCAATATAGGTAATTTGAAGCAATTTCACATTTAAATTTTACATAATAACTTTGTGAACTTTTGAATGTTAATACATTAGACATTTGTTTTCTTGATACATCAACAAGATTCATTTTAAATTAATTTTAGCCACCTCTAAGTTTAGAATTTTGAAAATGGGAAATTTTTTGTTGAAATTAGTTATATATATATGATCTAATAATATCAAAATAATTTTTCATATATATTAATATTAATTTTATTAATTATTTTCATTACCACGGTTAAGGTTAATTTAGGTAATTAAGGGTAAATTGTTTTTTATAAATTACCCTAACCCTTGTCCAAATATCATTTTATTATTATTTTTTAATCTAAAATAATCCTTGGTCCAAAATATAACCATTTCAAGCCAATTGGATTAATTTAATATATTTATATTATTTTATTCAATAAAATGAAAATTTTATAATACTATTGTTTTTAACAAGTAAAATATTTTTAATATGGGTTTATACAAGGGTTATGTTCGCATATAAATAGTATGTAGATAGATAAAATTTTTACCTACATCATTTTAATTATTTTATAATATTTAGTAAAGAAATAATTAAATTAAATAGTTATATAATTATGCATTAATAACTTCATTAATGGAATAATCAAATAAATGATATTAAAAATATTATAATAAATATAATTTTATAATATTCATGTGATAAAATAATTTTATGGATGAATGTCACATTTTATTTATTTTTTAATATGGACTTATTGAATACATCAAGTTGTTATGATATTTTTAAAAAGTGAAATAACAAATAGTATCAAAATTTATATAATTAATATCTTAAAAAAATATTATTTCAATAAATGATATAAAATTAATTAAAGTAAAGAATTCATCGAACTAATTGTTTAATGTCATAATATATCCAAAATTACATAGTTAGTATTCCTTTTTCCATGTTTTGGTAATTATAATAAACCAAAATGTGTAAATTACATAATATCAAAATAAGTGTTAAAAGGTTAAAATAATGGTACATACAAAAAGATAAGGATTAAAATAACAATCAAAACATTTGTAATTATAATTTTATATATTTCTTTCATCTCATTATAATATCTTATTCTAAATAAATCACCTTGGACCCAATTAAAATATATAATTAACTTATATTAATTTAATACATTTAGGAATTCCAAAGAGTGCCCCTACCGTATCATATAAAAAGGGAACTCATTCTTATCTATTATTCTCACCAAAATTACTATTTTTTCCAGTCTATATTTGCAAAAATAAAATCCTGGAATCTATCCTCACATTTTATAGTCTTTATTTTTATTAAAACACTCTATTTAGAGGTGTTAATATGTTAATCAAAGGTTATCGTCCGAAGAAGAAGTATCAATTTTTATTAAATATTTTGGTTTTATTTCTTCTTCAACATCCTTAAAATCTTCCCAAAACATAAAGAGATAATATATCCAGTATCCAAAATATAATTTTATTATATTATTTTAATATCAAAAAATAAATCAATTTGTAATTCCATAAAATTGGAAATGAATTAATCGTTTGTACGTAGGTGTGAACAATCACCTCCATGAAAAAATATAATTATTTTTCCATTACCATAGATCAAGACTGGTTATAATGATGGAATTAATATTAATATTTGATATTAATGATATATATATATAATTATAAGATAATAATATATCAATTATATTTCATACACAAGAAAATGATAATGTTGTTCATGTGTACGTGTGAACTATCACCTCTACGAATCAATGTGAATCATTTTTCATCCCCATATCACATCGATGATATATATAATAATTTTTAACATATTAATGTTATATTAATTATATTATAATCACTCTATAAATATAAAATAAAACATTACTTCTTTCTATAATGATCATTGAAAAATGAAAATGTTACTCATGTGTATGTAAGGCTTACCGTCTCCATGACTATAATGTAGTTCATTTTTTATATCCAATTTTCTTTATAGAATTATAATTACTATTAATTTATAATAATTATTATTATTTAATTAATATTATCTTGGAGATGATGGACTAATGACCTCTTTGACCATATTTGGCTTACAAATTTCATTTTGGACTCAAATATCGAATATTATGAAAACGTCTGACATGAAAATGAATAATTAAGTACTTGTTATAAAAAGTTATTAAGTAATAAAAAAATAATAATAATCCTAAAAAGGTTATCAAGAATTTAAATAATTAACATTTTATTATTATATAGGAAAATAAATATTGTATGTGACGATTAAGACTCTATGTGAGGGACTTTCCTTTAAATACAACTTTTCATGTTACTATTTCAAATTTTTTACAAAAGCCAAAAGGAAATTTTTCTTTACATATATTCCATGGATAGAATTTTCAATTTCCTATCTCATAAATGTTTTGATAATTCCTCTAATATTTTATAAATTTCTTTTAAAATAAATTGTTCTCATTCATTAGTGTGTGGCTTTGTAAAAACAAAATTTGATTTCAATGTAGAAATATCATTTTTACATTATAGAAGTTTAATATATTATGTTTATGTTATGGTTCATAGTAATTTTGTTATTATTACAGATATTTTTGTGATAAATATTTGTAGGGTGAGCCCATTATGGATCTCCAATTCATTGTCTAATGAGATAGAGTCAACTAGAAGGTTTTCACATAGGGGATTACTAAATAATACTCTGGTGGGTAATCCAGATGTAACCACGATGGTTACTCCCTCTGTCACCATAATAGATACTATAATATTGATAATAAATTGATGCCAAAAGTTACCTTTTTGGTTAATTTATTCTATGTAAATATTATTATTTTATTAGTTAACCAAAATAGATTATGTTTTATGGGAGGAAATTATTACTTTGTGAAACAAATCCATGGGTTTAATATATTCATGAATTAATGATTTATTTATTTCATTTATGTCCCTTACTTGGATTTTTCTTCTCATTCTATGTTTTAGATGTTCTCAAAAGGTTATAAGGATGGGTAAGACAAAGGAGGAAGTCAACATTAATGTTATAAATATTTTTCATTAATAAGAAATAATGTTTTATTTAAAACAATTTATATTATAGAATAAAATCATATTGTTTTGGTTGTGTCCACATTATATGAATGTGAAATGTTATGTATAAATTATGGAATAATTAAATAAAACTCTAAACATGAAAATATACTCAATGTGAAAAAATTTAAATTCTTGAATACAACTCAACACCATTTAATGTTTAATGTCAGGTCAGGATAGTTGGTATTAGAGGTTGGATTAAATAACTATGGATGATAGGGTGTTATTAGAGAATAAGTTACAGGTTGTATATAACCACAATGGTTTTTATGGCATGATGATTCATATTTATTTTAGAGAAATTTAATGAGTTTGATGCAGTATGAATAATCATATCTTGGTGGTTATATTTCTCAAAAGATGGTATTTGATGATTCTATTGATATTCTGGAAGTAACCTTTTTTTTATTAAAGGGTTGAATCTAGTAGTCACTAATGTAAAAAATGGATGTGAATAAAATGTGGTGGTTATCTGAATAATGAATCGAATGAAATTGGAGCTATAATAATAACTCATGTGGTCATTCTAAACCAGCTTTTAAGAGTAATGATTAACCACATAAACCTTGGGGAGTTTTCTATTTAATATCATTTGCGAAAAATGAATACATGTGTAAGTTCATGTAAACATGATCCTAAAGGTAAATATAATAAATGACATATGTGACAAGGATGTTAAAATAAATGTAAAACCCCGAGATTTTATCAGAAATATATTTTTTATTTTTTATTTTTAATTAAATTTATTTCTTGTGTTGTACGCTACCCCAAGAATAGATTGTGCTATATGAAACCACATATTATCTTTCAATATACGCAAACACTATTCTAGGATTATGTTTCACCCCATAGAAACCTTTCCCCGATAGCACGTGTTGTACGCAATACCGAGTTTCACTAAAGGAGAGATTATTATAATATTATTATGAACAAACCGTTTTGAATAGTAATACCCACTTTATGAAATTTTATAAATTTTATCATTCAAAATGGACTTCATTTTTGGATTTGGAATATCAAAATTAGCCTTGGGTGAATTTTTCTATTTTTCTAAAAACTATCAATTTTTGATGAATAGTGAGAACACTGGGTTACTATTTAAAAACCGACTTTTTATTTAAATAATGATTTATTTTATTTAACTTTATTTTTGGTCGAAATTGATACATAATACCTATATAAGTTCAATTTAATTCATTAGTCTCATTCTATAATAATTTTAGTTATATAAAATGTTTATTGGACTTTTTACCGTTTTTTACCCACTTCCTAGGAGCATTTGCAATTGTACAAAAAACTTACTTTTACCGCTTCTGTGAGTGGAATTTCCAAAATCTGAGAGACACGGTTAATATCAAGGAGTAAAATGTGGTTCAATAAGAGAAAAATAATTTTTTTCGATTAGTAATTTTTAACTTTTATTTACCATAGTTAAAAGTAAATAGCTTAATTAATGGTAAAAATGATATTATTATTACCCTAACACATGTCCTAATTCTACTAGATAAGTGTAAATAGACAAAAAAAAACCTTAGTAATAAAATATTACCCTTTAGTTCCACATGAATTAGATTAGGACATATATTATTATTAAATTCAATAAAGAGTTAAAAGAGTTAAAATCAAATATTTAAAACTAAAACTTTTTTAATATAAGGTTATACATAAGATAAATTCGACAAAAAATATTTATTAGAAATATAAAAAAATTTACTACATAATGGTATTTTATTTATAAGTTTTAGAAATTAAATAATTTAATTTATTTATGAGATAATGATGATGCAGTAATTACCATATTATTGAAATATTAACATAATATATATTATAAATACCCAAATAAATGTAATATGAAAATTTTTATGAATAAAACTAAATTTATAGGTTAATATGACATGTTTTAATTTATATAATTAACTTTTTTCTAACTAATCATTCTTTTATGATTTTAACAAAAATCAATTACCAAATAGTGTTAAAATTGACATAAAATAGTTTTTAAAACAAATATTATATTATTAATTGTTATTATATTCCTAAAAATCAAAGGTTTGGGGAAATGAGTTATATAAAGATATATATATTAATAATGAACCACTTGGTGTTCTTTTTTCTTGTTATGATAAGTTTATTAACCATATAGTGTTAGAAAACAAGAAGACACGGTAAAAGATAAATTATTTAACTTAGAGTTAAATCTAAATGATAAGTTTAAAATAGTATCCTAAACTTTTCTAAAACATATTAGTTGAGAGTATATAGACCCATACAAACTTTTTCGTTGAAATATGTCACTTTGGATCCATTATAAACTGAATATTACATTATTATAAAATAATATTTTATGTTTTTCCTATGGTGCCCCTCACCCCTCTTACAAAAGGGAACTCCCTCTTCTCTGAACTTCACTCCTCCCAAGAAATTTGGCTCAAACAAACACTGCCAAATTCTCTTATAAACATCTCTAGTTATATCATAGAGGTTTTTTTTCTTCTCAAAAGACCAAATTTGATGACCAAAGAGGAAGTATAAAAGAGACACGTAAAGGAAGAGGGAATCTCTTCTACCGATTCTTTCAAGATTCTTTCTTCTTCTACTTCCTCTAATTTATTTGTTTCATTATAAACTAATAAAAAAAGTATCAATAATATACTGATATGTTATTATAAATATTAACCAACCCTATTTCAACTTTTATCCATCCTATGGAAAACAAAATCACCGCACGTGCGTACGTACAGAATACCGTCTCCACACCGTGGTGTAATCTATTTTCCACCAACACGTTACTTGGATTGGTATAATGGTGAAAAGAATAAATATATATGATTATTATAATATTATAATTATTCTGAGATATTCTATCATCAACTCCAATTCCATTCATATAATTATGGGAACAATATCATCGCTCGTGCGTAAGTACGAACTACCGTCTCCATGACGCGATGAGATTAATTCTCCAAATTAACCATTCAAGAATGATTATAAAGTATATATAATGAATAATAATGATATATTTGATAGAATAATGTTACTGGATTTATGTATAAATATATTTCATCAACTTACTTCTATTCATGTCTATAAGTAAAGGAAAACAACGTTCATCCATACGTACGGCCTACCGTCTCCATGAACGATGTGTTTAATTTCATTTATCTATATATTATATATATATAATGAATATATATGATATATAAATCTTGTTTTAAATTATGGATGTAAGTAAATCATGATATAATTAATTATAATATCAATAATAATAAGTCCAATAACATAGGATAAATGAAACGATTTTACCCAAAATGCTGCATTAACTTGGAATTAACAAAATAACATGTAATATAAAGTAATAAGTGAATCATATATGATATCATAAATATTATTATGGTTCTGTTAAAAGTTAATAATATATTTAAACGCACTATACAGGAGTTTCGAGCACGTACCGAATAAATTGGACCTATGGTAAGGGATAATTTTTCAAATCTCATTTTTATCCGAGATTGCTTATACCTAAGTATTTACTGGGTTTATATTTTCATCCATGTCCATAAAAATGATTTTCATAATGTGTTTAATATTCTTCCATTTATGATTAATTTTATGTTCACCCCTCATTGACTTTTACATTTCTTTATGGAAGGAATCATTCTTGTATTTACTATACGAGGAACTTTTTGACTTTTCCGGTAAAGGTATGAGGAGAATGTTTTTTTAACTTATACGGCGTGAATGGATTTTTAAAAATTCATAATGACTTATTTCAATGAAGATTACTCTACAAAATTTAATTATTATTCTCAAAAAATAATTTTACGTTAAAATTTCATTGAATTTTGAGAAAAGAAATTGATTTTGAAGAAGAAAGTATATTTTCCTCAAAAATTCATTTCAAGTGTTTTGTCAAAACTATTTTCCATATAAGATTACATTATTTAATATGATTATGTATCAAGTATAATGTATCTATTATACAAATGGTTTGATTTTTCATATGATGAAATGATATCCATTTATTTTATATGTATTATGTTATGATGGGATGATGTTTATAAAACCCATTTTATTCATTGGGTTATTATGAATGATGTATGTTTATTTTGTGGCACACGAATGAATTATTTCATTATGAGTTGGGTGGGACCTATATATCCCTCCAATTAATTGGGTGAAGATTTATATCTAATGAGATAGAAAGGGCTAGAATGGTATGTTAATCTGGTTCAGTGATACATGACTAGAATGAGGAGTGAACCCGGTTCAGTAAGGGGCTTTGTCCACTAAGATGGTCTTGGCAGCAATGCCTTGGATTCTGTAGAAATCATACCATGTTCATAATGCTTTTCAACAATTATATGTTTTATTTCAATAATATTTTTTCATGATTGATGTTCTTTTATGATATATTCCTTACGTACTTCCATGATTTATCTCATTTCTCAAGATTTTGATGTTCAGATTTTATGTTCAAGTTTTTGAATTCAAATGTATATGGATTGTTATAAGTTCCATATGTTTACCCATAATGAGAATTTCATCTCACCATTTATATGTTTTCTTTTCCCCAGGATATAAGGAAATGTTTTATGTAAGAAAACAAAAAGTGGATGTTCCTTATGGGAGATATTGTAGATCTTTCACAACGATTAGAAGATTTTGTTTCGAGTTTCCAAAGAAACTAAAATATTATGGTCCTTGGGTGTTTGTTTTTGTTATGTATTACGTATTCTGCAAATGTAATGTAATGTCTATGTACGTCAAGCTATGGGTCTCTACAGTTGGTATTAGAGGAAAGGATTAGTTAACCATTGGAAACAATGATTTGAAAACATTAGTGAGATCCCTATAGATATTTCTAAGGTATGTCTAGGGATATCCATACGGTTAGGAATAAGTATTGGTCATAGTACTAGAATTATAGTAATGATATTAGAATTCAACCTAGGATGATAGATATTGAAGGTAATCCCCCTTGATTATGATTTTTTTATCTCACAATATTCTTTTTGGGTTCTATAAAATGGATGGAAACAGGAAGATTCACGATAATGGAGGATATGATGCACAATGGAATGATATTATTCATGAGAAAACAAATCAAATTGGATTTGGAATTCCACATATCGTTATTATGCCTAATAAACAATCTCATAAAATGATCAATAATCTCAATTTAGGTACGTTTCCCAAATCAGCTAATAAGAGAAATATGGAGTTTCATGATGAAAATAGATGAATGAAAGTTCAATTTCCCGCATGTAAATCATGTGGGAAGAGGCATCAAGGAGAATGTTTCAAAGGAACGTGAAGATTCTTTTGGTGTGCAAAAGGACACAAAGCAAATAACTGCAAAGGAAAAGGTTCAGTTGTCACCGTGGAAAAGGATAATGGTATTTCTATGACATCAACAACGATTAAATGTTCTAAATGTGGAATGTATGGGCATTATGAAAACCAATTCCATGAGGGAATGTCTCGTGAAGAGAATTAGCATGGTGGTATGGGTAGTATTTATGTTGATGTTTATGAAGAGACTACAAATGATATGTGAGATGAAATAATTGTTGAATCTCAGCCAATGGGTTAATAAGGTAGTGGAAGGACTTATTTTTTTCAAGAGTTATGTTGCATAGGTAATGTTACAATGGAATAAAGACACATCTAATGATTGTTACACTATTTTTTTCCTAGAGTATTTGAAAGTATATATTGAATGGTACCGGTAACCATGAAAGGTTATTCAGATATTTTTGGAAAGTAGATGATATGAGCATAATGAAGGGATAAAGAGATAATGATATTTTTGATAGTATTAATGAGATCATGACTGGTATAAGGACAATGTGATATCATGGTTTGAGTATATAGAATCTTTTGGATTTTAGTATCTAAAAAGAGTTATCTTTTGACAGAATTCATGTTTTCACTATGTTTCTATGGTAATTTATGTTTCAAGAGAATACATGATTTAGGAAGTCACATGTTTGGAATGGGACCAACAAGATATATATATATCTTATGATAAATGGGCGATAAATGACTGTATTCAATTCTTGTTAGATGAACGTTCTAGTAATCTTCTTATTTATACTATGAGATTGGACAGAAGTATATTGGATAAACCTAAAGATTGGAATAGATTAATTTATACATGAGAAAGTATTTTTTATGGATATATCTTTTTTTATGTTATTATAGTATAGTTTTAGAAAAAGGACAGCCCTAGGGCGGGTGACAACCCATCGCGTCGGACAAGGATGTGGGAATCGAACCCACAACCGAAGTGTGACAGGCCTTTATCACATACCACTGGCCCATAGGATGTCCCTGGTTAGTATAAACTATTTTTATTTTATTAAGTGATATGATAGATGAGGTATAAGTCCATTTTTGTATACATATATGATTAATATCACCATAGATAGACTTATGTATATTTAATAACATTTTCTTGCCTTTTGTTTGAGACAGATGGAATGACCTATCATTCTATCACATGATCTTCTAACACACAATGAGAGACAAATTAAACTTCATTTCTTTAATATATGAAGTGGAAATTTTTCAAGGCTCGAGAAATAGTGAGATTGTAAAAAAATTAAGTATGTATTTCATTGAATTTGGTAAATGATCTTGAAAACAAAAAATATTGTCCTAGTACCCTCATATATGATGAATAAGACGGTACCTCAGATCATCACAAATTTATGTCTTTGTGATTTTTGAATTTTGCATAGCCATGTTCTCTACCACTCTTCATCCAAAATTGATGGTTTGATTTCCCTTCCAAATACACATTTTCACATATGTTCTCCTATGTGGAAACTGAGTGATTTGTTAATTTGGGTAATAGTTACATTTCACAATTTAGTTTTTAAAGTTATGTTTTTGTATTCCTTTTTATTATGTGGGTTTCTATTAAAGATTCAATCAATTATTAAACCATTTATAACCCCGACGAATTTTGAGGGCGAAATTCATTTTAAGGGGGGTAGAATGTAAGACCCCGAGATTTTATGAAAAATATTTTTTTTAATATAACTGATGTCCTCTATTGTACGCTACAAAAAGATTATTTTGTGTTATACGCAACACCGTATTAGCTTTCATTATACACAAAAACTATTCTTGGCTTGTGTTACACACCAGAGAAAACTTCCTTGATAGCGTGTTTTGTACGCAATACCGAGTTTCACTAAACGAGAGATTATTATAATATTATTATGAACTAGCAGTTATGAATAGTAATACCAACTTTTTGAAATTTTATAACTTTTATCATTCAAAATGGACTTCATTTTTGAGTTCGGAATATCGAAAATAGACTAGGGTGAATTTTTGGTATTTTTCTGAAAAATTTCAATTTTTGATTAATAGTGAAAACACTATGTTACTATTTAAAAACCGACTTTTTATTTAAATAATAATTTATTTTATTTAAATATATTTCAGGTCAAAATTGATACATAATACCTATATAAGTTCAATATTGTAATGACCTGTAAAATTCAAGGGAAATTTTTTCTTAATTTTCTTTAGAATTTTACAAGAGCACAGTTTCTAACGGCACCTGATTCCGAGGCCTGGTGTGCACGGAATCATTTTCTGAAGATTGGCTCGGGTACGTTCAGTGAACGAACGAGCATGTTTTTCTAACTTTTTAACCGGTGCCCGGAATCGAATTCTGAGGGCACCGATGGAACCGCAACGCCGGTAATTGCTTAGGAACTCATGTTCCAGAGTTGCGTTTGCATGAGTGTTGATAATAAAAATTGTGGAAGTTTATTTTATAATTACACTACAATTTTTATTATTTTACTCTATGTGTTAGCCCTTGATGGAATTTGGGTAACCACTCAACCTCCCTTGGGAGGTTATGAGGGTGGTGGGGCCCACACGAACCCCACATCTTCATATCCCCTAAAACCCCCCTCAACTCCCACTTTAATTATGTTAACTAAAGTTATAACCTATGACTTAAATGTAATGAGTTTAATGAGGTGAGTTGTGTGTGGTGATTGAATTTCAAATTCTTGAAATTCAAATGAGTGGTTGTGTTAATAAAATAAGATAGATTCTTATTTTATCTTTTGTTAGAGTTTTGTCTCCGTGAGAGATTTGGGAAATAATCTTCTTCTTCTTCTTCTTCTTCATCCTCGACGAAGAACGCGAAGAACACCGTTCTTCAACGAAGAACTTCTCCGCAGAAGAACACGGTTCTTCCGCGACGCGACGTTCTTCTTCCGTGTCTTTCTTCTGTGACGGTTTTCCGGGACGAAATCGCCGTCAATGAACTTCGAATCCTCGCTTCGCGACGTCGACGTTCTTTCCCCGTGACGCCCATGTTTCGGTGCGGATGTGCGTTGGGTTTCTGTTCCGACGCTGTTCCGCCAGGACGCGTTCGTGCGTGCGCCCGTCGACCCGAGGGGATGGGCGCGCGGCTTGTGGCCCCGCAGTCCCGCTTTCCAAAGGCGGGCGGCATCCGTCCCTTATTCAGGGGCGTCTGCTCCTTGATCGAAACCGGGATGATGGGATGTCGGATCCTCCTTCCCTGGATGTCTCCTCGTAACTCGTCGCCTAATCCGGGTCTACCTCATAGATTTAAGAATGTTCGTGAATCTCATTCCCGGCGACATATCTTCATGGACACCGGTTAATTACGCTGCTTCTGCCCGGACGCTCCAAGGGGTCTGGTCGGGGCAGCAACCTGTGGTGAGGAGACCGGGTGGCTCTGGGTGTCGGGGGCGTGTCTTAACACTGCGACTCTGCATGTCTGCCTTCCGTCCCTAATAGGGCTTCTCGAAGGCGTGATGGCCTGAGGCATCCCGCGCTGGGTGCGGGGAACTGTGTCACCTGAGGTTTTCCTCAACTTCCCATGTTTAACACGGGGTATGCCGCGAGTTTAACGTCCAGCGGGGACGGCATCGGACTGATCAACACGAGAAGTGGATCAGATGACAGAACCCCTTGCGAGGAACCTCCGACGCTGGGGCCAGCGCATGGGCGGCTTCCCAAGTGAAGTGGAGTGGAATGAAGTGGCATGACCCCACCGGGATGTGGCGGCCCGGGTAAGGATCAGGATGGACGATGGAGTGAAGAGATTGTACCCCGTAGGGGCTTCCTACGTATCGCGCGTTAGCGCGGATCAAAGTCAGCGTAGTTCAGACATACAGTTTAACGTCATGCTGGACGTCGGCAAGCCGACTCACGAAGAGGTCGAGGCTGCCGGGCGGAGGATTGAACCGAACCACCTCGCACAGAGGGGGATGGAACGGCCGGGTGGATCATAGTTTTACGTCATGCTGGACGTTGGCAGGAGAAAAGGGAAGTGGGGAAGCACAATGGAGATACACATGTGCAGTCTCCCACAAGGGCGGATTCATAGGTGAATCGACGCAAGTGTGAACCCGCGAGGGGTCCACTGATGGACGAACCGACGTGAATACGACCGGGGCGACCAGGTGGTGGGCTTGAACCTCGGGGAGGCTTCCTACGTACCCTGTTTAGGAGACAGGGATCAAAGTCCACGTAGTTCGTTCTGTTTGTAATACTCTACCCCCGTGGGTGAAGGCCACTCCAATCCCGACATCCCTGCAGAGACGAGCGGGTGGGGGCCACATCCAAACCGGGAGGACCCTGCGT
Organism: Viscum album; assembly: GCA_963277665.1. NCBI lineage: Eukaryota > Viridiplantae > Streptophyta > Magnoliopsida > Santalales > Viscaceae > Viscum > Viscum album. Next base: position 775,676,940 of record OY728120.1, on the reverse strand, counting down.
GCGAGACACGGGATCAGGTGATGCGGACGGTTTAACGTCTTGCCGGACGAAGTACAGTTTAACGTCTTGTGTTGAGGACTAAGCGGACGGTTTAACGTCTTGCCGGACGAAGTACAGTTTAACGTCGTGTGTTGAAGACAGAGCGGACGGTTTAATGTCTTGCCGGACGAAGTACAGTTTAACGTCGTGTGTTGAGGACGAAGCGGACGGTTTAACTTCTTGCCGGACGAAGTACAGTTTAACATCGTGTGTTGAGGACGAAGCGGACGGTTTAACGTCTTGCCGGACGAAGTACAGTTTAACGTCGTGTGTTAAGGACGATGTACACTTTTAACGTCATGTTGGATGAAGCACTCGGCAGTTTAACGTCTTGCAGCGCGGACGTAGATGCTTGGCAGTTTAACATCTTGTCGCGCGGACGATGGAGGCTAGGCAGTTTAGTGTCGTACTGCTTGGACGTGGTATAGTTTAACGTCATGTTGGACGAAACACTTGGCAGTTTAACGTCTTGCAGTGCGGACGAAGATGCTTGGCAGTTTAATGTCTTGTCGCGCGGACGATGGAGGCTAGGCAGTTTAGCGTCGTGCAACTTGGACGTTGGAGCGCCGCCAAAGGGTCCGTGTCACATCGCGCGAGCCTGGAGGGCCGCACGGGAAGACAACGCACGGTGCGGGCACCCGGGATGAAGATGATCGGGCGCCACGCAGGCGGGTACCCTCAGGGGGTCAAAGGGGGCGACCTCGGCGGGTTGCGCGCAAAAGAGAAGCATGGCGCGAAATACCGCGGGTCGGCGCACAAATGGGTGGGCTGGCGCGCAATTGGGCCAGCGCTTTGCGCGCGGAAGATGGAGATTGTGCGCACCGGGATTCGGATAGCGTGCGGGGGCAACGACTCATTCTCTAACGAATGGCCACTTTGAAAAAGGGGGGTGCGCGCAATCGGGCTGGATTGCGCGCACCCGGGGGCAATTGCACGCATGAAGCTTCTTTTGCGCGCGAAGGCTTTTGGGTGAAGAATTTATTCAAAGGAAATGAGCCAAAGGGATTGCGCGCGAAGATGAACCCTGGGGCTTTCTTGCGCGAAAGAAAGGAGGTTACCTGAAGATTGGCATTACGCGCGGAAGGGGTTGGATTGCACGCACGAGAGACCTTTCGAATTAGGGCAACCTTCAAAATGTCGGGGGTCGCCTTATTTTTATAGGCAACCCCAGGCGCGGAATCCGGTTCGCGGGCGCGGAATTCGCTTCGTGGGCGCGGAATCAGGCCCGGCGCGCAAGGGAGTCGCGCGGGCAACGGGCGCGCAAAATTGCGCACCGGCCCAGCGCATTGCGCGCATCCCGGGAGGTTTGCGCGCGGCACCCCAACTTTGCGCGTGGCTCTCCAAAATTCCACGCAAGGCTTCCGGGCCCTCTGAAACGGGCTTCCGACTCCAAATATGACCTCGCTTCCCGCATTCGGAGCTTCGTTTGGGAACAACGGACTTTTCCAGCGTCTACAAAAGCCCCCCCTCGGAATCTGATCGGCGAGAGGTCGCAACGATCGAGTTCCGAGGGAGACGCCGGAATGCCGAAGTCCTGGGAGGTGCGGGACTGTGGCGCGCAAAAAAGGGCGTTGGGCGCGAAATTCGCCGGTGCGGTCGCGCAAAGCGCTTTCCGCGCAGCGCGGACTCTCGGCCTTGCCTGTAAATAGGGGCCTGGGTCCCTCGCACCGTACACCGGCTTTCCGCGTGACTAGCTTCCAAGATCTCGTTCGCGAAATTGCCTTTGCCGGCGCGAAATTCACCCGCTTGTCGCGCAAACCTCTCCGGATTTCGGCCTGCTTTTGCGCGAACACCCGGGGTTTTACGCGACGAACTTCCCGATTGCGCGCCGTCCACTAGGATTGCGCGCCAACTCCCTTATTTCTCTACCAGCCTCGTCCGATTCCGCACGCTTCACCCCTTAACCCGCACGACTCCCGGAGCTTCTGAGATGGTCGCGAATCAAGGAAATGAAGGGGATGCTGCCATTCGCAGAGCTGAGATGGCGGCGAACGAGGAGGTTTACGGAGCCAAGGAGATTGTTTCCAAAAATCAATCCATGTTCGACTTGCTGACGCCGGCCCAGAAGACATATCCGCTATCGGAAAACCTGCCGCTCTGGAACTTTGGCATCCTAGATAAGGTTCTGGGGCCAGGGTTCGAGGTTGATGCGCCACGGAATTGGGTGACTCGGGAGGACGATATTCCCCACAATAACATCACCAACAATGGGCATCCTGCCAGGGAGACCAGACACTTAGATGTCTATGTCCTGAACCCGAGGACGCGAACCATCGTCGGAAGTGAGCCTACTGCGGAGAACTCTCCAGCCCTCAACTCGAGCACATATCGCCAGAGTGTCACTGACGACACCAAGGGCTGGCTGAAGGACTGGGACTTGCGATCTGGGGGCAATTTCACCAGTGAGTGGGCCTGGGCGTTCTGGGTACGCCACACTTGCGATCACTTCGCGGAGGAGTTGCGGTACATCGGCCTGTTTGAGGCGGTGTGGACGTCGCAGTTCCACTTCTACCAGAAGTCCGAGCTCGGGCCGGAGCTGTTCACCCGCTGGTCCCCGGATACCAACACCTTACATCTTCACCATGGGGAGGTCGGCATCAGCCTCTGGGACATCCACTGCATCGGAGGTATCCCGCTGGAGGGTTACCAATACGATGAGTTCCTGCCTCCGAAGAACATCTGGGAAGACAGGTCATGGACTCCCATTCTGACATGGCATCTGCTTGACCTAGCTACGCAGCGGCTCGGGATCAAGGACTTCCACAAGGACATAGCCTACAAGGAGTGGTTCGGCCAGTTCTTGGAGCATGACCCGGCGGTCAAGATGCCAGGCAGGGGGAAGTGGTGCCCGACCGCGGCTCAGAGGAGCCGGAACGGGTCGTACTGGCGGGTTCTGGAGACGGGCGACTACCGCTCATGGGGGTACCGCGTCATCGAGGCCCGGGACCCAAATGTCCGGTACGCGGCGTTCCTGGATGCCCTTCTGAGTGGGTGGCTCCTTCCAGTGCGGGACGCGAGAATGGGTGTCCGCCCGGCGACACTGGCGATGGCGGGCGCCATGGCCGCCAACAAAAGGTATAACCTCGGGGTCCCGGTGCTGGCTAAGCTGTACGCCATCCTGGGACGCATCTCGCGAGGGGGGTCGCCACGAAGGATCTGTGGGCCCTTTCAATTCTTCCACGGATGGGTGGCTGCTCACCTTGGTGGGTACACGTTTCCAAACGCCGTCATTCCTCCGGGCAACGGCCTGCGACCCTCCCTGTTGAACATCGCGGGGGTCGCTCCGATGACCCTAAATGAGGAGGGCGTGAGGATTCAGATTGGCAATCACGCCAATTTCAACTTCAGCCCATTCCCCACTCCCGCTGGCCAGATGATCGACAATGGGAAGGGTCCGCTGGAGCAGCACGAATACTTCCTGAACATGCGGGGCGGGGTGCTCATGGCTCGGATCGACGAGAAGGTGATCTGCGAGCCTTACGTGCCAACCCGGTTCGCCAGGCAGTTCGGGTGCCTTCAACGGATGCCGAAGAGGGTATTCACTGCTGTCCGGGAGGAGGCGAACCCTGGCGTCCTTCTCCAGATGTGGCTGATGTTCGCCGCTTTCGGCTCCGGCGACGTCATCACTCTCCCTCCTACCGGGGTCGACGCAGGCTTGGCAACCGAGTACGCTGAACACTGGGCCATCGCGTACCCCGAGGGGCTTCTACGGAAACCAGTTCGGCAACTCGAGGTCACCCGTGCGGAGACCGGGCGTCAAGGAAGGAGGCGAGGAGCCGTTACGCAGGGGGGAATGGAGGCGCGCCAAGCAGTGGAGCCGGCGCGAGCAGGGACTTCGGCGGCGGGCACATCGCAGGCTGCCGCTACGACCTCGGCGCCCGGAGAGGGGGCACATGCGGTGGTCGAAGAGCGGCCCGGGAAGCAGGTAAGGCGTCTGCTCGAACCCTCCCACGATGCAGTCTTCCCAGCGCTGTGGTCGGCATGGATGACCCTGCGGCAGTCACTAGGGACCGAAGCCATCTGGCGAAAGATACTCAGAGAAGGAATCCATCTGCCAGAGGTCGGGTGCCTCCAGATCGCCGAAAGGGTGAACTTCCACCGGCGGTATGCATATCTGACAGCCATGGACGAGTACGCGCGCCAATGTGGTCAGCGTGCGGAGCCGTCCCTTCTGGTGAAGGTGATGTTCGGTCGAGAGCATGCTCCAGAACAGATGCCGCCGGAGGGAGATGAGAGTAACGACGACTCCGAGGAAGAGGAGGAGACGGGGGAGGATGAAGGTTCTGAGGGAAGGTCCCATCAGGGGAGCCCACGGGAGAAAGGCGAGGTGGCCGGCACTGGAAACATTGATAACACTGAGCTCCTCGAGGTCCGCTTCTATCCCTACTCAACCTTCTTCATCCGTTCTCTTATGCAGCTTCTAACCCATTTCTCCACCTTTCTCAGGAGTGCACGGATGCTGGTCAGGCATCCTCGGCAGGAGTAGGAGAGGCGCCAGCAGGACAAGGCGGGGGCCAGACGCCCATCATTGAATTGACAAGCGCTGAGGGGTCCCCTGCTGCAATTGCTCCTGCGGCGGCCGGGACAGCGGAAGATGAAGCCTTGGATTCCCGTAATTCTTCTTACCTTACTGTCGGTGCATGCCGTTGACGATCCGTGACTAACCACGGCATGCCCTGCGCAGTGATCTCAACACCGGAGGCTTGTCGGGCTGTCGAACCCGGGCCATCCACGAGTGGACCAGTGGCAGACCTGCCGCCTGCTCCGGAACAGACTTCCCAAACCGAGCCGGCCCCACCAACTGCAGATCAGGGGGCGGCGGACGCCGGCGGTGCTGCCATCGGAGAGAGGTCGGGGGCTGACGAGGGTGTCAACGCCGCTGGGGCGGGAGAAGAAGGTCGCCCAGATGTTGGGGAACCTATCCCCCGTGAGGACACCCCAGGGGCGGACCCTGCAGCAGACCTGCTGGCTGCCTTCCCTGCCTACCGGCCTGCCGACCCCGAGGAGATGGACGACTCGGACGCGGAGGCGGTCGAGGAGAGCCGGATAACGCGCCACAGGGGGTGGAAGTGTATCCAGCGCTTCCTCAAGCGAAACCCATCGGAGTGGCTGGGGCGCATGGGATCCCTTCAAACCTGGCTGCGCTTCCTGTGTGCCGGGGGAGCTGATGCTCAACGCCTCCATCTGACGGTCCGTGATTTCATGGCCGAAAAGATGTGCGAGAGCCGTCGGCGTGCCGACGCCGCACAATGTCGGGACATGTCGGAGAGCACGCGGGCGCTCTTCGTGGCGGAGCAGGAAGTCCGGCGTCTCGAAGGGCAGGCGGTAGAGAAGGAGGCCTTCGTTACAACGTGCACTGAGCTTGTGGAGCAACTAGCGGCCTAGCTGGTTGACGCCCAGGTACAGATGACGGAGGCGGGCCAACAGATGGTCACACATCAAGTCGAGCGGGAGCGTGCACAGGCCAGGATCGACGAACTGCGTGCTGCGACCGCCGACAAGGAGAGGGAACGCAGAGAGCGAGAAGCAGCTCTGGAGGCCGCCAGCCAAAGGGTAGTGGCGTTAGAAAGACTAATTCATCACGCTAATCCCTAGGGGCTTTGTTTTTGCCACTCCCAGAACATTTTCTTCTGCTACTCGATATTTCGATCCATTTGTATGAACCAATATATTTATCTGCATCTTTTGGCTTAACATGCTCAACCACAAATTGTCTCGCGGGATCGTTAACCAAGCTTCAGGCATCCGTAATTGGGCCTGGATTTCTAAAGAAAAGAGGGAGATCATTCCTAGGAAAGGAGACCTCAGACCTAATCAATGTATCATCCCCCAACTTGTTCCGACACACGAGCGGTACAACGCTAGGGGCGTTGAGATTTTATCCGAACATAGGAAAATGAGAAAGGGTGAATCGCGTGTCCCGGATTCAGAAATCCACGACGGTCGGCCTTCCAGGAAATGCCCAAGACGAAAAGCGGACAATGGATCAATCGACCATACTACTGCAATAGACGGACCGAAGGTCATATTTTCAGGAGGCGGATCACATGTCATCGTCGATGCCGCTTTGGGGGTTCCTTCAGACATAAGGGTGGAAATCCAGATCAACAGGGCATGCGAAGCGTGGGGCGAAGTGATGATTTGTTCGGACATAATCCAACGCTCCCAAAATTGCGCCACCGTGGGGAAAGTGTATTAGGCGGATGCACTAATCTGGCCGTAAATCACCTCAATTCTCAGATAGAACCTCTTTGACGAGGAAACTGTCGCTTCCCATCATTGCAATGGGGCATCCCGAGCTGAATCGGGGAAAATATCACAACTGCACCACTCTACCAGAAGCCAGGCCAGACGGCCGGCGACGAGGAGGGGCGGGACTTAGCGATCCCTGAGGCTGGACCCGAGTCGAGATGCCCGAGCGTTCCTACGTACTCCATCAGGCTGGAGATCAAGCCACACGTAGTTCTGAAAGTGCAGTTTTAACGTCATGCGGGACGTAGAACCCCGTTTGGGGAGATCTTAGTTTAAGGTCGTAGAGCTTGGACCAAAGGGGCATATCTTAGTTTAAGGTCTTAGAGCTCGGACCATAAGGGCAGATCTTAGTTTAAAGTCTTAGAGCTCGGATCATAAGAACCTCAAAGTACGCCACATCGTGGTCCTATCACCTAGATATGCGAAGATGCACTGAGGGATAGTGTCAAGAGTGTCGAGATTTTTCCTGTTCAGAATGGGGGGTGGAAAACGTAATGTGAATCATGCGGCCATTCACTCAAGGACTGGGGGCACCGGCATAACGATATGGGATTACTGCCGACCGTGGCGGAAAAGCAGCATCCATATCGCACTGACCGTTGATGGAATGAGGTAGCAAACGAGCATCAACCGCTCAAGCGCAGGATTCATATCGATTTGCTGCCCGAGGCCCTTGGGGGCACCAGCCAGAGTCGGTGGGAGAGCTCTGAGGCATTGTGTCCAGACCGATCACGGGGGCTCCACCCAGGGCGTAGGCGATGGGTCCGAATGAAAGGGAGCACGAAGCCTGAAAAGTGGAAGGAACCTGACCAAGCTGAACCTGACCCTTCTGGAAATAAACCAGAGTACTCTTGACACCGGTGGACCACTGCAAGGGGTCGAGGGACACGCCTTGAGGGTGACCCGAAGGCGGCAGATTCCCTAGAGAAGGGGGAATCTCTAAGAGGTGGGGGCTGGACCTGAAGTTTCAAACATCCGGGCGTTCCTACGTATCCCATAAGGATGGGAATCAAGCCACACGTAGTTATTGAAGCGCGGCGCAACACAATCAGGCACCAGCACGGGGAGGTGTGCAGGTCTGACCCTCGCACACAGAAGAAGCGGTATTTTATATTTCTTGTTTTTCCTTAAAGGTGGATGGTTTTTCTTTGTGCAGCGACATGCCTGTGATTAAGAAATCCCCAGCGTCGCCACAATAATCAAGCCATGAAGGCATTGAAAAATGGTGTGGTTAGTAACCAGCGCCCAACGTCAGTGTCCCCTGAGGAGAACATCACGATGCAGTGCCGTTTCTCGTCGGGCAGCCAAGACGATCACAGTTTACGGTCGTGTGGTAGGACCAGACAACACAGTTTAAGGTCGTGTGGTTCGGACCATGGAGGAATCCGCTTATTGCGTTATGGCGGACCCAGCGGAGGTGGGAACATACCCAGCCATGCGGTCACGCACGATTCCAGGAGAAGGATCCTGGGATAGGGGCCTGCGTATGTCCATCACCCGAGGGGCAGAGATGCTAGCCTCCAGTTATACTGGGCCCAGAACGCGATTGTTCGGGCGACTCCTTCCTCCTTATGGGGACGAGGGTCCTGCTACACATGGCCCTTAGGGAGGACATCAGCATATATCCTTGGTGCTCAGATCGTGGGAGCCTCGACAGACACCATTACCCTGGTTGGCCTGCCTAACGTGTAAAGGTGTACTGAAGGTCAATATGAAGAGAGTGTCGAGATTCCACTACAACGCAAAAAGGCGGAGTGTGATGAGGACCGCGCAACCAATGTTCGGAGCCTGAAAGAGCCGACATGGCGATCAAGGATGTCGCTGACCATATTCGCAACACAACATCCGATCGCGTCAGCCTAGGACGGGGCAAGCAAACGAGCATCAACCGCTCAAGCACAGGATTCATATCGATTTGCGGCCCAGGACCCGCCGGTAAATCGACCCGGAGCGGTAGGAGAGCACTGAGGCATTGTACCCAAACCGTTAACGAGGATCCCTTTGAGTGAAGGCTCGAACAAGAGGAAGCGCGAGGCCCGACAAGAAACACAGGACTTGTCGGGATTGAATCCGACACCACGGGTCATAGACCGAAGTACCCAAAACATGTTAACAGATCACCGGAAAGGGTCGGAGGACTCATCCTGAGAGCAACCAAAAGACAGCAGATCCCCGTGATCAACCAAGAGACGGGGCTGGACCTGAGACAGAAGCGTCCAGGAGGTCCTACGTATCCCATAAGGATGGGAATCAAGCCATACGTAGTTCTTGAGGGGCAGTTTAACGTCAATGAGGGGTGTGAGGTAGTCTCACACACGGGGGGGGGGGGGGCATACGACGCGGACAGTAGGCCAACGTGAATGAGGACATAATCCCCCGCTCACGCCATACGCCTCGTACAAAAAAGAGGGGAACTTGGGCCAGAGGCCCAACGTGGGATAGAGACTCCCGGGAAATGGGGCTGGGCCTGAAACATGAATGTTCAGGCGGTCCTACATATCCCATAAGGATGGGAATCAAGCCGCACGTAGTTCTTGAAGTGCAGTTTAACGTCATGCAGGACGAAAAGAGAAAGGGAGGAGCAGAAGGCATCCCCAAACGTGGGGGGCGCACAACGTGGCGAGGAAACCGACGTGAATGAGGGCATAGCCCCGCGTTCACACCATACGCCGCACACCCGGAGGAAACTGGGCCAAGGGCCCGAGATGAGATGGAAATTCCCGAAGGATGGGGCTGGGCCTGAAACATGAATGTTCAGGCGGTCCTACGTATCCCATAAGGATGGGAATCAAGCCGTACGTAGTTCTTGAGGGGCAGTTTAACGTCATGCAGGACGAAGACGCTTGGAAGTTTATCGTCTTGCAGCGCGGACGTGGTACAGTTTAACGTCATGTTAGACGAATGCTGAACAGTTTAACGTCTTGTAGCTTGGACGAATTGCACTAAGGCAAAGTACTGTTTGAGGAACCTAGCGTTGGTGGGAGGAGTAACACTCTAACCATCCATAGTCGCTAGGGAGTACGCGCCATTGGGATAGACTTTGTGGACGACAAGAGGTCCCTCCCACTTGGGCTCCAACTTGGGTGGCTTCCTTCCGGGGATCATTGGTTCTCTTAGGGCCAGCACTAGGTCACCCTGTAGGAAGGAGCGGAGGAGAACCTTCTTATTGAAAGCTCGAGCCATTCTGCTTTGATGCCTCTCAAAGTTGTGCAAAGCGCGAAGCCTATTCTCATCTAGTGCTTCCAGCTCGACTAGACGGGCTTCAGCAGCTCTGTCCGGCGCTTTCTGGTCGTAGACCGCAGTGTGCAAGGACGGTAACTAGATCTCGATGGGCAGGACGGCCTCAGCTCCATACACCAGGGAATAAGGGGTCATCTGGGTGTAATTGCGAGTCGTCGTTCGATAAGACCAGAGGGCGTTGGGGAGCTTGTTCGGCCAACTCTTCTTGTTCTGACCAACCATATTTTTCAGAATGTTAGAGAGGGTTTTGTTAAACGCCTCAATCTGTCCATTCGCCTGTGCATGATAGCGAGATGTATGGATCGAGCGAATGTTGTACTTGGCGTACAACTTCTTCAACTCGGCTGCTCGGAAATTGGCTCCGTTATCCGTGAGGATAACGTGAGGCACTCCAAATCGATGAATGATGTTGGAGGTCACGAAGTCAGCGATCGAACAAGATTTGACCTCTCTGAGCGGGATCGCCTCTGCCCATTTGGAGAAGAAGTCCGTAGCGGTCAAAATGAACCGGCACTGGCGAGCCGTCGCCGGTGTGTAAGGTCCCACAACATCCATCCCCCAGACTGCAAAGGGCCAAGAATACCTGGTGTTATGGAGAAGCTCCGGCGGCCGATGCACAAAGTTCGCATGAACCTGGCACACATGGCACCTCCTGGCATACTCGATGCAGTCATGGATCATGGAGGGCCAGAAGTATCCCAACCTCCGAATCTGGTGGGACAGCTTTGGCCCAGTCTGATGGGCACCGCATGAACCAGCATGAACCTCTTGCATGACTCGTGGGATCTCAACTCCCTGAAGGCAACGGAGGAGAACACCATCAAATCCGCGTCTATAGAGGATCTGCTCCAGGCCGGGACTGTTCTGGAGGACAAACTGCGATGCACGACGTCGAACTCGCTTGCGCTCGGCCCGATCCGACGGGAGAATGCCATGTTGAAGGTACTCAACCAAAGGCGTCCTCCAATCAGGGGCTGGTTCGACTTCCATATCTGGGGTACTCGGGGCTCCGGGCATAGGGGAAACCGTGGTGAGATTACTTACCGACGGGCCGCGATCTCCCTTCGGGATAACGGGGGCGATGAGCCTGCGGTGCGTCACGCGGACGATCAGGTTGTCCTGTTCAGGCTCTGCAAGTGACGCAGCAAGGCTGGCCAAAGTATCAGCTCGACCGTTCTGCGACCAGGGAATGTGGACAATTTCTGGCCGAGAAGGGAACTGGGCCATCAGAAGGAGGGTGCACTCCAGCAACGGCACAAGTTCCGGCTTCCTGACAACATAGTCGCCATTGATCTGCTTAACGACCAACTCAGAGTCCCCTTTCACACACAGATGGGGCACGTCGATCTCGAGAGCTAACTCGAGGCCGGTGATGAGGGCATGGTATTCCGCCTCATTGTTGGTACAGCCCTCTGACAACAGGAAAGAGTATGGAAGAACGGCTTGCTCTGGGGTAATGAAGACGATACCCAAGCCCACTCTGTTGAGCTTAGGATTATCGAGCCTTCTACCGGTGGGGCTCCGGGAGGCACCGTCAAAGTGCATCTGCCAGCACGGATCGGCATGATCGACCGAGAGAATGGCCTCATCAGGAAATCCTAGATCCAGCGGCTGATCCGCGGAGGTCGGGTGAGCAGCCAGAAAGTCTGCCAATGCTTGCCCTTTGATGGCCTTCTGAGACACATACCTGATGTCGAACTGCTGGAGAATCAAAACCCACCGCGCTAGATGGCCAGTCAACATAGGCCGGCTCAGGATATATTTCAACAGGTCTACCCGAGAAACCAACTGTACCTCATGGTGCTGCAAGTAGTGCCGTAATTTCTGTACGGCAAATACGAGCGCCAGACAGCTCTTCTCGATGGGGGAATACCTGACTTCCGCATCGAGGAGCATGCGACTGAGGTAATAGAGGCTATTCTCTGTTCCCTCGTTGTTCTTCTGGGCGAGAAGGGCACCCAGGGACCGTTCCAGGGCGGTCACATAAAGGACCAGCGGCTTCCCGGATACAGGCGGCATCAGAACAGGAGGTTGAAGCAGGTACTGCTTGATTTCCTCGAAAGCGGTCTGACACTCTTTATCCCATACATAGGTGGCTCCTTTCTTCATGAGCCGAGACAAGGGCTTACACTTGCCGGCCAGATTCGCGATGAATCGGCGTATATAGGCTAAGTGGCCTTGGAACCCTTGCAGTTCCCGGATGTTACCTGGGGGAGGCATCTAGCTAATCGCCCTGATCTTCTCCAGGGCGATCTCAATACCCCGGTATCTTACCACAAATCCAAGGAACTTTCCGGAGGTGACCCCTAAGGCACACTTCAACGGGTTCATCTTCAGGCAGCGAGACCGAAGGAAGCCGAACACTTTTTCAAGATCTTTGAGATGGTCCTGACGCTGGCGCGATTTGACCACCAAGTCGTCGACGTAGCATTCCACCAGTGTGCCGAGGATTGGCTTGAATATGCGGTGCATCGCCCGTTGATAGGTGGAACCTGCATTCTTCAGGCCGAAGGGCATGACCCGGTAACAAAAGATACCTTGGGGGGCCCTGAAGGCAGTGAACTCTTCATCCTCAGGGGCCATCCGGATTTGGTTGTATCCGGAGTATCCATCCATGAAAATGAGTGCTTGGAACCCTATCGTGGCGTCAATCAACAGCTCTGTCACTGGAAGGGGAAAATCATCCTTCGGACAGTGGCGGTTGAGATCGCGGAAGTCGATCCAGACTCTGATCTGCCCATTCTTCTTCCTGACCGGCACAATGTTGGCCAACCATTTGGGGTACTGAACTTCCCTCACGAAGATGGATTTGATATGATTGTCAACATCGGCCTCAACCATGGCACCGTGGAATGGGTGAATCTTCCTGGGAGGCTGCTTGAACCCGCGATGGTTCGCCGGGAGACCAAGGCGGTGGACGGCTACCTGAGGATCTAGCCCCGACATCTCGTCATAGCCCCAAGCGAACACATCACGGTGTTTCTTGAGTAAGTCCACGTACTGCTTCCGCTCCTCAGAGGGCATGGCGGCACTGACAAATGTGGGTCTTGGATCTGCTTCGGTTCCAAGGTTCACCTGTACTAACTCATCGACCATGGCGGAGACGCCCTCCTCAAAGGCTGGGGGTGCGTCGTCCACGTCCTCTCCACTCGGGGAGGGATCGTCCACGGGAGAGACTGCGTTGAAAACTGCATTAGGGTTACCAGATCCTGTTGGGCCGCTGGTGCTGGAACGGGCTGTTGCGGTCATCTCATCAGGAGACTCACAGGCCGTCGAGACCACAGCTACGTCCAACCGTTGAATCGGGAGGACGTAAGCGTCATCCAAGCTTGCCCAGGGATCACTTGCAACAGCGACAGGCTCAACCTCACCTGCCAGGATCTGCTTGTCCTTGCTCTTATAATAGTCCGCATCCAGATAGCGGGCTTCACATGAGGCAAAAGGAGAGGCATCTCCCTGAATCACGCCTACTCGACCGTTAAGGGAGTATTTGAGGCATTGGTGGTATGATGAGGAAACTGCCGCGTGAAGGTGGAGCCATGGCCTGCCCATCAATGTGTTGTACGCAGTGTCTTGAGAGACTACCATGAATTCGGTGTTGGAAACCAAGTCACCGAACTGGGTCTTCAAGCGTATCTTGCCGACCGAGGTTTTCTCGGTGCGGTCGTACCCCTGGATCCTGAGGTCGGAGGGGATCAAGTCATCCTCAGACAACCCCAATCTCCGGAGCGTCCGAGTTGGAATCAGGTTAATCCCGGACCCCGTGTCGACAAGACAGCGCCGGACATCAAGGCCATTGAACCGTCCAGTAACATACAGCGGACGAATGTGCCCCTGTATAGGAGGGTCTTCATCCTTACCAGAGAACGAGATAACTGCCTGACATTCGGCATCCTCGATCGTTTCAGCGTGAAAGGCCTCTGTAGCCGCAACCTCTGTCTCAAACTGGAGGGGGCTCTTCAGGGCTTCAGCGAGTGCCTCGCGCATCTCAGATGACATGCGCAGAGCCTCAAGGATGGAGAGCCTTGCTGGGATGTCGGCCAAGTTCTTCATGACATCATACTTTTTGGCCAAGCGCGAGCCCCTGGTTGCAGGAGGTTGCTCTGCGGTTGGAGGCATGACGGGCCTTGCTGATTGGACCGGCGGCCGACTGGTGCTTGGTGCATCCCGCTGTTCATTGGTTGAAGCCCGGGAAGTAGTCACCGTACTGGGGTCAGGAGGCCGGGACGGACTTGCGGCAGGGCAGAGCTGATCGCGACGCGGCTGAGGCGGTTCTACCTGGTCCCACACCACAAACAGTGGCGGAGGCGAATCCGTCATCCCCGGATGGGGGGGCTGCGCACGCTGAGCTCGGTTTTGAGCCTGCTGCCTAGTCTCAGTGGCGTGCACGTCCTGGCTGGAGGTACCAACTACTGTGCCCCGGCGACTCCTATTGTTGCGGTTCCTCCGACGGTGGCGACGACCGGGGACACTAGGGAGGTCCACCTAGTGTTCTTCAACGTCGGGAACCGAAAAGGGATTTACCAGCTCGACAGTATTAACCGAAGCGTACCCAACACTGTCATCGGACGAATCATCCATCGCCGGGCGGATCCGAGGAGGGACTCTCATATCTGGGGGCATGAAATCGCCGAGAGTGTGGGATAGTGGCGGAATTGGCGGGGCGCACTCTTCCTTCTTGCGCCGCCGCCGTTTGCTCTTCTCGGAAGAGGCAGGCTGGGATGACGATGTCGAAGCAGCACCCGCAGATTCTGGGGGCTCAGGCTAATTCAAGCACGCACGGATGATCCCATGGGCGTGAATGATCGTCTTGCGGGCCATCCAGTTATTATACTTCTTGGATCCGCGGTTGGAGACCAGCTTCCATTCGTCCTCATTGCCACTATCATCATCTGATCCCACGAACACGCCCGCCACTTGTGCTGGAGCTGGGCCCAACCAGATTACATTGTTGTTAATCTGGTCTTGGAGCCAATCCTTAAACACGTAGCACCGCCGGATGGTGTGCCCCAGGGCCCGATGGTAAGGGCAGTAGCGGGGGTTATCCGTGAGATGTGCCTCCTCTGGCCTCCAACACTCAGGCAGTCGCACAATCCTCTGCTCCAGGGCGCTCCGGAAATAACCGGGGACCTGATCCTCGTGAAATTAGTAAGTCAGGTATCGCGGGCCCCTGGGAGCGTGGTCTTGACGAGGGGCTGGAGGGGCCTGCCGAGGAGGTGGACCCTGATTATCTCGCCTGGGTTGTGGCGGTACATTGCGCGGAGGGGCCGGCCGATTCTGGGGCTGCCGCTGCTGGGCCGGGAACTGAGCCCGTGGAGGCGGATTCCTATGAGGCTGTGGAGCTGGCCTTGCCGGCAGCAGCTCCAACGGCCTGGGGGCCTCTATTTGGGCAACAGCAGCGGGCTCAGCCCTGCTGACTCTCCTTAGAGGAATCATAGGAGGCAGCGGGTGTGCCTGACTGGCCTGTTGCAAGGCTTCCTCAAGACGTTGAGCTTTGTCTGAGAAGTCCCTGAACCCTCCGGGGTAATTCTGAGTGATCAAGGAAGGGACCAGCTCGGTCTTGACGTTCCCGATGCACATTGTCAGCAACTTCTCCTGAATCAATGGCATGTCAAGGGAATACGTGAGACCCTTCCATCGGGCGACGAAATCCGCGACTCGCTCATCAGGCCTCTGTTTTCACTTGAAGAGGTCTGCGATACTCGTCTTCCGGGTCGTGGAACTGAACTGGTAGAGGAATTGTCATCGAAGGTCCTCCCAGCTAGTTATCGACCCGACGGGGAGCTGGCTGTACCAGACAAATGCTGGCCCTTCCAGTGTCTGGACAAAGCAGCGAAGCTTAGCGGCCTCTTGCTGCGCCGGAGTTCCCAACATAGGCCCGCACCTCGAGTTGAAATGGGCCAAATGCTGTGGCGGATATCCAGTCCCGTTGAAGGGGGCGAAAGTGGGATTCCCGAATCCCGGAGGTGCCGACATGTCATCCACCCATGCTGGGTATGGCTTGCCGTCCGGTGGGATCGCCACTTGCCGAGTCTCCAAGGCTTCCAAGAGGGCGATGAGTTCCGCCATCGGATCGTCCGGACATGGGTTCTAGTCCCGGCGAGGATCTCTAACCACGAGCGCATTGCACGGCCCTTCAATCGGGTCGTCGACCGGGCCGTCGAACTCGGCAGCTCATGGGATGGCGGGCGGAGCGGCCCTTGGGGCAGCGGGAGGAATCCAAGCGGGGTCTCTCAGGTAGTCACGCCGCTCGGGAGGGTGTGGTGAAACATACCGCGCCCTCTTGCCATAGGCAATGGCCTCTCCCCTGTCGGCAAACACGGCATAATCACGGTTGCCCGGGAGAGCCTCATCGAGGGGTGGTTGTTCCTGTCCCTGCTGTCCTGGCCTAGGATCACCGTAGTCAGGACGCTGCTCTGAAGCGCGCTCGGCGAGGAGCTGGTCAGCTCGCTTCTTCTGCTCGGCGAGCTGTTGACGTAGCATAGCCTTCTCGGGATCCTCATCCGCCCTCTGTGTGGAGGCAGATGGGTCGGCGGGCTTCATAGCCCCGCCGTTCTCTTTACCTTTGCTGACGTTTCAGCTCAACGTCAGTGCTTCAATGGGTGTGGGGAGACCCAGGAGGTTCCTCTGGTGACGAGTAACTCTCGCCGATGGATCCAACAACGGCTTGTCTTCGGGGGGAGATCCCCCGTCGAGAAGTTCCAAGTCGTTCCCCTCTCCCGACAGGTCAGCCATATTGACCGTTTCCGTCCCTGGGGATATACCCTCAGGGCCACCCAGTGAATCGGGCTGTCGGCGAATCACACTGAAGTGTAGGGTAGCGTACTGCCTCCATCCACGGATATACACGTGGGGAGTGGCTTCCTCGAGAACCTTGCGGAGTACTTGAAAACACTCGACACATCGTTGTTGGAGGGCCTCGTGGTGCCCAAATGACCCGGGGTGCCGAACCGCGGGGAGCGTGGCCAGGTCAATTTGACGGCACTGCTCACCAATATCTTCCAGGTGAACTTGACTCCCGGGGTATGGCATTTGTAAGCGGTTAAGACGGGATTGAGTCTCCCAGAGAGTTCGGCGGAAGCATTCGAACTCATCCGGGGTGAGCGATTCGGGTGCATCAAAGTCCGGTCCTGCGACTGGCCAAAACTTCTCAGGGAAGTGGCCCTCTGCAAGGACGGTCCAGAAGCTCCAAGACTCAAACTCGGGACCCAGGTCTCCTTGGTCCTCTTCAACGATTGGGAATGGACGGGGAACCGGCAGTGCTGCCGAGGCGGGCCGTCGGGCCGACGGGCTGGCCGGCGGTGAATATGGCGAGCAGGCCGATTGGCCTCCATATCGCGGGCCGCCCTCTAGGGGTGGCTGTGCCCCAGCTACCACATCGCGATAGGACGGGCCGACGAGCAAACATCCTGCCGTAGCGTCGGTGCTCGCCGAGGGTGCACTAGATCGTGGTTCGACCGTCGGTCCCCAGAAAAAGTATCTGGCTTCTCCAATCGAGGCGGAAGGCGCTTCCGGAGGGGCCGGTACCAACCGCAAGCTTAATCCTTGGGGGTCTACCAGGCCCTCACTACTCCGGATATACCTTCGGAGAGAAGCGGGGATCGTATCGATCTCTCTCTTGGGAAGTACGAGGCTGACGTGCCGCATTCCTACCCTTGCCCCTAACTGGCGGGATCGGGGGGAGGGATCTGTCGCCGATTCATACTCCGCCTCTGTATCAGAGAAACGAACCGGTTGGATCTCTGTCCGGAATTCCGTAACATTCTTCCCTCTGCGTCGACGCCTCGCCTTCCTGCCCCTGGGTGGTTCTTCGGGGCATGGCTGATCTCTATCCTGGCGTCCTCCGGCCGCACTAGTGCTGGGGCCAAGAGGACTGGAAACCAAGGTGCGAGGAGCACCGGGACAGATATCAAAGGGGACGCGGGGAGAGATGATTCCGGGCAGGCCTCCGGGCCGGGATCGAAAGGTGGGGTGACCCATGCCTCTTGGATCGGCCACGCGGAGTAGACCCTGTTGGTGAATAGCGCTACCGCGAGGTGGTCCGCGGTGGCTATTGCCTGTACCAGCAACCGAGAGAGTCAACCCAACCTGCCTTTGGGGCGGTCGGGGCCTCGATCCAGGTCGGGCATAGAAGTGCCCCTGCTCAGGATGCGCCGGGGCCTGGTGACTGGAGCCAGCAGTGGCTTGAGCCAACACGGCAGCGGTGGCTAGGGCCCCAAGGTGGGCATCCTCTTCCGCTCATGCCCGACGTTGGCGTCGGGACAAACGAGTCGGGATGAGCAGCGCGGGCAGGTGGAGAGCCCGTTCTTCGACTTGAGAGGCCTGGCGGCGGTGTCGTCGTGGCCTGGCAGGAGCCCTTATCGCGGATCCCTGGAGAGAATCTCGGATAGGGTGGTCCCGGACATCTTCCACCTCATCCGCATAGGGGAAGGAGTTGTCGGAGCGCTCCGGGGATAATCTCCCGAAGCGGTTTAACGTCGAGGTAGGCAGCGGTGCCTCCCTGTGCGGCCCTCGGGGGCGGCGTTGGTGGCGAGGTGCAGCTTCCTCGAGGTCTAGGCGAGCCATGTCCCTGGTGGGGATGACTCCCTCTTCCTCATATCTCCGCACCAAGTGGTTGATCACCCTTCTCTGGATGACCTCCGAGGGGGAGAGAGGGCGTGGTTTCCCCGTAGCTGCGGCTGCTGGGACGGCTGTGGAACGGGCGGGACCGCGCGGAGGAGCCGCGTCGGTGTTTCCCCTACCCCTGCGCCAGTGGGCGGGTGGCGATCGGGTACTGGATTGGGCGACTTGATTCCTGAAAGCAGGGAAAAAAACCCATTAACACTGACAGGAAAAGGAATCGACAACCAACCATTAGTGCCACGACGCCTTCCATGGGGGGAACCCAGGCCCTCGACGTCGTGAGACGGAGTGCCCGATTTCCCTTCCCCAGCCCCTGGCGGGTTCCGTGCCCCAGTGTTGAATGCTTGGTTGAGCAGCATGCTAGTCTTCCAACACCTCTGAAAGCCATCGGTCTTCGTATTGAGGAGAAGAGATTCACGTCGGGTTCACCATTTTTCTGTTTCAGTGTGGATGTGCGTCGGGTTTCTGTTTCGACGCTGTTCCGCCAGGACGCATTCGCGCGTGCGCCCGTCGACCCGAGGGGATGGGCGCGTGGCTTCTGGCCCCGCAGTCCCGCTTTCCAAAGGCGGGCGACATCCGTCCCTTATTCAGGGGCGTCTGCTCCTTGATCGAAACCGGGATGATGGGATGTCGGCTCCTCCTTCCGTGGACGTCTCCTCGGAACTCGTCGCCTAATCTGGGTCTCCCTCATAGATTTAAGAATGTTCGTGAATCTCGTTCTCGGCGCCATATCTTCATGGACACTGGTTAATTATGCTGCTTCCGCCCGAACGCTCCAAGGGGTCTGGTCGGGGCAGCAACCTGTGGTGAGGAGACCGGGTGGCTCTGGGTGTCGAGGGCGTGTCTTAACACTGCGACTCTGCATGTCTGCCTTCCGTCCCTAATAGGGCTTCTCGAAGGCGTGATGGCCTGAGGCATCCCGCGCTGGGTGCAGGGAACTGTGTCACCTGAGGTTTTCCTCAGCTTCCCATGTTTAACACGGGGTATGCCGCGAGTTTAACATCCAGCGGGGACGACATCGGACTGATCAACACGAGAAGTGGATCAGATGACAGAACACCTTGCGAGGAACCTCCGACGCTGGGGCCAGCGCATGGGCGGCTTCCCGAGTGAAGTGGAGTGGAATGAAGTGGCATGACCCCACCAGGATGTGGCGGCCCGGGTAAGGATCAGGATGGACGATGGAGTGAAGAGATTGGACCCCGTAGGGGCTTCCTACGTACCGCGCGTTAGCGCGGATCAAAGTCAGCATAGTTCAGACATACAGTTTATCGTCATGCTGGACGTCGGCATGCCGACTCACGAAGAGGTCGAGGCTGCCGGGCGGAGGATTGAACCGAACCACCTTGCACAGAGGGGGATGGAACGGCTAGGTGGATCACAGTTTTACGTCATGCTGGACGTTGGCAGGAGAAAAGGGAAGTGGAGAAGCACAATGGAGATACACATGTGCAGTCTCCCACAACGGCGGATTCATAGGTGAATCGACGCAAGTGTGAACCCGGGAGGGGTCCACTGATGGACGAACCGACGTGAATACGACCGGGACGACCAGGTGGTGGGCATGAACCTCGGGGAGGCTTCCTACGTACCCTTTTTAGGAGACAGGGATCAATGTCCACGTAGTTCGTTCTGTTTGTAATACTCTACCCCCGTGGGCGAAGGCCACTCCAATCCCGACATCCCTGCAGAGACGAGCGGGTGGGGGCCACATCCAAACCGGGAGGACCCTGCGTGCGAGACACGGGATCGGGTGATGCGGACGGTTTAACGTCTTGCCGGACGAAGTACAGTTTAACGTCTTGTGTTGAGGACGAAGCGGACGGTTTAACATCTTGCCAGACGAAGTACAGTTTAACGTCGTGTGTTGAGGACGGAGCGGACGGTTTAACGTCTTGCCGGATGAAGTATAGTTTAACTTCGTGTGTTGAGGACGAAGAGAACGGTTTAACGTCTTGCCGGACGAAGTACAGTTTAACGTCATGTGTTGAGGACGAAGCGGACGGTTTAACGTCTTGCCGGACGAAGTACAGTTTAACGTCGTGTGTTGAGGATGATGTACAGTTTTAACGTCATGTTGGACGAACCACTCGGCAGTTTAACGTCTTGCAGCGCGGACGTAGATGCTTGGCAGTTTAATGTCTTGTCGCGCGGACGATGGAGGCTAGGCAGTTTATCGTCGAACAGCTTGGACGTGGTACAGTTTAACGTCATGTTGGACGAAACACTTGGAAGTTTAACGTCTTGCAGTGCGGATGAAGATGCTTGGTAGTTTAACGTCTTGTCGTGCGGACGATGGAGGCTAGGAAGTTTAGCGTCGTGCAGCTTGGACGTTGGAGCGCCGCCAAAGGGTCTGTGTCACTTCGCGCGAGCCTGGAGGGCCGCACGGGACGACAACGCATGGTGCGGGCACCCGGGATGAAGATGATCGGGCGCCACGCAGGCGGGTACCCTCAGGGGGTCAAAGGGGGCGACCTCGGCAGGTTGCGCGCAAAAGAGAAGCATGGCGTGAAATACCGCAGGTCGGCGCGCAAATGGGCGGGCTGGCGCGCAATTGGGCCAGCGCTTTGCGCGCGGAAGATGGAGATTGCGCGCACCGGGCTTCAGATAGCACGCGGGGGCAACGGCTCATTCTCTAACGAATGGTCACTTTGAAAAAGGGGGGTGCGCGCAATCGGGCTGGATTGTGCGCACCCGGGGGCAATTGCGCTCAAGAAGCTTCTTTTGAGCGTGAAGGCCTTTGGGTGAAGAATTTATTCAAAGGAAAGGAGACAAAGGGATTGCGCGCGAAGGCGAACCCTGGGGATTTCTTGCGCGAAAGAAAGGAGGTTACCTGAAGATCGGCATTGCGCGCGGAAGGGGTTGGATTGCGCGCACGAGAGACCTTTCGAATTCTGGCAACCTTAAAAACATCGGGGGTCGCCTTATTTTTATAGGCAACCCCGGGCGCGGAATCCGGTTCACGGGCGCGGAATTCCCTTCGCGGGCGCGGAATCGGGCCCGGCGCGGAAGGGAGTCGGGCGGGCAACGGGCGCGCAAAATTGCGCGCCGGCCCAGCGCATTGCGCGCATCCCGGGAGGTTTGCGCGCGTTTCTCCAAAATTCCGCGCAAGGCTTCCGGGCCCTCCGAAACGGGCTTCCGACTCCAAATATGACCTCGCTTCCCACATCCGGAGCTTCGTTTGGGAACAAAGGACTTTTCCGGCGTCTACAGCCCAACCTCCTCAACGCTCATCTTCCGCGGGTCGTTGATGAACATCGTTCCTGAACCGAGGTAGGGGATTATTTTATTTACTTATTTTCGTTAATAATTTGTAGTTTATCGATGATCGTGGATTAAAACCATTATGTTATCGAATAACGCGAGGGGTTCTGACCGCACAAACACGGCCGACCCTCCTCCTTACTTTTCGTGAGGGTTTCTTGTGGTTGGTACGAGAAAGCATGGTGCCGTCGCACCATGCGGTTTCATGCGGAAGAAATGCACAGCACCGTCGCGCCGTGCCGTGGAAAGAAATTCAAAAACGCGACGCCGTCGCGCTGCTTCAAAGGAAAACGAAGGCGCTGTGGCCGGAGCGGGGCCGCGGCGGAGGGGCGCGGTGCTGTCGCACCGCGCCGGTCGACAAGGGTCGCGGCCGGTTCCGGGCCGCGGCGGAGCAGGGTGACCGGCGGCCAGCATCGGGCCACCGGTGTCGGTGCAGGAAGGGGGACCGGCCGTCGCCGGTCCCATGGTGCAGGAACCGGCCGGCCGGACGTGGAGAACCGGGGGAATTAAATTCCCCCGGATGGCAGCAGCAAGCGGCCCCATGAAGGGGCTGCGGTTTCGAACGAACCGAGGGGGCAGCGCCCCCCATGCGCGGGCCACCAAAACAGCTCAACCGTTTAGGCTGGGCGACCGGCCAGTGCGCCCAGCGCGCGGGCCGCCGGGCCGCGCCGGGCCGGGCCGCGCCGGGCCGTGCCGCGCCGGGCAGGACCGCACCGGGCCGGGCCGCGCCCAGCCGGCCCGGGCCGTTCTCTGTAGGTCCGACTCTGTCTGGGGCGGGTTGACCCTGTTCGGGCCATCCAGGGGGTCTCGGGCCGTGTCGGTCCGGGCCCGAAACCCCCGTTTTCGTACTGTTTAGGTTCAAATGCCCATAACTCGGGCTACGGACCTCCAAATGATGCGCCGTCAGTGGCGATGCGATCCTTGGATCGAGAAAGTCGTTTTGGTATATCGCACTCAAGGTTTTGGAATACATTGAGTTTTTCCGGGTTTGTTCGTACACGAAACAAACTGGGATCTCGGAGCGGAAACACTCATATCTTGAGCTACGGACGTCCGATTGACGTGCCGTCAGCTTTGTTGAGTTCCTCTTAGTGAGACAGATCTTTTGGAATACTCTGCCCAAGGTTTGGACGTAGGTGGAGTATGGTCGGGTTGGTTTTTACTTAAAAACCAACCGGGCTCCTAGAACGAAAAAGCCAATAACTCTCAGACCTGGCGTCCAATTAACGCACCGTCTATTGCGTTGAGTTCCAGTTGACGATACAAAACTTTTGGATACATCAAATTCAAACTATTCTTCATTTGATGTATCAGCCTGTCGGCTTGTGGAGCGGACCCTCCCGAACGAGCTTGCTGTGTGCGGGAACCCTAGTGCTGGCTGCGACTGTTACTGTGACTGCGACGATGACTGTACAGAGATCCTCAGTGGATTCGACTGCGACGATGATGAAAACGGTACGGGAATCCTCCATGTTTTCGGGAGTGATCACTACGGTACATCTTGGGATACATCAACTCCGGACTACATGTCAGTTGATGCATCGACCTCTTAGCTCGTGGAGTGGACCCTCCCGGAATGAGAATGCTATGTACGGAAACCCTAGAGCCGGTTGAGACTTGACGGCTGGAGACCCACGACAGAGGTGCACTTGGTTGTAGCGGCACATGGGAACACTTGGTTGTAGCGGCAGACCCACGACAGAGGTGCGCTTGGTTGTAGCGGCACAGGGGAGCGCTTGGTTGTAGCGGGAGACCCACGACAGAGGTGCGCTTGGTTGTATCGGCACAGGGAAGTGCTTAGTTGTAGTTGCCGACCCACGACAGAGGTGCGCTTGGTTGTAGAGGCACAGGGGAGCGCTTGGTTGTAGCGGAAGACCCACGACGGAGGTGCATTTGGTTGTAGCGGCACAGAGGAGCGCTTGGTTGTAGCGGCAGACCCACGACAGAGGAGTGCTTGGTTGTAGCAGCAGGCCCACAATACATGATAGCTGTAGCTCTTGGTTGTAGCAGCATAACCACTGTACTTGATGTAAAAGGAGTTTCCCAATAGATTTGGGTTCAACATCATGAACGAACCTGTGTAGGTCATTGCGGGGGTTAGTACCTACCGATCCTTTGTGGGTCTGACAGCTTAGATGAATCAGTTGCTACATCTGATCATCTCTATCGTCTTTTGAAAAGTATACCTGTGTGAGCTGAATCTTGTTTACCCTCCTGTTTGGATTGTGTTGTGCTATCCTATGGGGATTACGTTTTTCTTTCCTGTGTGGAATACGTATACTTTCCTGTGTGGACTGAGTTGTACATGGGCTCGGAGGTTGGAGCGTATTTAAATGATGACTTAGGTATATGTATGGCAATATACCTAAGCAGTGTCGGTTGATACTTCGTGTTTGTATGTTTACTTTTTGGTTTATCCTTTGTGGATTTTGGGAGACCTTCGGGGGTCTCGGGGTCCCTACTGAGTAGCTTATACTCACCCCTGCATGGGCTATGCCCGCAATACGTTGTGTTGGTTGCAGACGACGGACAACGTTGATCGTGGTTGAGGCTTGCGGAGCAGAACGGTACCTGGAGGTGGGCCACTGGGTGGGACGTACTCGGAGCGGACGAAGGGACCCAAGGAGCAGTGGATCTATCTGTACCCACCCTTCTGGTGGGATTTTCAGTGGACAGCTTGGCATAGCGGGTTTACTTTACAGTTGATGTTTTCCCTTTAGAGTTGTACTTTACAGTTGGGCTTGTATTTCCGGCCCCTTTTACTTTCCCCACTTACAGTTGTACTCTGTTTTTACTTAGTGTTTACTTTTCCACTTGCTTACTCTGTGGTGCTTGTTTACTTTACAAAGGCAATGCCTTCCCTTTTACCGGGATTTTCTCCATGGTGCTAGTCTCCAGCCCCTGGCCTATGGAAGGTGGGCTTGGGGTAGTCACGACACGGGTCCCGAGGACGGGTCGTGACAAATTGGTATCAAAGGAGTTCGGTTCTACCGCGAACTCTGATCTTTTCTATGTGAAGCAATAGTGTTTAGCGTATTCAGTGTGGTTATCAGTCTAGGGAGTCTAGTGTTGGTGCGTCGGCCGATGTATCCGTACACCAGGACCCTGACTTCTGATTTCTGACTTAATGCACGAAAACATTGATTGCGTGTGTGTTTCATGTTTTATTTGTGATTATTTTGTATCAGCTCACCAGGTATACTGTTCTGACCGTGGAACACCTGTTTCCTTTCAGGAAAGCCCCATGACGGCAGCCAGCTAGGGTTCCGAGAGTTGTACGTGACGACAGCCTGTCGAGCGACGAGGCCTCGGTACAGGGCCCTTTAACAGCTGAGGCACTAGCAATACCTCTACCCGTCGAGCCACCGATGCTTCCAGCCCCAGCTGCTGACGATGCACATTGCCTTAGTGCACTGCATGAGTTCCAGTGCCAGTGACCGCCCAGGTTCTGCGGGGAGACGGACCCCCAGGCAGCCGAGGACTGGCTGGAGGCAGTTGTTCGAGTTTTCAGGCTAGTGAGGACACCAGAAGTCCTCATGGTGATCCTCGCTGCGAGCCTGCTACACGCAGCAGCGGGCCGATGGTGGAGTTTGATGCTCCAGGTTCACGATGAGGCATCTCTTCTCTAGACGGACTTCGAGAGCCTCTTCCTCTCAGAGCTCATCCCGGCCACCCTCCGTGCGGTGCGCATTCAGGAGCTACTACAGTTGTGGCAGGGCAGCATGACAGTAGCCCAGTACGCATCGAGGTTTACCGATCTCTCACGCAATTCCACGGACATGGTACGAGACCCATTTTTCAGGGCCCAAACCTTCGAGCAGTGGCTCGGGTGAGAGATCAAAGCTTCAGTTGTTTCTCACCGCATTCCGACACAGACAGGGGTGTTGGAGCGAGCCCTCTTAGTGGAGAGTTTCCTTACTAAGCAGTCTTTAGCAGCAGAACCCATCACTTTCCGGCATGCGGCAAAGTCTTCTACAGCAGGCAGTAGACAGATGACGCAGGGGTCCAAGAGGACTAGGCCTACAGGTTGTCGACAGTATGATTCTGGATCGTTTGTGCGAGGCACTCAGGGAGGACAACGACTTGCCATGAGAGGGCAGTGTTACTCCTACGGCGGGATTGGTCACATGGATCGTGACTGTCCGACCCACCATATGGATGACCAACAGATGAATGAAGGACCCCCCAGGCAGAGGCATAGGTTCAATCAGGGTGGTCCGCAGGGTGCAGGCGGACGAGGCAGAGGAGCTGGCCGAGTAGCAGATGGTGGGCGACACTTCGAGGTGTTTCCGCCACCACCATTGGGAGGTCCGCCCCGACCGTAGGGAGTTGGTGGACATGGGAGAGCTCAGCTTCAGGCACCTGAGGCCTTCGATCATGGAGCTCTTGGAGAAAATGGACAGGAGTGGGACTAGTGGATACGTCTTTTGTAATTATAGTTCCTTGTTGCTATTGTGTGGCGTCTTTGTATTATGAGCTGCAATAATAAAAGACTCATACCTTTGTGATGTTTTCATTCCTGTCCTCTTTTGTGTTGTTACTAAGAGGTTCCAGTTTTGACTGTTGACTTGACCCTCACTTGTGAGACATCTACTGGAGGAGACCCAGTTACCACACACTGATGCCGACAGTGTGACTCAACCCTTGGAGGTGAGAGTAACGGTTGGATCACTTGTTAGTAGCGTCGAGGCCTTATGACGTCATCCTTGGTATGGATTAGTATCATCCATTTCGGGATTGCCTGTATTAGGCAAAAACGTGGTTCATCTAAGGGATGAGACCAGATTTCTCTTATCGGAAATGAAGAAATCATAGAAGCTCTTGTGGGACCAGAGGTGGTCTAGGCCACGATAGAGAAGGTCCAGGTCATCCCGGAGCGGATGAGAACAACTCAGAGCTGACAGAAGTCTTTCGCTGACTGGAGGCAGAGGCCACTAGAGTTCGAGGATGGAGACCACGTCTTCTTGCGTGTCTCACCTCAACGTGGATTACGGAGATTTGGCCGAGGTGGCAAGTTATCTCCATGTTTCATCGGACTCTTCCAGGTCCTCAGCAGGATTGGCGAGGTGGATTATGGCCTAGCTCTACTGCCTTTGTATCCCTAGTTTGTGTTGAATCTTTACGGGGACGTAAAGCCATGTGGTGGAAGTATTGTAATGACCCGTAAAATTCAAGGGAAATTTTTTCTTAATTTTCTTTAGAATTTTACAAGAGAGCGGTTTCTGACGGCAACTGATTCCGAGGCCCGGTGTGCTCGGAATCATTTTCCAAAGTTTGGCTGGGGTACGTTCAGTGAACGAACAAGCGGGTTTTTGTAACGTTTGAACCGGTGCCCGGAATCGAATTCCGAGGGCATCGATGGAACCGCAATGCCGGTAATTGCTTAGGAACTCCTCTTCTAGAGTTGCGTTTGAATGAGTGTTGATAATAAAAATTGTGGAAGTTTATTTTATAATTACAGTACAATTTTTATTATTTTACTCTAAGTGTTAGCCATTGATGGAAGTTGGGTAACCACCCAACCTCCCTTGGGAGGTTATGAAGGTGGTGGGGCCCACACGAACCCCACCTCTTCATATCCTCTAAAACCCCCCTCAACTCCCACTTTAATTATGTTATCTTAAGTTATAACCTATGACTTAAATGTAATGAGTTTAATGAGGTGAGTTGTGTGTGGTTATTGAATTTCAAAATCTTGAAATTTAAGTGGGTTGTTGTGTTAATAAAATAAGAAAGAGTCTTATTTTATTTTTTGTTAGAGTTTTTTCTCCTTGAGAGAGGTGGGAAAGCATCTTCTTCTTCTTCATCTTCTTCAACCTCGACGAAGAACACGAAGAACACCGTTCTTCAACGAAAAACTTCTCCGCCGAAGAACACGGTTCTTCCACGATGCCGTAACCGCGACACGACATTCTTCTTCTGCGTCGTATCTTCTGCAATGGTTTTCCATGACGAAATCGCCATCAAAGAACTTCGAATCCTCACTTCGCGATGTCGACGTTCTTTCCCCGCGACGTCCGACCTCCGCGATGCTCGTCTTCCGCGGGTCGTTGATGAAAACCGTTCCTGAACCGAGGTAGGGGATTATTTTATTTACTTATTTTCGTTCATAATTGTAGTTTATCGATGATCATGGATTAAAACCCTTATGTTATCGAATAAGGAGATGGGGTCGGACCGCAAAAACACGTCCGACCGTCCTCCTTACTTTTCGTGATGGTTTATTGTGGTTGGTACGAGAAAGCGTGGTGTCGTCGCACCACACGGTTTAATGCCGATTAAATGTGTGGCGCCATTGCGCCGTGCCGTTGAAAGAAATTCAAGAACACGATGTTTTCGCGCCACATCAAAGGAAAACGACGGCGCCACGACAGAGGGGCGCGGTGCCATCACACCGCGCCAGACGACAAGGGCCGCGGCCGGTTCTGGGCTGCGGCGGAGCAGGGTGACTGGCGGCCGGCATCGGGCTGCCGGCGTCGGTGCAGGAAGGGGGACCGGCCGTTGCCGGTCCCATGGCGCAGGAACCGGCCGACCGGACATAGAGACCCGGGGGAATTAAATTCCCCCGGCTGGAAGCAGCAAGCGGCCCCATGAAGGGACCGCAGTTTCGAACGAACCGAGGGGGCAGTGCCCCCCCCCCCCCCGTGTGCGGGCTGCCAAAACGGCTCAGCTGTGCCCAGCGTGCGGGTCGCCAGACCGCCAGGTCGGGCCGCGCCGTGCCGGGCCACGCCCAGCCGGTCTAGGCTGTTCCGGGCCGGGCCAACCCTATCTGGGGTGGGTCGACCCGGTTAGGGCCAACCGGGGGGTCTCGGGTCGGGTCGGTCTGGGCCCGAAACCCCCGATTTCGTACTATTTAGGTTCAAATGCCCATAACTCGGGCTACAGACCTCCAAACGACGCGCCGTCAATGGAGATGTGATCCTTGGATCGAGATGGTCGTTTCGGTATATCTCACTCAAGGTTTTGGAATACTTGGTTTCAGCCGGGTTGGTTCGTACACGAAACCAACCGGGCCCTCGCAGCGGAAACGCTCATATCATGAGCTAAGGCTGTCCGATTGACGTGCCGTCAGCTTTGTGGAGTTCCTATTAGTGAGAAAGATCTTTTGGCATACTTTACCCAATGTTTGGACATAGGTGGAGTACGGTCTGCTTGGTTTTTCATTAAAAACCAACCGGGCCCCTAGAACGAAAAAGCCAATAACTCTCAGACCGGGTGTCTGATTGACGCGACGTCTGTTGCGTTGAGTTCCTGTTGAAGATACAAAACTTTTGGATACATCAAATTCCGACTATTCGTCAGTTGATGTATCAGCCTCTCGGCTCATGGAGAAGACCCTCCCGAACGAGCTTGCTGTGTGCGGGAACCCTAGTGCTGGCTGCGACTGCTACTGTGACTGCGACGATGACTGTACAGAGATCCTCAGTGGATTCGACTGCGACGATGGTGAAAACGGTACGGGAATCCTCCGTGTTTTTGGAAGTGACCACTACAGTACATCTTGTGATACATCAACTCAGGACTACATGTCAGTTGATGCATCGACCTCTTAGCTCGTGGAGTGGACCCTCCTGGAACGAGCATGTTGTGTACAGAAACCCTACAGCGGATTGAGACTTGACGACTGTAGACCCATGATAGAGGTGCGCTTGGTTGTAGTGGCACAGGGGAGTGCTTGGTTGTAGCGGTAGACCCATGCCATAGGTACGCTTGGTTGTAGCGGCACAGGGAAGCGCTTGGTTGTAGCGGCAGACGCACGACAGAGGTGCGCTTGGTTGAAGCGGCACAGGGAATGGCTTGGTTGTAGCAGCATACCCACGACAGAGGTGAGCTTGGTTGTAGCGGCACAGGGGAGCGCTTGGTTGTAGCGGAAGACCCACGACAGAGGTGCACTTGGTTGTAGCGGCACAGAGAAGCACTTGGTTGTAGTGGCAGACCCACGACAGAGGAGCGCTTGGTTGTAGCAGCAGGCCCACAGTACCCGATAGGTGTAGCGCTTGGTTGTAGAGGCATAGCCACTGTACTTGATGGAAAAGGAGTTTCCCAATAGCTTTGGGTTCAACATCCTGAATGAACCTGTGTAGGTCATTGCGGGGGTTAGTACCTACCTATCCTTTGTGGGTATGACGGCTTAGATGAATCAGTGGCTACATCTGATCATTTCTATCGTCTTTTGAAGAAGTATACCTATGTGAGCTGAATATTGTTTACCTTCCTGTGTGGATTGTGTTGTGCTATCCTGTGTGGATTACATTTTGCTTTCATGTGTGGTATACGTATACTTTCCTGTGTGGACTGAGTTGTACTTGGGCTCAGAGGTTGGAGTGTATTGAAATGATGACTTAGGTATATGTATGGGCATATACCTAAGCAGTGTCGGTTGTTACTTCGTGTTTGTATCTTTCCTTTGTAGTTTATCCTTTGTGGATTTTGGGAGACCTTCGGGGGTCTCAGCGTCCCTACTGAGTAGCTTATACTCACCCATGCACGGGCTATGCCCGCACTACGTTGTGTTGGTTGCAGACGACAGACAACGTTGATCGTTGCTGAGGCTTGCAGAGCAGAACGGTACCTGGAGGTAGACCACTGGGCGGGACGTACTCGGAGCGGACGGCGGGACCCAAGGAGCAGTGGAGCTATCTGTACCCACCCTTCAGGTGGGATTTCCAGTGGACAGCTTGGCATAGCGGCTTTACTTTACAGTTGTTGTTTTCCCTTTCGAGCTGTACTTTACAGTTGGGCTTGTATTTCCGACCCCTTTTACTTTCCACACTTACAGTTGTAATCTATTTTTAATTAGTGTTTACTTTTCCGCTTGCTTACTCTGTGGTGCTTGTTTAATTTACAAAGGCAATGCCTTCCCTTTTACTGGGATTTTCACCTTGGTGCTAGTCGCCAGCCCCTGGCCTATGGATGGCGGGCTTGGGGTAGTCACGACACGGGTCCCGAGGATGGGTCGTGACAAATGAAATTCATTATAGTCATTTTATAATAATATTAGATCTATAAAAAATTTATTGACCTTTTTAACATTTTTTACCCACCTTCTAATAGCATTTTCAATTGTACATAAAACATAATTTTACTGGTTCTGTGAGTGTAATTTCGAAAATCAGAGAGACACGGTTAATATGAAGGAGTAAAATGTGGTTCGATAAGATAAAAATAATTTTTGGTGAATATTTACTTTTTACTATTATTTACCATGGTTAAAAGTAAATAGTGTAAATAAGGGTAAAAATGATATTATTATTACCCTAACACATGTCCTAATTCTATTGGAAAAGTGTAGATCGACCAAAAACAACCTTAGGAACAAATTATCACCCTTTAGGTCCACATGGAGTAGATTAGGGCATATATTCTTATTTAATTCAAAGAAGAGTTAAAATAGTTAAAATCAACGTTTAATAACTAAAACATTTTTAATATAGGGTTTTAAATATGAAAAATTAAACTATAAATATTAATTTGAAATATATCAATATTTCCTACATAATTGTATTTTATTTATAATTTTTATATGTTATGGAATTTAATTTATTTATGACACAATGATGATGATGTAATTACATTATTAATGAAATATTAACATAATTGATATTATAAATACAAAAATAAATTTAATTTGAGACTTTTTATGAATTAAAATAATATTATAGATTAATATAAAATGTTAGTATTTATCTAATTAACATGGTTCTAACTAATCATGTTGTTATGATTTTCAGAAAAATCAATTACCAAATAGTATCAAAATTGACATAAAATAGTTTTAAAAAAAATATTATATTATTAATTGTTATTATATTACTAAAAGTCTATATTTCGTCCAAATGACTTAAATAATGATATATATATTAATAATGAACCACTTGGGGTTATTTTGGCTTGTTATGGTATGTTTATTAACCGTATAGTGTAAGAAAAAAAAGAAGACACAGTAAAAGATAAATTATTTACCTTAGAGTTAAATCTAAATGATAAGGATAAAATAGTAACCTAAACTTGTCTAAAACTAATTGGATGAGAGGATTTCGACCCATCCCCACATTATCTTTAGAATAAGTCACTTTTAAGCCATTATAAACCAATTATGACTTTATTATAAAATAATATTTTATGTTTTCCCTAAGGTGCCCCTAACCCCTCTTATAAAAGGGCACTCACTCTTCTCTCAACTTTACTCCTCCCAAGCCAGTTGGCTCGACCAACCCCTGAAAATTTCTCTTCTAATAATATATAGTCATATATTAGAGGTTCTGGTCTTCTCCAAAGACCAACTCTATTTCCCTATGAGGAAGTATAAAAGAGACACATCAAGGAAGAGGTAATCTCTCCTACCGATTCATTCATGTTTCTTTCTTCTTCTACTTCCACTTATTTATTTGTTTCATTATAAAGTAATAAAATCAGTATCACTCATTTATTTATATGTTATTATAAATATTAAACAACCCTATTTCACTTTCAATCCATCGTACGGAAAATGAAATCATCGTGCGTGCGCACGTACGGAATACCGTCTCCATGCCGTGGTGAAATCTGTTTTCCACCACCACCTTACATGGATCGATATAATGGTGTAAAGAATAACTATATATGACTATTATAACCTTATACTGATTATGAGATATTATATCATCAACTCCAATTCCATTCATATAATTATGGGAAAGATATCATAGCTCGTGCGTTCGTATGGAAAACAATCTCCATGACCCGATGAGATTCATTCTCCAAATTAACCTTTCAAGAATGATTATTAAGTATATATAATGAATAATAATGATATAATAGACAGAATAATGCTACTGGATTTATGTATATGTATATTTCATCTACTTACTTCTATTCAATACAATAAGGAAATAAAAACAACGTTCATTCGTACGTACGGCCCACCGTCTCTATGAACGGTGTGTTACATTTAATTTATCTATATATTATATATATATATATAATGAATATATATGATATATACATCATTTATTACATAATGGAAATAAGTAAATCATTATATATGTAATTATAATATCACGAACAACAAGTCCAAACACGCATGATAAATGAAATGATTTTACCCAAAATGATGCTTTAACTTGGAATTAACAAAAGAACAGGTAATATAAAGTCATAAGTGAATCAGATATGATATCATATATATTATTATGGTTCTGTTACAAGGTAATAATATATTTAATCCCACTATATATGAGTTTTGGAAACGTACATAAATAATTGGACCTCAGGTAAGGGATAATTGTGAAAATCTCATTTTTATCCAAGATTTCTAATAAGTAAGTATTTACTGGGGTTATATTTTCATCCATGTCCATAAAAATGTTTTTCATAAAGTTTTTAATATTATTCCATGTATTTTTAAAGTCATGTTTACCCCTCTTTGACTTTTATAATTCTTTATGGAATGAATCTTTCTTTTATTTACCATACGAAGAACTTTTTGACTTTTCTGGGAAAAGTAAGAAGAGAATGTTTTTTAAACTTATACGGAGTTAATGGATTTTTTACAATTTCATAACAACTTATTTGAGTAATAATTCCTCTAAAAAATTCTATGATTATTTTCAAAAAAAATAATCTATTAAAATTTCATGTAATTTTGAGAAAAGAAATTGATTTTGAAGAAGAAAGGATATTTTCCTCAAAAATTCATTTCAAGTATTTTATCAAAACTATTTTCCATCTAAGATAACATTATTTAGTATGTTTATGATTCATGTATAATGTATCTATTATTTAAATGGTTTTACTTTTCGTATTATGAAATTATATCCATTTCTTTTATATGGATTTTGTTATGATGGGATGATGTTTATGAAGCCCTTTTTATTCGTTGGGTTATTATGAATGATGTATGTTTATTTTGTGGAATAGAAAATAATGATTTCATTATGAGATGGGTTGGAACTATATATCCCTCTAATGAATTGGTTAAATATTTATATCTCATGATATAGACAGGGTGGGAACAATAAGTTAATTCGGTTCAGGGATACAGGACTGGAACGAGGAGTGAACTCCATTCAGTAAGGGACTCAGTCCACTAAGATGGTCTTGGCAGCAATGCCTTGGCTACTATGGAAATCATATCATGTGCTTAATGGTTTTCAACAATTACATGTTTTATTTCCATGCTATTTTATCATTATTGATGTTTTTATGATATATTCCTTACATACTTCCATAATTTATGTCATTTCTCAATATTTTGATGTTTAGATTTTATGTTCATGTTTTTTATTCAAATGATTATGGATTGTTTTATGTTCTATATTATTACCCTTACTGAGCATTTAAGCTCACCCTTGTTATATTTCTTTTCCCCAGGATATAAAGAAAGGTTTTAAGTATGAAAACAAAAATGGGAAGTTCATTATGGGAGATAATGAAAATCTTTTACCATGATTAGAAGATTTTGCTCCAAGTTTCCAATGACACTAAACTATTATGGTGTTGGGGTGTTTGTTTTTGTTATGTATTTAGTATTCCGAAAAAGTTATGTAATGTATATGTACGTGAAGCTATGGGTATCTACAATAAACACCTATGAAAATATATTATAGTGGCAGAAATATGTTTTAGATTTGTTAATGGAGGTCATAAATTCATAATCTACCAATGAAAATCAAAGAGTTTGGTTGACTCTATGAAAACCAAGGAAGTTCATCTTGAGTTTTTAATTGAATGTTTTAAATGTGAGGATTATATTCATTTCTTAAATCATAGTTCTACCATATAGTATCATGAATTGGATGAGTATGATCATAAAACTATATTTTTAATAATACCTAATTCCACTAAAATTAATGATTATGAAACTGAAAATGTAGTCTGACATGTATGGATAATTTTGTGGCACTTATTTTGACGTTATTTAATCTTAAGACATGATTCATCTGATTGTTTGTATGAAATAATTATTAATAAATAAAAATAAAAATCATGGTTAGAGGGTCAGAAATAAAGGTGAATGATTAAGATGTTTTTATATACAGGATTCAAGAGTTAATATAGACTGTAGAATGATGAAAATTTTAAAATTATTAATACTATTTATAAAATCTAAGAAATTTGGAATAATTTTGTTACATTTGTGTTATATATAAACCTTTTTTATGTGGAAATGTTATTTGAGGAGGATTATCTTTTCTATTTTGGAAATAATTATAAATTTATAGATAATCAGTATGGTTTATATGATATTTAATTTTTTTGTTAATTGTGTGTTATTTTATTTTGGGAATGAATAAGAATTATATTGTTTTAGAAAAGCGAGAACCTAGAGTATGGGTGAAAACCCATCGTGTTCATCTAGGATGTAGTATTCGAACCAAAAACTTAATGGTGACAAGATTAAATCACCTACTAGTGGCCTACATGATGTCCCTGTTTAATATTATTTTTTTAGTAAAACAAGTTGGTGGAATAAGAATAATTTTATTTTGGGGAAAAAAGTTTTATCAAATGAAAAACCACTTTATGGGATAATAGTTTCGGGATTAATTGATAAATGTTATTTTAGAGGATGTTTACTATTTTTGGAATCAAATATGAACAAGGTAAATTGAATAGTATGGGTTTTTATTTTAGAAGATAATTTTGAATTATATTTTTTAAAAATAATTGATTTTATTATTGACTTATGGAGATTCATGATTTTTTTTGAAATAACTATCATATCGTGAAGATTATGTGAATTAATATATTGTATTTTTATAATGAGACCTTAAAAGTGAATGATTTCATTTGTAGATAACTATAAATATTTTTCTTAGAAGACTATGTTATCAAATATTTTTTCATTTTCAAGAATAATGTAATTTTTGTGTATATGGTTTATTCTTTTTAGGGAGTTTTATTATGTTGTGCTAACAATTTTTTTTCATTAATGTATAAATATGTGATAAATATATATTTAATCATTTATAGATTATTTTATTCTCTTAAAGTTGATTCTAGTGCTCCATACAAGAAAATCATCTTGAATACACATCATTTGGAGAAAAAGGGTATTTTGAGTTTGAAATTGAATAAATTTTGAATATCTAATTTTTAATTAAGTATATTATTTATGTTATTATTCTATTAAGTAAAATAAATTATCAAATATGTGAAAAAAATATTATAGTATAATAATTTTTTATTTACTTCTATCACTAAGAAATCAATGGCTTTTCAGTCATCACATATTTATTATTTTTTGATTGTTAACTTTCTCACCATTGTGATTATATACTACACTCCATTGTAATATTAAAGCTAGTTTTTCTTCCATATGTATGTTTTAATATGTTTAGCCCTCCTATGTGTCATCTAATGTGACCATCTTGCTTCTTTTCTTTAATTTAATTTGGATGTTTTATTAACCCTTGTTCTAATGTTGGAAATAAATAAAGGTATTTTAAAAAGTGAAACCCCCAGTTTTTGATCCCGAGTTCAACTTTTGAAGATAAATTTTTTTAGAGGGGGGGTATAATTTAATAACTTATGTTTTTAAAATAAAACACTAATTTTAATAGCTTACATGATACGAGACATCAATCTTAAATGAACTATTAAATATTATTATTTAATATCATTGTTATCACAAAGTCATTGGATGGGGGGGGGTATAGACATGATTAGTGGAATTATGAAAATATACATTACTAGTATATATATAATTATTATTTTTTGAATAATTAATTATAAATTAAGACAAAACCCATTACAAATACAAGGGAATGTATTTATGAAAAACAATTTAAATGCGAACAACTATGTTTTAAAATAATAAAATTAAATAAATCACACATTTTGGAATATATTAATGGAAAATATATATAATTTTTTCAATTTCAAGTTTAAAATCCCTCTTATATGTTTTCTAGGAATGATATAAGAACAAATTCAATTTTACGCATAAAAAGAATAATTTTCAAAAAAGGAATTTTATGGCCTTTTGATGGAGAACCCATTTTATATCAATTTTTTTTAACTTTTATAAATTATATTTTAAAAAATTATCATTTTCATTATAATTAGAGTTTCAAAATATACTTTGGTTGAATTGTTTTTATTTTTATGAGAACATTCATATTTTCATAAATAACGAATAATATAAATCATAGTTCAAAACTGCTTTTTTGTCAAATTTATTTATATAGTTAAATTATGTTTTTAATTAATTTATAATTATAATTAAATCAATTTTATTATCAATTAACAAAATTTTTTACATTTTAATCAATTTCAAATTGAAATTTTATATAAAAACATAGTGAATTTTTTAATTTTTTTAAATTAAAAGCATGTTTTCTCGATCCATTATGGAGATTAATTTTTAATTAATTTTATACACTAATATTGATTGAATTTTGTAAAATATAAATCCATGATAGAAATAAGTATGACATTAATGATCTAATAAGATTAATATATTTTTTAAATATATGAATAAAAAAATTTGTAGTTATTATTGTTACAATAGTTAAGGGTTAATTGGGTAATTAAGGGTACATATAATATAATAAATTACCCTAAAACATGTCATTATTTCATTGAATGAGTGTATTTAGACATAAAATAATCATTAATATGAAATATAACCTTTAAAATCCACTTCTATGACATTAAGAAATTTATATTATTTTATTCATTGAATATTAAATATCACCAAACTCTTTTTTTCAATAAGTAAATTTTTTTTAATATTTATTTATATAAGTAATATATTTGAAAATAAATATTATTTAGAAATATAAATTTTTTATCTACATAAATTCAATTTATTAGAAAATTATAGGAAATAAATAATTAAATTACAATGTGACACGATGATGATTGAGTAATTTCTTCATTAATGGATGAATAAAATAAAAGATATTAAAAAAACTAAAATAAATATAATTTTATATAATTAATGTCTTAAATAATTTTATGGTTGAATTTTTGATATAGGTAAGACTTAATAGTGTTTTCATGCAGATATCATGTTGTCATGTTATTTTTAAAAAGGCAAGTAATGAATAGTGTGAAAATTGATATAATTTATATCTTAAAATAAATAATATATAAATAAATGATATAAAAATTATAAAAACCTAAAAGTTAGAAATATTATTTAAAATAGTAATAAAATTTAATAATTTATTCATTTATTGATCATTATTTTGGTTTTTTTAAATATATAAAGCCTCAAAGTATAAATTTCATAAGAATATGGTAAAAGTTAAAATGGTAAAATAAGGGTTTAATATAAAAGGTAAGGATATAATAAATAATAAAAACTTCTCTAATTTGGTAACGTTAAATTTATTTTGACTACCTATCATGCTATATTACAAATAAATTTTTTTTTACTAATTTTAAATAGAAAATAAATTTATATTAATTTAAAACATTGATGAATTCTACGAGTGACCCTCCCCTCTCCTAAAAAAGAGAAATCATTCTTCTCTTTAATTCATATCTCAAAACCTATAATTTTTAAAATACCATCTACCCAAATACCATAATATAATTCATACTAACATTGTAGAGGCCTTATTTTATGTATAAAAGCCTCTTTAGAGGCATTAAGGTGCTAATCAAAGGTGATCATCCAAAGAAGATCTGTCTTTTTTAGTTAATTGTTCTGTTTTATTCCTTCTAACACATTCATCAAATATTATCAAAACATGATAAGATAATAAATATATAATATTAAATATAATTATATTTTATTTTTTTAGTATCACCAAAAAAATCCATCAGTGATTCCATCAACTTAAAAATTATTTAATTGTTTTTGTGTACATGTAAATTATCACCACCATGAACTGATATAATATTTTTTACATTACTATATCTAAAGAATTGTAATAATGATGGAATTAATGTTTAAATAGTATATTACATACATATTTATCATTATAATATAATAATATATGAACTAAATTCTCGATTTTCATACACATGAAAATGATAACATCATTCTTGCGTACGTGTAAACTATTACCTCCACGAAGAAATGTGATTCATTTTTTGTCACCACACATGGATGACATATTTAAGTATAATGTAATGACTAATGTGATATTAATTATATTGTTATAATTATTTAAATTTTTAAATAAAACTTACCTTCTTTCCATAATAATCGTTGAAAAATGAAAACATCACCCAGAAGTACGTACAACTTATTGTCTCCATTATTGTAAAGTAGTTCATTTTTCACATCCATATTTAATGAACGGATAATAATTATAATTTTTTTATAATAATAATAATTATTTGATGAATATTATTCTTAAGATGATTTACTATGATCCTCGTTGACCATACTTTATTTACTAATTTGATTTTGGACTCAAATACTAATTATCACCCAAATGTCCAACATAAACATCAATAAGTAAGTACATATTATAACCTGATATTAAGTGATATAAAAGGAACAATAAACCTGAAAACGTTCCTCAACCAAGTAAAAAATTAACTAATTTTTTTTATTTAGTAGGATAATGATTTTACGGGATGAGTCTGACTCAAGGTAAGGGAATTTATTTTAAAACACACTTTTAATGTTACTCTTTCAACTATTTTTACAAAAGGCAAAAGAAGTGGTTTTCAACAAATAAGTCATAAATTTATTTTTCTATTTCATATCACTTTAAATTTTAGATGATTCATTTAAAATATTACATTTTTATTTTTAAAATAATGAGTTTCAATTATGTGTATATGGCTTTGTAAAAATTAAATGTGATTTCAAAGTGGAAATGTTATTTTTTTTATGATTATTTTATTTGTTAGTGTTACGTTATGGTTATTGGGTATTATTTACAAGTGAAAATAGTTCCATGATAAACTAAGAGAGTTTTATTCTATTATATACCACGATTTCATTGAGTAATGATATGATGTTAACCAGTAGTGTTCCTTATATAAGATTAAGGGAATATACTGCGATGTGTATATCAAATGCAAGCATGAATATTAATACCTATATATCCTTGAATGATATTGTAAGGGTGATATAGAATTGATTCTTGAAGTTACATTTATGATTTACATTTATATTGAAATTTTATGATTTCATGAGGTAAGATAAAGTGATTATGTTTTATGGGGTAATATATATATCATTGTGTAAAAAAACATGGGTTTAAGTAATTCCTAGACTATTAGTTTCTTTCCTTCTTATATATCCCTTACTTAGTTTTTTGTTCTCATTCTGAGTTATAAATGCTTTTGACATGGATAATGGATGGGTAAGAGGAATGAGGAAGTTAAGATGAATTTTATGAAGATTTTTAGAAATAATAAATCATGTTTTCTTTTAAAATTTTTATTTTTTTGAAGAAATTGTTATTGTTTTAGTTTTATCAACTTTGTATGAATGTAAAATGTTATGTATGAATTATTACATAATTATAAAAAACTATTTCGCAGAAAATATCATCAATGTTAAATAAAATAAATTATTGAATAAATGTAAATATCATGTAATTTTTAAGGTCGAGTACTTTTAATTTAGGTAATAATATTATAGAAACAAATAAAATCATATTGGAACATTTCATGAAAATATGGACCATAAAAAGACATTTCATTATAAAAATAAGATATGGATCAATACCCAACATCATAAATTATTGTCATAATATAACTACTCATGAGACATACTTAATGTACCATGAGATATAACAACTACACAATATATTGGGGATGTGTAATTTTAAGTCAACTTATCAAATCATAACATTTATATGAATATGCATGCATTTAATTAAAAATATTGTGTTTCCAAAAACCTAAATCACGTCATCATTAACCTCAATCTCATGCATCAAAAATTATCATAGGAAATTGACTAAAGTTAATGGTAAAAATACTTACATGGGGGAAAAATTACATGAAACAAAATACTTAAATAAATTTTAAAAAATAATCAGTTCATAGATTCAGGAACTACTAATTGGGACCAAAATCACATATAAATAAAATAAATAAATCATGTACATCTCATGATAATTTAACATTTATAACAGTAGATTTTTTACTTTAGGATACCTCGGTTACTATATTGATTTTTGACTTATGAAATAGTTGTGTGACATGGTTCCAAGAGGGACATTGTGGTTATGTTAGGAGATATTTTTTGATTTTACCAATTTTTCAATATTTCAATGATTGGTTGTCCTTATGAGTTGTTACTATTATAGGATAATTAATATTCTATAGTCCATGTATCTCTCTAGAGAAATGAATTTTGATCTTATAATTTTATTTATTTGGGGAGGTTGTGTGATGTCGAGTGTGAGTGTGAGAGGCAATCTATCATGGGTATATTAGTTTGTTGGTTTCCTAGTGAATATTTTTCCATGTAGAATTAGTTCTTGGGAAATATATATATACTACATTAAGGTCAATAAATTACTATATATTTGATAAAATATAAGGTAAGTTACCATTAGTTGTCCAATTTATCATAATGATATGATTTACCAAGGGTGAGATTGTCAGATAAATGTTTAGTGTTAGTCAACATGATATTTGAGAAGTAGAATTTACATTCCATGGATAAATGGAATTTCATTTATTTGAAATAAAAATTGGGTGTAAGGAGTTTTTATTGTGAAGGATGATGTTAAAATATATTGTATTGTGATATGTGATTCATGAGATGAAAATATGTGTGTGTCAGGATGTGAAATGTTGGGGATATGGAGGATCCATAATTAAGAAATAAATATTATTTTATAAGATTCCATGTGATTGTTAATTGTTGATCATAACTAATATTTTATGAAATATGGATGATTCTTAACTATTATTATTCTATGGAGGTGGTTGAATGTCGATGTGTTCTACAATGTGTATTATTCTTAATTATTTATATACTATGCGGCTAGTGTGTCTCTCTTCCCACCACATAAAAAATATTATTACAAAAGATTCACATGCTTGTACCATGAAACATGTGTTGTGGAACCCCACAGTATAGATTCTTCTGGAATATTTGTATATTAGGTAGGTATTTTTATAATAATACATTCCTTGATATAGATAATTATTGATGATTTTGATGTTAGGGAATCAACACATGTGCCATGGTACCCTAAGGTGTGCACATATCCAAAAATTTAGATGATAATTTGGTGGTTCTTTTTCACATAATGAAAATATATTAATTACTCCTAATGATTTGTATTTTAGAGGTCTATTGGGAATGTTATGTCACCCCATGGTGTGGATTCTCAATAGATATTATGGTTTTTAGGGGATGAAATATGTTTTCTGGTGCCCCATGGTATGGAATATATATTGTGACATCTATTGAAAATTGTTGAATAAAATTGTATTGAATCTGATGATGTATGATTATTAGTAATGTTTTATTTTCTAGACGTCACAAACACTCACATATATACATTATGTCATTTCTTTGGGGCCCATTTGTAGAGTCCTTTTATGATTTATACTCACACAATACATATGCACCTTGGTTGCAACACGAGAGATTCAATTATGGTAATACAACTTTTCATTCTAATGAAACAATTGTATAAAATAGATTTCAAAATTTCATTAAAAAATTTATAAGTTGATGGGATGAATATTTCATGTAAACATACTGTGTTGAAAAAATCCTTCTGTGGATATTGAAAATTTACCTTATAAATGATTTGTTTTGAATAATTGACTGTGAAGAATTTAGAAATTTTTATTTTATTTATAATAATGTGTTATTAAATATAATATTAATAATATATTATTTATCACTAGATAGAAAAAATTAAAAAACCAATTGAAAGTAAAATATTAAAATAATATATAAAATTGAATTATTTTATTGAAATTTTACGTTTATGTATTCAATAAATAAAATAATATATTTATAATGGTTGTTACTAGGAAAATAGTAAGAATAATTCCATCTTATGCTCCGAAAATACATTCTCACAAAAAAAGGATTTTGTTAGGTTTTATGATTTTTTAAATTAATTTATTAAACTTTTAAGAATTGGATTTGAAAAATATTTTAAAAATATAAAAATTTGAAATTAAAATTTTATTAAATAGGTCAATTTATTATTTGGTGTTAATGAATAGTGACAAATGTAAAATTTCATTAAATGGTAATAGTAAAAATACGTTAAAAGGGTGTTAAACTAAACATATAATGGTTAAAATGACATAAAAACATGTCTAAATTATATTAGTTGATTATATTTATAAATTATACCTATAATAATTGAAATTGTGATGATTTGGAGTTAATTTACTTGATAAATACGAATAATAGAGAATAATATTCCAATATTTTACAAGATTTCCATCACATCACTTATAAAAGATAGCCCCTTCTCTACTCTTATTCCCAAACATTGAGCCACCAAGACCAAAAAATCATGGAAAAAATATATCATTAGATTCGGTCCCACTATCTCATATTTTATATTATACCCTATAATACCATCCTAAAATAGATTATGGTCTAATAAAAAGGATGTCTCTCAAGGAACATGTAATCATCTTAACATATTCATTCCAAGTTTATTTCATATTTTAGCACTTTAGAATTTATTTTTTCTATAAAAAGATAATTATTTCATTTTCATTAAAATAAAAAAATGTTTTTACAATTATTTAACAAATTTTATTCCACACCATTCTATAAAATGGGAAACTAAAGCATCGCATGTTTGTTCATGGAGACTGTCACCTCCTCGAAGTGATGTATTTTTTTCATCACCATATTTTATGGATGGTTATTATGATATATATAATTCTTACATATGATATTTATAATTAAATTATTATTATTTAATAATAATATATAATCTTTCATATTACTCTTCCAAACAATGGAAAAGGAAATCATTACATAAGTGTACTAAGGACTACCATCTCCACATAGAGATGTTATTCATTTTTCATCACACATATCATGTATGGATATGATAATTAATATAATGATTATATATTATAATGATTATATAATATTATTTTTTAAGTATAAAATATTATTTAATATTATTTTATTCTTGTAATTATAAAATTAAAACAATGTTCATGTGTACGTATGGATTTTCATCTCTATGAACAATGTGTTTTATTTTTATATTATCTCCTTTTATGGATAGATAAAAACTTAATAATATTAATAGTTATTATATTTATATACTGATTAATACTTTTTATATTATGAAACTATTACAATGATGTAAATACTATGTCTTCCAAACCAAAACATGCATAAAAATATAATAGTTAACACCTGTAACGATGATGTTAATGAAGAATGGTTAATTTATAGGGGATGAACTATTATAAGTTAATAATATATGGTATTATATATATGAATATGGTTCTAATAATGGTAATTTAAAATTATCAAATTATTATATAGGAGGATCAAACACATGAAACTTTTCAATACCATGGTAAGGTATTTCTATTACAATATAATTTATTATATATTTTTATTATCATATTTCTATTGAGAAAATTATATGATCCTAATATCACAAACCCAAAATATTTTCTTATAATCTGTTTATGTTTTGGGTTTGAATTTTTATATTCTGTTTCTTATCTTTTGGTATCAAT
This sequence comes from Viscum album, assembly GCA_963277665.1. NCBI lineage: Eukaryota > Viridiplantae > Streptophyta > Magnoliopsida > Santalales > Viscaceae > Viscum > Viscum album. The sequence continues at coordinate 775,632,921 of OY728120.1, read as the reverse complement.
AATTAATATGTAATTTACAAGTACTGGATATCGACCTTATCTATTCTTTTTAGATTGTAATCTTTTTCACCATGCCAATGTTCATCATATTATTTAATAGATATTATTCATTTCAGTAAAATTATTATTTGAATAAATTTTAAACTACATTTCACTATATTTATAATGTTTTAATATGGAATATTTTAATAATTTATTTAATTTTTTTTTGTTTTTCTTGAAAAAATTGTGAAAGTAAAATCTTTCTAATATATATATCATGAATGTCATTTCCCACCTACACAACTATTATTATCAATATAACATCCTCTAAAATATTATATGTTTCTTTAAAAAATAATCCTTTCTATGAATATTTAATTTAAATAAAAATATAATTATATTATTAAAGGAATGAAAATAATTTTAATCATGATTCAGAACCTCATGATGAGAAAATTTATAAAGAATTTGTTTTCATTAATTTTCTAATATATAATTTTCCATTTCAAAATTTTTGGTTTTTCTTAAATATATTCATTTCTAATAAATTTATGTAACTATTTTATACATTAATTTTTTTTTCTTTTATGGTCATTTACATTATCATGGTAACATTCCCCATCATTCTCTATCATTTTATTAGACATTAATTTCACTTTCATTTTTATATTTTATGTATCATGTATTTATATAGTAAAATTTCAATTACATTTATAATTTTTAAAACATATTACATATATATATATAGTATCTGTTAAATGGATCTTATTAATAAATATATTTCATTGACTGGGGAAATATTACATATTATTGATTCAAAAAGTATCGTTATTGATTTATATAGAATTTTTAGAATTAACTATATTTATCATTAAATATATAAGGAATAAAGTTTACATTCATGTGATTGATGGGACCATGTAAATGATATCCCCTTGATCCATCGACTGGTCACATGAGAAAAAATATTGGTCACTCTATATTAGATGTTTATTTAGTTTACAGATGACAATTTATTATGAATATATTTGTTATGGCCTGGAAATTTTGATTCATGATATCTTAGAGAAGGTATTTATGATACTATCATGAATGTCCATGAATATGAATTTCATTTACTAAGATATCAGTTTCAATAATTCATGTGTTTATACATTGATATTAGTCATGGTTGTACTTTTAACTGAAGTTGTTGATTGAATGACATGTGTTTTGATTATCCAATCTACTATATTTATTATGACATATTTACTCTTGATATATTACATTGTATAAAACACTTACAGAGTTTCTGATCACACTCTATTTGATTTCCTTTACCAAGATTAAAAAATAAGGATTCTTGGAATGCTTTGAAGGATTTAAGGATGTTTATTATGTTATATTTTTATACTTCCAATTTAATATGGAAATCATATATGTTTCTAGTTTTCCAATACTAGATACCCAATAAATTATTCAATTGTTGATCCCTAGTATTGTGTATCACTTTAATAAAATAAAAATTAAATGTAGGTTACTTGATTATATCTCATTGTAGTTGGTATTAAATAATTTTTAGTAGTAAAATTGTGAATTATATTTGAAATTACCATATCTTACATGAAAATTAGGATAATACCTTGAGATATGTGAGAAATTTTATTATTATAGGAATTTTTATTCTATGGTTCAGTATTTAAGATGATTAAGAGGTAACATAGTGTATATAATCATTTAGAGCTGGTTCTTAGTGTAAAGAAGGGAATAAACACCCTTAGTCAATATAGGGATTTTTCTATGGGTCAAGATAAAAAAAGTAGGGTTGGATTTTATGAGATCATCGAAATATTAATGAAGTTGACACAATTTATGACAAATAGGAATACCTGTATTGAAAAATTTGATGTTTCACAACATGATTCTCATATGATAGATCACATCATGCGATAAAAGCATATATAATTTAATGGAACTAATAATTTATTTATAGGTGGAGAACATATTAAGTCCCTTAAAATGATATATATGTAACTGAGATGTAATGAAATGGAAAAGTTTATTATTTCACTGTATTTTCTGAAATTATATTTTTATCATTGGTGGCCATTTATCTAAAATAGTAGGGAGGAATAGGAAATATTACATATATAATGTAGAAAATTTAATTGGTTATTCATCATAAAATACTTATGTAAAGATAAGTGTTATAAAATATAGATAATGTTCCTCAATTTAAATTATAAGGAAGAAAAAAAGAGTAATTGAGTATGAGGATAACTTTATAAGATTATCCATGTATGTTACAAACTACAAAAATAATCTGGAAAACCAAATTAACCTTTTATTTAATGGTCTTAAGTTTAGTCTATAAGGGAACTATAATCTCAATCTTTTTCAACGTATTATGATATAATATATTCTACCATATAAATGTATAAATTATTATAAATTTTTTATATCAGTATGGGAAATCATGAAAATAAGTGAGTATTTGAGTACCATATGAAAATAAATTCATTAAAGTACAAAAATGGAATATATGATATTTAAAATGTGATAATTATATAATGAATCAACCCAGTAATTTATTAATGGTAATAATAGTATGTTTCATGTGTGTAGAAATGGTTCATGCGGCTCATGAGTGAAGGGTAAATAAAGAAACCACAATTTTATAGTTCTTCAATGATAAATTTAAGGGTCATTATTGAAAAACAATCACATGAATCAAGGGTAAATAATCCATAAGAGGACAATGGGATAAGGTCCCAATTATGTGATCACTAAAGATGAGGATTAAGTTTCCAATGATTTGGTAGTAGGTACTATGATAGTAAAATAAAATTTATAAAATGATTAATTGGATTTAAAATATTTCTACTATTTTATATAATTAATGGTTTCTATGAATATTATGTCATATTTTATGTCCCTATAATAATAATTATAAATAAAAACACCTAGTGGGAATATTATTTCATAAGGATATGTTATTATTTTCCCATTACGATGCAAAGTAGTAAGTTATTTTCTATATTATTTATTATTCATATAGTTGTATTTGATATAATACTTTGTATGGTTTATCTTAGAAATTATAATGCAAAAAATTATTTCCAAGATAAGGAGATTATGATTCATGAATGAGATGTTGAATCCCTTAACATTAGAGAGGAATATTCATCATCCTATTTATGTCTAGATCTATATATTATATCAATCCCTAAGTGAATTATTATAGATTAAGTGAAAATGAAACCTATGAATGGAAAATGTATCCTTATAATATAGGATGTACTTATTATGCATGAATATATTATTGTGTTTCCTAAAGATTGACATAGACATACACTTGAGAATGAAGATGAGTTTTCCATTGATATCATCACTAGAGTAAAATATATATTTAATACTCCCTATATGATATCCAAATTAGAATTTTGTGGAACAGAATAGACAACTACTAGTGTTGTGTGGTGAGATATGTATACTCCCTAGTGTTTCATCATAGGATTCCCTTATCCTTTTTTATGAATAAAGATGGGTCAAAGAGGTTATAAATCAATTAATGGATTGGTAATATTATTACTTCAAATAAATTGTATCTTTTTTCTTTTATTGATGAATTATTCAATCATATTTAAGGAGCCAAATATTTTTAAAATATTAATCTTTATTCAAGGTATCATTGATTGTTAGTAATGTTGGAAGATGGAATAAAGAAAACATTTATTATGACAAATGGTTATTACAAAATTTATGAAATGCCATTTGGATTGATTAATAAACCATATATATTTATAAATATAATTATTAAAGTATTCGAGGATTTTATTGAGAAAAATATTTATTGTATTTATTTATGATATCATGTAATACTATAAAATATATTATGAGTATAAGATTCATTTGTGAGTCATGGTTTAACTCTTAGAGAAATATTTTTTTATAGAAATTTTATAATGTATTAATTATAGTTTCATGGAGTTTATTTTATTAATTCTATTGTCCCTAAGGATGGAATATCATATGACCCTTAAATGAAAATAGGAATGGTGTAATGTATAATTCTAATGAATGTAACAAATGTAAATAGATTTCTAGGATTAGAATGTTACCATTGATGATTTGTTGAAAACATTTCTCTATTACCTACCCCATTATTCATGTCCACATGTAATGTGGTTAGGGTAAAATTTTAATAATAATTTAATGAATTTTTTTAAAGTTTAAATAAGATATTTTTCAATGAACCAATAATTATTTTACCATCATAAAGGGATTTATTTTTGATATATTTTAATGCATCAGAGAAGATAATATGATGTTTCCACTTATATTATTATTGCTTTTATGCCTATGCATCATGTTAATTAAATATCCATGAATAGAATTATTCAACCCAAGATCTTATATAATCTTTTTATAGAATATAATTAAAATTTTCCTTCTTGATTATAGATTTGAAATATATACAGATCACAAAAGTTCGAAATATATATTCTCACTGAATGAAATGAATATGAGGTAATGGTGATGGATATATCTATTCTTGTTTTAGGATTTCTCAATACACTTCCTTATTAAGAAGGAAAATAAGGTAGTTGATGCATTGATTTAGAAAAAACATGGATTGTTGATTTAATTTAGTATTTAACAATATAATACATCCATGGATTTGGTAAATTTTGATTTTTGAATTACCAACTAGAAATTAAAAATCTATTTTAAATTATTTAAATCTAATATTTACTAGTGATGATAATAATACACCAAATTGATGATAGGAATATTGAAAATACAACAAAATACATGAATAATATGATGTTTTCATACATTATCTTTGAAGATACTATATTTAAATTATTAAAGAGGATATATCTCCTATATTTTCATGAGATAAAAAGTGAATTATTAGATGAAACTAATAGTTCATATTTCTCTATAGACCCTAATATCACTAAAATATAACTGCAGTTGAAGGAACATTTTGGAGGCATAATATTATGGTGTAAATTTAATAGTATATATCAAGATGATTCATTTATCAATAGCTAAAGGCTAAGAGATAATATAAATAAATATTTTTGTAGATATTACCTATTCATATATGTAAATGAGATTATATTACTAGGGAATTTATCGCAATATTGAAAATTAATCCATGAAGCCTTGATTTTTTTGGGTAATTATTGATCCTCTTACCAATTCTGACAATTTTCCTATAATGATAGAAGATATTACTCTTATATTCTTCATGGGACTCCATATTGATGAATTTTTGAGACTTCATGGTACACGTATTACAATATTATCTTATTATAATTGGTCATTTATGTTAATATTCTAGAAGATTCTTTAGAATCTTCTTAACATCATGAAACATTTGATCACTACTTATCATTCTCAAAATTATGGGTAATCTGAAAGGACTAATGTGAAGTTATGTGGATGTAGTTCTAATTTTACTTCCAAGGTATGTGGGATTAATATTGAAACATCCCATGTAAATAAAGAATATTACTTTTTCATATATATCCATATTTTTGAATAAAATGTGAATATTAATTTAAATGGAATGCAATGCTCGATGGCGTACCCAATACGCAACAACGAGTATATTTGAAATCTTACGTTGCACTCTAATAATAAAATAATATTATTTTAAATGGTAGTTAATGAATAGGCATTGTAATGGCGGAAATGAACAGAACTAACTAAAAAAATGAATATATATGTTTGTCAATTTTTTTTAATATTTTCCAATAAATGTTAGAGGCTTAAAATGCAAATGAATCCAATTTTAAGCATAAATCTTCTAATATTCTTTAAAAGGTTGATTAACTACGTTTCGATGGAGAACCCTTTTTTTAAATATAAATTAGAAGATTTTATATGTTATATTGGACCAAATAAAATCCTTCTTTAGAATCTGGATATCAAAATTTACTTTGTGTAGGTTTTTGTTATTTTTTTGATAAAGTCCATTTTTAATGAATAGGTGAAAAATGTTGTATTTTAATTAAAAAATTATTTTAAGATAATTTATTTATATTATTAGATCATATATTTAATTGGTTTTATAATTAAATTAGAATAAAGTTTTACCATTTCATCCAATGGTGTTCATTGGAATTAATTTCACTCTGAAATTTGACTTAAACTAGTGTCAATCTTTTAATAGATATTGTTTTTTAAAAACACGCTATTTGTTTTGACATCGGGAATTAATTATGAATTTAATTAATGAAACTAATATGTTTTGAATTTTTTAAAAAAGACATCATTTTTGAATTCGGAATATCAAATATAGATTAGGGTGAATTTTTGGTATTTTTCTGAAAAACATCAATTTTTGATGAATAGTGAAACCACTAAGTGGTAGTTAAAAAACAGATTTTTCATTTAAATGAAATTTTACCACATCTGTGATTTGAATTTCAAAAATTAGACATACATGGTTTTAATTAGGATGTAAAATGTGGTTCAATGGGATGAAAATATTTTTTGGTGGATAGTAACTTTTATGTTTTATTAATCACGATTAAATGTAATTAATGTAATTTAAGTTAAAAATAATGTTATAATAATATGAAATCACCTTGACACATGTCCTACCGTTATTGGAGGAGACATGGACGACCAGACAATCAATGGGTCAACTTGGGGACCCCATAGAGCAACTTGGGTAAGAAAATGACATTAATAACATTTTATTTAAAGTTAAAATAAAAATGTCACAAACATGTATTGTTTTACAAAAACAATTTTTACATGGGGTTATACAAGTAATATTTTTGACTATAAATATTTATTGGAAATATAAAAATATTTCATACATCATTATATCTTTTAATAATTTTTAGATATTATATAAATACATTAATTAATTACACCATGATGATGCAGTGATTACCTCATTAATGAACGATTTAAATAAAACGAGAAGATAATGTAAAATATAAGACATTCACTTGTACAAAAACTATTGTACGATAATATTTCGAAATCTTATCACCAGATCCTAGAAATATATCAATGTGGGACATTTAAAATCCGAATATCATTTTAATATAAAGTAACAGTTCTTTACTTTCAAGAGTTCCCCTCCTCCCTCTTATAAAATTCCCCCATCTCTACCTCCTAACCAACACCTCTCAATCCATTATCTTGGCTAAAATCTACACCTTTTGTCTCTATACATCCCATTCATACTCCTATAATTCTAACATTGGGCAGAATCTTTTTCAAGGAATCCTTTGGGCTCAAATCAAAAAGAGTTACCCGATTTAAAGGTAATGTCTTCCCTAGTGTTCTTTTGTTTTATTTTGCTTCTCCAACCCCCTAAAATCTTTGTATTTCATTATTTTGTTACAAAAACCAGATAATCAATATACTAAGACGTTTTTATGAGATTTATTCGACCTACAATAACACACACCTCCTTCGAATGGTTAAATAACATACTGTTTCCGTGGATAGCGAATTAGTGCCTCACGAAACGGTAATTGTTCTATCTTCTCCTACCACCTCTCTTTGTGGCCATAATGATGGAACTATATTTATTTATGATATATATTATATTTATTTCCTCTCTAAGCTTCTTTATTTTATATTTAATATATACTGTTATGCTTTTCATGTTGTGGAAATGCGATAATTTCATTTGAGGACGTGTGGACTACCGCCTCCTCAAGTGATGTGACTCGTTCATGCAATACATGGAATGTATAAAGAATGAAATTGATGAAATTATGTGATATATAAAACATTTATATTGTACTGGAATTCTAATATATATATATATATATATATATATTATTTAGTTTTAATTCCATCAATGTGTAAAAGAAATGAAAGTAGCATTCATGCATACGTACGGCTTACCGTCTCCATGAACAGTATATTTCATTTATTATCTCCAAATGTTATGTACTATTAAAAGTACATATATATAATGGATATATATGTCATATATTACATCTAAATTATGGATATAATTCTTGAATTTTATTATATATCTCTCTCTTTTAGCATTAATTCCATTAATATGACAAAAAATGAAAGTAGCATTCATGCGTACGTACGGCCTACCGTCTCCATGAATGATTATTTTCATTTTTTTATATCCAAATGTTATGGAATCGTATAAAATGAATATATTATAGATATATGTGATATTAAAATCATTAATACTATTCTGGAGATGATGTACCTATAACTACATGGAAAAGTCTTTTCCAACAAGTTCAATTCTGACTCACGTACCGAACATCGAAAAAAACGTCTGATATGAACTCACATTATTAAACAATTATTATAACACTATAATATGTGATATTAACTGAATAATAATCTTTAAAGTAGGTACTTCAGTAATTATAGATTGACCAATGATTATTATTCAGGAATTTAATGAAACGAACAAGATAAGTCGGACTTGAGGTAAGGGATCATACCTCTCTCTTTCTTTTTAAGAACTCCCTTTTACGTCACTTATTTTAAGCTCCTCTTTCTTATATTGGGGTATGTTATTAAATATTACTCTTACAGTACATTTTATGTTCATATGATTAGAAACCCTATTTGATTTCATCAATACATTTTTTTGATGTTTTATGTAGTGCAGTTAGGCTGCTGAGTTTTCGTAAGGGATTTTTCATCACACATTCATTCTCGTGAGATTTATGATACATTTGCCACAATTTTATTTTATTGGTGTATACAATTCTATTTATTCTAATATTTTTGTAATATAATTTCTTTTATGAGTATTTAAATCAATGTTTTATAGTCTTTCTTTCATTGGGTGTACGTTTTGAAAGTTACCCAAGTCGGTAAGGGATCATTTCACCCTCCTATTTTTAAAAGACTTCTATTGTTATGTCTCTTAATTCACATACTATTATTTTGGGATATGTTCTTCTATATCATTATTGATGTAAATTTTATGTCCAAGTGATGAGATACCATTTTCTCCCTCATCAACTGATTTTCTAAATTTTAAAGTGACGCCTTTTGGTAGTCGAATTTTTGCAAGGGAACTTCTTAACTCAATTTCAATTCTTTGGGTTAAAACTACATTTCTTGATTATGTCATACTATGAATATGTGTGTATGAACTCTGATTTTTTTACACTTAATATCCTCTTATATTGGGTGTATTTATATTTTCACACATAATTATGTAATTGATTTATCCTTAATCTAAGGATACCATCTTTGCAAGGGACTTCATCTCAATCTCCTTCCACTGAGGCATATTTTGTTTTATAAACAACATTCTGTTATACGGTGTATAAACCCATTTTAGTTTTACTTTTATTTAAAAGCAATCTTTTTCTATGAAGTTTTTTACTAAACGACTAAAATGAATGTTTCTTTTAAGGTACGCAGTGATAACGACCATTTCTGCCACTGCGAGTATTTTTTGATCTTTAGATTCCTCAACAAGCCGTAATATTTTCAAAAGAAAATAAATACAATATACTCTTTTATGTATTTTGGTATAGGAAATGTTTTTGAAAATGAATTTGTTATGTCGATATATTTAAGTGATATATTGTGATTTAAATGTGGAAATGTTTTCTTTCCATTATAATTGTTTTTTGTGTTATGATTTTATAATGCTACATCGACATTTGACTGGTGGTTTTGTGATAAACCATATGACGGGTGGTACCGTGAATATCAGGACGGGTAGTTACGTTATATCCTCCAATGCATTGGGTATGGAAGTCGACTGTATGGCAATTCCTTATAGTGATATGTGTAGAAGTCGACCGTATTGTTATTCCATTTAAGTATGTTTATGTCCCAAGTTACCTTTATATGTTATGTGTTTTTTATATGGGTTTTATTGTAATATTTTTGTTACAAAAGGGTATGTAATTATATTTTATCAGTGAATATTATTTACTACTTCTTAAAGGTGAAAAGTATTACTTTGATAATGTATTCATGGTTTACTTGATTTTTTAAAAAAATAACAGTTTTCTTTCTTTGTGTATCATTTACTGGGATTTTTATGCTCATCCCAAGTTTTTTAAATGTTTTCCATAGGACTTAAAGATAAATAGGTTCAAGGATGAGATCAAGGAAAGACATTCTATCTAAAACATGGATCTAGACATGTTTTTTTAAGGGTTTTTATTATGGAAGCATCGTAGAAGTGTCTACTTTGTAATATTTTGAGATGTAATAGTTATATCCTAATTCTAAAAAACTCTCAACCTAAAATGATCCTCTATGTGAATTATTCATTTAATTCATGATTAAGTAATGTGTTATGGCCGTGTCATTATAGTTGGTATCAAAAGTCGGCTTAGATAAATTTAGATGTTAGGGTATTCTTTAAGCAAAAGTGACATTACCATAATGTCTAGGATTTTATAAAGAGTCATAGTTTTTAGATAAAGTGAATGAGTAATTATATCTTAGTGTTTATCTTCCTCATTAGTTCATGATGATTTTGTTGATAAACTCACACTCACATTTTTGGTTTTAGTAAATGGATGGATCTAGCAGGCACCAAAGCGACTATGGGTTTGAAGGAAACATTGGTGGTTCTCTGATTAAGAGACTGGATGAAATGGGGGATTCAATGAGGAAACTCATGGTTATTCTAAACCAACTATCAAGGAGTCATGATTAACCACTTGAACCTTAGTGATTTCTCTAATGCATCATGTACAAGGGAACCAACATGATGTGGATGTTCAGGTAATAATTATAATGGAAACCATTAGGGTTTATATGATCCTTACTTTTGAGGTAATTATGGGTTCCTATATGATGGAAAATAAAAGGAATGAGGTAAAATTGAGGTTAAATTATGTTATTGTTATTTTATCTATTTTGGGGAATGTTTTAAGAAATACATAGTTTTGGAAAAAGGACAACACGCAGGCCATGTGACAACCCGTCGCATCGGACAATGTTGTGGGAATCGAACCCACAACCAAAGTGTGACTGGTATTTATCACCTACCACTAGACTATATGAAGTCCCTAGTTAGTATAACAAATTATTTTTAGTTGAATAATTTTATGAATCAAGAATAAGTTTATTTTGGGTTATCTAGGAAAATATTGACCTATCATGGATGTTATATGATTAGGTTAATTACTTTTCAATATGAGACATTAATAGAAACTGATGTTATCTGGAGATAAATGATAATTTTTACCTTGTAAGAATATGTGATTAAATACTTAAAATATTTGGGTTTCAATCTTAGTTTGGTTTACTTTGAATAATTTTATGGACAATTTGTTTATTGAATGGTCTTCGTTGAACATTGGGTTTTGTTGGAAAATATTGGGGATTAAGAATAGATTTTCTTTTTATAAATGATTATACATTTTGGGTATTATCTGATATTTTACTAAAAATTTTGGATTTGGTTTTGGATAAGGTCTAAAGACATGGGAAATATATAGTTCCCCTTTTGGATTAGGTAATTATCAAGAAGTTGATTATAGTACACTTAATGTGAAGAAGTCTTCCTAAAATACCCATCTTTTGGAGAAGATATGTGTTTGTGTAAGAAATCTGGTAAAAGTTGAAAGCCAACATGAAAAGTAAGTATGCTTCCTTATGATTTAGTTAATCTCATAAATAAATTCCTCAATTAAAAGTATCTTAAAACTAAAATGTTTTCTGTTAAATTTTCCTACTGGGGAATCATATACCGTTTAACCCATCACAAGTTTGTGATTTTCTGGTGGTTAACATTCTCCTAAACATGTTTTCTATCAATCCTCATCAGAACATGACCCTTTATTTTCTCTTCCATGTCCATTTATTTCTACATGGAATCATAGTATGTGTTAATGCGAGTGACCATTGTACTTCCCTTTCATTATTTTAAAGTGAAAGTTTAATTGACTCCATTTCCGATGTAGGGATTTCAATGAAGATTCCAAGCCCAAATTTAAAATTGTGAGGACGCAATTCCTAAAATGGGGAAGGATGTAACATCCCAGGTAAATAATGAATATTACTATTTCATATTTATCCATATTTCTGAATAAAATGATAATATTAATTTAAAGGGAATGCTATGCTTGATGGCATACCCATTACACAACAACGAGTTTCTTTGAAATATTACGTTGCACTTTAATAATAAAATAATATAATTTAAAATGGTAGTCAATGCCAATTATTGTAATGGAGGGAATGAACAAAATTAACTAAAAAATGATTATATATGTTTGTCAAATATTTTTACTATTTTCCAATAAATGTTATAGGCTTGAAATGCGAATGAATCCAATTTTAATCATAAATCTTCTAATATTATTTAAATGGTCGATTGACCACCTTTTGATGGAGAATTTTTTTTTAAATATACATTTGAATATTTTATATGTTATTTTGGACTAAATAAAATCTTTCTTGAGAATCAGGATATCAAAATTTACTTTGTGTAGTTTTTTGTTATTTTTTTGATAAAGTCTATTTTTATTAAATAAGTGAAAAATGTTGTATTTTAATTCAAAACTTCTTTTAATATAATTTATTTATATGATTAGATCATATTTTTATTTGGTTTGAAAATTCAGTTCGAATATATTTTAAACATCTAATCCAATGGTGGTCATTGGAATTAATTTCACTTTGAAATTGGACTTAAACTAGTGTCAATCTTTTAATAGATATTGTTTCTTAAAATCACGCTATTTATTTTGACAGCGAGAATTTATTAATAAATTAATTAATGAAACTTGTATTTTTTGAATTTTGTAAAATAGAAATCATTTTTGAATTTGTAATATCAAATATAGCTTTGGGTGAATTTTTGGTATTTTTCTGAAAAAACTTCATTTTTTGATGAATAGTGAAACCACTAAGTGGTAGTTAAATAACTAATTTTTGTTTGAATGAAATTATACCACCTATGTGATTTGAATTTAAAAAATCCAACATACATGGTTTTCATTAGTATGTAAAATTTGGTTCAATAGGATGAAAATATTTTTTGGTGAATGGTAACTTTTAAGTGTTATTAATCACGATTAAATGTAATTAGTGTAAATTAAGGTAAAACTAATGTTATAATAAAATTAAATGACCTTCAAACATGTCTTACCCTTATTGGATGAGTCATGTCCGACCAATACAATCCATGGGTAAACTTGGGGACCCCATGGATCCACTTGGGTAAGAAAATGACATTAATAACTTTTTATTTAAATTTAAAATAAAAATGTCACAAACATGTATTATTTTACTAAAACAATTTTTACAAGGGGTTATACAAGTCATATTTTTTCCTATAAATATTAAATATAAATATAAAAAAATTTCCTACATCATGTTGTTTTTTTATAATTTTTATACATTAAATTAATTTATTTATTTATGACACCATGATGATGCATCGATTACCTCATTAATGAACGATTTAAATAAAATGAAAAGATAATGTAAAATCTAAGACTTTAACTGGTCCAAAAACAATTTGATGATAATATTTCGAACCCTTGTCACCTTATTGTTGAAATATATCAATTTGGGACCTTTAAAATACGAAACTCCTTTTAATATAAAGTAGCATTTCTTTACTTTCCAAGAGTGCCCCTCCTCCCTCTTATAAAAGGCCCCCACCTCTACCTCCTTACCAACACCTCTCAAGCCATTGGATCGGCCAAACTCTGCTCCTTTTGTCTCTCCACATCCCTATCTTACTCCTAGAAGACTCGCGTTGGTCATAATTCTTTCCAACGAAGCCTTTGGGCTCAAATCAAAAAGAGTTACCTGATTTAAGGGTAATGTCTTCCCTAGTGTTCTTTTGTATTATTTTGCTTCTCCAACCCCCTAATATCTTTTTATTTCTTTCTTTTGTAACAAAAAAATTATATTAAAAATACTAGTATGTTTCTATGATAATTATTCGAGCTACACTAACAAACATCTCTGTCTAATGGTTAAAGAACATACTGTTTCTGTGGATGGCGAATTATTGCCTAACGAAATGATGATTGTTCTATCTTCTCCTACCACCTCTCATGGAGGCCATTATGATGGAACTATGATTATTTATGATATATATTATATTTATTTCCTCTCTATTCTTCTGTATTTTATATTTAATACATAACATTATGCATTTCATATTGTGAAAATGCGATAATTTCATTTGAGGAAGTGTGGACTATCACCCCCTCAAGTGATGTGACTCGTTCATGCAATACATGGAATGTTTAAAGAATGAAATTGATAAACTTATGTGATATATATAACATATATATTATACTGGAATTATAATATATATATATATATATACATATCTCATCTAGTTTTAATTCCATTAATGTGTAAAATAAATGAAAGTAGCATTCATGCGTACGTACAACTTACCGTCTCCATGAACGGTAAATTTCATTTATTATCCTCAAATGTTATGAACTATTAAAATTACATATTTATAAATGATATATATGTCATATATTACATCTAAATAATTGATATCATTCTGGAATTAATATATATATATATCTCTCTTTTAGCTTTAATTCCATTAATATGACAAAAAAATGAAAGTAGCGGTCATGCGTACGTACGCCCTACCGTCACCATGAACGGTGCTTTTCATTTTTTTATCTCAACATGATCTGTAATAGTATAAAATGAATATATAGTGGATATATATGATATTTAAATCATTAATACTATTCTGGAGATGATTTACCTATATCTACATGGAAAATTATTTTCCAACAAGTTCAATTTTGACTCATGTACCAAACATCGACAAAAACGTCTGATATGAAATCACTTTATTAACCAATTATTATAACATTATAATATGTTATATGAACTGAATAATAATCTTTAAAGGTGTTCCTTAAGCAATTATAAATTGACGAATTTTTATTATTCAGGAATATAATGAAACGAACAAGACAAGTTGGACTTGAGGTAAGGGATCCAACATCTCTCTTTATTTTTAAATACTTCCTTTAATGTCACTTCTTTTAAGCTCCTCTTTCTTATATTGGAGGCATGTTCTCATATATTACTTTTACTGTACTTTTTATGTTCATATGATGAGAATCCCAATTTTATTTCATCAATACAATTTTTGGAAGTTTTAAGTGCTGTCGTTAGGCTGCTGAGTTTTCGTAAGGGATTTTTCATCTCACTTTTATTCCCGTGAGATTTATGCTACATTTTCCAACATTTCATTTGATTGGTGTTTTTAATGAACATTATTCTAATATTTGTGTATTATACTTTCGTTTATTATTATTTACATCAATTTTTTATAGTCCTTCTTTCATTGGGTGTATGTTTCGAAAGTTACCCATGTCGGTAAGGGAACCTTTCACCCTCCTATTTTTAGAAGACTTATTTTGTTATGTCTCTTAATTCACATAATATTATGTTGGGATATGTTCTTATATATCATTATTGATTTAAATTTTATGTCCATGTGATGAGATACCATTTTCTCTCTCATCAACTCATTTTATGAATTTTAATGTGACGCCGTTAGGCAGTCAAATATTTTAAAAGGGAACATCTTAACCGAATTTTAATTATTTGGGTTAAACCTCTATTTCTTTATTATGTCATAATATGAATATGTGTGTATTACCTCTGATTTTTTACACTTAATATCCACTTATATTGGGTGTATTTATATTTTCCACACATAATTATGTAATTGATTTATCTTTAATCTAAGGATACCGTCTTTGCAAGGGACTTTATCTCAATCTCCTTTCATTGAGGCATATTTTGTTTTATACACAACTTTGTTAATACGGTTTATAAACACCTTTGAATTATAATTTTATTCAGAAGGAATCTTTTTCCACGAAGCGTTTTACTAAACGACCTAAAGGAATGTTTCTTTTAATGTACGTCGTGACAATGACCTTTTCTGCCGCCGCAAGTATTATTTGATCTTTGGCTTCCTCAAAAAGCCGTAATATTTTTGAAAGTAAATAAATACCATATACTCTTTTATGTATTTTGGTATTGAAAATGGTGTATATAATGGATTTGTTATGTCAATATATTTAAGTGATATGTTGTGATTTAAATGTGGAAAATTTTTTCATTCCATTATAATTATTTTATGTGTTATGATTTTATAATGGTACTTGGACATTTGATGGGTGGTTATGTGATAAACCATATGAAAGGCGGTGTCGTGAATGCCAGGATGGGTGGTTACGTTATAACCTCCAATGCATTGTGTATGGAAGTCGGCCGTATGGCTATTCCATGTAGTGATATGTGTGGAAGTCGACTGTATCGTTATTCCATTTATGTTTGTTTATATCCCAAGTTACCTTTATATGTTATGTGTTCTTTATAGGGGTTTTATAGTAATATTTTGGTTACAAAAGGGTAAGTAATGATCTTTTATTCGTTTAAGAGTATTTACTACTTCTTAAAGGTGAAAATTATTACTTTTATAAAGTATTCATGGTTTACTTGTTGTTTTGAAAAACTAACAGCTTTCCGTCTTTGTGTATCCTTTAGTGGGGTTTTTATGCTCATCCAAAGTTTTTTAAATTTTTTCCACACGACTTAAAGATAAATAGGGTCAAGGATGGGATTAAATAAAGACATGAAATCTAAAACATGGAACTATACATGTTTATTTTTAAGTGTTTTTATTACGGAAACTTAACATTAGTGTCTACTTTGTAATCTTTTGAGATGTAATAGTTATGTCCTAATTCTCTAAAACTCTAAACCTGAAAAGATCCTCTATGAGAATTATTCATTTAATTCAAGATTAAGTAATGTGTTAAGGCTGGGTCCTTATAAATATATTCCTTTTATGGAATTCAAATATAATTATATCATTCATTCAATAATTCATATGGAAAGCTGAGAAACATTGTTTTGAAAAATGCGTCGTACTCTAAATTTTTAGAATCAACCTGGTCAAAGGAATCTTGCATAACCAAATCTAAAAAAATATACAGTTGTAAATGTGAATTTTATTTCTAATCATATTAATGTGGATAAAATAATAAAAAGTTTCCATATTTATTACCAAAGTAATGAGTTTAGAATATCAACCAGAAGATAAATTTTGTATTGATATTATCACCCTGTAATGGTGTATTAATGTTTGGTAAAAACAAAAGTTTAGTAACAGGTACAATGACCCATTTGATATTAAAAAATAATTGGATCTATACGTTACCATTTTTAATTTCCTCAAATATTATCTAAGGTTCATGATATGTTTTTTATATCAATATTGTGTAATTTCTTGATAGAACCAATGGAAGTGCTCACTTATGAGGAAAAAGGATTAGAACCTTGTTTATATTACTATAATGTGCCTATACAAATTCTCAAAACTGGAGATCATGTTTTGTGGAATCAGATGAGTTGAATGGTGAAGGTACTTTGGATAAATCATAAAATAGAAGAATAATCATTATAACCTAAGGTTGTAATGATGAAGAACAACCCACATTTTTTAAGAAGGTATATCCATAAATATTTCAATTATGAAATTTTTGGATGGAATATTGTGACCCCAGATCATTAGTTAGAGTAAGTAAACATTACATTATAAAAAAATATATAGTACGATGGACATTTAAATATTTCAAATCACAAATCTGTTATTCTGATAGGATGAATATTTTTTTAACATACTACTTTGAAAAAAATAAAAGATTTAATTTTTAAAATTTTCCATTAAAAATAAATATTTATTAATAATTGATAATTTAGTATTTAAAAATTATCAATTTAATTAAAATAATGATGTATAATATATATAATTAACCATACAACTATTATCAATTGGTTATAATAATGATAAAATAATATGAAAATAAAAAATAGTTATTTTTTCATAATATTATTTTTAATTAAAAAATGTACTTATAAATAATAATAATACATTTTTATGAATATATTAGAAGATATTTGTAGATTATATATTAAACTAAATAAATTTAAATTCATAAAATGGTGGTTATGGGGAATTTATTGAGAATAAATTCCACTTTTTCTTAAAAACACATTTTCCCAAATAAAATTATCACATATTATAGGTTTATTTTGAAATTATTTTCATCCATATATTGGAATTCAATTTGAATTTTTTTCCAAATTTTAATGTAAAATTACCAAATTTTTTAAATTTTTTTATTTAATTTTCAGTCATAATTATTATCATCTATTGTAAAATTTAGTAATGGTTAATATATGATAAAAGTTGCTAAAACTAAAAAGAAAAGGGTTAGAATGACAGAAAACAAGCATAAATTCTATTTGATAATCATATTTTGATCATATAACTCTAATATTAAATGTTGTGACAATTTTGATACACTTTACTTGATGTATACAAATAATATATAAATTTTTTTGATGTACATACAAAATTTTCACCCACCTCACTTATAAAAGGGAACCACTATCCAATATTATTCACAAAAATTCATCCACATATCTCATAAAATACATAAACAATATCTTCATGGATTACTAAACAATGACATATATCTTATATTAATCCCCCTAGATGATCCTAACAAGGCATAAATTGTAATCAAGTTGAGGTCTCTTGGAGAATTGATAATCATATTAACTAATTATTTCCATGTTTATTATTCATATATCTCCATCAAATCTATTGTATCCACCATAAAATAATTAATTAAGAATAATAAATATAATAAAATGTTATTCTTATTCTTTAAAAACATTTACAAACCTCATTTCTATCAAGTGGGAATTGAAAGTATCAAATGTGAATAAGTACGAACTACCGTCTCCATAATGAAATGTATTATTTAAATCACATAATTTCATGGTTTTTAATTATAATTGATATATTGTTAATTTATTATATTTACGATATAATTTTTCTCATATAATGATTTATATAATCTACCTTTATACTATTCAAACTAATGGAAAATGTACATGTAACACATGAGTATGTACAGACTATCATCACCATAAAACGATGTGGTTCATATTCCATCACATCCACTCATTTATTGATTTATTAATGGTATAAATGATTATATATGATAATTATTTTATAAATATAATTTTTTAATGATTCAATATGTTTTTACCATCATTTATTCTTTTCATTTGAAAATGAAAATAACGTTCATGAATAGATACAGTATATTATCTCTATGAATTGTGCACTTTATTTTTATACTATCACTACTCATGAAATATAATAAATCTATATATAATTAAGAAAAATTAAATTTATATAATTAGATATATTATTTAAATGATTAATTAATTATAGTGATGTAAGAAACAGACTTCCAAACCAAACAAATATATGAAAAATAGCATATTTAACACCCAAAATGGTGATGTTAATGGGGAATTGTTATTTATTAATATATGAGACGTTATAATGTAATAATATATGGTATGATAATTATTAATATGGTTCTTATATGAGTGATGAAAAATTATAATATCATTATATAGGATGATCAAACATTCGTGACAAGATGAGACCTAAAGTAAGAGATTTCTTTTACAATGTCATTTTATTTAGGGATTATTTATGTGCATATTTCTATTGGTGAAATTAGATGATACTAATCACTAATACCCAATATATTTTCTTCTAATATGATTATGTTATGGGATTATTTTTTAATTTTATATCTCCTCTCTTTTTGGATCAATAATCAACGAGTTATATATATGGGATACTGACCTTTTCTCTTATTTTCATTTGGGAATAATTTTACTCTATATCCATGATCTGAATATTGTTTAAAAAATGTTATTATTTACAAAAAAATTATTATTTTGTGTAATTTATTGAAAAAATGAATTCATATACAAATGTTTAATAACTAATCATTGTATTATTTTATAAAAGGGTTTTTCTTACATTCATTACTAATGTGTAAAAGGAATGTTTTTAAACCTATATGATGTGATTGGATTTTCCTACCTCTATGACTATTAGTCTCTATTAATATTCCAATATAGATTTATATGATTCTTAAATTATAATCCTTTTCTAAAATATTATAATTTAAAAATGGTATTAATTTCACAAAGAAATGAAATTTATTTTCAAATTTATTTATAATTTATTATTACAAAATGATATAAGGAAATTATTTTTACTATTATACTTCTATTTTATTTTCTATTTTAAAAAGTCTAGGTTTTATGAAAAACCCTTCACTTATTATGAATTAATGGTCTTCCTTCATTATTTACAGATTTAAATTTTTCCATTAATTATCTTTGTCATGATTACAAACCTTATCACTCTACATAATTTTATTGGTCCTTATTTTCTACTCTAAATCCATATTGTATATATCATGAATTTAAATAGAATAATTTCCATTACACTCGTAAAAAATATTTTTATCATGTATACCATTTCACATTGGTTATTTGTAATCAGATTTCAATGTTGGGTAAATTGATTTACCACATTGATATTAATATAACCAATGTGAAAAATTAATTATCACACTTTATAATTTCAATCATATAATAACTGATTTTATCAATAATATATATTTCTTTATACTGTTGGTTATTCTATAACTTATGTGAGAAAGTATTTTTTTTAATTTATATAAAAATCGACATGATAAAGAGAATCCCATAGCTTTATCACGTCAATTACTAAATAAACAATGTGATAAATTATTTAAAAAATTTATGTAGCCCCATTTTATGTCATTGTGGTGTTTTTCAATGGGCAATTGTGACTCAGTTCTCTTTCACATTGAAATCCATAAATGGATTCTTCTATCCCATGGAATCCAACCTCATTTTTTATGTTTCATTCATCGTCTTTTTCATTAGTGCATCTATCTGATTGAATCAAAAATCTCAAGTAAGCTTTACAGATCTTGATTTCAGTTATTCAATTTCACGGATTCCCAAACTCTACTTTTTGTGATTTTGGTTACTAAAATATCATAATAAAATATTGATTAATTTTATCATGTTACCTCATTTCATCTGTAGATAGAAATGAAGTAAATGTCCAATCCATGTGAGAACTTATGTGGGACATGGTTTTAATTCCAATTACTCATTATGTGTTCTCAATACGTCCATGTTTCGTTAATTCAATTGAATTTATAATTTGTATTATATACATTCCTTATTCTAGGAACAAATATATTCATTTTTCCACGAAAGTGATACTATTTGAGGTTTTGAACCATCTACAATTTTTACACATCATGCAACAATAGAATAAAAACCATGTCCCACATTAGTTCTCACTTTGATTGCACATTTGATTCCTTGCTACATATCGATGCAATGTGATAACATGTGGATATTAAACAAGATTTTATTATGATATTTTAGTTACTGAAATCACAATAAGTAGGGTTAGGAAATCTTTGAAATAGAATGAATGAAATCAAGATCTTTATAGAACATTATTGCATATGGATGGTGAATTGGGAGGATGTCATGAAACTATATACAATTCCCCCAAATGACATGCCGATATTATTTTTTCTCATATAGGGGATAAAAATATATATACAATGACTTCCCTTATTATGTTGAAGTCACATATCAATGTTACCTTATCGTAAAATAGAACCTATAAATGATTTGTTTATAAATTCCTCACTTATTTATGGTATATTTATAGTTATACGATGGTGAAAAACCCTAATATATCGACTACCATTTAAATAAAAATATTATCAGAAATTAAAAATTCTCAACAAATGTATAATTTGATCCAATGATAAAAAATAATTATAAATTCATATATGAATCCAAAAATACCACTAGTATGAAATGTATTTTAGAGAAATAACATTTTCCTCATTCATACAACGTTAGTTGATTAGTTTCATTCTATTTAATTATATTATATGACAAATAGAAACCTCAAAATCATTGAGATATTATATTTTACAAATGATTTATATTTACTTTATATAGATATTAATTCTTATTAATTATATTGTTTTCTTTGTTTGGGATTTAGATAACGATGTTGGTCAAACTACTATTTCAATAAAGGATCGATGGGATGAATCATTGTTTTAGTAATAAATAAACCCCATAAACCTCAAAACACCATCATACAATAATCTAGTGATTGAATGTGTATTTATCATATATTATATCATTCAAAAAATAATCCAATGCAATCCAATATGGTGACTATGTAACTAAATAGAGTTATCTCATTTTCTATAATGATCACAATAGTAATGAAAATATTTGTTCTCCCTAATGATATAGATAATAGTTTATTAATATGGTTGGGAGAATTATTTAAAGTTTAATTGTTTTTCAAAATATTATTCATACCATAATATGATGTAACCCATTAACAATATTCATATTTCACATATCATATAAATATGTTAAACTATAGTGTGACAGAAAATGTCAGTAAATGTTTATATAACTTCAAGTGTTTCATTCATATATATTGATTTTTCCATGAGTTAAATTAACACAAATTGTTTTTAATGGTTTAATAATACATCAAACTAGTAGATGTTGATTTATTTTTACATAGTGGTTTTTAAACTGATTTCTAAAAAACAATATCATTATAATTTTCATATATTCATATATTTGATGTATATTTCAAAATTGTGTAACATTCAAATTATGGAATATTATATATAAAAATAAAATTTTCTTATCTAACAATATTATATTTTTAAAATTATTTCCATGCATATATTTTAATTATTTATCATTTTTATTTTAACATATATTCCATTATTATATATAGAATTTATAATTATATTTTTCATGTACACGTATATTTGTTTTATATTTCAAAATTCACTTCCTTAAAATTATGAAATATTTCATATAAAAATAAAATTTTCATATCTTAAAAAGATATATAATTTTTATATTTTTTAAATGTAATAAGATGTGGATGTTGAATTTGAAAATATCAAATGGGTGATGAATATGATAATCTGTTGATTATTTTTTGTAATTTTCTAAATAAAATGTTGCAAACACCAATATATTTTTCTATTCGTGCCTATAATGTTTAAATATAAAGATGTTGAATAGTATAGAGATCAATGATAATTTAATTTTTCATGGTTTTACTATGAGTTACACACCTTGGATTTGGTTTACTAAAACTGGGTAGAATTTAAAATCTACTGATCATGATTCTAGCAATATGGTAACTCTGATGAAATTTAATAAATGATTTGTGATATTGAAGGAGAGGAAATTTGAAAAGAACCAAAAAAATTTATTTTCTCTATGGAGATTCTTAAAAAACATATAACCAAGTAGTATGGATTTAATGGTTTTATAAATAGTTTTATAATTGATTAAATTGAAGGAAAAATATGGTTAGAGTGAATTGTTTTTATTAATTATCTGTAATTGTTGAAATATATTATTCCTAAAGAAAATGATCTTCCTGATTCACATTTTAACGTGAATAAAATACTTTACCTAATGTGATTAGTGTAAAACAAATACATGAATTCATGAATTACTATGTGATATATAAGAAGGAATATGAATTTCTATTAGAGTTTCCTAATTTAGTTACGTTTTGGTATTAGTTGTAAGAAAAATAACAGTCTTATTTAGAGGTTACAGAGACCCAAGACATGGTATTTTGGTGTCTTCCTATAATTACTCATTTGAAAAATTTATTTGATAATTCACATGATGAAAAAGGATAATATGGTATGATTATGAGTGTATATGTGATTATATTTTTTTTCATCCAGCTAATTGTCCATAGTGGATGAAAATTGATCACCCGCTTCCTGCATTCGAAAAAGAATTTTTAAATCTCAAATGTGGACTATGCATGGAAAGAATGAATCCATATCAATTTCTTAGTAGCACACATAGTTCATGGACAATTTTATTGGTAATTTTTAAACTATCTCTATAATTTTTTATGAAGAACAAATATCTCATGTTGAGTTTATGGATTTCTATACCAAAACAAACCCGAAATTATAATCATGTTTTTTCATCAAAATTATTGGAATATTTGAATATCATATGGGATGATGGTATTTGGATGTATTATAATTATAAAATAGAACATTTTAAATTTCATGAATTTATTATGTTTAATAAAAATGACTTCTTGGAATATGGAAATTTTTCTTTATATAGTCATAAGGGCCATAAACATTATCTAGTTTTCAAATAACATACTTCATATTATATATTAAATCATTGTAGGAAAATATTATACATGGTTCATTGAATGTTTTTGTCTTCATATCACTCATAAATAAAATAAAAAAATGAATTCAATGGCTTACAAGATTTTGGTATCGCTCTAAAACCATTATTCATTAATGAGTTTATTGAGAGGGTGTAAAACCTTCATATGAAATATCAAAAGACACAAAAATAATAATGATATCCATATTTGGAAGAAATGATGAATATTTTTTGAGCTACCATATTGGATATATCAGGAAGTGAAACATGACATTGATTTCCTATATGTGGATAAGAATATGTGTGATATAATTATTGGATCATTATTAGTTACTAAATGAAATACCAAATATTGGTTAAATGTAACATTACACATACATCAATGAGAATACA
Source organism: Viscum album (assembly GCA_963277665.1). Lineage (NCBI taxonomy): Eukaryota > Viridiplantae > Streptophyta > Magnoliopsida > Santalales > Viscaceae > Viscum > Viscum album. The sequence continues at coordinate 775,608,393 of OY728120.1, read as the reverse complement.
TTTGAAGTTATATCCTACTTTTAATGGGAGGTGAACATATCTTCCCTAGCTTTTCATACATTGTATAAGAGGGAGAAAATTTGCTTTTTCAGTATCTTCGTGATATCAAAGTGTGGTAGGGTTATTCATAAAATATTAAATAATTTATCTCTTTACAGTATTTGAAGTTAAAATGTATGAAATCTCATGATATTCACATCATGTTCAAACAATATCCACTATTTTCATTGCATAGAATATTTCCAATCTATTATAGAAAGAAAATCATAATGGTGTGTCATTTTTTCAGTTGAATTTGTAATCTAGTGATCAATCTTGATTCTTTGAAAATTTTGGAAGACGATGAAATTTTAATACTTTTTCTAGTGGACATTTATTTTTTTATATATGTTTTTATATAATGGTGAATATAATGGTTCATTTGGTCCGAGAAATAATGATTTTGATACATGTATAACTATGTTGGATGTATCCTAGTGAAAGGAATATAAAGACATTTAAGGGGTCTATTAAGAATCCATATTGACTTACATCCTCCATTATTGATAAGTGTATTTCTAAGGAGGTTGTAGAGTTTCGTATGATATTACTATTTGTGGTGGATCACATTGGTTTGACTCCATCACTCTATTGATCATTTAATTATGGTGTAAAGGTGATTCATGGCATGAATGTAAAATCATTTTATGGTGAATAGATAAAGAAAGAAAATGTGTAATTTATAAATAAAAAATATCATTCTCAGCCATATATTACATTTCATATTAATTTGTTGAAACAATGTCATCCAAATAATAATGAAATGTGTATCTTGAATGAGAATAAAAAACTAATTTTCCACAGTCTCAAAAGAATATTCTTGGTAGATCTGATCCATCAGAAACAATAAGATGGTTACTCAGTTGTCCACGATTAAATTTCATAACTTGGCCTGAGTATGACATTAATGTACATACATTTCAAATTAATTTTCAAGTAATATAAGTGAAATTCAGAATAGTGGTGTATTGGTGTTCGCAAAAGGAATGCATTTTTTTGAGTTCTTAAGTCAAAACCCAATTTAAGAATCATTTGAATATTATGATTTCATTGAAGAAATATTGTAAGTTTATTTCATTAAATTTAATGTCTCACTGTTTAACCTAAACTGGATTATCAGTTACCACAGTTTCAAACATGATGAATTCAGAATGAAACATGTTAATCTAAATATATTATATGACACATAGGATTCTTTTATAATGAAAACACATGAAATAAAATTTATATGTTCTTGATCGATCTGATATATAGTTTTCTATTATTTTACAAGGAAAACATCATATGTTTTAGATGATCAAATTGATAAAGATTTTGATTTATGTGTGATCCCTAATTCCATGAAATGATTTACTAAAAATAATGATAAGCATTTCGTAGATATGGTTTGTTCCACAAGGAATGATCATGATGATGTAATTTGGAAAAAAATCATTAGTACACTCTTAATTTATTGGTAACATATGTTCAATTCTCGTTGACATTTTTTAATTTCATAAAATGGTATATTTGTTAATATTTTTTCTTTATTAAATCATGTATTAAAACTAATTAGATAAAAAATTATATTATTTTAGTTTTTTTAGTTTACCAAGTTTACAATTTATTGACTTATATATTTCATGATGTTTTGAAGTAAAATTATTTTAAATATAATATGTTAAATAAAAAAACATATTTTATAATTGTATAGTGAAAAAATATTATTTTTTGATTAAATGTTTTTATTAGGTTTGACCATTTTTGTAACGCCCCGACCCTAGTTACCCAGAGTCGGTGAATTATTACATAACATTGGCATGATCACAAGAAAGATCAAATCTCGAAAGACTGATTGGTTTAGTATCCTTGGAAACACTAGATATATTCATAAGTTTTACATTACATCATAAAATGAAAAACTACTACAACAACATAATGTATCCATAATCCACACTCATATCCCCACATAATATCCCTACAGGTCATTCATAATTTACTTCTTCACTTCCTGGGAAAAATAAAACATAGAAAAGGGGTGAGCTCAAATGCCCAGTAAGGATAACAATATAGCGGAAACTTTCATAAATAAGAATAAACATTTAAGGCAATGTATAACTAAAACAAAAGCCTTTCAAACATGAACTTTCAACATGGTATGACATAAATAAAATGAAATAATTTCATTTACTTATTCACATGGATATTCTACTAATCGAATAATCACATGCAAAAATCAATAACCACTTTCATAATGTTGGAATGCATAATGCTGAACTTTAATTTCTTTGTCAAGGCCTCATCCCAAGACCTTGGGGATAACTGTAACCGGAACCCAACCCGGAGTGCCTTTAATAACCGGACACCAACCCGGAGTGCCTCTAATAACCGGACACCAACCCGGAGTCCTTCTAATAACCGGAGACCAAACCGGAGGGCTTACTTTTACCAGTTCCTAACCTGGAGGGCTTACTTTTACCAGTCCCCAACCTGGAGGGCTTACTTTAACCAGTCCCCAACCTGGAGGGCTTACTTTAACCAGTCCCCAACCTGGAACATACTTGTCCAACACATTCATATGAAGTAAATGTTGAAATATAACATAAACATTCTTATTGGAACTAGCATTAGAAATGTCAATACTTTACTCATAAACCATGAATTCTATATAAATGGCACATCCACAGTCAAACATATCACAAAACTTTATTACAATATGGAAGTTTTTATCATAATAAATCAACTTCAAATAAGCGTAAAATCCGTCAAAGGATGTTGACATAGATGAAATCAAAACACTTTTTAGAGAAATATCTCTTTCTATTTTTGAAACCATTTAAGAGCCATATAAAATAAAACATTTTCTTGAAAATGTTCTTATAATCTTGTAAGGGAAGCTTTGACGATTTTATAACGGCGGAAAATAACCGCACCCGCCGTATAAGTTAAAAAAACATTCTTATCTTAATTCTGTCGAAAAGGTTAAAAGCACCTTGTTTGGAAAACGACGAAAAGATTCCCTTATAAACCTCTTATAAAAAGTCAAACAAGGGTATAAATTACTTTAACCCATATTCTTTTAAATATTAGACATGTTTTGAAATACATTTTGAAGAAACCTGGACGTGGATGATAACAAGGTCCCAGTAGATAATTATGTATAAACAATCTCGGATAATGAAGAGATTGTGAAATAACCCTTACCAATTTGGTAACTTATGAAACATACAACCCATAAAAGAGGTATCATACAATTAATATGTAAATACACATAAATTAGAGTGTTTTACACAAAGAATATAATTATGGGCAGTACATACACCACACAAAAGGTGATGGTGGCAATATGGCATGAATCTCACGGGAATAAGGAGTGAGATGAAAACCCCTTACCACGTTAATCAACTGAGTCGTATTGCCAAAATTTAATAACCACCAAATGATTTACAAAATAACATGATTATAAATAGAATCATGATAATATATATCAAATGTCCGTACACAATACACCACTTTCAATAATTTAGTAGGAAACAATGGAAATCTCACGGAATTGAAAGTGAGATAAGAAAATCCCTTACCTTGTACTTTTCCTTGGTTGGGGTAGGTTAACCTCCTGTATAATAGTGAAATAATTGTTATTAAATTATGAAATAATCATATACATTAATATGATATCATATATGATCTTTTAATATTGATTTGATAATAATATCTTAGTATTATCGTTGTTTCGGGTGTTAACTTACTTGTTTTCTTTTATATGTTTTGTTACGTAAGAAATGTTTGTAAAGGATAGGTTTTATATTATTCATATCCAGAATGATATCAAGTCCTTAAACATCATTTTTTAAATCATCAAATGATAATTATACTTGAATGGATACGATGGGGAATGAATCTCATCACGTTCGTGGAGACGGTAGTCCGTACGTACGCACGAGCGACAATATCATTCTTTTGATATTAAAATAATATATAATGGATGGTATATCATATATACAGAATCCTTAACATGTTATATTTATTATTTACATGAGTTACACATCATTATTATACCCACCCAAATAATATTATATTGAATAACAATTACACCACGACGTGGAGACGGTAAGCCGTACGTACGCACGTATGGTGACATGTTATTCAAAGGGTGGATAGAATACTGAATATGGTTGTACCATATTTATAATAATATCACTGTATATATATTATACTGGATTTATTATTTTATAATGGTAACAACAAAGGAAGAAGAAGTGGAAGAAGAAATGAACTTAGAAAAGGGTGGTGAAATCATTAACTCTTCTTCGGGTTCTTCCTTTTGATTTGATCAAAGGGGATCCTTAAGATGGATTTATGATCAAACTAAGGCCTCTAGGTTGTAGTGAGGGATGTATGGAGAGTATTTGGGTAGAGTTTGGCGGAACCAAAAGGCTTTGAAGGTGTGAAGAAATGGGAAGGAGGAGTGCCCTTTTATAAGAGGGGTGAGGGGCACCTTTGGAAAAGCAAGAAATATTAGTTTATAATAAATTCATATTCAGTTTCCAATGGCTCCAAAGTTGACTATTCAAAGGTTAAGGTGGGGATGGGTCGAAAACAACTCAACCAATAGAATTTAGACAGGTTTGGGTACTTATATTAACCTTATCTTTAAGTATTAACTCTATGTTAATTAGTTTCACTTTTACAATGTCTCTTTGTATTTTTATATAATATGGTTAATAAACATACTATATACATCCAAACGACCCACAAGTGGTCCATTAATGATTAATCTATCATGATATAAGTATCTTGGACGAACCTTAGATTTTTATGAATTTAATATCAATTAATAATATAATATTTGTTTTAAGAACTCTTTTTTGTCAATTTTGACACTATTCAATAGTTGATTTTTGTGAAACTTATAAGAGATTGATTACTTATAATAAAGTCAATTAAATCAATCCGAATATGTCATATTTCCTAGAAAATTAGTTTAATTCATTAAAAGTTTCATATTATATTTCTTTGTGTATTTATAATATCAATTATTTTAATTTTTCACTATTATAGTAATTACTGCATCATCATTGTATCATAAATAAAATAAATTATTTAATGTATAAAAATTATAAATAAAATATCATTATGTAGGAAATTGTTTTATCTTTCTAATGAATATTTATAATCTAAAATTCAACATATATAACCCTATGTAACAATTGTTTTTCTAAAAGATATATGCTTGTGTCATTTTTGTATTCATTTTGACTTAATTATAATAAAGTGTCATTATCACTTACAAGTGGATCCATGGGGTCCAAAAATAGACCCAAAGATTCCCATGGTCGACCATCTATCAACCAATAGGGTTAAGACACGTTTTAGGGTAATTTAGTATTATTATAATATTATTTTTTAACCCTTATTTACCAGATTTACCCTTAACCATGGTAAATAAAATATTTACCGCAATAATTATTCAAAATGTCTAAAAATAAAAGTTACCTATTTACACAATTTTAACATCCTGATTCCAAATATGGAATCCATTTTTCTAAATTCAAAACACAGAAGTGGCAGAAATTAATTTAAAATTAATTCCCGCTGTCAAAACAAAAAGCGTGTTTTTAAGATATAATAACTATCAAAAGATTGACACTTGTTTATGTTCGGTTTAATTGTAAAATTATGTCCAATGACCAAAATTATATTAAATTGTAAAAATATATTCTAAATATAATTTAAAACTACTAAAATTCATAATTTATCACTATTAATTATTCTGATTAAAAAAGTTGTTTTTAATTAAAATTTAGTAATTTTCACTATTCATCAAAATATGAAAGTTATCCGAAAAGTACCAAAATTTCACCTTAGGCTAAATTAGATATTCCGAATCCAAAAATGAAGTCCATTTTGAAATATAAAATATATATAATTTTAAAAAGTGGGTATTACTATTCACAACAGCTAGTTTAATTAGTTGTGGTGTGTGTTAGAACTCGAGGTTGCGTACAACACACGCTATCGCATTATTCGAAGGGAAACGTACTGTGGAAGCTTGGGGTGTTTCATTTTAAATTTTTGATGTCCCCATTTAGTCAAAAAGTTTAAAATATTGTATTTAAAAAGGTTTCACTATTAGAAGTTGATAAAAGTGAAATACTGAAAATGAATCTGTTCTTGCATTATGACTAAGAAACTCATAATAGGGATTCTAAAATTATAAGGATTATATAAAGTTCAAAATGTAGTTAATACTATTCATGACCTCTTTTAATGGTGTGATTTAACTCGGTGTTGTGTGTATTGAAAGTTATTGAATTATTTTTATGAAATAACACACTCTAAAATCCTGGGGTGTTACATTCTCCCCTCCTTCAATAAATTGCGTCCTCGCAATTTGAAATTGTTCTTTGAAAATAAAAGGTTGAAAGTAGAAAATATATTTGTGGGAAAACCCACATCGGAAATTGGGTTACTAAAATTTAGTCTTAATATTAGGAAAAGAGAAATGAAAGGGTCACCACCAAATTATGATCCCGATTAGGAGAACATTGGTGGAAATTAGAGACATATAATTGGAGGAAAAACGTAAATATTTATAGGTAGTAATTGAGGTCATCAATCACAAACAAGTATAAAATTGAGGTCCTTAAACTCATCAATCTATGATGATTTTAAGTACCATCGGTTCAACAAAATATAGGGTATTGGGACAACACATTTTTGATATTTCAAAATATCTTAGTTGAAATCCAGCATCGAAAAATGAATTAATGAGGCCTCTATTTAAAATAAAGAGTGGAAAGTAAGAATATTACCGAAAATAACACATACTAGGGTTCCATGTAGGAAAATATGGATATGGAAGAAAAATCTAACCATCAATTATCTGATGGAGAGTGGTAGAGAACATGGCTATGAAAAAGCCAACAATCCCAAAGCCATAAATTTGTGATGATTTAAGGTACCATCTAGGACAACATTTTTGTTCTAAGTTTCTATTATTAATGTTGAGGAATTTATTTATGATATTGGCTAAGATAATAAGGAGATATACTTACTTTATAATTAGAATTTTACCCATTAATAAATTTCTACCACAAACTCATCTTTCACTCTAAAAGATAATAGAACGTAATTTTTTTTTCTATTTATACTATTCGTACAGGGTTCCAAAATAGATGAATTTATAATTCATCTACCAGATCTTTTAAAAAAAACTACATTATTTAATTCAGGACATCTCGTGGGACAGTGGTAGGTGATACACCCTTGTCGCCCTTCGGTTGCGGGTTCAAGTCTCGCAGCCTTGACGGACGCGACGGGTTGCCGCCCGACCTCTGGGTTGTCCTTTTATGGCAATCCAAAATAATCCAAACTAGAACTATCCAAAATACTTATGTCTAAACTCACAGTCCAACATTTATAAGGAAGGTAAACATAATATAGATCCTTTTTACCCCGTAATAGAATATGAATACCTTCATCATGTATTACCATATTCCTTATTGATTACATTCATGCTCCCTTATTCCATATAGAATGCAGGATATACTTCATTAATCCAAAAATGTTTTAAACCCCAACAATGATGGAATATACAAATCATTAATCAGTTCCAAGGTAGTCAAGAATATCCAATATAATTTATCCAAAATAATCACATATTATTCCAAAATCACTACCTCAGTATCAGAACTATATTATGATTTATCATTCTCTCAACCATATATTTTCCAAAATTTTATCCTGCTATTGAGTCACTTTTCTTTGTTCCAAACAATCTCATGTCCTTAATGAAATAGTACTGCAGTACAATCCTTATATACTCCATAATTATTATAAAAAGTACATTGTTGATACAACACTCAATTGACATAATCAACATAAGAACTCTAATCATTTCTCTTCATCTGTGGTAGTATCATAACTTGATTATTATCCAATAACATCATTTGCGGCATAGTCTGATGACTGGGACATAGGTTCGCGTAGTGTCCAAATTCCTTTCAAATGAAGAATTGTACATTTGAAACCATTTTCTTACCCTTGCAGTCACGTACTTTGTGCCCTTTTCCTCCACACTTATAAAAAACTCCCATTCATTTCAGGCAAGTTCCAGGGTGTTTCTTTCCACAGTTACCACATATGAGAAAATTATTCTTTTCCCCCTTCCCTTTATCCATCTTTCTCTCTTCCATCCTTTTCTTCTCTTTCTTCCCTTCAAAGCCATAGGACTCAGTAAACTCTTTACTTATCTTATCAACACATGATATTATTTCTTCATATGATGATAATACATGGGAGACTATTTATCTTATAAATTCTAGCTTAAGACCATGAAATATGTGATCCTTCCTTCTCTTTGGATCATGTGCATTGCTGGAGTTCTCATTCCTTCTACTAGGCACCATTTCTAAACAATGGCATACACTAGATTAGTTTATGAATCAAAATACATAATCCCATACTTATAAAACACTTAACATAAATTGAACTATTTATAGATATAATCCATAATCATAAAAAAATATTTTCTTTGAGGAAGTATATACTCATAAATCCTTCATAATGATTTGTAAAGAAAATGAGAGTTATCCTAAGCATATCCCCCGGGAGTGTCGTAACCAAGAGTGCAGCAAGTCCCGTTGTCGTGCACCAGTTCCCGTTTGAGTCTAGCTCAAAGCGGTGTTTTCGGGTTTTACCCCTAGGTACATCTGTGCCAGAGCTGCCTCTACCTGCTCATATCCAGACAGGGATGTATTGCTCGGAAAACTCACAAAATATCTACAATACCAAAATTCTAGGAAGTTCTTCTATACAAATCCTCAAATTTCATCTTAGGTCTACGTGCTCTAATCAGAATTTATCTAAATCTAGTTTCCAAGGTTTGTACTAAACTTCCTCTGATACCAACTGTAACGCCCCGACCCTAGTTACCCAGAGTCGGTGCATTATTACATAACATTGGCATGATCACAAGAAAGATCAAATCTCGAAAGACCGATTGGTTTAGTATCCTTGGAAACACTAGATATATTCATAAGTTTGACATTACATCATAAAATGAAAAACTACTACAAAAACATAATGTATCCATAATCCACACTCATATCCCCACAAAATATCCCTGCAGGTCATTCATAATTTACATCTTCACTTCCTGGGAAAAATAAAACATAGAAAAGGGGTGAGCTCAAATGCCCAGTAGGGATAACAATATATCGGAAACATTCATAAATAAGAATAAACATTTAAGGCAATGTATAACTAAAACAAAAGCATTTCAAACATGAACTTTCAACATGGTATGGCATAAATAAAATGAAATAATTCCATTTACTTATTCACATGGATATTATACTAATCGAATAATCACATGAAAAAATCAATAACCACTTTCATAATGTTGGAATGCATAATTCTGAACTTTAATTTCTTTATCAAGGCCTCATCCCAAGACCTGGGGCTAACTGTAACCGGAACCCAACCCGGAGTGCCTCTAATAACCGAACACCAACCCGGAGTGCCTCTAATAACCGGACACCAACCCGGAGTCCTTCTAATAACCGGAGACCAAATGGGAGGGCTTACTTTTACCAGTCCCTAACCTGGAGGGCTTACGTTTACCAGTCCCCAACCTGGAGGGCTTACTTTAACCAGTCCCCAGCCTGGACGGCTTACTTTAACCAGTCCCCAACCTGGAACATACTTGTCCAACACATTCATATGAAGTAAAGGTTGAAATATAACATAAACATTCTTATTGGAACTAGCATACGAAATGTCAATACTTTACTCATAAACCGTGAATACTATATAAATGGCACATCCACAGTCAAACATATCACAAAACTTTATGACAATACGGAAGTTTTGTATCATAATAAATCAACTACAAATAAGCGTAAAATCCGTCAAAGGATGTTGACATAGATGAAATCAAAACACTTTTTAGAGAAATATCTCTTTCTATTTTTGAAACCATTTAAGAGCCATATAAAATAAAACATTTTCATGAAAATTTTCTTATAAGCTTGTAAGGGAAGCTTTGGTGATTTTATAACGGCGGAAAATAACCGCACCCGTCGTATAAGTTAAAAAAAACATTCTTATCTTAATTCTGTCGAAAAGGTTAAAAGCACCTTGTTTGGAAAACGACGGAAAGATTCCATTATAAACCTCTTATAAAAAGTCAAACAAGGGTATAAATGACTTTAACCCATATTCTTTTAAATATTAGAAATGTTTTGAAATACATTTTGAAGAAACATGGACGTGGATGATAACAAGGTCCCAGTAGATAATTATGTATAAACAATCTCGGATAATGAAGAGATTGTGAAATAACCCTTACCAATTTGGTAACTTATGAAACATACAACACATAAAAGAGGTATCATACAATGAATATGTAAATACACATAAATTAGAGTGTATTACACAAAGAATATAATTATGGGCAGTACATACACCACACAAAAGGTGATGGTGGCAATATGGCATGAATCTCACGGGCATAAGGAGTGAGATGAAAACCCCTTACCACGTTAATCAACTGAGTCGTATGGCCAAAAGTTAATAACCACCAAATTATTTACAGAATAACATAAATATAAAGAGAATCATGATAATATATATCAAATGGCCGTACACAATACACCACTTTCAATAATTTAGTGGCGAACAATGGAAATCTCACGGAATTGAAAGTGAGATAAGAAAATCCCTTACCTTGTACTTTTCCTTGGTTGGGGTAGGTTAACCTCCTGTATAATGGTGAAATAATTGTTATTAAATTATGCAATAATCATATACATTAATATGATATCATATATGATCTTTTAATATTGATTTGATAATAATATCTTAGTATTATCGTTGTTTCGGGTGTTAACTTACTTGTTTTCTTTTATATGTTTTGTTACGTAAGACATGTTTGTAAAGGATAGGTTTTATATTATTCATATCCAGAATGATATCAAGTCCTTAAACATCATTTTTTAAATCATCAAATGATAATTATACTTGAATTCATACGATGGGGAATGAATCTCATCACGTTCGTGGAGACGGTAGTCCGTACGTACGCACGAGCGACAATATCATTATTTTGATATTAAAATAATATATAATGGATGGTATATCATATATAAAGAATCCTTAACATGTTATATTTATTATTTACATTAGTTACACATCATTATTATACCCACCCAAATAATATTATATTGAATAACAATTACACAATGACGTGGAGACGGTAAGCCGTACGTACGCACGTATGGTGACATGTTATTCAAAGGGTGGATAGAATAATGAATATGGTTGTACCATATTTATAATAACATCACAGTATATATATGATACTGGATTTATTATTTTATAATGGTAACAACAAAGGAAGAAGAAGTGGAAGAAGAAATGAACTTAGAAAAGGGTGGTGAAATCATTACCTCTTCTTCGGGTTCTTCCTTTTGATTTGATCAAAAGGGCTCCTTAAGATGGATTTCTGATCAAAATAAGGCCTCTAGGATGTAGTGAGGGATGTTGGTAGAGTAGTTGGGTAGAGTTTGGCCGAACCAAAAGGATTTTAAGGTGTGAAGAAATGGGAAGGAGGAGTGCCCTTTTATAAGAGGGGTGAGGGGCACCTTTGGAAAAGCTAGAAATATTAGTTTATAATAAATTCATATTCGGTTTCCAATGGCTCCAAAGTTCACTATTCAAAGGTTAAGGTGGGTATGGGTAGAAAACAACTCAACCAATAGAATTTAGACAGGTTTGGGTACTTATATTAACCTTATCTTTAAGTATTAACTCTAAGTTAATTAGTTTCACTTTTACAATGTCTCTTTGTATTTTTATATAATATGGTTAATAAACATACTATATACATCCAAACGACCCCCCAAGTGGTCCATTAATGATGAAAAAATCATGATATAAGTCTCTTAGCTGAACCTTAGATTTTTAGGAATTTAATATCAATTAATAATATAATATTTGTTTTAAGAACTCTTTTATGTCAATTTTGACACTATTCAATAGTTGATTTTTGTGAAACTTATAACAGATTGATTACTTCGAATAAAGTCAATTAAATCAATACTAATATATCATATTATCCTAGAAAATTATTTTAATTCATTAAATGTTTCATATTATATTTATTTGGGTATTTATAATATCAATTATTTTAATTTTTCACTATTATAGTAATTACTGCATCATCATTGTGTCATAAATAAAATAAAGTATTTAATGTCTAAAAATTATAAATAAAATATCATTATGTAGGAACACTTTTTCTATTTATAATGAATATTTATAATATAAAATCCAACATATATAACCCTATTTAACAATTGTTTTTCTAAAAGATATATGCTTGTGTCATTTTTGTATTCATTTTGACTTTATTAAAATAAAGTGTCATTATCACTTACAAGTGGATCCATGGGGTCCCAAAATAGACCCAAAGATGCCCATGGTCGACCATGTATCAACAAATAGGGTTAAGACACGTTTTAGGGTAATTTAGTATTATTATAATATTATTTTTTTAACCCTTATTTACCGGATTTACCCTTAACCATGGTAAATAAAATATTTACCGCAGTAATTATTCAAAATGTCTAAAAATAAAAGTTACCTATTTACACAATTTGAACATCCTGATTCCAAATATGGAATCCATTTTTCTAAATTCAAAACACAGAAGTGGCAGAAATTAATTTAAAATTAATTTCCGCTGTCAAAACAAAAAGCGTGTTTTTAAGAGAAAATATCTATCAAAAGATTGACAATTGTTTATGTTCGGTTTAATTGTAAAATTTTATCCAATGACCAAAATTATATTAAATGGTAAAAATATATTCTAAATATACTTTAAAACTACTAAAATTCATAATTTATCACTATTAATTATTCTGATTAAAAAAGTTGTTTTTAATTAAAATTTAGTAATTTTCACTATTCATCAAAATATGAAAGTTATCCGAAAAGTACCAAAATTTCACCTTATGCTAAATTAGATATTACGAATCCAAAAATGAAGTCCATTTTGAAATATTAAATATATATAATTTTAAAAAGTAGGTATTACTATTCACAACGGCTTGTTTAATTAGTTGTGGTGTGTGTTAGAACTCGAGGTTGCGTACAACACACGCTATCACATTATTCGAAGGGAAACGTACCGTGGAAGCTTGGGGTGTTTCATTTTAAATTTTTGATGTCCCCATTTAGTCAAAAAGTTTAAAATATTGTATTTAAAAAGGTTTCACTATTAGAAGTTGATAAAAGTGAAATACTGAAAATGAATCTGTTCTTGCATTATGACTAAGAAACTCATAATAGGGATTCTAAAATTATAAGGATTATATAAAGTTCAAAATGCAGTTAATACTATTTATGACCTCTTTTAATGGTGTGATTGAACTCGGTGTTGCGTGTAGTGCAAGTTAGTGAATTATTTTTAAGAAATAACACACTCTGAAATCCTAGGGTGTTACAATTTTTAATATTTCTACTACAATTTAGATTTGTTTAAATTCATTTGTGGGAAATTTCCTAAATAATAACTATTGAGATAATTTAAGTTAAACATAAATAATATGAAGAATTATGTGTTAAGTTTTTGTTTAATTTTGTGTTTCATCATTCTTCATTTTTTATTTACATTACTATTGTAATGGTTGAATTTTTATATTTGTGTACTAATTTTTTTTTTTCTTTTGTCTGAAGGATAATGAAATATCAATCAGATGATCAAACTCATACTTTTAAAGTTGTGCTTTCTGATCATACTTCTGGGGAGGAATGTGAACATGATCCTCTTGAGGATCCCCAACCATCTTTATATTATTCATACACTCTGATATAGGAAAACAATACATCAAGGGTATGAAAACATGTCTGCACACGTTTAACAAAATTATCTATTGCTCGTTACCATGCCCGGAAGATAGTGGTATAATTTAATGATAATAATATTCCAAGAGGTCATAATCCAAAAAATCATTATTTTTATATTAGTTTTATGTAAATCTAAATTCATGTTTTTAATGATTGGTTCATTTTTGGGGAAGAAATAGTATCTCAGTTTTGAGTGACCATTTTGGTAAGCTCTTTTTAATTTTTTTACTAATCATGAAATGTTTATAGTAATATTTGTTTTTTTCTCTATAATCAGGTGAAAATTGAGATATCGGACTATAGAGAATTCAGTAGGAAATTTTTATCAATGTATTTAAGGAGATATAGGGATTTGATGTCAACCATCACATCTAATTTAACTTTTAGAAATAGGAAAAATCATGATCCATATGATATATATATATATATATATATATATATTTATATATATATATCCTTTTATAGATGAAGACATGTGGAACAAATTTATCGAATGTAGAATACAAGAATAATTTTTGGTATGTAAATTGTAAACTTTTAATATTTTTCTAATATTATAAAGATCTTATAAATTATTTCATATTCTTAATTTTATAGGAATTGAGGAGATCTCATCAGGAGATCCAATCTAGAAATGTATACCCTAATACAATATCTCTTGGAGGGTATGCATTATTAGAAGAAATATTATGGATGAAATATTAAAAGAACAAAGATCAAGGTTTTCATACTCTCGAGAGGTTTCCCCTCTATCCCCCCAGCATGACATGACAAATAGAATATGGATTAGATAAAAAAATTTGGAAATATCTTATGAAAGAATCGAGGGTTTCCATTGAGAGGATTGTAATATTTTTATTTTTTATATATTAAAAAAAATTAAGTTATTTATATATTTTGAATCATTACATGATTTTTTATATAATTCATATATAATTTTATTGAGGAGAAGACAACAAGGGGTATTTTTAGTTGAAGGTAGGAATAATATTTTTTCTACATCATTGGGAAATCGTGAACACTTGGGTCATGTTCGAGGATACCTAATTTGTGTATCAGTGAGAAAGGTTTTATAACATTTTTTAGATTTTAAAATTGAGGGTATTTATACAAATAAATAGTATCTATGGATGATTATGTTCGTAATATTAATGTGGTGTTAGAGTAAAATAGTAGAGAATCAGTATAGTCCATGTTTGTAGACATACAAATAAAATTTCAAACTGAAGCCCCTACTCCTCAACCTTCATCAGTAGCTCCCACTTCTCCACCTCTAGCTATAGAACCCATTTTTTATCCTACTCCAACACAAACCCCTCCACCTCCACATACAGAACCCAATTTTTATCATACTCTTACACACCTCCTCCACAGCTTCCTAGTTATTTTTGGTTATATGTTGATGATCTATATCATTTTGTTGCATATAGGATAATATATAATATTGGACATACCATTCAGCATCAAAAGATAGAGATATATAAGAATAAGGTCACTGTATATGATATTAAAGATATATTAATTAGATTATTATTACGTATAGATGAGGTGAAAAATGTTTGAAAAACTATCAAAGACTTTTTAGTTTGACTATCTAGAATATTGTGACATATTACCATAAATTTATGAGTTTATTTTATATTTTATTTCAATTTTGTATTAATTTTTTTTATAAAATTTAAATTTAATATATTTATTTATTTATTTACTGGAATACAGTAAAGGTAAATAAATAATGTATAGGAAAAAACAAAAAACAAAGGGCTACGACATCAAATACAGATTCTATTAGTCTTGGAATATTGTCCAGATATTCAAATTTATTGGTAGTTTTTTATTTGATTATAATGGAATTTAATGTATGTGAGGGTGAAATAACTATGGGAATATTGAAGAAAATATATCATGAAGGTTGTAACTGATGATAATTTAGGAATCCAAGAAATTCTTGTTTTTTCCATAGAAGACTTAACATAAATCATTCCCTCTGTTAAATTGACTAGAAATTTGTACATATTTATATTTTGTATTAGGTATATTTATAAAATGTTTGAGGATAATCACAATACATATGTATGTCGATTGATGGATCCAAAGTTCATTTAACCTATAGCATGAACAATGATAGATGAATAAAGATCATTTTATTTTTCTGAAATATTTTTATATAATATAATTACAGAGTGATATATTTTTCTTTATGATGAGAGGTATGAAACTAGTATCTAAAAATGTTTATTTATATGTTAACCTAATAACCACAATAATTAAATAATATTTTATTTTAGTGGCCATTGGATTTTAGGTGTTTTTTTTAAGGGAGAAGAAACTTTATCAGATATAGTCTATCCATGGCGATTTGTAAAGAAATTTAAACCACATTTTGGAAGTGTAAGTGGTAATTTATTAATAGTCATTTATATAAGAATTATTTTTATATTTATTTATTTTAAACTATTTTATAATATGAGATGTTATTTAATCCCAAAATCCAAAAATAAAAAGAATGCCAAAATCCAATATGTAAAAGTAAAGGTGAATTCCCATTTATAAACATAAATTTTTTGATATTTTAAATAAAAATGATATTTAGAAATAAAAAACACATTTAAAAAGATTTTTTATAAAGAACAAGGCTTTAATGAATGTGGATATTATGTTTTAAGATTTATGTATTAAATAATTACAACTAGAATTGTTATGAAGTTCAATTAGACTACATTTCTTTATAAACTATTCCATAAGGTTTCATTTGTTTTATTCATTATACATGTTAAATAATTTTATTTTAGTTTGTATGTTTTTTATGACCCTCTCCCAAATAGTGAAGAAGATATCACACACTTACAAGTGGAATGGGAAATCATTTGACATGTTTTGTTGGATTTTTGTTTGTTT
Organism: Viscum album; assembly: GCA_963277665.1. NCBI lineage: Eukaryota > Viridiplantae > Streptophyta > Magnoliopsida > Santalales > Viscaceae > Viscum > Viscum album. The sequence goes on along the minus strand of OY728120.1, from coordinate 775,591,563 downwards.
TTAGAGAATGTTTCAATTTTTAATGTTATTATTTAAATTTTGTTTGGTATTTGTTTTTATTGGAATTTGGTTTGTTTTTAGATTATATTTTTCTTTTGAATGTTCTAATTATGAACACATACATTCTGGTAATTTTTCATCATGTTTCTACATTTATTTGTTTATGTATTTTGTTGGTTTGTTCGGTAGTGGAGATGACGGTAAAAATAAAATATTTAGAAAAAATATATTGGTTATTTTCTAACTGATGTAACAAATATATTGTTATCTTTTCCCATGTCTATTTTTTATATAACAGACATGGTATATGTTTTTCGTGTTAGTTATAAAATAAGCAATATAAATAACCTTAATAATGAATCCTTATCACTTCAATTTTTATATAAGAAACTTGGTATACAGCTTTTTACATTGGTAATTTTATAACCAATGTAAAAAACACATCATCTTTCAAGCCTTTAATATAGGTTTTTATATAACTGATGTGGTAAACCATTTTTTAAGTCGGTTATTAAATATCTTACGTAATAAAGGCTTTAGGATAATTGTGTTCTACATAAAATCCTTTATAACTGACATGGTATGTCATTTTTTACATTTTTATATAATAAGTAACGTAAAAAATAGTTCAGTTATACATTTAAAACATCCAATTTTTAAACGATGTTAAAAAAATATTTACAATGTCACTTTTAATAACAACGACTAAAAACCGATGTAAAAAAAAGACACAAACACAACATTAAAAATCATTTCTACATGAGTGTTACATTTATATTTTATAAACTGTATACCAAATCTATATGTTTAATCAGTTTAAAGAAGTTATTAATAATTTTATTTCATTACCAGAGAAAACATTCCATATTAATGATTCAATATAGATAATTATTGATTTATAATGCATTTTGATAATGAATAATATTGATAATTCAATATATGAGAAATGCATTGGAAATAAAAGTGACAATTGGGACATAGTTATAGATATCCCCTCGATGCATCAACATGTATCATGTGAAAAAATAGTGTGCATGCTATATTAAACGGGTATCTTGTTTTTTACTACCCATTTATTAAAAAAACTTGTTGGGGCCATGATAATAATACAAAACATGTATTATCTGATTCCTTGATATTAAGAGAATAAATGTTTAGAAATATGTGTTACCTTTATTGAGAATTTATTTTCTAATATCTGTATTATTACTATGTTGTTATTATCCATAGTTGTATATTGATCGGATGTTAATGATTGAATTGTAACTATTTTGAGTGTCCACTCAACTATAATTATTATACCATATTTACTCATGATAGATGCCAATATAAATAACCCTTACTGAGAATCTGATCCCACCCTTTATTTATTTTCCTCTCCCTAATATATAAATATTTATTTTTTGAAAAGAATTTGGGATGAAATAATGTTTCATATTATATGTTTTTATATTTACAATGTAATATGGTAACCAGATAAATATATATATATATATATATATGCATATATATCGTTTTACAATACTTCTATATTGATCAATCTGTTATGGTTTATCCCTTTTATCATGTACCAATATAATAAATTAATCAATATCACTAGGTTATTGGTGTTGGGGTCACTACATTGAGGGACATGTCAACATCATGTTCAGTTAGTAAAAATTCAAATGTACTTGAAATGGGTGGATGATTTGGAGAATCACTATGGGTATATATGTATACTTCTATATAATGTTTGATAACAATTAAAGTAGTGTCTACATGAATTTATGTTCTTTCATTTGTGTATATACCATGTTTATAATTGTCCCATCAGGAAATCCCTCTACATGGATAATCACTATTATGAAATGAAATGAGTTTATTATTATATCACAAAGATATATTATTGTTATGGTCATATTCTCATTGTTATTCTATATGGGTCCTTTTATTTTCATTCTTTATGGTTTTTATTATTCCTTTATCGTTATCAGTATTTATCAAATTGGTGATACATTCTCACAATGATATGGGTCAAACCCTCGTCACTGGATACAAATATTTAGAATTCATAGAGGCATTCCTATGTCCGGGCGTAACTATGGATGAATTTAGATAATCAAATATTGGATATTATAATGTTTAATCATAAACCTTATTTTTATATGATTTATTTATTCTGATCTTTGTAGATGGATATAGGTTGGTCAAAACATGATTGAGAGTTATAATAATGCCTGGTTGGAACCTATATATTGGAATTCTATATTTCTAGGGATGGGGATTAAAATTATTGTGTTTTTTATTATTTTTAATTTTATATATTTTTTTTAATTTATAGGTGATAATTTTATTTATTTACTTGTATCCAAGTGTATAAAAATAGTATTAATACAGGAATCATAATTGGCATATAGGTTTACATGAAAAATGTGTGATTGTTTGTAATTAAGAAAAATAAATTGGGATAATTTTATTAATTAAACATCTATAATAATTTTTTTCTCAAAAAAACATATTTGAGGTTTATTAAATGGATAGAAAAACAATGATTATTTTTTCAGTGTTTATCACTTAAATATGAAGATGTTATCGATATATATATATATTGTTATAACAACCCTAAAGTGGGTAGTTCTAGAATTGGATTTATTTAGTGTGGATGAAACCCATAGAGTAGGTAGATTAGGAATGTATACTAGTATGGGTATGAATAGTAATGAATGAAGAAATATTTATGGTGAGGTGCACTTTTTTGGTGAAAATGGTAGGGTCAGTTTGATGCCTAGCCAAACTGATTAGGCATGTGAGCCCAGTAATGATGTGATAAAACTCATGGTGACATGTGTCATGTATTTTATCAAGTTATGACAATATTATATTCATTTTTTTTTCAAATTCAACTAACATTTAGAACAGTTTATAGTTGTTGTGATATTTGGCTTTTCTAAATTTTGTCTTACCATAGTTGAATGATAGTTTTTTATAAGTAATCATATGAGGTACCTGATATATTATTATATAATATTTATTGTGTGAATATGTTCTTAAAGAAAATTTATTAAATACAATTTACCTTGTAAATGTATGTGATGTATGAACATTAAAAATATATAAATATTTATACAAATGATGCTATTATAAGAGGCTGATATGAATTAAGATTTACAACTTGAGTATGTATTGAATGTAGGGAATGTGATGTAAATTCCCTATGAACTTGTTTTCAATACTAAGGATAACTTGGATATAAATTTTTAAAGGGATTAGTGAAATTTGATATTATTTTTAATGTACGATCAATAATGTTTGCTTATGTAGAATAACATATGTCTTTGGATTATAAATTTATTGAAAATATTTTTATTTGTGGAATATTATATAATAGTTAGTTAAATTTTACCTTTTATTATGTAGAAATATTCCAAATAGGCATTAATCCATTGAGAGTAGAGATAAGGTGATACCGATCACTTTAAAAGTGAATAACTTAATAGATTTACCCATTATATTATATTGTGATTCTTTTGGTATTTTGATAAAGGGTTCAAAAAAATGGAAGTGTAAATAACCAAATATATTCTTGATTTTAAATATCTACCATAATAAATATTTGTGTGTGAGTAGGATCCCATGATACAATGAATAATATTGAAATAATTCAATTAATATTTTTACTAATTTGTACTACTAACAATATACAATTTGACTTGGATGATTTTTAATCTAGAATGTGAGGAATAACTATTGTAGAGGATCATGAATATTGGAGTTATAAGGGAATATGTATCTCATTTTCATTGAGATGAAACACTAATAATGGTTTTTTATGATTCCTCATAAGAATATATGGATTCTAATATAGTGATTGACATGAGTATCACATGTTAGTGACCAAAGGTGAACATCTTTTTAGGTATGTCCTAAAAGTTTCGAGATAATATGTGAATTTTGGAAAGGATATTCAATTTTTCTTTTCATTTTTTATAATACAAATCAGACATATAAATTTGGATAAATTTATATACAAAAATAATTTTTACACATGAAATAAAATAGAACAAACTCACATAATCAATGTTTTAGTTACTTTTGGAACGTTGAACAAATTTCATCATCAATATGTAAAATTGAACAAAATACTTCAACTCATAACCCTTATAATCCAATAAATATATATTTTACACCTATGATCACCAGGATAAAAATAGAAACACACAAAATTTGTGATATGAAGTTCCCAATAATGGGTAAAACAATATCAATGGGACATAATGGAATTATAAATAGATTATAAGTACATGAGATGAATAAAAATGCCAAAATTGCATTAATAATGGAATAAGATTATAAAATCATAATAATTTATCATGAGGAAAAAATTCATAATCAAAAAACATAAAATAGAGAAGTAAAACAGTAAAGGATGATCGTGAAAACCTAACATACACCTTATTCATAAATATGCATGGCTACATAAATTTGAAATTTGGATTGATAAATAAATGTGTCATATAAATAACCATAGGATATCATGATCATATAGAATGGTTAACCAACAATAAATTCATATCATTGTGAAAAGGGATATCCACTTTTGTCTTGTAACATAGTTGACTCGGATAAATACCCAAGTCCCAAAAAAGTGGATTGTGATAAACATGTATATCTAATAACATAATAAATCATGAGATATAAATATTTACTAAAACCATTGGGGGAAAATATAAATTATATTTTATCTGTCCTTTTCATGAAATATCCATTTATATTTTTTCCATAAGAATATAAAAAAATAAAAAATATCAAAATAATTTCATAATTAACCCTTGAAATTAAATGGACATCCAAATAAATAAAATAGATATTTGGGTAAATACCCTAAAATCAATATAATTTTGTTTAGGGTATTTACAATATATATAAAAAATGGTATGCATTTATGTTAATAATTTCCTTGTTCAGTTGAATATATTATTTTCTAGGTGAACACCCTTCAATTAAATGAAGTATATATAGGTTATTCACATAAAAAGACACTAAAAAATATGGTATCATTAAGTATAGTTTATAATTTAGTAAGATAAAGGAAATTATGTGCCATTTATCTTATATAGATCTCATATCCACCACCCTACACATACATTAGAACATAAATATAGAATATTAGTATTATTTGGAACAGTGTTAGGTTATAAAAAAAGATATCATTTGAAAAAATATAACAAAATAAATTTCCAAAATAATGGAATATAAAAGAGTATTTACATAGATGAAGAATACATCAACTCGTTATAAATGTTTGAATATGATTTGCAATATAATTTCTTATTTTTTCCACATTTTTTTAATTAAATAAGGGAAAAATCATTTTAATGGTCATAAAGATAAGATAATTGTAATAAAAATATCATCTTAAAAAGCATAATGATTAACATATATAATATAAATAAATTCATTGAAAAATAATTTTTTTTATGAATTTATAATAAAATTGAAGTGAAATTATTAAAATATTCCTCTTAACTTTATTTGATGTTGTATTAAAGATATGGAAATAATATAGATTAAAAAAATTTAAAATGAAATAAAGAGTATTTTAATTCTTTAATAAAATAATAAAATTTCAAAAAGTGGAAGATTGAAAATAAATAGATTTAATGTAGAGGAGACCTTGTGAGGAATATGGTAAATGGTATTGATTCCATTATGAACTCCATAGGATTTGACGTAAAAAGATTTTTTTTTAATTTTAATATCATTATTAATATTAAAATTTTATCATCTCATAATCATATAAATATTTTTAATAATTATATTATATTCAATAATAGAATCTATTTCTGGGAATTTATTTTAAGGAAATAAGTGTACAATATAATCTTTTAGTTGGTTAGAAAAAATCTACACTTGGTGAATGATTTCATTTTTAGAATAATAAAATAGATATAATAAATAATAAATAATAAATATTTTATATTAAAAATAAATTAGAGTATAAATATAACACTATTTTGATGTTATAATTTAAAACTAATTACCTTATCGAATGGGGTAAGAAGAAAACTAAAAATAAAATAAATTTATTTTGAAACCAATATTTCAAAAAATTAACTTCCTATGAAAAATGGTTTGATGAGAGAAAATTTTTAATATATCATTGATAAATTATTACAATTAATTTATTAACATAAAAATTATATCATGGAAGAAAACAAATTATAAGCTAAAAATATTTTGAACCCAAAAAATTTCTAATATGAAATTAAAGAGATACTTATGAACCCATACATTGATATTGTAATGGCATATAAATTGGGTCCAATGATAGGGAATGTATGATCTATCATTGATAATAGGTTAAAGGGGTGATAATAAGATATAATTATATTAATGTAACTATAACATCCTTGATTTCAATGCACATTTTTTAGTTATGATGCATATTACATTTTTTTCTTCCAATAGAGGTATGTCTTATGGGATAGGGATATCAAAGTTAATGTTTTAGAGGATAGGGGATTGTGTGGGTTTCATGGTGGTTAGAATAATTCCATTAGATATCTAGAGAGGTACACTATCCATTTTGTGATTCTAGTAGAGATACTTGTGATTCTTAAGATCCCACTAGCATACGAGTTGTTCCGAGATGAAAACACCATTAATGGAATTTTGGTTATTTTGATATTATCGTATTTTAATCCTAACCGTCATATTTATTAATCCCTATTATTATTAGAACCTCCAAAAAAGGCCTTAATTGGTGTTTTAGGCTCCCTTATACTCTTCTATTGTGTGTATGAAGTCTTGAATGATCTATTTTCACTTATCAATGTAAGATCAATATTTTATAATACTAATTCACCTTATTTCCTTAGAATTGATCATAGTTCAGAATCATGATATCTTGATCTATAAATCTCTACCTTAATATAATAGAGAATATAAAATTCATTGATATATATATGTTGGATTATGATAATTGGTGACATCTCCTTAATCAATCCTATATCATCCAAAGGTGATGAATCTCCTTTGGTCAGTTGATATGGATTTCATCACATTTCCTGAACTATTCCATTAACCGCAATTTCCGATACTCTATTATGATGGGTTGATTATTATTCCCATTAATTATTGTTCATAAAAATGATCCAAGTAATGTCCCTCATTGGATTTGGAATGTTTGTATCATCAAACTAGATGTAGGAATTAATTACCATCTTGAGACTTTATATAGTGTTTTTTGGAATGATTCTTTTAGGTATAGGTTCCTAGTGTAGGTTTCCTTGCATAATAGAGTATCAAAATAATATAGATAAAACGAAAATATCCATCCATAAAAATAATTTCAGTTAAATGGAAATACTGTTAGGTGGCTGGGAAAAAGGGAAGCTACTAATTACAACAAAAATGAACCCCAGGTAGAGTGTTATGGTGTTGATCTCTATATGTGGTTTAAAAACTAAATAAGTATTTATATATGACCCTATATAAGTTCCAAATTAAAATGTGGAAGATTTTATTCACAAAAATCTGGGTAATAATGAATTTTTAAAAATGTATATCCCTACGATAACTCAATAAAATATAGCGGTTTCACCTTAAAATCATAAATTAAAAGACTAAAAATAATCATGGGAAAGAAATGTTTTTTTGATAATTAAGGGAAATTCCTATTGTTCATAGGAATATTTCTCCATATGTCCCTCTCCCTCAATGATTAAAATCCAAGAATAAAAAATTGGTTTTCGTCAAATCCTTGGGATTTTTATGAATCTCCCTGTGAATATTACCTTCACCCAAGCTTTAATTTAGATACCATCATATTTGAAATATCTTAAGAAAATGGTTAAAAATGATAAAAAATTATAGGATTTCACCAATTATAGCCTCACTGAAGAGTTAATTGCTTTTATTCAAAAAAAACCCCAACAACGAATAAATATACAGGGTGTTGTTTCATTCATTGCACCTTGGGGAATAGTAGTCAATGAAATTTTCATTATGAATTTGGTACAAGAATTAATCCGCTTCCATTCTAAAAATTTCAATATTATCGTTTAGTGGAATTAAAACCTACCATTGTAGACTTAAAATTACTTGACTACTCTTTTACACACCCATTATAATGTTGTTGATCTTTTTTAGGAGTTAGTAATATTTTATTGTCTTCACACATTCTTGTTATAAAAATGGATTGTGAAAAAGAAGTACCTATAATTTTTTATAGGAAGTTTTTGGAAAATGGTGGATATGGTATAAATGTAGGAAAAGGAAGTATTATTTTTATGATTGGTGAAAAATAAGAAGAGTTTCTTTTGCCTAATAATCGGAAATAACCAACATTTGGTAAAAATTGTTCAAGGGATGAATCCTGGAAGCAGAGGAATCCTTAAATTAAGGAAAAAAATTATTAAATAATATATATCTGATGAAATTCAGTTAAATGATGAAATTATATCTTTATAACATTTTTAATGTCTTAAAAATGAGAATCTAGGTAATCTCCAATAACTGGGCAGTATCTCTATTCTAGTCGTTGAGAGTTTTCAACAAGATGAAATTTGTGTTCAATAAAATTGCAAATTTCATTGAGAGCTTGAGGTGGAATTTCCCATCTTAAAAAGGATTAGGACCATCTTTTTACTTTTGAAGGAGATATATTCCAACAATACTATGTATATTCAATGAAAATTATTTTAAAAAAATCTGGTCATTGAGTTAAATGATCATCCACATTGGACATCTATGAGGAAAAAAGTATTTTTTAACATGGAATTTAGAGTTTGTTAACATTCCTAACTCATATTAAGAAACATGTTGAAGAAATTATACCTATTTTTCTTAATATTCTATCATCTAGTGAATCGGCACCATAACATGAGCTTAAACCATTTCCATAACACAAAAAATATTAATTTTTCGTTGAAAAATCCTCACACTCGGTCATCAATTCAGATGAAATAGATAAAAACCAAGATATTATATTTATATTTGTTGATGACACACAAAATTTATATATTCTAGAACTTTTTAGATATAAAATGGATTATTCATTCATTATATATTCATAGGATACCTATCAAAACTAATCACAGTAATTGATTAAAAGCATTATAACATTAAAATAAACCATGAAAGGGGTTTTTAGAGAGGTGGATATTAAATTTCATGATGTTTTAATTGTATATCCGATTTCCAATAGTGAATGTGTCTTTCTGGTACAAATTGTACCTAATAATTGAGGTTCTACTATTGTAAAACATGATAAAAATGAGAAATTCAGGTCATAAAAGCTTCCAAATGTATAGTTTGTATCATTTATATAAATACCAATTCTAAAACTAGAAATTATCATATTCTGATTCAATTTCATGACAAAATTATTAGAAGGTTAGATGGAAATGATTTTTTCTATTTTTTGGATGGTTATTCTGGTTATAACCAGATTGTTGTATCCCTATAAGACTAGGAAAAAAGAACTTTTAGATGACCTATTGGGACATTTTCTTACCAATGAATGTTATTTGGATTATTTAGTGTGCCAAATACCTTCCAAATATGTCTTTTGGATATATTTTCAAATATTAATGAGTAAATTATTGAGTTTTTCATGGTTGATATTTCCCATATTGGTTGTATGTTTTAGAACATCTTGGAAAATATGGATGTTGTATTAGAGAGAATCATAGACACCAGTATTGTTCAAAATTGGAAGAAATTTCCATTTATTCATTCTAAAGGAATTGTACTATGTCACATGGTTTCTAGTAGGGGTATAGTGGTATAAAATTCTAATATACCGGTTATTTATAAGCTTCTCCATCCCATGAATATCAATGGTGTAAGATGTTTTCTTGTCCATGTTGGTTTTTATCAGATATTAAAAAAATATTTTTCTAAAATCATTATACCTTTTGGTTTGCTGAATGTGAAATATGCTCCACTCATGTCTGATGAAAAATGTTTAGAATATTATATTATACATAATGAGAAACTCACATCTTCACCCATCATAGTTTCACCCAATTGGAATTTTCCTTTTAAACATATGTGTGACTCAATTGATATGTTTATTGGATTAGATTTAGGCTAGACGAATGGAAATATATTTCATGCGGTGTACTATGCATTTGATACTAGGATTACTCTCAAATAAATTACATAATAAATGAGAATTATTTATTTACTATTGTAATTTCCCTATATAAATTTATTCAATATGTAATTTGATCCATATTTATAGTTTTCACAGACCATTTTTCCTTGGAAACAATGTTATCCAAAAAAGAGGTAAAAACTAAGTATATATGATGGATATTTTTACTAAACTAGCTTTACTTAAAAATTAAATACTTGAAGGGTGATTAATCCTTCATGGAAGATCATTTTACTATATTTTCATATACCCAAACTGATGATCATGAGGAGATCAAATCAAAATTTTTTAGTGAAAAATGGCTCACTATTTAGATTAAACAATTTTATTATTATGCATATTTTGTTAACCTCTTATCCTTCAGATTCATACCTGAATAATTTACCCATAAAAAAATAAATAAATTCAATACTAAGACTAATTAACACAAAGGGGATGACCCACCCTTTTTTAGAAGGTGTGATGATGGAATTCTTCAGAGGTGAGCTCCTGAAGAGGAGATGTTACCGATTCTAGAAATATTTCACTCACCACCTTGGGGTGGAAATATTGGTGGGGAAATAGTAGAAACAAAAGACTTCAAATATAGATTTTATGGTTCATTTTTATTCAAATTCTTTAAGATCATAGTTGTTGTTTGTGATAAATATCAAAGGTTAGGGATTATTGGATGAAAAAATGAGATTCCGGGGAATCATATTTTAGATGTTGAAATTTTTAATGTTTGGGATTTGGATTTTATAGGACCATTCCCATAATATTATAGGAATGAATATATATTAGTTTTTTGAAAATTATGATTCAATGTTGGTTGAATTGGTGGGACTCTGAAATAATAAAGAAAATAGTGTGATTAAAATAAATAAGAAAATCATCATTTTTATATTAATGGTGATATAATATTTTATAACTAATATTGAAAATAACATTCAAAATTACAATTTGAAATATTTGATGGAGAAATATGGATGTCTGCACGTTATTGGAACTCCATACCATCCATAATCTAGTTGAAAAGTATAAATTTCAAATTGGGATTCAAACAAAATTTTGATAAAATTGTGTATAATTCCAGAAAAGACTAGTCTTTAAATATTTAAAATAGTTATTATGAATTTATTTTAATTTTTCATTTTTTTATATTAGTTTGGTTACTTCTCTCTGTATAGGGCCTAAGATAAATTCATATGTATATAGTAGTTAGTAACATAAAATCTTACTGAGTAAGAGAATTCACTATCTTACATTGGATAGTTTAGAATCATAGTGGAAGACAAAATTTCTTGAGAAATATATCGTAAGATAATTTTCATAGAAATGCATAAGATAAATATCTCAGTAGATAGTTATTCTTACACGATTCCATTGTTGAGAGTTGGAACTTGAACTAACCAAATTATCAACATGGATGAATACAAAAGAGGGATGAGCTTGAAAAACCTAACCCGTGACTTAGTTCCATAGTTAGTGATTTGAAGAAGGAAATACAAATTCTGAGCTTTGATTATGGGTAAAAATTGGATCTTGGTAATGGGTTTTACTAAAACCATGGCTGATTACACTATACATTGATCCATAGGCTGAAGACAAACCATTATCAAACTCTAGATATGAAATTTTGAATTCTTGTTTCTTTTTCTCACTAACAACGAAGAGCCCTAGATGGACATCTGGGTCGTGAAGAAAATAAAAGAGATCCTATGGCGATCGAGAAGAAGATGGATTGAGAAAAAATGCGCCATTATGAGTATCAATATCTGGATCTGATGGATTGATGATGCCAATGAGCATTCCACCATAGGCCATCATGAGTTCACAGCTCACATTGTGGCTGAAAGTAATGAGGTCATAGATTCATGTTACAACCAAGGGAGAAAAACAAATTCATGGAGGTTACAATGATAATAAACACTGTTAATCGATCGTGCTATGTATTTATTGAATTTAAATTTTTAATTTTTCCCATGCTTTGATGATTTTCTATTCTACTGTGTTCCCTGGGTAAATATTCAAATGAAAAAATCCATGTGTTTTCCTTTATGATGGAAATTATTTTGAAGGGGTGACATTCTGATTTTTCTATGAGTTATTCTCTCATGTAACAGACACTCGATAAGAAGATGTATTCATTTTTAACAAGACATGAGGATATTTAGGTGGATGTAGTTGTAATATAACAACCAATGTAGAATCGAGGGGACATTGGATATGATTTTTGGTTCTTGATTGGAGGATTTATTAGGCATGAATTGGGGATTCATTATTTTCTCATTAACGGCGGAATTGGTTTTGGGCACATATAACTACTACATATTATATGAAATTCACCAAGAAAGGGTTTTGTTTGTTTTTTCATAGCTTCCATAGTTGAACTTGTATCTAAAATATATTGTGGTACCTATCATAAAATCTTTTAAAAGTGTAAATGAAATTGATTCTCTTACATTTTACATTCATTTAATTAGAAAAATGACAGGTGTATGGTGGTAATAATGACGAACAAGTGACTGTAACAATTTAACGTGGATGACAAATAAATGAATAAAAAAGTGATCACTATTAGTTTTTTATACTCAACACAATTGTGTGAAATTTATTATGCCCAAACATTAAATGATGAACTTCAATAGATGAGAATGGGTAAGAGTTTCAACAAGTGCATGGGTTCATTCCTTCGTGTGGAAACAAAGGAAGAATTATTGTATTCATCTATTTCATTCATTTTTTGTTTTTAACCCTCATTTCATTGATTAAAAAGATAATTTTAGGCTAAAAATATAGTTTTGAAATTAGGTGTATAGATTCATCTCTTTAAATCATTATTTAAGAAACTGTATACTAAATTTCATTCAAAATGTTTTCTTTTTCATTTTTAAGAGATTTGTTCATTATGAACTAACAAATCATTATATTTTTTTAAATATTATTGAAAAAGATTTTTCCTATTTATTTTATTTTTTATTTAAATTAAATTTTCATATACAAAGAAATTTATAAATCCAATAATAGAACATAACCTCATGTTTAGATCTTTTTAACACCCACACTTATTTTATTTTTACTTCTAGCGCAATTTTCATTCCAGTTGTAATCTTAGTCACTTCAATTTTGTTTCGTGAAAAGTATTTCTATAATTTTTCTTTTTATATTTGTTATGTTTTTAATTAGTTTTGGATTATATTTCTTGGAATACATATCTTATGCCTTCTATGTGATGATTATACATTTCTTGTTACTGTCTAGATTTTTTTTTGTTTAACAACAATGGAAATAAATAACTTTGAAACAAAGGTCCATGCGTAAACATGTGGACATTAAACCAAGTCCACACATAACATTGTGAACACATAATTAGTTTTAATGATTACATTTTGAACATGTAATAGGTTCACTAATATGTAGTTTTACCTTATTGGTGGGAAACACCACCATTCCCAGTGGAATCCATTTTATCATTGTGGATTAGGTTACCCCTTACTCCCATAATGGAGCAGGCCTGTCGACTTGTTACAATTATTATCTCATGAGATATAAATAATTACCCAATAAATTGTTCGGAGAGATAGGATACACCCATCACATAATGATGTCATACATACGTGTTTTATAAGATAAAAAAAATCAATCATGTCATAAACCATAAAATGTCATGGGTTTCTAATAAAGAGAATTCATATATACCTCTTTCTACCGTTGACATAAAGATTTTAATTTTTTTATTCTATAATATAGTTGTAATGTGCTTAATTTTTCTAGAATGTGGTTTTACAGGGATTCAGTGGATAAAATGAAGAAAATTTTTAGAATTTACCTATTACATGTTGTGAACCATCAATACACATCATGTGATAGGATTTCACAGCATCGAAAAAGTTGGGATCCAAGACGTGAACTATGTCATGAAGAAAGAATAAAAATAATTCATTACACATCATTAATTTACAATAAATGATGATACCTCATTCAAACCAATTTATTTATAAATCCACTCTAGAGATATAGTATGAAATCTAGTATACGTCGCGAGTCATTGGTACACAACTAGAATGATATAAAACCTCTTATTTTTAAGAGATATGTGTGATATATGGGTAATATTCAGAAACCAAGAATATTTACACTAATTCATAATTACATGAAATAAAATACATTACATGTCACATAATTTATTATCTATAAATACAACATCCCTATTATGGTTTTTCCAAATCCTAAAGAGCACAATTCATTTTTAAATTTGTTCTCTTTTGATTTTCCTTTGAACCCTTTATTATAAAACAAAAATTTCATCATTATTTCACTATTTTATTAGAATACATGTGTCATGAATGGAGTTTTTATCTTCACCTTCAATTCCCATTAACGCCGATTAATATCATTCATCACCAAACTCATGTCGAATCATATTCCTCATTTATTACAAGTATTTCAATATGTTTTGATTTATATCATTTTGATCCCCATTATAGGATAACCCCCTTTAGTGAATTTGAACAATTACATTATTTTTAATTGTTCGATTTCAAATAATCATTTCATGTCAAGTGCGGTACTTATTGGTTTATTTTCATCTCATCCTACCATGAAATTCGAAATCCATTCAAGGGTATAGATTGAGAGTATGGGAATCTGAATAATTAAATCTATTATTCTAAACATGGTAACCATAAGGATTAGTAATCCATGTAAATGATTAATTTTTATCCAATTTCATTACGAATCAATGATCAAACGATATTTAAGCAGAATACCCTCTACCAATTTTAGTATATTAGGTTGTGACTAATAGCCTAATATAATTTCTTCTATAGGATCTATGATTAATGAATTTGGGTTTTCACTATCTCCCAACCAAGGAATAGCTACCTCCTAGGTAGAACTAGGTGACTTGACCAAATTCAACTAGCGACGTCTGATTTCTTCACATCATAAACAATAATATCCTACCATGATTATAATTAAGATCATCCTTTTTAGAGATACCCAAAATTAATCACAACACCTATCTCTTTATTGAAGCAACCTTAATTTGTCTAGAAATTCCTAAACTAAAAAAACTACAAAGGACTAATACCCCAAAGGGTCTTCATCCATTGACATCTAGAATCCAGAAAAACTCCAAATTGGATCAACCCTAGAATCTCACGATACTACTCTCTTATATTAAGTTATTTTTGGGAAACATTACAATTATAATCAGACTGTGACCCTTGTGAATTCAGTGATGTGTGTAGGCAAGTCAAAATTTGGCACTTTTACTAGGGAACCAATGCCCTATATTCAAGCGTGTGTTGAAAACCCAATTATTATGTTTCACTGGAACCATTTCCTTCTTTATATTTTAAGACACCCATGTGTCATTAGATTTTAGTACAGTTCATGTACTAGGGTCCTTCGACTCGTTCGAATATCATTGAGGCAAATTAATAAATATCCCTCAATACACAGATTGAAGGGTTCCTATTTGCATGTCACCGGTATACAATGGCCTAACAACATGATCAAGTGGTACCTATCCCACTAAACTCTCAAGGAAATCAATAAATTATTCTTGGGGAGAACTCAATGCATCAATAGAGGACCATCATGGATTATGGCTTTTTGTAAATCCATGATTCCACTCCAAGCATCATTCTTACCCACATCAAATAGCATGCTGTCATAATCGTACCTGGACTCATTAATATGATTTAGAACAAGGGGAAATTCAATTGACTCCAAAGAGAATATTCATGTGAGCTCATCTCTAACTTCCTGGAAGTTTGATATACCTTTTGAAACTAGGGAATTTCTTCAGATGCAATCAGAATTCATGTTTTCCCATTCTCTTTATGATACAGAGTTTAGGAAATTCTAAAAGGTCATAGTATTGTATCAATTGTTACATGGGATAATATTTCAATGAAGTTTTTGGATAAATAAATTCTACTGATCCAGAATTGGAAGCTCTGAAACAACATTCAAAACTTTTCTAAAACTGGTGGATAATCTACTTGGGATGCATGGGAATAATTCAAGGATATGATAATAAACTGTCTACATTATGGGCCATACACATGGATTCCGGTACATACATTATAACAAGCACTCCAGCTAGCCGAAAGAATTGTTTTCGATGCTTCCACTAATGGAGGACTAATGTTTAAAAACTTAGAATCCAGAAGAGTTATACTTGATAAAGTTTTTCACAATTCCAGCCTACGGAAAAGTGATCATGGGCCACCTTGGTGTGGTATCCACTAGGTTGATGAAGACACTAGATTAGCATCACAAGTCGAATATATCATGAAGAAGAATAAATCATTTCAAATGAATACTGAAAAACCCCATCCTACTCCAATAATGGAGATACAAGCATGTGACATGTGTGCTGTCTTGCATCATAACCATGATTTCATGGCAGGATTTGAAGATCCATTGGATTATAATTACGTCAATTACAATAAACAGAACCCTCTTATTTAACAACAGTAACTGTATTACCAGTAGTGTCCTACTTAGTAGTAACCATAAAATAAATTTGGATATTTTCAATAAAGAAGTGGACAAACCAATTTTGGAATCGAGGAAAACCAAGGAATCTAACTATGAACCTAGTTCCCATACCTCGGCAATAGATGAAACAAAACTCTTCATATAAGGTGATTCACATCAATTCCAACCCACTCATCCTAGACCTCAACAATAATCTTCTCCTCCTCAATATAACTTGGAAACCCATATAGCTATTTCCATTAAAAAATATGATCATCAAATTACAACTCAGGCATGAAAAATTAAAAACCAATGATCTTCTTAGAGGAATCTTCATGTTCAAATGGGTTAAATCTTAAAGAGTTTGTCTGATAAATTAACAGTTACCCTACCTGGTATTACGAGGATTCTCCCAAGGGAGTATGATAAAGTGGTAGTGCTATGAAGAATGTATATATTGTTCATTCAAAAACCAAATGGAATATATAAAAAGAAACCTAATGATCCAAAATAATAATCACTAGTACGAGATGATGTTGAGAAAAACACACCACAAGAAGTTTCAGCACCTGATAGTTACAAAACTCATGAGCTAGAAAAGGAACTAGTTTATGTTGACACATTAGAATACATTCAAACTCTTCCTTTAATGGAAATGGGGCGATAAGTTAGATATGAAACAAAATACAAAAATTTCCTAGATATATTCAATTAAATGCACATTAATTTACCATTTTTAGAATCTATTTCACAAATTTCAATTTATAAAAAATTTCAAGGATTTACGATCAAAAAATGAAAAATATAATATCATGGCATCATCTCATTAAATTAATAAACCTCAGTTGTTGTCTATAAGAAAATACCATAAAAATTAATGATCCCATCAATTATTCAATTCCCTATGCTATTAGAGAATTCATGTTTCAAGGATCTCCATGAAATCTTGGATCCAATATCCACTTAATGACAATGACTGTTTTCAACAAGATAGTACTCCATGAACAAAAAAAATTGTGTATCACAACTACTTGGAGACTGATCAGTGAAATACCCTAGGGGTATTCTTGAATATGTGTTAGCTAAAATAAAAGAATTCTTGTTTCTAGAAGACATCCATGTTTTTGACATGGAAGAAGAAGAAGACGTCCAAATTATTCATAGACGACCATTCATATACATAGGAATGGATTTTATATATTTGAATCAAGGATTCATGATCATCTGAGTTATTGAAGAATAGGTAGTGTTTTAACTAGTCAAACATTTACAATAATTAGATGATGTTGTTGATTTAAGCACCATATCTCTTTCCCAAAAAAGAGATGAGTACAAGGCCATATAAGGATAATGTGTTTATTCTATCTCAGAGATTGAAAACGTGTAACATTTTTAGGATTTAAGCATCATTAAAACTCTCATAAGGAATCCCTTCCCACCATTCATTCCATCCATCATTCAACCACCAAATCTAGAACTAAAACCTCTACCCTGAACTCTATAGAACTTATATATTAGAGTTTCAAACTATTTTCCAATTATTATAAATTCTGAACAATATTATGAAGGATAATAGAAATATGTTAATGTTTTGAAGATACATAAGAAGAAAAAATCTTGATGAGTGCCATAAATTAAAGGAATTAATCATACGAAATACAATCATAAGATTCTATAAGAAGTTGATGGAAATCCTAAACATCAACCTCAAAGGGAGATCACACCACTGATGAAGGAATACATTAAAAATGGTGCATTTAAACTCTTTTATTCTAGAATAATCACTTCCAAATGATATTGTGAATGGGTACACCCTCTAAAAATTTTACCTAAGAAGAGATGACTCAGAGTAGAGAGAAGTAATGGAATTTAATTAATTTTCACACACACCATCTCTGGAAGGAGATTCTGAATAGATTAAAAATTCCTAAATACAAAAAAAAAGAATGATCTTCTTCCATTAACCTTGATGGATCAGATGATGTAAAGTCTTGAGAGGCATGAATTATATTGTTACCTATATGGATATTCGCGATACAACTAAATATAAGTCGATCTCGTTGATTACCCAAATACCACATTGTATCCAGCAAAGGTTTTATCAATGGAAATCCATTATAATAATCATTCCATATATTATAATCACATATCATGATGATACATATTATGTGACCATAAAACATTATTTTTCCACTTAAATTTTTTGAATTTTGACAATATGACAGACAATGTAGTGATCGGTATGTTGTTTCAAATCGGACAACACACGATTATTTTTTTGGCAATATTAACCTACACATATGGATATTAATATGACCCTTATTGATATTAAACCCTCCAACTAAATAGTATCTTCACCCATGAATGTATAAATATAATTTATGCATCTTATAAGAGCCCATACTATAGTAAAACTATTGGTATTTTTTATGTCACAAATAATTAGTTATAAGTAATTAATTAATTTTAAAAAAATTTATTTACATAAAAAAATTCATAAATTATAAATTCTAGGAATTCTCTTTTTAATATAATTTTACTAGAACTTATATAATTTTTTAGGGCATTGTGAAATTAGTTTTAATTATAAATTCTGTATTATTCAAGTATGTTATGATTTGAATTAAAAATTAAATTAATCCAACATAGAAAATAAATCATTAAAAATGGAGTTCATTTTTGGATTCTAGACATTGAAAAATGGTTGGAGTGAAATTTTTGTATCTTTCTGAAATACCTGAATTTTTGGTGATTAGTAAAATATGATAATTTACAATAATTGCTAAATACAAGAATTTTGATTTCATTAGATGATGTATGGCATATTTAATGAAATTATCATGAACTATCATACACAAATTACTGTTCTTGGTCATATAATCAATGCTATTACTGGTATTGTGGATAAATAATAAATTAATAACTATAATATTGTGATAACTCCTCCCCCTCCACTATAAATACAACCATTCACACCCTCATTTACTCACACCATTAAAGATTAAATACTTGCTAAAACTCTTACCAAACATCTTACCTAGACCCTACCCCACGTCCATGTTCTTCTGGTCTCATCAATAGACCAATCCAAGTTGCCGTAATGAGGATTCAAGAGGATAATCATCTCTCTCTTTTCCTTTAATTTCCACACAATTTCAAGTTATTTTCTTAATCTCTCACCACCTAACGTCATACACAGGTATGGTAACACCATTACATAAAATATACTATTTCAGTATGATAATAATGGGATAATATTTCATCCAACTCACTTCTCCTCTTCATATTATTTTACAATGGAAAACATTGTTCATGAGGTGTTAATTTATCACCTTCAAGAACGACATGTTTTAATTTTTCTTTACCGCATTCAGATCTTCTCATGAAACCATTTTTATGGTTGAACAAGATTATTTTATTTGTATCATATCCTATTTAATGTTATATAATTTACTTCTATACATATTACAAAATGATTAAAAAAACAAGTTCGTTATGGTCTAAAAACCGCCCGAATTAACCCAAATGATCATCGTTAAATTCATATATAATGATTCATCCACATGGTATATTAAATAATTCATTATAAGATCATCTAAACTCTAAGTATATCATTAATAACATGAAATATCAGTTCTTTATGTTTATCCATGTTCTACATTAACTTCTATTCATGAATACAATTGAATCATTTGAGAAAACTATTAAAATGAACATTCCCAAAAAATGAATTTAAACTATATAAATCATACAAATGACCTTAAATGAACATAAGAAAACATTAATGATGATTATTAATGTATAAAAGTTTTTGTAGTTGTTAATTAATGAATCTAATGTGATTATATAATACATTAATGTGACGAAATCATTTAGATACAAGGTAAGATGAATTTATCGACCTTAACATTCTTTCATCAGTTTCTCCCACTTTCAATCAATTATAGGTGTGGTTACTCCATAAAAATAATTTTTTCATAATTATATTAATCTTTCTAGGATATAAATGTTTCTCAGTAGAGTTTATTTCAAACAAAATTTATTCCAAAGTAACTTTTCTTTCAAAACCACATCTTTATCTTCCCAATGAATTTTCAACTTCACTAACTGTTGACTGTTTTATGTCTCAAACGTTTTCCCTTTTTAATTTTGGGAGAAAAATGTTTATGAATGTATTAATTATGAGGTGAAACTGATTCCTTTCCAATTTTTATTTTATGTTTATATTTGACTTATGTTCTATGTGTCATGCATGATAATTTAAATGTTATGATGTGACGGGTGAATCCATAATTATATAGAACTCTACATCCTTGGGTAAAGTGACAAATCTCATTATTTAAGGTGAAATTAATTGTGAACATGATGATAGTTTTTTTCCCAACTATGTGTGATAGTTTACCGCTAAGACATGATGTTTCATTTTTATGAATTTCAACATTTCAAGTCCTTTATTAATGTTTCCTCTTATGTTAAAGATCATTTGCCTCTGTTATGATTATGCTCGACAATTGTTATATTTTTCATATCTATCCTCCTACTAGGATTTCATATCACCCTTTTTTTAATGTATACCTTAGGTGATTATAAATTCAAAAGATTCTTCAAGGGAATATAAAAAGCTGGAGAAGATTGAATTAAATAAATTTTTATTTATTATGTTGTATATGAATTGTTTGGTCCTAGTTTTCCCAAGACACTAAACCTCTAGATCCTACTAGTATAATACTATTATGTTTTTTATATTTATAATGATTTAATATTTTGTATGAAAATTCATGGTCGCTAAAGTTGGAATCATAGGAAAGGTTTGGTTAATATGAGATTTAGGATTAGTGAATGTTAGACAAAACCTAAAGTATGATTTTAAATACAAATTGTTGGAGTTTGTTGACTAGAACCAACTAAACTATACTTTATTCATTTAGAAAAGAGTTATTGCATCATGCTTGTTATTTTACATGAAAATGCATGTGATAATGTCCAAAGGACAACTGTTGCATTAAAGGGTCATAGCAGATCCCTGCGATGATGAGAACCCAGAATTGCCATAACAGTATTCATGAATATATGTTCTATGGATGAATGATGTTATTTGAGGGACAAAAATAATACAGGCCATTAAGGGTTAGGACTCAGAAAACTTTGAGGAACCATCTCATGGTGTGCGCCCTTGGTAATATACAAGAGAATATTATCAGAACGAGACCTGCCAGTAGGAAATCCACATTTTAGAGTGTCATTGGATGTTCCTATATACGGACATGTGTATTGGCTCTTAGACTTTATGAATATTATTAATGAGTATTAAAACATGCACACATAGATTTATTGATGAAAACTGTGATGACACACTATTCGTAGTGAGGTAGGATGCGTTGGGTGTTTCTCAAGTAATACTACATTGATAGATAATGCGAGAAACAATTTTTCCCTTTTTTTACATAACAGAAGTAGATATCGCAGGCCCATTGATAGAAATTATACACCATTAATAAATCCATGGCCATTGTAAGGTATGAGAAAGTTCAATTCTAGGAATTTAATGAAAGAATAATCGAGAAAATAGGTTGATGGATCTAACACGCAACCCACATGATTAGAGATATCGAGCCAAAGGGATTACATTACACGGTAAGCATTCGTTGGTGGTGACATGTCATTTTGGTGTTACCTTCTTTCTCTATGGGTTCCTTGGCATGTTTTCAGATGAAACCCTTGGAATTTAGGTAGGCTCCATCTAATGCCATGTGAAAAATAGGCCTAGAGTGTCACACTCTATGTGTGTCCATGTATCTTAGTTAAATATAAATTTAACATGTTGAATAAATATTATTCCTGAATGTGGTTTAATAATTATTCAAGGATTCATAATCGTTTTTATTTCAACACTAGTTATTCGAGAGAATATATTATGGGAGAAATAATATATTTATTAGTGATTAATGTGGTTACATTTATTTCAGATATATATTGTCATTATTAAAGGTATAATAAATGTGGTGGAGGAAATAAAGGAAATAAAAACAAGTACACATCGTGTATTAATGATTACATGTTGATTAATTTTTAGTCGGGATTTTGAAGAAATAATATTGTTTTATTAAATGATATTTATTATAATCATTTTGGGAGCATGTCACGGAATTAAGGTTTCAACATGGGTGATTTCAATAAGAGTTAATGAAAGAAATAAAACATGTTGCATGTTTATTTCTTGTCTTAAATATATAACCTCAAAACTGATTATAAATATCCTCACAACCCAAACACGTTTCCCCAATCGTCGTGCAAAACAATTATAGAAAACACTCTCAAGGCTGAGAGAAATTTTTCCTCATAGAACGCTCTCAAGAAAGAGAGAGATCCACCACCACCACCGGATCAAGGAGATCGAAGTTGGACATCACAAGTGACGGTTCATCCGTGCTAGAACCTAGAGATCCCTTCAACAACATCTAGAGATACGTGGAGGACGTGTGGATCACTACTAAAGGAATCATATACTTGGATTCTATGATGAAATGATGGATCACAACAGATCGTGACTGGAGACATCAATGAAGAAAGAATTTCATCAAGATAATTGTTTTTAATTAATTAAATTAACTGAAACCAACATATGATGATCCTCTCGATGGTTACAGGACGCTTCAATTTATCTTAATTCTTCATTCTATTCTGATGACTAGCCGTTTTATTATTGCGGTGGATCTCTGATTGAACATTGTTTAACGATAAAATTAATGTTGGGAAATACCACCAACCTGACTCCGTTACACCGAGAACCTACAAGTGGTATAAAAGGGATCATATCATTAAATATAATTATTTAGTTTTTTTTCAATTATTTATATGTTTAATAATTTAGTTGTTTCAATTCATGTTAGTCGTTCTTTAAATATGAATCTTGAGATCTGATCATTCTCTCTTGTTTCTCATTCACCTTACATAAAATAATTTTTCTTTTAACATTGATTAAAATAATATAGAGTATCTCATACGAAGGTGCCAAATGTTCCTGGCCATACAACACAAGAATACACAGCATGTATTTAGAAGTACACATCTTGTAGTCTAGGTTCAATGCATCGGGCTGGTTCATCGAATCAGGAAATGTATTGGAGTATAACTATGTCATAAATGACACTGTGTGTTGACCAGGAACAGGTGTCAAACGGTTTTGGGATTACACACCGTTTGGTCCACTGAGCACGACGTGTAGTCCCTTCGGTTTAGGGTTGGACCGTGGACCCCGTACACGGCTTCCCCGGCTAAAAACTGTGTAATGGGGATACTACACGGCGTGTGTCCCACAGAACATGTCGTGTTCTCTGAAAAGTTTCCAAGTACATCTACACATCATCTCCCCAAGCGTGTACTTCAGATGGACAATTACCAAAAGTACACACTGTGTAGTCAGATCTATATGCCATATACTCATCAAAATTATGCATATTTATTAAAATTTGTTATTATATTATACAAATCATTTAGACATGTACCATAGTGTAGGCGTAAAGTTGAGGCACAACATGTGATAGGTGTTTTATATATATGGGTTTAATTTAACATCTGTGTAATTAAAGGGAATTTACCGGGTTTCCTCCAAGGTAAAAGTTACATACCAAAGATAATTTTAAATTTATTTGATTAAAATTTTGATGTATGATAATCTCATGGAAATTTATAAAAGGGTTTAAGATAAAAGGATTGATTAATTAAAGATAATTAATTGATTCGAGAGTGATTTATCTTCAATAAGAACGAATAAAAAATTTTATGCTAGTTTTATTTATCCGTAAACATTGTTTCAAGTATGGTTGATCATAATCTAGACCAGGACCTTTGTATGTGAATGGTTTATTTTAATTAATTTATTTAAATTAAATTTGTTGGCATGCGAGCCTTTTCTTCATTAATATGTAGGGCATATGTGCCTAAGGATTATTTTATGTAAAAAATACCTTTTCCACTCACCAGTGTGTGAGATAAATGCATATGTAATGGATATAGATCCCATGCTAGTGGTGGCAGCTCAAGTCGGGAGGCAAGGTGAAACCAATCCAAGGAGATACAAAGGTGGACAGGTGGAAAGCAATAAACATTAACCCGAAAGGTTCACAATGTCTTCTCCCCTAGGTCTTCGATTAGTTTCTCAACCACTAGATAAACTAACCAATAGAACATGCTAATGATCATACAATTTATTTTATTTCTCTTAGTTTAATGGTTTATTTATTGGGGGTGTGTTATCACAATCACACAATTAATGAATTTAACAAGCATGTAAGATGTACTAAAATAATACCGTCTTATGTGTAAATATTATCTTAATCTTGGTTAATCACTTATGTATATACCACTTCATCTTAATATTCATGTAATCAAATATGATAAAATTTCTATTTATGTATAAGGATAAAATCCCTCAAAAAAATATTATGTCGGTATATCATTCCTTAAGATTGGTTAAAATTGAACCATTTTTCATAGTTCT
Organism: Viscum album; assembly: GCA_963277665.1. NCBI lineage: Eukaryota > Viridiplantae > Streptophyta > Magnoliopsida > Santalales > Viscaceae > Viscum > Viscum album. The sequence goes on along the minus strand of OY728120.1, from coordinate 775,566,445 downwards.
TGACCAACCCTAGTTGGGGTGCTTTAAATTATCATGGGATTATAATTAAAGGTTTTGGGTTGAATTTACTTGGTTCCCATCAAGGTTTGACTACCATAGTAGGCCTTGGTGTGGCCAAGAGGCAATGGTTGAGGAAATCCAAAATAAAAGGATTTCAGAATTGGGGAGACCACTTAGCGGATCAAGGAGCAGTGAGTTAATGATGTTTTCATTTGGAATACCTACCTAAAACCCTTCAATTTTCTTGAAAAAACCTATTTGGGGTAATGTGAAGGGAAATATGGATTCTAGCCACTAGAATATCAAGGCATCATAATATTCTGATGTCAATGGTGAGGGCTATTGGATTTCAATAAAATAGTGGGAGACTAATAAGTATTGATTTATTTATGTGTCTCAGTTTGTGAAATAATGTAATAAAACAATTACTCATCTTAATTTGTAGAAACATCAAGAAAAATTACTTCAAACATATCATTGAAAACCATACACGAAAAGGAAACTCTTCTCACCAGCACCAATTTCCAAGAGTGTCAGAGGCATTTACATGTCATCCTTTTCCATGCAAGGAAATTATACGTATTAGAAGATCATGTTCTAGTTTCACCTAGGAAAGAGGCTAATGATAAGAAAGTATCTCTCTATGGGAAACATATGGATGTTACTATAGATGTCCAGTGTTTCATGCTATCAACCATGTCTAATGAGCTTTTGAAGAAACATGAAAACATGGAAACGTATAGCATGATGTCTCACCTTAAGGATATCTACCAAGAGAAGGCGAGTCAAGAGAGATATGAGATATCCAACACATTCTTTACAAATAATCATGAAGAGTCTGCACCAGCTAGGCGTTATGAATTTATGCTTATTGGCTACATTCAACACCTGGATATCTTAGGGATTAAAATCCCAGATGAGTTGCATACAGATCTCATCCTATCATCACTTCCCATGACCTTATCAATATTTATTGTCAATTAAAACATGATAAATAATGATAAGAGTCTATAGGAACATCTGACCTTGATTCTCCATGTTGATAAGGACATGGTGCTTGACATACCCGTAGTACATATGTTTAATAAGAAAAGGATGGACATGGAAAAGGGACCAAATACTTATAAAGGGTATGAAGCCCATGAGTGTAATCCCTCCAAGAAGGGGAATATATAGAGGTAGGGAAATGAATGGATGGTTTTGTGTTTTTCAAGTTGTAAGAAAGGCCAATGGATGATGAACTACACCCAAAAGCTTGGGTATGCTAAATGGGCATTTGTTATCGAGTGTAATCTTTCAATTTCTACACATTGGGTATTAGATATAGCTAGTGGGGCTCAAATATGTATTCAAATGTAGGAAACAAGTATATTTAGAAAGATTTCATGAGGAGAGGTGGATCTTCGAGCTGCCAATGGCGCAAGGCTGGCTACATTGGCTATTGGAAATTACCACCTCTCATTGCTGACTGGGATGATCTTGGTTTTGAATAACTATTATTATAAGACTAGTGTTACCAAGAACACAATTTCTGTATCTTGTTTAGATATTGATAGATTTATTTTCACGTTTGGAAATAAGGGTTGTATCTATTATATGAACAACAAATTTTATGGTATGGCACATTTAAATAATGGTTTGTATGTATTAAATTATGAAAACCATGTGTTGGAAATCAATAACGAAAAAAACTCACATGACTCATACATCACCCAGTTATGGCATCACCATCTCAGTCATGTAAACGATAAGTGCTTGACAAAGCTCTGCCAAGATGGATATTCAGACTCTACTGTGCTAAAACCACTTGATAGATGTCACGCATGTTTACAAGGTAAAATGACCAAGTCGCCTTTTGTTGGATAGGGTGAAAGGCCCACAGAGCTTATAGGATTGGTGCACACAGATATATGGGGACCATTTCCATTAGAAGCTATAGGTGGATGTTCATATTTCATTACTTTTACTGATGATTTAATTAGATGTGGATATGTCTACTTAGATTGGTATAAGTCATAGTCCTTAGAGAAATTTAAGGAATTCATGATTTTAGTGGAGAATCAGCTTGGTAAGAAGATAAAAAAGCCTTCATCAGATTAAGGTAGAGAATATCTCAACTAAGAATTCATCCATCTTCTACTGGAGTCTGCGATTCTATATCATATCACTCCTCCTTATACACCATAGTGGACTGGTGTTAGTTAAAGGAGGAACTGTACCTTGTTGGACATGGTGAGGTCAATGATGAGTCATGCATATCATCCGTTATCCTTTTGGGGATATGCATTACAATCTGCAACATACACATTAAATCGTGTACCAACCAAGGCGGAAAATGGAATTCCCTCCTAGCTATGGAATGTAAAGAACCCCATTCTTTCTCATACACATGTATGGGGATGTGAGGAATTTTTTAAGGCCTTCCCAGGAAACTAACTATCTCCCCGAGGCACGAGGTGTATCCTTATAGGATATCCCAAGGGAAAAAATGATATTACATATATAACCCTCAAGACAAGAATGCTACTGTCACCAGACAATCAATCTTTCATGAGAGGCAACACATCCTCAAAAGAGATAGTGGGAGAAAGATTGACTTTGAAAAAATTGATGCTCAAGATACATAGGGGTTGGTACAGAAATAAGTTCCACAGGTCCCTGTGGAAGAGGTTTGAGAAACAAATGTACTGCATAGGAGATCAAGAGAGGTAAGGGAACCAGAGATATTTGGTTTACTAGTCACCAAGGATGGAGAATCATTATTGTTGTAAAATGATGAACCTCTCTCATAAAAGGATGTAACAGAATGTTCAGAAGTAGCAAGATGGTTAGGAGCTATGAATTCTGAGATGGATTCCATTTAACAGAACCAAGTCTGGGGTCTTGTCGATGATCCAGTTGATGTAAAGCCTATTGGATGCAAATGTGTATTCAAGAGAAAAATGAACATGGAAAGTCAAGTTGGAACCTATAAACCAAGGCTAGTGGCTAAAGAATTTAGACAGTGTCAATGAATTGTCTATGATGAAACATTATCACCAGTTTCCATGTATAAATCCATAAGAATCATACTTGTCATAGCGTCTTACCATGACTATGAGATTTGGAAAATGGATGTAAAAACAACATTTCTCAATGGAAACCTTCAAGAAGATATCTATATCACACGACCAGAAGGGTTTGTGACCCCAGGTGAAGCCAAACGGATTTTCATGTTGCAGAAATCCATTTTTGGATTAACGTAAGCATCCAGGTCATTTAACATTTGATTAGATGAACCCATGAAGAAATTTGGCTTCATCAAGAACGAATGTGAGCTGTGTGTTTAAAAGAAGTATAATGGGTATCTGATTGTTATCATAGTTGTATATTTTAACGAAATATTGATTATTGGAAATGATGTACCAGTCTTAAAGTCAGTTAATGAATGGTTGAACTAGTGTTTCTCCATGAAGGATGTGGGTGAACCCGCCTACATTCTAAGTATCAATATCATTCTTGATTGATCAAAGAGGCTTCTTGGACCATGTCAGGGTACATACATTGACCAGATACTAAAGAGATTTAGAATGGAACAATCCAAGAGGGGATTGGTTCCAGTGTCACATGGATTACATATTTCTAAGAAAATGTATCCCCAGAAACAACAGGAGAATGATAGAATGAATTCGATCCCATAAGATTCGGCTATAGGATCCATCATGTATGCTATGTTATGTACCAGGCTTGATGTTGCATAGGAACCGATCTTGGTTAATACATATCAAGAAGAACCTAGAGAACAACATTGGACTACTGTTAAGACTATCCTTAAGTATCTGAGAAGAACTAAGGATATATTCATGGTGTATGGAGGAGACGAGGTGCTTGTCATCAAAGGGTATGCTAATGCAGGTTTTTAGACAGATCAAAACGATCTGAAGTCACAATCTGGGTATGTTATATGTCTCAATGGAGGAGTTTTCAGTTGGAAGAGTTCAAAGAAGCATATTGTTTCAGATTCTACAGCGGATTTTGAATATATAGTGGCTTCTGATGCATCGAAGATGTTTTCTGGATTCGTAACATTGTCCTAGAACGTGATGTGCTACCTAGCAGTAATGATCCTATCATGTAGTATTGTGATTATACTGTAGTGGTGGCTCTTGAGAAATAACTAAGGTCATATAAAAGGACAAAGCACATACTCTGAATGTATCACCTCATGAATTATTTCTATCAAAGGGGTGAAGTTGCAGTGAGAAGAGTGTCCATGGAAGAGAACAGGGGAGACCCCATGAATAAAGGCTTATCTATGTAGAAGCATGAATATAATGTGAGAGCTAGCAGATTAATGGTTGTTAGTAGTTCTCTATAGTCCAAGTGGGAGTCTGTTGGAGTTGGTGGCATAGAAAAAACAAATTTGTAATTTATTCATTAATAAAATCCTTTTCACATCATGATTATTCTTCTACGAGACAATGCATGTGAAAATGTCCAAAGGATAGTTGTTGCATTAATGTTTCATAGAGGATCCATGCTATGATGAGAACCCGGAATATCGATAACATTGTTCTTGAATATATTTTCTATGGTTGGATGATGTTATTTGAGGTTCAAAAATAATACAGACCATTGGGGGTGAGGACTCATAAAACATTGAGGCACCCTATCATGGTGTGCGCCCTTGGTAATATCCAGGAGGATATTATGAGAATGATACCCGCTAGTAGGAAATCAACGTTTCCTAGTGTCATTGTATGTTCTTATCTGTGGACGTGTGTGTTGGTCCTTAGTCTTTAATATCATAATTATTGTGTATTACAACTCATGACCATAGATGTATTTATAAAAACTGTGATGACACACTATTCTCAGCGAGGTAGGATACATTGGGTGTTTCACGAGACCATGAATAATGGCAATTGTGGGAGAAATAATTAATGTATTAGCGTGTAATGCAATCACATTTATTTCATAAATATATTTCTATTATTCCAGGTCTAATAAATGTTGTGGAGGAAATAATCAAAATATAAACAAGTACACACCTTGTATTAATGATTACATGGTGTGTAGTTTTCTGTCGGAACATTGAAGAAACAATATTTTTTTATTAAATGATATTTATTATACTCAGTGTGGGTGCATGTATTGGAATTAATTATTTGACATGGGGGATTTCAATAAGAGTTAATGAAATAAATAAAACGTGTAACGTGTTTATTTATTGTCAAAACACTATAACTTCAATCCTGATTATAAATATCCTCACAACCCCACCACTTTTCCCCAATAATTGGGTACAAAAATTCTGGAAAATTATCTCAAGGCGGAGAGAAATCCTTCTTCCAAGAACGCTCTCAAGACTGAGAGAGATCCACCACCACTAGATCAAGGCGATCGAAGTCATACATCACAAGAAAAATGTTCTTCCATGCTAGTACCCGGACATCCCTTCAATGTTGTCCAGAGATACATGGAGAACATGTGGATCACCGCTAGGGGAATCCTATACTTATATTCTATGATGCAATGAAGGATCACATCATATTGTGACCAGAGACATCAACGAAGAAAGAGTTCTATCGAGGTAATTGATGTCAATTAATTAAATTAATTATATCCAGCTTATGAAGATCCTCATGAGGGTTCCACGACTCTTCTCTTTATTTTATTTCTTCATTCTATTCCAATGATCTGGAGTTTTATTATCGCGATGGATCTCGGATTAAACATTGTTTTATGGTAAAATTATTGTTGGGAAAACCCACCAACGTGCTTCTAATGGGCCTAGATATTATAAAAATAAGCTCATAATAAGCTTTGTTAGATATAGGGATCCCATAATATATGATTTTATTGTAAATTCCACATATGAATAAGTTATTTATTCAGTAAATTTTGACTTATGTTCTGTTATAACCATTTATATTTTATAAAATAGTGGGAACTGGAAGAAACTAGGCCAATGACTCATGTGAGGGTCAATGTAATGATTTCCCCAATTACATCCCCAATACATTGGGAGGTAGAGTTCAAAACGTCATGGTGATGCATACCCAACTATCTTAAGTTATGAATAATGACCATAATAATGAAGAATTTCCTCCTTCACCAAAGAGGGATAAATTGGTTGTCGAGTGTTTTATGAAGAAATGACCGATGATGTTTTGTAGATCATCCAATCCACTAGTTGCAGAATAATGGGTCAACTAAATGGAGAAGATATTTCTTGGGCTTTACTATTCTGAGATGAAAAAGGTGACATTATCCATTTATTGTCCAGATGGAGTGGCCAATAAATGGTGGTCTTTGATAATGAACACCATGAAATGAAATGAAATTAAAGAGATGAAATGGGATGACTTTAAGATCAGGTTTCATAACATGTATTTCCCACAATGTCTTCATACAAAGATGGAGAGATAATTCATAGAGATCAAGAAAAAAGAAGGAGAACCTATCATGATCTATGAAGAAAATTTCACAAGGATTAGAAGGTATGCTTGCAGATTTGTTATCAAAAATGATAGAAAGATTGATAGATTCTTTAGTGGATTAAAAATGTACCATCGAAAGGCTCTTTCAATTTGAGACATGGGGATTTATGAAGATGTTTTTCGATGTTCAAATAATCTAGAGATAGATTTTGGAGATTGGTCCCCTGGCTATAGTGATAGGAATGGAAAGATGAAGTTTCAAGCAAGGGGAACTAACGATAAATATGGGAAGAAAACTCAACAACTCACATGCAAAAAATGTGGGATGTTTCATCAGGGGAACTATCTCAAATGGATGGGGAAATGATTCATGTGTGGGAAAGAATGAAAGAATGCTAAATAGTGTCGAAAATACATGACAATAATAGAGAATGTGTTGGAAGAAAGGGTATCCCCACCCGGGGTTCAGTGCTACAACTATAAAGAGAAAGAGCACTATGTGAGCTAGTTCACTAAACCTTGAGTCCTCGAGGGTAATTAGTTTTATTAGACAAAAAATACAATGGAATAAGGAAATGATTATGTAATCAATACTAAAAATGATTAGTAAGATAATGAAGTCGTACATGGTATACTTCGTATTCACTAGATAATGGAAAAAGTCTTATTTTAATCTGGTTCTATAAATTCCATTATATCATTCATGTTTTCTAGAACTATAGTATTCAATCCATGAATCCTTGAAGTAGAGATATTTTTAAAAACACCATGTGATGAAATCATTCAAAACCAATTGTTTGACTCTTATCCTATTGGCATATGTGGGAAGATTCATCCAGTGAATCTCTTAATACTTCCCATGGTGGAATTTGATGACATAATGGGAATAGATGGAACTTTTTATACAGAGAAAATATCAACTATTGGTAAAATAAGATTTCTTTTCATATTTAGAACCATCCCATGTTCCTCTACAAATGAATGTATGATCGTGAATCTCCTTTGTAAAATCCTTCAACGGAGTGGGTGTTGATACCCTATAAAGATGAATAACTCAATTAAATGGTTGAGTATAAGGAAAGTGTCAACCTAGTGGAAATTCCAATCATGAAAGAATACAGTGATGTATTTCCATAAGTGTTACCAAGAATTACCCCAGATCATGAGGTAGAGTCCTCCATAATACACATACCCGGAGCTATTTCAATATCAATGTGTCCCTATAGGATGGATCATATCACACTAGAAGATTTAAATAAGTAACTATAAGATAATTTGGACAAAGGGTTCATACACTCTAGTGCATCACCTTATGGTGTGTCAGTGCCCCTTGTGAAGAAGAATGGTGGATCAATGTGTTTGTAAATAAATTATTGAGAACATAAAAATATCATCATAAAGAACAAATATCCTCTTCCAAAGATTGAAAACTTGTTAGATCGGTTAAGATAAGTGCAATACTACTCAAAGGATGAACTTATTTATATATATGTCATCAGCTAATGGTGAATATATAAGATATTCAGAAGACTAGTTTCCAAAAAATGTATAGGCACAATGAGTTTCTATTGATGCCCTTTACACATAGTAATTCCCATGAAATCCTCTTCGATATTATGAATAGAGTCAGTAGACATTACCTGAACCAAATATGTGGTAGTGTTTGTCAATGATATTCTAATATACTACAACATCAAGGAGTAACATGAATAACATTTAAGAATTGTGTTGGTGACATTGATAAAGGATAAGTTCTACGCCATGTTAAAAAAGTGTAAATTTTTGATGAAAAAGTCAAGTTCTTGGGAAATTTGATCACAAGTGAGAGAATTTCTATTGACCTTTCAAAAACAAATGTGATTGAGGAATGGCCCAGACCCTCTTGTGTCACAGAATCCATATTTTGTTTGATTAGGTGTGTACTACTAAAGTTTTGTGAGAAAGTTCATATTATTTTCAAGCCTCATAACTACAATAAAAAGGAAAAGGGTAATGTATGTTTGTATGGCAGAATGTAAGGGAAGCTTCAAGTAGCTAAAGAGAAGGCTGATAACTGTACTTGTACTCACACAACCTAAAAGTAGAGAAATTTATGTGATATAAAGTGATACTTCAAATAATGAATTGGGTTGTGTACTCATTAAAAATGGTAATGTGATATCCTAAGCCTCATGAAAGTTGACGATCCATGAGAAGAACTACACGACGTGTGATATAGAGTTTGAAGTTGTGATTTTTCATTGAAATATGGAGCCACTACCATTATTGTGAAAACTATGACATATACAACGACCACAAGATCCTAAAGTATATATTCACATAAAAGGATCTCAACATTAATCATATGATATGGTTAGAGCTGATAAAGGACTACGATTTCTATATTCAATATCAACATGGAAAGGCAAATAATGTTTCTAATGCTCTAAGAAGAAAATAACTTGCTACTCTATCCCTGCTAAGGATTGAAAAAGAACATATCTTCATGGACATGAGAGTTATGGATTTGGAAATTATAATGTCAAGGAAAAATTCCTACCTTTAAAAAATGATTGAAAAAACATCAATACAATAGATTTGTAAGCTGCCACAAAGGGATGATCTAGAGTTTCAAAAGAAGGTGATTACGTTAATGGAATGGAAGATGAACCAATTCTATATCGACAATGATGGTGTGATTATCTTTGGAATGTGGTTTTGTGTTCTTCATCACCCAAGATAAAGTAGGATCTATTAAAAAATTCACATAGCTCAACATTCTCTATCTATCTTGGTATCACAAAGATGTACTAAGATCTCTGATAACACTTTTGGAGGGATAACATGAAGAAATATATTATAGAATATATACCATGAATCTTGGTATGTTATAATATTATTTTATAGTGACCAATGTCCATAGGGGTTATGGAACCATTGCCTATACCCATATAGAAATGGGATAAGGTCAATATTTAATTTGTCACGAGTCACCTAAAGACATCCAAGAGAAATAATGTGACATGGGTGATGTTTGACCTACTCACCAATACATTCCATTTTATCGCTATATAAAAATATCTCTCAAATGAAAAACTTGAAAAGGTATATGTGAAGCATGTGGTGAGACTGCATGGTGTTCCACTATCAATTGTCTCTGATCGTGATCCATGGTTCACTTCTAAATTTTGGAGTAGCCTTCAACATTATTTGTGTACTCAAATAAATGTCATCACAGACTATCACACCCAAACTGATGGACAATCTAAAATTACTGTTCATAGTCATGAAAATGTTCAAAGATCATGTTCTTTAGAATTCATAGGTGGGTGGGATCAACATCTCCCACTGATTGAGCTCTCATACAACAATATCTTCCACTCGAGTATTTAGATGGATCCATATGATGCTCCATATGGGAAGAGATGTATAAATCCAAACTGTTGGGATGAAGTTGGAGAAAAAAAAGCTACTTAGTCCAGATCTGGTGGAAGAGATGACATACAAGTTTCAAGTCCTCCAAAAAAATATCAAATCTTCTTAGATTAGGTGAATGATTTATACGGGAAACCATGGAAATGACTTGGAGTTCGACATTGGAGATAAAGCCTTTCATCGAATATCACCATAGAAGTGAGTCATGTTTTTTGGAAAGAAATGGAATATAATCTCAAGGTACATTTCCCCTTTAAGATCCATGAACACATAGGATCCATGGCCTATAGGCTTTCACTTCTACCAAATATATCTCATGTTCATGATGGGTTTCATGTTTCACTCTTGAGGAAGTACATACCAGATCTCTCACATGTATTGAATTCAGAGGTGGTATAACAAGAAGATGATATCTTCTTTGAGGAGTAGCCTTAAAGATTATATACTAGAGAGATACGTTTATACGCAATAAGACAACCCACCTTGATAAATTTTTGTGGAGGAACCATAAGTTTGAAGAAGAAAATTGGGAATCAGAGGAGGAAATGAAGGAGATGTACTCTCTCCTGTTTTTTGCAAATAGAATATCCACAGTGACATTTAATAAGGGGGAAGAATGTAAAGATCGAAATACTTATCAATGGAAATCACATCATATAATCATGCCTCAAAGTATAATGACATATCATTATACTAAATACTATACGACCATTAAACATAATTTTTGAACTTCTATGTTTTGAATTTCAAAAATCATACATACACGGTTGTGATCAGTAAGATGTTTGGGGACCAACGTGAAAATTATTTTTTTATGAATAGTAACCTATTCTTTTTAATTGTAATATGACCCTTATGAATAGTAAATCCTCCAAAAATTAGTAACCTCACACTTGAATGTATACATAAAATTTAGTCATCTTATAAGTGATAATATGACCATAGTAAAAGTTTTGGTATTTTTGTAATTTATAAACAATTAGTTTTAATTAATTACAAAATTTAAAATAATTTTTTCCCTAAAATGAATTTATAAATTAAAAATTCTATGACATCTGGATTTAAGATAATTATATCTGAAATTATGTAATTTTTGAATTCATTTTGAAATTAGTTTTAATTTTAAATTGAGTTATTTCCAAGTAAAATATGATTTTATTTAAAAATTAAATTAATAATATTTAAAAAATTATTTAAAAAATGGTATTAATTTTTTTATTCTTCACATCAACAAATGGTTAGTTTTATTTTATTTTTGGTCTATTGCTAAAATACTTGATTTTTTGGTGAATAGTAAAATATGATAATTTTTGATAAATGAAAAATACATCAATTTTGACATCATCAAAGGATTTATGGATTATATTAGGCTATTATATCGAACTAAAATTAACATATTACTGTTCTTGTTCATGTAATGATCACTATTACTTTTCTTGTTGAGAAATAATAAATTAAAGAATATAATATTGTGAAAACCCCTCCCCCCTCCACTATAAATACTACCCTTCACACCCTCATTTCCCCACACCTCTATAGCATCCATATTTGTCTATACACCGCATAAAAATCTTCCATATCATATACCCAACCTAAAAGAGCTTCTAGTCTCATCAATAGTCCAATCCAAGTGCCTTAAGGAGGATGTAAGAGGTAATTACTCGTTCTCTTTTCCTTTAATTTCATTTCAATTTCAAGTTCTCTTCTAAATCTATCCACATATATATTCATACACATGTAAGGGTAACTCCAGTATCTTAAAAATAATCTAATTATATGATAAAAATTGGGTAATATATCATTAAACTCACTTCTCTTATTTTTTTTACTTTAGTATGGAAAACGTTGTTCATGGGGTGTCAATTTATCACCTTCCAGACCGACATGTTTTCATTTTCCTTTACAGCATTCAGATCTGGTCATGAAATCATTTTTATGGATGAAACAGATTATTTTATATGTACTAAATCCTATTTAGCGTTCTTAATTAACTTATGTACATATTATTAAATGTTTAAACAAAACAAGTTTGTTGTGGTCGAAAAACCGCACGAATTAACCCAAACAATCATTGTAAAATTATTATCTAACGATTCATCCAAATGTTATAAAAAATAATTAATTATAAGATCATTATAATATATTAATATCATTAATAACAATGAATATATGATTTGTATGTTTATCCATGTTTTACATGAATATCCATTCATGAATACAAGTGAATCGTTCAAGAAAACAATAAAAATGTACATTCCCGAACAATGAATTTAAACACTATAACTCATCCAAAAGCCTATAAATGACCTTTATTAAACCATAAATAATCATATTAATTTATAAAAGGTTCATTAAAAGTAAATTAATGAATCTAATATGATTATATAGGACATTAATGTGAAGAAAGGGTCTGTATACAAGGTGTGGGGAAATTCTCGAACCCATCATTCTTTCATAGGGTTCTCAATCTTTCATTCCCTTAACGGTATGGTTACTACTTAAAAAAATCTCATCATTATCATACATTTTATTGGATATATATTATTTACTCTAGAGGTTATGTCAATTTTTTTTCCCGAAATAACTCTTCTTTCAAAACCACACGTTCTACTTCTCAAAGATTGTTTCCACTTCACTCATCATTGATTATTCTATTTTAAGAATGTTATACCCTATTTATTTTGGGATACAAATGTTTATTAATGTATTATTTATGATTTTAAACCCATTACATTCCATGGTTTATTTTTTATTTAGGTTTGACTTATCTTTTATGTTTCTTGCATGAAAATGTAAATGTAATGATGTCACGGGTGCACCCGGAATTATAAAGTGCAATATAAATGTTATGATTGGATAGGTTCTCCTGGAATTATACCAAGATCTAATGAATTGGTTAATGTGATGAATCTGATGAGTTAATGTTAAATGATGTTTGCAAATAATTCTAGTTTCTTTCACAATAATGTGTGGTAGTTGACCACTAAGACATGTTGTTTCATTTTTATGCATTGCCACATTTCAAGTCCTTTATTAATTATTCCTCTCATGTTCATGATCTTGGACCTATGATACGATTGTGTTCACACATTGTTTTATTTTTCATATCTATAGTATTAATGAGATTTCATATCACCTATTTTTTGATGTACATCCTCATATTATTGTGTGTACGAAGGTGTTTTCTAGGCACAATAAGAATATAGAGAATAGTGAATTAAATAAATGTTTATATTTTGTGTTGTAAATGTTATGTTAGTTCCTAGATTACAAAAAATAGTAAATATCTGGATCCTCATGGTGTAATACTATTATTTTTTATATCTTTATAACGTTTTTATAGTATGTGAGAAATATTTGGGTCGTTATACACAATCACATGCCCATTTGGTACTTTTGTTTATAGGGGAATGTTAATTGTAATGCGCAATGAACAAAAAACGTTTCAAAGATTAATTATGCATATTTTCCTTGACATGGCTGAATAATTAATAAAAATATTCATGGATTACTTCTCATTCTATGGAAGAATATTTTTTGTCTGTTTCAGTAATTTGTAATTAGTCCTCTAATATTGTGAAGAGCAATTCCTAGTCTTCAACTGGGAAAAATGTTATTGTTTCATCCAAGGAGGAATAAAACATGGACATAAAATATCCATGTAATAACTTTTGATCCAACAGATATAAAATTCAACAATTATATAAGAAAACCCGTGACTTATGAGGGTATACGAAGCATTCTAGACCATGCAAGATTTTACATACTTTAAAAATATTTTTCAAACATTGACACACATGTTGTCAAAAAACGATTCTTTCAAATTCACAGAGGATTTTCCGGTGGCATTTAATGAATTGAAAAAAAACCTGATATATGACCTAGCTATCATTTTACCTAACTAGGATAAATAATTTGAGTTAATATGTAATCCCAGAAACCTTAATGTTGGTGAGGTGTTAGGATAGAAAATGTTCCAAATCTTCTATCCCATATTTTATGAAAGACATGTGTTGAGTTATGATGAGGTAAATTACACAACTATGAATAAATAACTCTAAGCCATTGTATATGTATTTGAGAAATTTCATTCTAATATAGAATTTTAAAATGTGATTATACTTGCTAATAATTCTTCCCTAAGATACTTGATGAAAAAAATTGATGTCAAACCAGGGTTGATGCAGTGGATAATCATTCTACAATAGTTTGAGATTGTAATAAAAGTTATGAAAGGCAAAAAAATTACACTTTGTATCATCTATAAAAATTACAATGTCATTCATCAAGGAAGATGATGAGGCTGACATTGAAGTAGATTTTCTGGATGAAACACTTTATAGCATCAAGGATCAACCATTGATCTCAGATATCACCAATTATCATTCCACATGATTTTTACATCAATAACTATCCTACCAATAGTGAAAAAGATATCTGTCTGATGATAATAAATAATAATAGGATGATCCTCTTTTGTTATATCATTGTACTTCTGACTTATTAGTACACTTCATTTCCGAAGAAGAAATCCTAAATGTAATGGAAATGTGTCACAATTCACCAACTGGTGGGCATCATGGATTCGAGTGTACCATGGAGAAAATTCTGAAAAGTGTAATTTTTTGTCCATCTCCACACCAAGAAATGAGGAAATTCTACCAAAGATGTGTTAGATTACAACAAATTGAAAAATTACGAAAAGGGAATGTGTTTCTATAGAATCCAATCATGGATGTTTAAATATTCGATGTTTGAGGCATAGACTTCATGAGACCATTTCCCACTTCTTATAGATAATCATAAATTCTAGTTGGCATTGACTATGTCTCTAAATGGGTTGATGTTGATGAAAATTCACATGACATAGTGAAAGTGGTAATGTACTTTCTAAAAAATAAGGTGTTTACAAGATTTTTAATTCCAATATTACTCATTAGTTATCTAGGAAAACATTTAAAAAACCATGCTATTAGAGTATGTCTAGGATAATATAGAATCAGATAAAACATATGAACTCCTTACCACCCTCAAATAAGTGGCCACTTGAACTATCAAATAGGGAGATAAAGAAAATGTTAGAAAATACATTCAAATCAAGATGAGGTGATTGAAGTCTCCAATTGGATGATGCACTGTTGGAATACTGCAATATATAGAAGACTACCATAGGCTATAACACCCCAAGATTTCATAGTGTGTTATTTCTTCAAAATAATTCAATAACTTGCACTACACGCAACACCGAGTTCAATCACACCATGAATTACAAAAAACAAATCCATTCAAAAGAGGTTATGAATAGTATTATCTAAATTTTAAACTTTATATAATCCTTATAATTTTAGAATCCATATTATGAGTTTCTTAGATATAATGCAAGAACAAAATTCATTTTCATTATTGCACTTTTATCAACTTTTAATAGTGAACCCTTTTTAAATACAATATTTTAAACTTTTTGACTAAATGGAGACATCAAAAAAATTTAAAATGAAACATCCCAAGCTTCCACGGTACGCTTTCCTTCGAATAATGCGATAGCGTGTGTTGTACGCAACCTCGAGTTCTAACACACACCACAACTAATTAAACTAGCCGTTGTGAATAGTAATACCTACTTTTTGAAATCATATATATTTTATATTTCAAAATGGACTTCATTTTTGGATTCGGAATATCGAAATTATCCTAGGGTTAAATTTTGGTACTTTTCGGATAACTTTCATATTTTGATGAATAGTGAAAATTACTAAATTTTAATTAAAAACAACTTTTTTAATCAAAATAATTAATAGTGATAAATTATAAATATTAGTAGTTTTAAAGTATATTTAGAATATATTTTTACCATTTAATATAATGTTGGTCATTGGACATAATTTTACAATTAAACCGAACACAAACAAGTGTCAATCTTTTGATAGTTATTATCTATTAAAAACACGCTTTTTGTTTTGACAGCGGGAATTAATTTTAAATTAATTTCTGCCACTTCTGTGTTTTGAATTTAGAAAAATGGATTCCATATTTGGAGTTAGGATTTCCAAATTATGTAAATAGGTAACTTTTATTTTTACACATTTTCAATAATTACTGCGGTAAATATTTTATTTACCATGGTTAAGGGGTAAATCCGGTAAATAAGGGTTAAAAAATAATATTATAATAATACAAAATTACCCTAAAACGTGTCCTAACCTTATTGGTGGACACATACCCGACTATGAGCATCCTTGGGTCAATTTGGGGACCCCTTGGAGCCACTTTTATGTGGTAGGGACACTTTATATTAATAAAGCTAAAATAAAAATAAAAATGGCATAAGCTTACATCTTTTAGAAGAACAGTTTTTACATAAGGTTATACATGTTGGATTTTAGATTATAAATATTCATTAGAAAGATAAAAAGATTTCCTACATAATGATATTTTATTTATAATTTTTAGACATCAAATAATTTAAATTATTAATGACACAATAATGATGCAATGTTTACCTCATTAATAAATCATTTAAATAAATAAGATTATAATGATTAAAATATTATCTAAAACCTGTCCAATTCTTATTGGTTGATGTTATTTAGAATATTAGTCATCTTAACTTCGACCTCAATGATTTTTGGACCATTATAAACCGAATATAATTATATTATAAAGTAATACTTTCACTCTTTCCTAAAGAGCCCCTCTTCTCCCTTATAAAAGGAGACCACTTCTACTCATTCCTCACACCTCTCAAGCCACTTGGCTCGTCCAAACTCTGCCCAACTAAGCTCCCCACATCCCTCTACTCCTCCTTGAAGCTTCCCCTTAGTCAGAAATCATTTCAAGAAGTCCTTTGGTTCCAACCAAAGTGAGTTACCTAAATTAAAGGTAACGATTTCTCTTAAATTATTTTCCTTTATTTTGCTTCTCCAACCCCCAAACTCTTTTTATTTACTTTCTTTTGTAACAACAACAGTATCCTAAATATACTAGGATGTTGTTATAAGAAGGATTGAAACTACACATACACACAACTCCATCTAATGGATGATGAACATAATGTTTCTGTGGATGGAAAACTAACGCCTCACGAAACGATGATTGTTCAAATACATCTTACCGCCTCTCATGGTGGCCATTATGATGGAACTATAATTAAATATTATATTAATGATATATATTTTATATATAAGCTTCTGTAATTCCATTTTATTTCATACCATTATTCGTTTCATGTTGTATATACATACGATAATTTCATTTGAGGAAGTGCGGACTACCGCCCCCTTAAAATGATATGACTCGTTCATACCACACATGGAACGTATAAAGGATGGTGTTAATGAAATTAAGTAACATATATAAAATATTATATTATACTGGAATAGTAATATACCTATGTATCATTTGGATTCAATTTTTTTAAAATAAAAATTAAATGGATGTAGCGTTCGTGCGTACGTACGGACTACCGTCTCCACGAACGCGGTGAGATCCATCCTCCATCGTATCCATTCAAGTCTTATTCTCATTTTAGGGTTAAAAATAATGTTAATATCATTATGATTATGAATAAGATTTAATCTATCCATTACAAACATGTCTTACGTAACCAAACATTTAAGAAGAACGAATCGATTATCACCTGAAACGACGATAATACTAAGATATTATTAATAAAGCAATGTTAAAAGATCATATATGATATCATATTAATGTATATGATTCTTGTATAATTTAATAACAATTATTTCACCATTATACAGGAGGTTAACCGACCCCAACAAAGGAAAAGTACAAGGTAAGGGTTATTTCACAATCTCTTCATTATCCGAGGTTGTTTATAAGTAATAATCTACTGGGATCTCTTTATCATCCACATCCATGTTTTCTTAAAAATGTATTTCAAAACATTTTTACTATTTACAAGAATATGGGTTAAAGTCATTTATACCCTTGTTTGACTTTTTATAAGAGGTTTATAAAGGAATCTTTTCGTCGTTTTCAAAACAAGGTCCTTTTTAACCTTTTTGACAGAATTGAGGTAAGAATGTTTTTTTTAACTTATCGGCGTGTGAGGTTATTTTCCGCCGTTATAAAATCGTTGAAGCTTTCCATACAAGCTTATAAGAATATTTTCAAAGAAAATGTTTTATTTTATATGGCTCTTAAATGATTTCAAAATAAAAGGAGATATTTCTTTAAAAAGAATTTTGATTTCATCTATGTCAACATCCTTTGATGGATTTTAAGATTATTTGAAGTTGATTTATTATGATACAAAAGTTCTATATTGTATTGAAGGTTTTGTGATATGTTTGACTGTGGATGTGTTATTTTTATACCATTCATAGTTTATGGTGAAATTATTGACATTTCGTATGCTATTTTTAATATGAATGTTTATGTTATGTTTAAACCTTTTCATATGGGAATGCATTGGACTTAATAAGTGACGGGTGGAGCCCGCTATAGCTCCTCGATGCATCGTTAGGTCTCATGAGACAAACTAGTGTCTTGGCACAAGGCCTTGACAAAATCTTATTTGTAGTCTTGGCACGAGGCCTTGGCTATGTGGTTATGATAGTCTGGCATTATGCATTCCAACATTATGAAAGTGGTTATTGATATTGCATGTGAATATTCGATTAGTAGAATATCCATGTGAATAAGTAAATGGCATTATTTCATTTTACTTTTTCCATACTATGTTGAAGTTCAATTTTAAAAGGCTTTTGTTTTAGTAATTCATTGCCTTAAATGTTTATGCTTATTTTGAATGTTCCGCTATATTGTTATCCTTACTGGGCATTTGAGCTCACCCATTTTCTATGTTTTATTTTTCCCAGGTAGTGAAGAAGTAAATTATGAATGACTTGCAGGGATATTATGAGGGGTTAATAGTGTGGATATGAAGACTTTTTTGTTGTAGTAGTTTTTCATTTTGAAATGTAATGTAAAACTTTATGATTATATCTAGTGTTTCCAAGGCTACTAAACCAATCGGTCTTTCAGGATTTGATATTTCTTGTGATCATGCCAATGTTATGTAATAATGCACCGACTCTAGGTAGCTGGGGTCGGGGCGTTACAGTTGGTATCAGAGGAAGTTTAGTACAAACCTTGGAAGCTAGATTTAGATAAACTCTGATTAGAGCATGTAGACCCAAGATGAACTTTGAGGATTAGTATAGAAGAATTTCCTAGAATTTTGGTATTGTAGAGATTTTGTGAGTTTTCCGAGCAATACATCCCTGTCTGGAAACGAGCAGGTAGAGGCGGCTCTGGCACAGATGTACCTAGGGGTAAAACCCGAAAACACCGCTTTGAGCTAGACTCGAACGGGAACTGGTGCACGACAACGGGCCTTGCTGCACTCTTGGTTACGACACTCCCGGGGGATATGCTTAGGATAACTCTCATTTTCTTTATAAATCATTATGAAGGGTTTATGAGTATATACTTCCTCAAAGAAAACATTTTTATGATTATGGATTATATCCATAAATAGTTCAATTTATGTTAAGTGTTTTATAAGTATGGGATTATGTATTTTGATTCATAAACTGATCTAGTTTATGCCATTGTTTAGAAATGGCGCCCAGTAGAAGGAATGAGGACTCTAACAATGCACATGATCCAAAGAGAAGGAAGGATCATATCTTTCATGGTATTAAGCTAGAATTTATAAGAGAAATAGTCTCCCATGTATTATCATCATATGAAGAAATAATATCATGTGTTGATAAGATAAGTAAAGAGTTTACTGAGTCCTATGGCTTTGAAGGGAATCAAGAGAAGAAAAGGATGGAAGAGAGAAAGATGGATAAAGGGAAAAGGGAAAAGAAGAATTTTCCCATATGTGGTAACTGTGGAAAGAAACACCCTGGAACTTGCCTGAAAGGAATGGGAGTTTGTTATAAGTGTGGAGGAAAAGGGCACAAAGTACGTGACTGCAAGGGTAAGAAAATGGTTTCAAATGTACAATGCTTCATTTGCAAGGAGTTTGGACACTACGCGAACCTATGTCCCAGTCATCAGAATATGTCGCAAATGATGTTATTGGATAATAATCAAGTTATGATACTACCACAGATGAAGAGGAATGATTAGAGTTCTTATGTTGATTATGTCAACTGAGTGTTGTATCAACAATGTACTTGTTATAATAATTATGGAGTATATAAGGATTGTACTGCAGTACTATTTCATTAAGGACTTGAGATTGTGTGGAACAAAGAAAAGTGACTCAATAGCAGAATAAATTTTTGGAAAATATATGGTTGAGAGAATGATAAATCATAATATAGTTCTGATACTGAGGTAGTGATTTTGGAATAATATGTGATTGTTTTGGATAAATTATATTGGATATTCTTGACTACCCTGGAACTGATTAATGATTTGGGGTTTAAAACATTTTTGGATTAATGAAGTATATCCAGCTTTCTATATGGAATAAGGGAGCATGAATGTAATCAATAAGGAATATGGTAATTCGGGATGTTTCAGTGTATTAAAAGAATACATGATGAAGGTATTCATATGCTATTACGGGGTAAAAAGGATCTATATTATGTTTACCTTCCTTATAAATGTTGGACTGTGAGTTTGGACAGAAGTATTTTGGATAGTTCTAGTTTGGATTATTTTGGATTACCATAAAAGGAAAACCCGGAGGTCGGGCGACAACCCGTCGCGTCCGGCAAGGCTGCGTGACTTGAACCCACAACCGAAGGGCGACAAGGGTGTATCACCTACCACTGGCCCACGAGATGTCCTGGATTAAATAATGTAGTTTTTATTAAAAGATCTTGTAGATGAATTATAAATTCGTTTATTTTGGAACCCTATATGAATAGTGTAAATAGAATTTTTACGTTCTATTATCTTTTAGAGTGAAAGATTAGTTTGTGGTAGAAATTTATTAATGGATAAAACTCTAATGATAAAGTAAGTATATCTCCTTATGATCTTATCCAATCTCATAAATAAATTCCTCAACATTAATAAAAGGAACCTAGAACAAAAATGTTGTCCTAGATGGTACCTTAAATCATCACTAATTTATGGCTTTGGGATTTTTGGCCTTTTCATAGCCATGTTCTCTACCACTCTCCATCAGATAATTGATGGTTATATTTATCCTCCATATCCATATTTTCCTACATGGAACCCTAGTATGTGTTATGTTCGGTAATCTTCATACTTTCCACCCTTTGTTTAAAATAGAGGCCTCATTAATTCATTTTTCGATGTGGGATTTCAACTATGATATTTTGAAACGTCAAAAATGTGTTATCCTAATACCCTATGTTTTGTTGAACCGATAGTATTTCAAATCATCATAGATTGATGAATTTAAGGACCTCAATTTTACACTTGTTTGTGATTGATGACCTCAATCAATACCTATAAATATTTACGTTTTTCCTCCAATTATATGTCTCTAATTGCCACCAATGTTCTCCTAATCGAGATCATAATTTGGTGGTGACCCTTTCATTTCTCTTTTCCTCATATTAAGACTAAATTTTAGTAACCCAATTTCCGATGTGGGTTTTCCCACAAAGATATTTTCTATTTTCAACCTTTTATTTTCAAAGAACAATTTCAAATTGCGAGGACGCAATTTATTGAAGGAGGGGAGAAAGTAACACCCCAAGATTTCATAGTGTGTTATTTCTTCAAAATAATTCAATAACTTGCACTACACGCAACACCGAGTTCAATCACACCATGAATTACAAAAAACAAATCCATTCAAAAGAGGTTATGAATAGTATTATCTAAATTTTAAACTTTATATAATCCTTATAATTTTAGAATCCATATTATGAGTTTCTTAGATATAATGCAAGAACAAAATTCATTTTCATTATTGCACTTTTATCAACTTTTAATAGTGAACCCTTTTTAAATACAATATTTTAAACTTTTTGACTAAATGGGGACATCAAAAAAAAATTTAAAATGAAACATCCCAAGCTTCCACGGTACGCTTTCCTTCGAATAATGCGATAGCGTGTGTTGTACGCAACCTCGAGTTCTAACACACACCACAACTAATTAAACTAGCCGTTGTGAATAGTAATACCTACTTTTTGAAATCATATATATTTTATATTTCAAAATGGACTTCATTTTTGGATTCGGAATATCGAAATTAGCCTAGGGTTAAATTTTGGTACTTTTCGGATAACTTTCATATTTTGATTAATAGTGAAAATTACTAAATTTTAATTAAAAACAACTTTTTTAATCAAAATAATTAATAGTGATAAATTATGAATTTTAGTAGTTTTAAAGTATATTTAGAATATATTTATACCATTTAATATAATTTTGGTCATTGGACATAATTTTACAATTAAACCGAACACAAACAAGTGGTAATCTTTTGATAGTTATTATTTCTTAAAAACACGCTTTTTGTTTTGACAGCGGGAATTAATTTTAAATTAATTTCTGCCACTTCTGTGTTTTGAATTTAGAAAAATGGATTCCATATTTGGAATCAGGATGTCCAAATTATGTAAATAGATAACTTTTATTTTTACACATTTTGAATAATTACTGCGGTAAATATTTTATTTACCATGGTTAAAGGGTAAATCCGGTAAATAAGGGTTAAAAAATAATATTATAATAATACAAAATTACCCTAAAACGTGTCCTAACCTTATTGGTGGACACATACCCGACCATGAGCATCGTTGGGTCAATTTGGGGACCCCTTGGATCCACTTGTATGTGGTAGGGACACTTTATATTAATAAAGCTAAAATAAAAATAAAAATGGCATAAGCTTACATCTTTTAGAAGAACAATTTTTACATAGGGTTATACATGTTGGATTTTCTATTATAAATATTCATTAGAAAGATAAACATATTTCATACATAATGATATTTTATTTATAATTTTTAGACATCAAATAATTTAAATTATTAATGACACAATAATGATGCAATGTTTACCTCATTAATAAATCATCTAAATAAATAAGATTATAATGATTAAAATATTATCTAAAACCTGTCCAATTCTTATTGGTTGATGTTATTTAGAATATTAGTCATCTTATCTTCGACCTCAATGATTTTTGGACCATTATAAACCGAATATAATTATATTATAAAGTAATACTTTCACTCTTTCCTAAAGAGCCCCTCTTCTCCCTTATAAAAGGAGACCACTTCTACTCATTCCTCACACCTCTCAAGCCACTTGGCTCGTCCAAACTCTGCCCAACTAAGCTCCCCACATCCCTCTACTCCTCCTTGAAGCTTCCCCTTAGGCAGAAATCATTTCAAGAAGTCCTTTGGTTCCAACCAAAGTGAGTTACCTAAATTAAAGGTAACGATTTCTCTTAAATTATTTTCCTTTATTTTGCTTCTCCAACCCCCAAACTCTTTTTATTTCCTTTCTTTTGTAACAACACCAGTATCCTCAATATACTAGGATGTTGTTATAAGAAGGATTCAAACTACACATACACACAACTCCATCTAATGGATGATGAACATAATGTTTCTGTGGATGGCAAACTAACGCCTCACGAAACGATGATTGTTCAAATACATCTTACCGCCTCTCATGGTGGCCTTTATGATGGCACTATAATTAAATATGATATTAATGATATATATTTTATATATAAGCTTCTGTAATTCCATTTTATTTCATACCATTATTCGTTTCATGTTGTATATACATACGATAATTTCATTTGAGGAAGTGCGGACTACCGCCCCCTTAAAATGATATGACTCGTTCATACCACACATGGAACGTATAAAGGATGGTGTTAATGAACTTAAGTAACATATATAAAATATTATATTATACTGGAATAGTAATATACCTATGTATCATTTGGATTCAATTCTTTTAAAATAAAAATTAAATGGAAGTAGCGTTCGTGCGTACGTACGGACTACCGTCTCCACGAACGCGGTGAGATCCATCCTCCATCGTATCCATTCAAGTCTTATTCTCATTTTAGGGTTAAAAATAATGTTAATATCATTATGATTATGAATAAGATTTAATCTATCCATTACAAACATGTCTTACGTAACCAAACATTTAAGAAGAACGAATCGATTATCACCTGAAACGACGATAATACTAAGATATTATTAATAAAGCAATGTTAAAAGATCATATATGATATCATATTAATGTATATGATTCTTGTATAATTTAATAACAATTATTTCACCATTATACAGGAGGTTAACCGACCCCAACAAAGGAAAAGTACAAGGTAAGGGTTATTTCACAATCTCTTCATTATCCGAGGTTGTTTATAAGTAATAATCTACTGGGATCTCTTTATCATCCACATCCATGTTTTCTTAAAAATGTATTTCAAAAATTTTTTACTATTTACAAGAATATGGATTAAAGTCATTTATACCCTTTTTTGACTTTTTATAAGAGGTTTATAAAGGAATCTTTCCGTCGTTTTCAAAACAAGGTCCTTTTTAACCTTTTCGACAGAATTGAGGTAATAATGTTTTTTTAACTTATACGGCATGTGCGGTTTTTTTCCACCGTTATAAAATCGTTGAAGCTTTCCATACAAGCTTATAAGAATATTTTCAAAGAAAATGTTTTATTTTATATGGATCTTAAATGATTTCAAAATAAAAGGAGATATTTCTTTAAAAAGAATTTTGATTTCATCGATGTCAACATACTTTGATGGATTTTAAGATTATTTGAAGTTGATTTATTATGATACAAAACTTCTATATTGTATTGAAGGTTTTGTGATATGTTTGACTGTGGATGTGCTATTTTTATACCATTCATAGTTTATGGTGAAATTATTGACATTTCGTATACTAGTTTTAATATGAATGTTTATGTTATGTTTAAAC
The DNA here is from genome assembly GCA_963277665.1 of Viscum album. Classification (NCBI taxonomy): domain Eukaryota; kingdom Viridiplantae; phylum Streptophyta; class Magnoliopsida; order Santalales; family Viscaceae; genus Viscum; species Viscum album. Next base: position 775,541,727 of record OY728120.1, on the reverse strand, counting down.
CTTTTCATATGGGAATGCATTGGACTTAATAAGTGACGGGTGGAGCCCGCTATAGCTCCTCGATGCATCGGTAGGTCTCATGAGACAAACTAGTGTCTTGGCACAAGGCCTTGACAAAATCTTATTTGTAGTCTTGGCACGAGGCCTTGGCTATGTGGTTATGATAGTCTGGCATTATGCATTCCAACATTATGAAAGTGGTTATTGATATTGCATGTGAATATTCGATTAGTATAATATCCATGTGAATAAGTAAATGGCATTATTTCATTTTACTTTTGCCATACTATGTTGAAGTTCAATTTTAAAAGGCTTTTGTTTTAGTAATTCATTGCCTTAAATGTTTATGCTTATTTTGAATGTTCCGCTATATTGTTATCCTTACTGGGCATTTGAGCTCACCCCTTTTCTATGTTTTATTTTTCCCAGGTAGTGAAGATGTAAATTATGAATGACTTGCAGGGATATTATGAGGGGTTAATAGTGTGGATATGAAGACTTTGTTGTTGTAGTAGTTTTTCATTTTGAAATGTAATGTAAAACTTTATGATTATATCTAGTGTTTCCAAGGCTACTGAACCAATCAGTCTTTCGGGATTTGATCTTTCTTGTGATCATGCCAATGTTATGTAATAATGCACCAACTCTAGGTAGCTGGGGTCGGGGCGTTACATAGGCACAACACCATTTCAACTAGTTTATGGGAAATCAGGTCATCTTTTATTGGAACTAGAGTATTGCTCATTTTGGGGAATTATGATACTGAATTATGATTCTGAGAAGGATGGAGAATGTAGGATATTGCAGTTAACCAAATTAGAAGAGATCATTTTAGATTCCAATAAAAATCCCATGATCTATAAGGAAAAAACAAATAAATTTCAAGATCAACCCATTATTAGGGGTATCTTTTTACCATGTAATAATTTTATTTTTTTAAACACATGATTGAATCTATTCCTTGAGAAGATGAAATTTTGATGGTTAGGATCTTTCAAAAAAATTCATGTTTTTCCTTACAGGACAACTAAAATCTAGAGGGAAGTTCGACCATCATTAAATTTGAAAAATAAAATATTGAAAATTTTTCAAGAACAATTCGATGATGTTTTTGTCATCAACCTCAAGTTCAAAAGAGTCTTAATTGATTCAGGATACTAATGGTAAAGGAAGTGATGACTGGGATGTAACCTAGGGTAAGAAATCATAACCTATGATATATAAGGATAGACTTAGGACTGTTTTGGGTAGGCCAGGAGAAAAAAGAGAAAAAAGGACAATGTTTTAAACTAAAATACACAATTACACATCTTGTAATGCTGGACCATAGTGTTTACAATTTTTTAACGAAAAATAATTTTATGAAATTGGTACATGACATGAATCACTGTTACACATCAAGTAGTTCTTCTGGTCTAACATTAAAAATATAGGTAATGAACCCTACGTTCATGGACCACAAGCCTTCACACCACCCCCAACCCTCGCCACACTCCTCTCAGCTCCAGAACAGTCATGTGACCTACACCCTCTTCACCTCCCCTCATCCTATTGTCTCATCATTCCCCCTTACTTTCTATTCATTTTCCCCTTGACACTGTCTCCCTTCCCAATACCATGTGCACCCCAAACCACCACATATCACCCCTCCTCTCTAGACCACACCTCCCTCACTCAGTCTGACATCACACACCTAACCACCCATTTCCCAACCAACCTAACTGCACCCCTATATCCTCTTCATCAATAGAAATAACCAAGAGGTCTCAAGCCTCCACCTCATCTCCCTCAGACTATAATGAGCGGAGACCAACAACAATCCATTATGCCACCACTTTTATGCCGCATGGAACCACTTCTGCATCTCCTACTGCAGCTTCTACACCACCTGCATCAACCCATGTCGTAGCACCTCCTCAAGCTAAGTCCACATCCACCTCTAGTGTTAAAAACCTCCACCTTAACCATATCCTCTTCTTCACAAAACCATAGCATCGGGTAAATCACATCAGGTTATAGGCCTAGCCGATGTGGATGAATATGTCCCTAGACCTACCTATCCTATCAACGATTAACATTATTGAATCCATCCCTGACCTCCTAGAGACACTCCATATCGAAATAATTATCGAGGTTTGTGAGGAGAGTTTTAGATAACTATTTCTAATTTTTTTATACACTTCTCAAATGGATACTGATAGCCTCAAATTTTTACTAAGTGGTCAGCCACATGATCTTTCTTTCACTAAGTTTGACATAGGCCTTGAAATTTATATAAATGAGTTTTTCATTTTAGAGGGATACCTAAATCTATAGTTAGGGACCCCCTGATCCGATTCTTGGTATCTAACGAGAGATGATTGCATGAGATCCTCAGTTACCCCATGACTCGTGTATCAAAAAGGCTACCCATATATGTGTCCATCCATATAGATTATACATTAAACTATGACACATCGATGGTTCTATAGGGATTATTATCAGGGGAGTGCCACCCAGATCGATTTTCTAATTCTCATAGTAGATTTGGGAGGCCCAGACGATAACATGGATTCAATGTTTTCCTACTATTACAAAGCCCATCCCCATTATAATCATCATACTTTGATGGGAGAGTCCATTATTACTCATCTGGATTGGAACCTATGTTTGTTTAAACCATCACTTCTCCTCACCTCCTTATGGCATGTTGATCTCATAAAATTCATTATACTATAAAAGTTGAAGAAACTGTTGTGGGTGGATGATGTTTATAGTTGGACACTAGGCATGTATGAGGTGACAACATTGGAGGTGTCATGACAAGTAGCAAAAGACCTGCCATTTGATCCACACACTAGCTCCCCCCTTGTACCACCCATTTTTCCTTCTACCTCTCCCACCACATCATCTACTGTTCCTCCACCCAAACATCTCACCGTGACAGAGATATGTGCTACATAGAAGTTAATCCTGGAGAACCTGCACCAGATTTCCACTCATCCTCATCTCACCTTCATCGATCCCTCAGAGTTCTCTGCACCACCACCACCCACCCTTGCTGGAACCTAATATTCTACCATTCCCACACCACCTACACCCCATCCCTAATAGCCAACTGATATTACTAACACTATGGCCTAGAATTAGATTTTAGTTGATCATGTCCATTGTGGCAAGGGGTTGTCCACTTACACATCCACATAGTCACATTTCTATAATCCAGATTCCAGAACCATGACCTATATATGGATATAGTCCTCCCCACAACCCACTAAATCCCATGTGTTGATCACTGCTACTCCACCATTTGTCACCAGACCACCCTCTCTTTCAACTGCCACAAACACTCATCTAGGCCTATATCTATCATCACCACCAGTAGTAGAGTTATCTTTGGAGGAGGTTTTTTTCCTAACGATGCATCTTAGACCTCCACATTTTTCATTTATGGGTTTTAAAAAATTTGAGATATGTCTAGTTGTGTTTTAGTTTTCCATTTTTATATTCCCCCATTTTTGTAATAATTTCTTTTATATAAAGAAATTAATTTCATTCATCATTATTAATTTTGTTTCGTTTCATTTCATTCCTATTTTAAATATATATTTCCATCTCCTTTACATATTCCATAGTTTCCTATAGAACCATCCCACCATTCGATGTAGTCCATAGTGTTTCCTAGTGAGCCATAGAAATCAAATGACACCATTAAGAACTTTACAAAAAAAATCCATGCATAGAATCAGCCACCGTGAGCCAAGTTACCATTCATTACACACGTGATTCATTCTTATGTTACTGCACTAGATGTCATAAATCCATTCAGGAGACCTTGAAACCTTGAGTACATTACCACCAGTAGCTGCAAGCGTAGGAGGAAAAACATAGCCGATGAACCCCACTATAGAATTTTGGTCCATCTATCTAGATAATGATTTCCTATTATCACTTTATGGGAGTAACCTTGTATTTAATCATTTTTATTAATTTAATTTTCTAGTTTGAGATTTTTTTATTTTTATTATGTGTCCCCTCATGAACTTCATTTTATTCATTTAACACATTTTAATACAATAGGTTACCTTTTCTTTTTATACTATGAACCTTCCTGTAATTCAGCTTATCAATGTTTTAAACCTGTGTAATGTTGTTTTTATCTAGTTCTTGAAATTCTTCCTAACCTATTTTGTAGGTTCTTCAGATTTAGAAAACAAAAATCCCATGATCCATCATGGCATACCACTTATTTCAGGGAACTCTTGATTCCCTCAATTTTAATATTTTTGGTTTCCATTTCATTTTTTCATGGCTTTATATGTTATATCATTCTAATAATAATTTCATGTATAGAACGAACACTTTCACATTCTATGTCTATGGGAGTTTCCTATTATTTGCACTTAGATACACTTTTATATTTGTTTCTTCTCACCTGCCTACAAGATATTTTTCAAATTGTAAGCATTTCTTAAACTAGAAAAACATGAAACTCATTTTAATAAAAGAAAAATCTGAGTTAGGATAGATATAATCCATGATTTTCCTCTATTTAATACTATAGAATGATTTATGATATTATAAATTTATTTCAAATTCACCATCTTTAAAATTATGGTTAATTTAATTACTACTTAGTTTTATACCCTTTATGATTTCAAGCTTCTTTTGTTATTCTCATTACCGGAGAGGACTCTATGTCTAAAATTTCATATTTTTTCTAAGCATATTTCTTGAGTGATAGATGGGGATGTCAACCTATCAAAACATTAATTGAAATATTATTGAGGATATGACTAAAAAATAGAATTTTAAAATTACTAAGGCAATAGTTGTTAAGAAACTATTTTCTTGAGAACCACCAAACATATTTCCTTCATTATCCCTTAGTTTCCATGAATGACCTTATAGGACAAAGATATACCAAAACAATTTTCCTTTTTCTATCATGTTCCCTGTATAATGCTAAATTTTAAAATTCCTAATGTATGTGGGAGGAATTAAGATAGTTTGGATGATTGTATTTTAGAGATTTACTTTGTTATTCATCATATTATTTGGTTGTGATCCATGTATACCTTTCATCACTTCACTTCTATTCTATTCCCTTTCAAAGTACAAACGAGAAAAAAATTACGTGGGTTGTGTATTATGGGTCTAAAAAATAACCATTTTCAGACAAATGAATCCACCGAAAGATTATATATTATTAAGGGATGGATGTGAGATCTGTCCTAGACATGAATTTCAAAAAAAATAAAAAATAAAAAGAAAAGGAACATGATAACTTTTAACATCAAATTGATATGTACAAGGATCCAACTAGAGCTACTAGGATAATGGACTTAATTATATGGGAAGATTCATTTTTTTCACTTATCTCGCCATTCCTACTTTGTACTTCAGATATTACCATCCTTTTGAGATTGATTTTCACTTTTTACCTACCTACCAACAACATCAGATTAATGTAAGCCTAATTGTTGAATACATTATGTTTAGTTTTGTACATGTCTTTAAAAAGTGGATATGATTGAACCAATTAAATCCTATAGTTAAGAGCATGTACTCAGGGTATGAGAATAACTGTAGTTTCATTTTACCTTGAGTGATGAGAGATAAATCATTTTGTAGTAAATTAAAAATGGGTATAGAATTCAAATAATAGTTAAAAGAATAGATTATGCTTAATGAATTGAGAAATGAAGCATGACTGATTTTCTATGCAAGTATGATTCAAGAAAAAACCCATTATGCTTTCATCTAGTGTTTTTTTTTCTGGGCATAATGAATGTTTCTTATTTTAAAATTATCTTGTCTTTTTTAAATCACTATTGAAACATTTTTTCCCAAGGAAAAGAAATTTTTCAAATTTGGGGGAATTTGATAATCAAAATTCATATATAGTTCTTGTTTCTTTTCAAAAAAATATTTTAATTTCTAAATTCCATTATTCACTTGGTATGTTCTTGATTTTAAAGTAATGAGTCTCCATAGGGTTTTAAATGAATAAATGCAGAAAATGTGAAGGATTTGACTATTAAATATTTTGATCCATTAGTACACATCATGTAATAGGATTACATAGCATCAAGTAAGTCATGATCTTAGTCATGAACCAAGTCATGATTAAATCGTAAAAATAATCAATTAAACATCATAAATGGACAGTATTTGATGCGGCCTCAGTCAAACCCCTTGAACAAGTAATCATATCTAGAGATATAGCTAGAAATCTAGTACACGTCATTATTCATATGTACATTGCATTAATGCGGTCAAAACTCATAATCCGGACGGGAAATTCACAAGATACACGTAAGATTCCAAATCCATAGATATTTACATAAATTATTAATTACTCGACTTGAAATACATTACATGTTGTGTTATTTATCGACTATAAATCTAGTATCCCTGAGGCGGATTTACCAAATCCCATAGAGTATAACTCCTTTGTACTTTTTTCCCATTCGTGTTTTCATTGATCCCTTCCCCCAAAAACTCAAATTTCTTCACTAATTCATTATTTTATATCAATACACGAGTAGTGGATTGTGTTTTAATTGTCACCATTAATTCCATTTCACATCACTTACCATCATTTGCCACCAAAATCTTGTTGAATCCAATTCATATTTTATTTAAAGTAATAATTTTATAATGTTTTGATTTATATTGTTTTAATTTCCATTGAATGATCACACACTTTAGTAAATCTAATCCATTACATGATTGTGAATTTTTTAATTTCAAATCAATTTATCATGTCAAGTGTAGTTTTTATTTGTTTATTTTCATCTACTCCTACCATGAGTTTCTAAAACCCCCAAAGGGTAGGGATTGATTGTAGGGGGTTCCGAATTATTAAATATTTAATTCTAGACTTGATAAACTTATGTATTAGTAATCTAGGAAAATAATTAATGCCCATCTAATTAGATTAAACAACCCTGATCATTGGATAATTAAGTGGAATACCCTATCCTAATTGGATTTTATTAGGCCATGACTACTATCATAAGATACTTTTTCCATAATAGCTAAGAATATTTTATGTCGGTTGTTTCTATGTCTCAAACAATGAATAGATACATCCTAGGTAGAACAAGGTGACTTGACCAAATTATACTAGAATCTTTTGTTTGCTTAATATACCAATCCTTAGGATCCCACCAAGATTATAATTAAGATAATCCTCTTTACAGATACATGACATTGATCTCTACCATTCTCTCTTTATTTATGAAACAATTATAGATATAAAAATTTCTAAACTAAAAAAATAGGACTCCAACCCAAATGGGTCTTAATCAATTTAATTATAGAAGCCAAAAATGATCCCCATGGGATCAACCTCGGGCTCTCACAATTCTATGCTCTTGTAATAAGTGATGTTTGGGAAACCATACCATTCAAAACTGATTGTGGACCATATTAATTCGATAATTCATACAGGAATGTTAGTTTCATAAAAATCATATAACAAAATCTGAAATAAAATGGATATTATAAACATTTTATCTTATTATAAGTTGTGTTAAATAAATAGGTCTCATAATTATTTTATCATAGAATAACCGTGAATGTACATGGGTATCACATTCATTTTATCATGGTTTAACCCTTGGAAGAGTAAGGGGTTTCATAAATAACTTTTCAATTTAATATTACACTATTAAATGAATTAATTAGAATAATGTCATGGGATTATATCCATAGTAAATAAAAAAATATATTAAATTATGTCATCTAAGAGGGAATAGGATTTTGAAATATCATTTGGAACATTTCATAAGGAAAATAGACATACATTGTAAATTACTTTCATAAAACATATAAAAAAACTATTCTTCTAAAAAAATCTTTAAAATTTAATATATAATCATTATTGAAGAAGATAATCTTTCTACATCGAATAAAATACTTTTAAAACACAAAAATGACGAAATACTTTTTATTTTAACATAACATTTAAAACTTATGAAGAAATATTTTAAAAACATTTGAAACACTTCTTGAACATAAACAAATTAAAACACTTTTTCATAGGAAAGAATTTTAAAAATTAAAAACATATCAATTATTGGGGAATAAAATTTTTTTAAATAGAATTAATCTCGTATACTTTTAAAGGATTATTCAATAAAATTTCATTAAAAATGGGTAATAATTCTGCACATTCCAAACATTAATTTTGTGTCATAACAAGTTTAGAAAAGTTCCTCGATCAAAAAATGATAATAAGATTCCTTTTTAATGAAAATTATAATAAAAAGGAAAAACATTGTTAAAAATTAATTTAAAATATCACATGTTAATATTAAAAATTTCTAAAAACATATTAATAAAACATGGTTTTTAATGAAACCATATTTCTATATGAAGTGAGGGATAATGTGGGATTTTAACAAAAATGATTTCTTAATTATTTTAAGTACTAAATAGTGTGAAAATGGTAAAATGATAGGAATATATTAGGAATAGAAATATTAGAAGAATATTGTAGAGTTTCCATGAGATATTTATTTTAACATTTCACCAATTTAATTATAATCATAACCAATCCTAACAAATGATGAGATTTTAGAAATAATTATTTACCACATTTGTAACCTTGAATAATAATACCAATGAGATAATAAATTTACATAAAGATAAAAATATTTTTAAAATATGTAGATTCCTAATAATTCATTTCCAATGGAATTATATAGACTTTCTAAAATAATATAGGTGCAAAACATAACATGCGTAAAAAAAGTAAATTTGAGATAAAATTACCATACCAATTTGGAAATATTTAAACCATAAACCCCTTGAAATAGAGAACATCATATGGATATGTAGATAACCATATATTTTTTTATAATAATCATAGAATACATTCATGTAGTGTATATAATCCACATGAAATTAATTAGGGGTGATTGTGTCGTAAATATGGAATAAATAAAAGTGTGACTATAAATCTTCTAACTATAAGAGTAACTTTTGAACTATGATATCTATGAAAGATAAAATAATTTGAAACTTTTAATATTATTAAATAAAATAAATAAATGATAAGAAGCCATATTTTATTATATAAACCAAAAAAATATCAATAAGTGGTTAATATAGCATATATCTCAGGGAAATAAAAGTCTGTTGAGAAAACCCTTATATTATGTGATGAATTTCATCTTACATGTTCCTACCAACTGTATAATAAAAAAATTATTATAAATATACCACATAACCATATTCTTATATATAATATCATATATGATTTTATTATGAAATTATATTACCCATTTGTTGACAATTTCCTGATAATGTTATGTATCATGTAAGAATAATTGAGGGGATAGAGAAATAAATAAAACAGAAGTTCTTGTTTAAGGATGTTACCATTTCTATGGGTAATTTCTTTTGGATTTCACAAAAGTAATATCTTTATCTGATTTATTCCCAAAGTGAGGATTCTATGATTATAGGAGGGAATTTGGGATCTTAATTTTCTAGTATTTTGATGGTCCGAAGGGTTTTATAGGTGTGAATAGTTAAGGGGTGAGTTTCCTTATATAGTGGAGGAGGAGTGGCATTATTGTAAATAAATAATGGTTAACACTATTGAGATGTATCCCATACATCATGTGCTTCCAATAATGGACCCAATTATTTACAAGGGATTATATGGTCCAAATATGCGCATAAAATGTCTTTTGGACATGTGTAGAGTTTATTTTTACCCTTATGTTAATGTCTAACCACTAAGTAAACTTATTTTTATCTTAATCGGTATAATTAATTTTAATTAATTTCACTAATATTTTTGGCCAAACACAAAGTTAAATTTATAATAAATTCTAAATTATTATTATTCCAAAAATGGAAAACCATTTTTCCAAATTCGAATAACATAAGTGGTAGAAATTAATTTAAAAGTAATCTTGTAGACGTGTCATGGATGCAGATTTTTGAATATAAAATGTTTAAAAGTTTAATATGTTATCATATCCAATTTCAATGTGACATTGATTAAAAGGAAATAAATTGGATTAATTCATCTATAATTTAATCAATTATAATTTACTCCTATTATAAAATATAATTTAACAATATATTAAATTATTAGAAAAGTAAATTTTCAATAATTTTTGTGGGATTTCACTATTCATCAAAAAAATGAAACATCCCAAAAATAAAAAAAATAATTAACCCAATGTAAAATTTGATATTCTTAATTTATAAATGAAGTTAATTTTTTTGAAAAAAAATATTAAGGTTTAAAAAATTATCTTTAAAATAGTTGAGAAATTAAAATTCAGAAAACTACCTTTTAGGAAAAATATATATCATTGTGTGTAAAATTAAATTTATTCTTTTCTCTTGTATTGAAAACACACAATATAAATATTAAATAGTTTAATGAATTTAATATATATATTCCATTAACATATTTTATGAAATATTTTTAAATAATATATTGTGTTAAAATGATTCTAATATAGATTTCTTGGAAAAGATTTCCTAAATTTTCAATAGGATTTTATTTTCATTTCTAGTCAATTGGTCACAAAATATTTGTTTTATATAAATGAGTAAAGAATACTTTCATGATTTTAATTCATATTAATCATAACTTCACTTTTAGTGGCTAGGTGACAATAATAATAAATTCCAATAATATTATTATTTGTACATATTAGCTGGGTAAAACTAGGTATTGTATATAATTCAAGATATGAATGGAACTCAACATTATATATAACCGAATCCAATAAAATTGTTTCATGTACCTATATTTAATATAAGTGTTTTGAAATCAATATGAACATGGTTTTGGGTGTAATAAAAACAAAACATAATTATTTCCTATAATAGAAGCTATATTCAATTTCATGTGAATTGAAAAATATAAATAGGAGTAAATTAATTTATAAAAAATTATATAAAAAAATATCACGTTGAAACTATATAACCTATTATGTACTGAATACCACTATAAAATTTTTTATTCATGAATAATTATTCATAATAAGATAATGTGTAACAATTTTTTATTTTTAATAATATAACCTACCATGTTCATATAAAACATCATGTGATGATGTTAAAGGATTTTCAAATATCCAAAATTTATATTATAATATTAAAAATTAAAAAAATACCAAATAATAAGATTTAAATAGTTATAATGTTTTAATAATTTATCATATGTTTCAAAAATGGAAAAATAATTTAGAATCATTTTACATCCAATGAGTATCTTTGGAGTCTTGTATTAATAGGTCAAATCCTTATATGAAGAGGTATATTGGAATACCATTGGATATTGTACATAAATATAATTTCCCTATCATATTATACATATTTTTACATGATTTTAGCTTAATTAAACATCAAATACGTACCAAGGATCGTCAAGTATGTGTCATTGGAAGATTATATACATAATTAGAAAGTATAAATGCAAAATAAAGATTATCTTTTATTTAATCTCCATAAATAGCTCTAAAGTTACATTTATCTCATAAATATACATTTCATAACCTAGGCAATACATAATTTAGTTGGATGAGATAAAAATCCAAGTAAGGGCATAAATATAGAATTAAAGAATAGCACATGCATTTGAAAGCATAACATAATGACATAAAAATTCATTGAACGTGAATAAACATAAAGAATAATAACATGTATAACCTCAGATTATGTTGTCATGGAATGATAGGAATGTGGCAACAATATAAAACATGAAATAATAATTATTCATGGCTAACTTCCATGACCATTGCACCTGGAAGGAAATGACCCCTAAATGAATTAGGGTTACTCATTGTCCCATCATGACATCTCTTAAGACTGAACATTACCAAAAGCATTGGAGTAATATCTGGGTACACCCATTGAAAATTTTACCTGAAATTGTGTTCCACATTATGAAACAATCATAAACAAAATGGTTACCCATGGAATGAATTGGTTATTTTAATAATGTAATAAAGTATAAAAAATTATCATTTTAAATGGTGTCCCTGAAATAATTGATTCAAATCATAAACAGAAAATAATAAGTGAAAATAGGCATATATCATGATAAATAATTTCCAAATTAAGTGAATTTTTTTTAAAAATAGTGTTTTAGAATCATTATAAATGAGCAATTTTATTGTGGTTTAAGGGAAAATATTAAAGAGTATTTAAAGAGAAAAATGCAAAAATATTTTCATAAAACTAGAAATAAAAAAAGAATTTTTTTATGATTAATTATTTCATTTAATTTAAATAATAGTGTCTTAAAACATATTAGGATGTATTGTTGAAAATATGTATGAAAATAATTTTTTTTCTTCAATCGGGATTGCTTATCAACATGAATTGTAATTGAAACATTATAAAACATGTTTCTTCCACATAAAAGAAAAAGGAATTCATCTAGATACATATTTTTGGTGATTATTAATAAATTTTTTAAGATTACATAAGAATAATTAATAATTACATTAGGTTAAATATATACAGAGTGTAACATGAAGGAGAAAATGGGGGTTCATAGAGAATCCCCGACCTTATGTATAACAAACCTAGTCTTTATTACACACATAAACATGATTTATTACATAAACATTCACTTAAGAAATCTCTGAGGAATGATAGGTCTAGTGAATTGGAAAATTAATAACATTACATAACAAAATATAACATAAAACAAAAATTATTTATTGAACTTCTTTTACATGACCACAAAATTACTTTATACTAAGAATTTCATGGGATTACCTAAGGACATCTATAATAACAAGGTGATATATAAATCCTAGTAAGGGAGTAAACAATGAATAAAATGAATAATATAGTACATTTTATGAAATAGGAATATCAATGGAGCACAAGACAAACATGAATAGAACTTCATGGCATATCATGATTATAATAAGATGGAAATGTGACAACAACATTTAAAGAGATATTTTCATGTGCCAATTCTCATTGAACATGGAGAATGTGTAAAACATCATGGAACCTGAATTATCATGCATAAACCCTCATTGAACTTGAATTTGAATGATTAAAGACTCATTGGGCTTTAATTATCATGAATAAACCCTCATTTCACTTGACATATCATGTTATTAATCTTTTCCCAATGCATTGCAGCACTATCAGGGCCCATCCATCATAAACATTGCATTTCATGCATAAGTGTGCCACATGGATCATATAAAATGGAATCATTAAATATCATCATTTATTAGATTATAATGGAATGATTAATACATACATGATACCATATAATCAATAAATATATGTGAATAAAGGTGAATACCCTTGATAGAGAAATGGATACGGTATTCACGTATAAGATGATTTTTCTTGGCCAAATGCGGTGTAATTTCAGCAGCATAATAAAGGGATTTAATCATTCATAAAATTGGTAGTTGAAAATGAAAGTGATATATCATCACATGAACAAGAAATATACATTAAGGGGTTTATATAGGTTTATTTCCCAACACATGAAATTTTGAAATAGAAGGCCTAACATACTAAAGAAACTGGAAGAAAGAGGCGGTAGGGAATAACTGTTACGAAATTATGGCATGGTAACAAGTGTATATGGGAGGGATTAATGATAGATAAATAGGTATCTCATTATTAAAACATAATTAAGACACTATGTGGGAGGTTCCAAATCATTCCTCAACGTTTTTAATTGAAAATAACAAGCATAACAACATAAATAAATATGGGCAGAAATGCGAAAGGAATAAATATTTTACATGGAAGTGTGATCTCAAAGGCATGGGAGTGGCTTGAGAGAGGATTATTTGGTGTTTTAGGAACCCTAAGATTATTTTATAGAGAGTAGCGTATATTTTTTTTACCACCAAATGGTTTTAGTTAAGTGTATTGTGATATTGATAGGTTTTATATAGGCAAGGAGAGGGAATTATTTATTATTTAGGATTTGGAAATAACACATTAAACTAATAAAAACCACAAACTAACCATGATTTTTCCCATTATTTTTTCCAAATTTTAGTGGAAAAGATTATTTTATAAGGCCAATTTCCGAACATACTAAAATATTAGGCTTTCTTATGCGAAGGTTACTCACACTCTCACAGAAATCATTTTAAAAAGTTAATATATTATCTACATCTTGGATGATCCACTAAGGCACCATATAATTAATAAAACAAATGTAAAATCAAATTTTATATAATTTAAAACATATATTTTCCAAAAAAACCTATTATATTTTTTATTACCTAACCTCTGGGTCATTACAATGTCATAAAACACATTATATATTTAAATGATATTTAATTTTTACCCAAAAACTCAACAGTCTCAAAAAATAATGAAAAATTTTATGTTAGTTAATGTCAACATCCTATATAAAAAATGTTATTCATTTTATCTAAATAATTTTAAAAATATTTGAATTTTAACTTTTAAAATAATAACCAACATTAATAGATTTTTTTTTGTTTTGATAAAAAACAGCTTTCTGACGCTAATAAAAATTACTATTGTATTCATAAAATTATAATATAATTTAAATTAAAAAAAAACTAATTAAATGATAATATTTTATTAAAAAATTATTTAATTCAAAAATCCATTAATTCATCAAAATAAGTTTTATAATTGAATTTAGATATTAACTAAAAATACTATTTGTATATTAATACCCATTTAAAATAGAACAATGGTAAAATGAATGTATATGATTTATAAAAAATAATGCGAATTATAATAGTTCTAGGGTCTTTTTACATAACCCCTTATAACACCGGCATATAACCGAAAGGTATGGTTTGCGATAGTGACCGACTCTTGGGGTGGCTCGGATAACATCATGCATGTGGTAATCGCTATTAACTTCCACTTCTTCTATAGGTTGTTCAAGTAAAGATTAATGTGATTAATAATGGATTGGGATTGATCAAGTAATAATCCCAAGGATCCTACCTCCTTTTCTATCTCAGAAAAATGGGATTCTTATGGAGTAATTGTATAGGATGAGGCCATCGCCTCATTTTCCCGATTAAATTGGATTTGAAAAAGCACAATATTTATAATAAAAATGTGATCTCTATTCAATGGCTTTATTAGAAATAGTAAAAATTATAAATAGTATTTTAACATCTAGATGCATAATACCATGGTAGTGAATATGTTTTATATAACAATTTTACTTAACAATACATTTAATTAGATTAAGTTAAATTTTCATTAATAAAACATTGGGTCATTACAATCTTCCACACTTAAGAAATTATATCCTCAAAGTCTCTTTTATCCACACTAAAACACATGATGTTAACTCTACTTCAACAATTCCTCTGATTTCCACATTTCTTCTTCAAACTTTTGGTTTCATCACAACACCTTGATGAAGGGTATTGTCTTATTTTGTAGAACTTTTTTCCTATGATCTATCATCTTCATAGGATTCTCTTCATAGGAATGGTCATTATCCAATTTTAACACCTCTGGATTGAGTAAATGCAGGGGTCCAGTTATATACTTCATCACAAGTGATACATAGAATACATCATGTACTTGAGATTGGTTTGATGGGAGTGTTAGTCAATTGGGCACTGCTCCAATGAAATCAAGGATCTCAAACGGGCCGATGTACATTGTACTAATATTTTCCTTCATCCCAAATCTCAAAACTATTTTCCATGGTGATAGACAAAGAAATACCATGTTTCCAACATCATAAACTAGGTTTCGTCGACAATTATTAGCATAGTCCGTTTGTCGACATTGAGAAGATTTAATATGATGTCGGATGATCTAACCCTTATCCACCATTTCATTAACCATTTCTGAACCTAGAAGATTGCTCTCCCCAACTTCATCCCAACAGTCCGGTGTTCTGCACTTCCCCCATAAATGGATTCATATGAATCCATTTGGATACTTGAGTGGAAACTGTTATTGTATTAGAAATCATCCAGAGAATTTTTTTGAGTCCATCCTCATTTGAATTACATTGATAATTCTCTCAACATGTCCTCATGTTTTTGGATAGTCCACTAAAATTAGCTATCAGTTTGACTTTGATAAGTCGTAATAAATTTTATCTCAGTATTCAATGCATTTTGGTGACTCACCCAGAACATAGAGGTGAATCTTGGATCTCATGAAGATACAAGCGATAGTGGTAATCCATGAAGCCTTACCACCTCTCTGATTTATATCCATGCCATTTGATCTAATGAGAAATCCCCCCAAATTTTAATGATGTGTGTAGTCTTTGTAAGATGATCTACGACATCCCAGATAGCATTGCTTCCATTAGATGCCTTCAAAAATCCAGTGACAATGTCCATGTTGATTTTCTCCCATTTACATGTTGTTCAAGGTAATGGTTACATCATTATCTTACACTTATTCCTCTCATCCTTTACAGTCTATCATACCTGGAACATTGATGTATACTCAAAAATCACCTTCTTCATGTTATACAACTAATAAAGCTCTAGGAGTTCTCGATTCATCTTTTTGTTTCCTAGGAGAATGGATAAACTTGAACTATGTTCTACATCCAAAATTTATTTCATTAACTCCATATTTGATGAAACAAAATGTATTGACACAAATCTCACAATTCATTATTCATTAAAATTAAACTCTGAGGATTTTTCATTTTTAATAGTTCCACTTTCTTTTGAATTACCACATCATCTTTTTGAGAATCCTTTAAAAATTCCAAAAGAGTTGTTTGAGCAATAATTTTGGAAAGGATTCATGATGTACCCATATTTATGATTTCCTTGTCCATCTTCATCAAATATAAGAATATTGGATCCTTTTCATTTATCATCAATGATAGAAATGATTGGTCCTTTCTATATAGAACATCCACCACCTTGTTCGCCTTCCTAGGGTGGTAATGGAATGAGAATTCATTGTATTTAATCATCTCTAAACATCTTTGTTGGTGTATATTAATTTTTTTCTATGTGAATATATACATGAGGCTATTCTGATCCCCATATATTTCACACTTCTCCCCAAAGAGGTAATGTAACCAAAATTTTAAAGCGAAAAGCACTATAGCCAACTCCAGATCATGTGTTGGAAAGTTTTTCTCATGATATTTTAATTTTTTGAAGCATAATAAATGACTTTTCCATTTTTTATCAACACACAACACATTCCATTCTTTGAATCATCACTAAAACCACTAAAATGGTCTCCACTTGTGGGTAGTATGAGAACAGGCGCATTGATAAGCCTCTTTTTCAATATCTTGATGTTATCATTGCATTCATCACTCTAAACAAACATGATTTCTTTATGATTTAGCATGTTAATACTGTTTCACAATCGTGAGAAATTTCTCCCAAATCATCAATAATATCCAGCTAACCTTAGGAAACTACGAATATCCACCATAGATGTTGGCCTCAACCATCCCTTGATTTCATTTTTCTTGGATGGATCTATAGATATCTCATTGCTTGTTATGATATGACCCATAAATGATACATCAACGAAAACTCACAATTTCTATACTTTTCATATAGCTTCTCCTTTCACAAGGTCTCTAGTACAATGCCTAAACACTCCTCATGATCCTCCTTGGTTTTGGTGTATATTATCATATCGTCTATAATGACTAGAACAAATTTGTTGAGGTAATATATAATCACTATATTCATCATGTCCATGAATATTTCTTGATTATTAGTGAGTCAATAAGTAATTATTAGGAATTCATAGTGCTCATACCTTGTATGAAAAGTTGTCTTGGGGATATCCACCTTTTTCACACTTACTAGGTAATATCCTGACCAAATGTCCACCATAGAGAATCATTGTTCTCTATGTAGCTGATCGAACATGTCATCAATTAATGATAGAGGATAATTTTTCTTTATCATGTTTTTCTAGAGGTCACGGTAATCAATGCAAAGGAACATAGACCCATCCTTCTTCATCACGAAGTGAACTAGTTCACCCCATGGTGATGCAGTTGGGAATATAAACCGTTTATCCAGATTCTCTTATAGTTTTTTATCTCCTCAAGTCCCACAAAAACCATTCTATAAAGAGTCTTATATATTTGTAATGCCTCGGTATAATATCAATTGATAATTGAACATCTCTTCTAGAAAGAAGACCAGTTAATTTCTCAGGAAACTCTTTAGTGAATTCCCTCACAATAGGCATGTATTCAAGGATGGTTTCTTCCTTAGAATCAATCATATGAGAAAGATATGTGTGCTCATAGAGTATTAATATTCACACATGATATGATGGTGAAAAAGAAGATTCATCATCCTCCTTGAACTTGTATATAATCGGGTGTTGATTCTATATATGGAGATTTATTTCCCTCCCACACAAATTTATGTTGGATCTCTATAGGGAAATACAATCCATACCAATAACTTCATCAAACTCTACTAGATTTAGTATGAAATTGTTTTCTAGGAATTTCAATCCAAAAATTGTGATAGGGGGGCACTATATTCATGGGATGCAATAATTTCCCCATTTTTCATTCTGATCGACATATTTATTTCGATGATTTTTTATGGTGAAGATATTTTTCTACTAAACTTTAATGATAAATAATAATGTGTATAATCAGAATCCAAAAGTATTTTTTTCTCTGGTTGAATGAAAAACTAGCTTAACTATCACCACCTCATTGTCTAGATTTTCATTGACAGCAGTGATGGAAAAAGTTCACCCTTGTTGCCTTAGTGGTTTTTTATTGCATCTGAAAACTCTTGGTTTATGGGACTTGTTTGCAATGTTCCCTCCTTCATTGTATTTGATGTAATAAACAATGAATTGAGGGTCGAATGGAGCATTCCACTCCTCTTCCAAAGAAATAGGTTTTTCTTTTTGGAAATTTATGGCTAGGTTTCCTTTTCTTCAACACGTAAAACATTTCCTCGTCCCCTTCAGGCCATTTCCATGGTTCTTCATTTTGCATGTTGGGGAAGTGATGTGCTGGAATTTCAATGCATCTTTGGATTTATCCAATGGACCTCTGGAATTAAATTAAACTTTTTTCTTCTTATCACCATGATACCCCTATGATTTTTAGATCTTCATTTCAACACTGAGGTCACATCAGATAATTTTCTCATAGCGATCAATGTCATAGAACGCCAGGGATTCCATAGGATTGGTTTTAGCCCAACAAAGAAGAACTCATCCTTGCATTCAGGGGTAACGACAAAGCAAGAGGCATATCGTGAAAGCCATGTAAATTTTTTCTCATATGATCTGATGGATTCTTCATCTTCTTCTTGAGGGAATGGAATTCCCTTTCCATCTTATTTTGGAGGCTGCAAGGAAAATATTTATCGGAAAACATTTTCTAGTAATCAATTTATTCCAATGCCTCGATCTCTTCCTCAGGGTTCAAATTTTTTTCAATGTCCTCCACTGATCAACTTCACCCTCCATATGATAAGAATATAGAAGAACCGTCTATTTTTCATAAAATTTATGTATGGAGAAGATCTTATCAATTGATTTGATATATTGTTTAGAGATTGAGGGATAATATGATCCAATAAAAGTATGAGGCATTTTTCACAGGAAGATCTCAATTACAACTTGTTTCTTCTTAGGGTTTTTGGACGTTCCTCTTGACCCATGTTTCTATTTAAAACATTAGAAAAGTGAGATATTATCATGAAATTTTTTTCGATTACTGCTCCCATTAGATTGAGCTTCTTATTCGACCAGTCATCACATTGATCTTCAAATCGGTTGTTAGCCCGTTTCCTCCTATTATAGGCCATTAGCTAGAATAAAAAGAATGTTAGGGGTAACACATAAAGGGGAATCCAAATAAAAAATTGGTTATATTATAAATTAAATTTATTTTCAAAAAATATGAATTTATAGACTTCAATATATTTTATCCATTATGTAATTCCCAACATATATTTTTATGCAGATTTTTTTTATTCCCTTAATAATGGTTCATACTAAGATTATGAATTTACCAACTTATATACCCCAGGAGGGTCATAAACTAGAGTGTTTCAAGGCTCATTATCATGCACTAGTTCCCATTTTTGTCTAGCTCAATGTTGTGTTTTTTGGTTTTACCCTTGGATACATCTGTCATAGAGACACCTCTACTTGTCTGTGTCGAGACTGGGGTGTATTTTATTGATTAACCACATCCTCAATACTCACAAAAAATTTTCGATATTTTTATTAAACATAGTCTTATCCCTATGTAATTCACTGGGGTTTTCTAATCCAAATCCAAAAAATTAAAAAACCTATCCTATGATACAAACTATAAGAAATCATTACTCTATTACACACATAAAAATGAATTATTACATAAACTTACACTAAAGAAAACTCTAAGTATTTAGGGGTGTCTTGTCTGGGTAAATTAGAAACATTACATAAAAACTTATAACATAAAACCCAAGATCATTATTGAATACATCTTTTACATGACCACAACATTCCTTTGTACATATCATTACATGGGATAACCAGAGGACATGTATAAGAAAAGGGTGAGCTATAATGCCCAGTAAGGGAGTAAACAAGGCATTACGTGATGAGTATAGAAAATTTTAGGGAATGGGAATATCAATGGAGCAGAATAGAAACATAAAAATAAAGGCATGATATAGCCTAATTATCATAACATGGAAATGTGGCAACAACATTTTACATGATATTAGCATGAACCGAGGCCCATTTTACATGGAGTATTAGTAAACCCTAATTGCACTTTAATTATCTTGAGTGAACCGAAATTTCACATTAATTAGAATGACTAAACCCTTATTTTACTAGATGTATCATGATACTAATCTTTACCCAATGCATTGGAGTGTTATTAGGGGGAACCCTTCGTAAATATTTCATTTCATGCATAAGTGTGCCACATTGATCATAT